>CM053601.1:17795755-17867065 GCA_028646575.1 Pseudocheirus occidentalis
TAGAATCTTAAATTTTAAAATGTGTTGCCTGTTTAGAGCAAAAGCCAATTATCTCTCATAGGATGGAAATGATTAAAAATGAAGTAACATGAGCAGTAAGTTGTAGGAAAAATCTTAACTCAAATATTTCTTCGGCCTTCCTGAAATAGGTATCTCTGGAATATTGTAGCTTTCCAACAAGTTACTTTTTCCTAGGAGGTATTAAAAGTAGGCTTCTGACCTCATCACTCAGCTGAACTGCTCTTTCCAGAATCATCAGTGAGCTCTTAATTGCAAATCTGTTGGTCTTTGAGAGTCCTCTTTATATTGCTGCTTTTCCCTTGTCTGAACAGTTTTCCTGGATTTGCTCATTTCCTTCCTCCCCGGCTCCTCCTCTTAGCCAGGATTCTGTGAAGTAATCTCTGTGGTCACTTTTTGTGATGCAGTAAAATTGCATTCCATTCTTGTATCGTGTATTTGATGTCCAGCCATTCTCTGCTTGATGGATAGTTCAGTTCTTTTTTCCTTTCTCCCTTTCAACAGCAGAAGCTTTGTTTTGCCCCCACTTCTTCATCCCCTCTTGTTTCCCTTGGGTTTGATATATTTCTGAATGGTGGGTTCAGCCCTCTTTTATTCTTTTTAGAGTAAGGCGGTTCATCTGTGCCTGCTTCTCTCCCTCCATGTTTGTGTACAAGTGCCTCAGTTATCAGAAATGCCAGTAACGATCTCCTGCTTCCTCTTTACTGTACTAGTGTATTCCTTTTACCGTCCTTTCTCCTTATCTTCTTCAATCCCTCAGAACAGAATTAATCCTCTCCCAAGATCTTTTTAAGAGGAAAAACAACAATTCCCTCAATAAACGCTTTCTGAACACATAAAGATTTTAAAGGGATGTGTATATTTATCCTCCCCTACTAGAATGTTAGCAACACATCATCATGCAGCTTCAAATGCCTTGACCTTTCTAAATTTCTCTCGTATTTGCATTTCAGAATTTTTACTTGGCTCTCGTCTTTTTATCAGAAATTCTAGAAAGTTCTGTATTCTATTAAAGATTCATTCTCTTTCTGTTCCCACCCCCAAGTGGGATTACACTCAGCTTTGTAGGTTTGCCACCCTTTTCTGGAGTGCATCCTATTACAGGGAAACCCCAGCTGGGCTTCATATCTTTCGTCCCTCAGACTATCCAGGCTATCTTGTTCTGAGTCTGTGGCACATGGGAATTGGCATCATGGTGGTTATTAGTCCTTCCTTTTTCCTTCTAAGTTTCTGTTGTAGGGCATATAAATCTTGCTTTATTTTCCTGAATTCTGCCTATTTGCAGCTGCTTCTGGTGCAGTAACATTCTGTCATGGTCATCTACCCATTTCTCAACCTCCCTCCAGGTGATGGGCTTCCTCTGTTTTCATTTTCCTGTTTTCATAAAAAAATATGCAGCCGTGAGTATTTTGCACATTGTAGAAGAGTGGAAAGGTCAATGGCTTTGGATTCAGAAGGACCTCGGTTCAGATGAGCATAGTTCTTGGAGCTTCGTGGGCCTTGTTGCTTGACCTCTGACGTGGCCTGCACAGTGCTGGGGGTGTTACTTCTCCTCTTTGGTCCTCAGTTTTAAGCCCTCTGAGGTTTCTGAAATTCATGGCCCTGAGATGAGCTTCTTGGCCTTCATCAGCTTGGTCATGACTATGGAACCTTCTCAGAGTGTGTTTTAAATGCATTAAAAAACACACAGACAGAGACACAGAGACACACACACACACTCTCTCTCTCTCCCTCCCTCTTTGTCTCTCTCTCTGTCTCTCTCTGTCTCTCTCTGTCTCTCTCTGTCTCTCTCTGTCTCTCTCTCTCTCTCTCTCTCTTTTCCCTGGCCACCTTGATCTGAAATCTGCCCGCATATTTCTGGAGGCTGTGAATACCCAGCTTAAGTCCTGGTCTGAAAGGAGGATTCAGTTCCTTGAAGGCAGGCAGGGGCATTGATGTGCTCACCAGTACAGTAGAGCAGAAAACAGTGGGTGGGCTTGGAGTCAGAAAACTCTGGGTTCAGCTCTCAACACTGGAGTTACCAACTTGGTGAACATGGGGGTTACCTCTTCTCCCTTAAGTGGGGTAATACGCTATCATCATAATGCACGAAGATATGAGCAAAAGAGTTAGGGATTGGGCTTCAGTGAGTGAAATAGAAGGTCCAATCCCTATCCTGTTAATGATGCAGATAAGGGCATAGATGGCTTGGAAAGTCTGTGATTTAATAAAGATTTATTTTATACTTTTAAAATTCTTGCATGATAGATTTGATAATTTGATAATTAACTAGGATTTTCCAGACCTAACATTATTGTAGTCACTTGAATATCTACTAATAAAAATGAACAATTTAGGGACCCAGTAGTTAGAGCACTGGACCTGGAGGAAGGAAAACCCAAGTTGAAATATGACCATACATGCCTCCTAACTGTGGCCCTGGGCAAGTCATGTAACTCTTCTTTGCCTCAGTTTTCTTGTCTGTAAAGTGAAGATAATAATAGCCCCTGCCTCCCATGAGAATTGTGAGAACCAAGTGAAGTAATAATTGTGAAACACTTAGCACAGTGTGTGAGAGCTAGATCAGTGTTGGCGGTCATGGTCCTGGTGCAAAATAACGTCATGGTGTTTCCAGTCTGAATTGTTAATGACCGATAATTTAAGAACAAGTGTTTGTATTGTGTATCACTGCATCAGGATTTAAGTTGTAGCTATTGATGGCTTAACACATACATAGCACATCATTTTTAGATTATTTTCAAGAGGCCAAGAAAGACCTGAAATAATTTAATAAATTTTAACAAGAAAAAAAAATGACAATCTAGTTAGGCAAAGAACTGAACTTTTACAGTATTTAATAAATGCCCTGCTGAAACGTATATACTTTTTTTTTTCAATTTTAAGCCTTTAATAGGATATATACCTAAGAGCCCTTCTTTTAATCTATTTTGTGTTTGTATGCATGTGTATATATATATATATATATATATAGATGTGGAGAGAATGTATGTGTATGTTCACGTACACTCTACTAATGAGGCCATGGTCAGGTTGGATCATTATGTAGTCTGAGATTTGCTGTATTTTGTGACGCCCTCAGTCTTAGCCAATTGTCTAGAAATAGTTGCTTTTGCTTATAAGATGAAAGAATCCATTGTATAGTGCCATTCTTCCAGCATGAGGAAGAAAAAGATTCTGTCCTCAGTGGTGGATCAGTTAATTGTATCATCTTTGTGCATAAGGGACAACACATTGAAACATATGTACATGTGCATACTCCTATACGCATACTCAGTATTTAATAAATTGTTGTATAATACAGCCACAAATACCAGTTACTCTATAAAATGTTGGTATATATTTAGTAGACTTTGGACATAATTATGTGCTAATAATCACATCACTTAAATGCTATAGAATCAATATAAGTCTAATAAAAGAACACAATAAATAAGGAATCCCTTCCTGTCCCCCAGAGCTGACTGGCATGAACATTTTCACATGTTCCCTATTGAATTTTATACTGTTGGTGCTTAATGTGAACATTTTTTATGCATTTGAAGTGCTTTATTAATTTTTCTTTGGACCTGCAGGTTCTCCTGAAAAGAAGGTTGAACATTCATCTAGCAGTCAAGAAAATAGCATAGGGAACTCCATCAAAGATCTAAACACAAACCAGGTATCTAAAGGTGACCAGAATGGAAGAAAAATAAAAATGGAAGATGCCTCTTCAGCAAGGGGGCATGTGCAGAAGAGGGGTGATGAGTCTGAAAGTGATTTTGAATCAGATCCTCCCTCTCCCAAGAGCAGTGAAGATGAAGAGCATGAAGATGAAGATGTTCTTCAAGGAGAACAAGGTGATTTCAATGATGATGACACTGAACCAGAGAATTTGGGTCATAGGCCTCTTCTCATGGATTCTGAAGATGATGAGGAAGAAGAAAAACATAGCTCTGATTCAGATTGTGACCATACCAAAGCAAAATGTGGTGACGGGAGCCCTCTCAGGAGCTACCGAGACCCAGTTGGTAGTGGCCAGGTCGGAACTCCTGGGATGCCACTCACCAGCCCAACGCAGCTCCCTTCTGTTGGAGGAAGAGTCACCCCCAGGCAGGAATTTGATGTATTTGGCTCAGTCCCTTTCTTTGTGCTTCATGCTCAGCAGCCACAGCACAAAGAAACAAATGAAAAAAACTTGTCTACACAGACTCTTCTTCACAGTGTGGAAGCAGAGAAGGATGATTTTGATGTATTCACAAAAGCACCCTTCAGCAAGAAGGTGACAGTGCAGGATGGCCCTGGGGCAAGGTCTGAGGCACAGACTCTTCCCATTTGCCCCCGAAGCCTAGACATATTTGGCTGCACTCCCTTTCAGCCTTTGCCCACGTCCACACATGAAAATGAAAGCAAAGAGGACCTTTTTGGGCTCGTGCCTTTTGAGGAGATAGCTGGGTGTCAGCAGCAGCAAAAAGCGAAACAGCGCAACTTGCAGAAACTCTCCTCCCGCCAAAGGCGCATGAAGCAGGAGGTATTGAAAAGTAACGGAAAGCGACATCATGGTACCCCCACTAGCACCAAGAAGGCTTCCAAGCCTACCTACCGGACGCCAGAGAGGGCCCGCAGGCACAAGAAAGTTGGTCGGCGAGATTCTCAAAGTAGCAATGAATTTTTAACTATATCAGACTCTAAGGAAAACATCAGTGTGGCACTGACTGACAGTAAAGACAGAGGGAGTGCCCTGCAATCGGAAGAGAACCTGTTGGATCCTTTTGGTGCCAAACCCTTCCATCCTCCAGACCTGATGAGACACCCCTCCCATCAAAGCCTGAGTGATAACCGTGGGGACCACAGTACAGCCTTGCCTGGGAGACCCAGGCAGAGCTCGTTACATGGGTCATTCCATAGCGTAGAGGGGTTGAAAACAGATGACTTTGGGGCTGTGCCCTTCACAGAACTCGTGATACAAAGCATCACACCGCAGCAGTCCCCACAGGCCCAACCAGGAGAGTTAGACCCATTCGGTGCTGCTCCATTTCCTTCTAAGCAGTAGATGCTTCTAACAAACTTTTTTCATTGACTCCAATTTTTAAAAAGTGAAGTTTGTTTTATGAATTTTCAAGAAGATAATTTGTATAGCTCTTTGTACCACTCATTAATGCAGGTCAATTAGAATAGATTTAAAGTTATTTGATTTTGTATAAACCAAATGGAAGAGGAAGTATTTCAACAGGGTAGTAACTTGGGGCCCTCTGAATGTGGGGGCTTCTTCTGAAGAGGAGAAAGGGTAGCAGGTATGAGCCCTAACAATCATTTTAGCTGCTAACTTTCTGGCACAGAAATGAAGGTTCTTTCACTAAAACGGTGATAGAGCCTTTGGAGATATTAACTTCTGCACTTTGTGCTGCCTTCCCACTCCTGGGCCAATAAAGGAGGATGGAAAAAAAGGTCCCACATTTTCTATGTATAACAAAGTGATGCTTCTTGGATGCATAGCTCTGGCTCAGTCAGAATCCAGCATTAGAAATTAGATGTACATCCAGGCTGAGTCAAAACAGGTTAAACCCCGAAATGATTAGAAAGCTGTAGGTCTTCATGTAGAACTCAGTGGCTTCAGATCTCGTACATTTAGAGCCAGAGGTGACTGACTTGTGCCTGACATCTTTTATTCTTTACAGTAAGTGCCATTAATATATTTAAAAACTACACAAATGCCTAAAATGGAAGCTAAAGATAAGGAGAATCCTTTGTTTTTTTGGGGAAAAAAAAAGCATGAATGTAGGAAACCTTAGCAGCAGGGAAACTGCCAGCATAATCAGCACTTTTGAAAAAGTATCATGAATGATGAAGGGTTGATTTATCCAGTGCTTCAGTGATGCCCCAGAAATAGAGCAAAACACTGAGTGAAGACAAACAAAAGAGAATTATGCAGACATTTTATTCTATGAACAATTAGGGGATGTAGCTAAAATCAGTTCATGAATGATTGATTTTTTGCTTAAGTTTTACATATAAATCATATTGCATCGAACATTTTGTTTACTATCATGTTGCTCATATGAAAATTCTTTTATTTTTGGAGGGTAAAGTAGTATTTGCCAAATGCTCTGAGGTGAAGTGCATGTGATGCCAGTTAAAAGACAGGTGCAGGAGAGTAGCAAACTACAGCTAACAAAAGTCTGGTCCTGTTCAATTGGGCAACTTCCTAGCATACCACAAGGCCTTACAGGCAGGGCCCCACACCTGCAACAAGTACCTCCACATCAGCTAAAGTACCTCTTTTCCAAAAGATGCACACAGTTCTACTCAAGTCGTGTAAAAGCATCAGGCACTGAGAGGTTAATTTGTGTCAACCCAGTTTTAGTGAAAAGATCCTAGTTACCAAATTATTTTTCTCAGTACTGAAATCCTTCTTGGAAACTTGAAATGTTCACAGAAATTTTCATCATGTCTCTAAAGAAATTACAAATGTGAATGACCGAACACCTATGTGAAAGTGTGTATATGTGTCTCTGATGTTTCTACTCCTCCTCCCCTCATTGTCAAAATGGATGACAACAATTTAAGACTTAAAATGGCTCTTTCCTGAATTTAGCATTGGATTGATATAAAACAATTAGAAATTTCTAGAAATTTTCAAGATATTCCAAAAAGGGGGAAGAAAAACAAAATCAATTTGAATTCTTGTTTTGCTTTTATTTTACAGCTCTTTTGGAGCCCTCTTAATGTACTTCTGTTAGTAATTGAGTTAGTCTTCTTGGCAACAGTATCCCATCGGGATGTCCTGTTTGGAAGTTTTCATGGAAAGAAGTCAACTAACTTTGGAAAGAAGCCAAATGTATATATAATTTAATTACATATCTGTCTCTTTATTCCTTCATCTTTTCTATTTTCTAGAAAATATAAAATATTAGAAGCCGTGCTACGGTCAATATGCAGAATTCTTTATAGGGTGGCAGCAGACCACCATTCACATCCTACTTTGACTTGGTTGCTCTGTTAGACTTTAGCATTTGTTTCTTTTTTGTGCCAAAGGCAAATATGTTTGCACCTGTTTTTGTTTTTTAAATTCTCAGGTTGATTAAAATAATTAACTCGACTTCAAGTGGATGTTGATTGAAAAGAAAATATATTGGAATTATTTAAAAGTGAAAAGAATTGAATTTAACAAACATTAAACACCCACAGTATCTAAAGCATTATGCTAGGCACTGGGATATAATCAAGTTGGCACACACTTGGCTTACAGTCAAATGGGAGAGAAAGATGTGCCTTAATAATTGAGATTATGAGAGTGGGTGAGAGAGGTGTCAGAATTAATTGGCAAATTAACCTGGCAAATTCATGAGTTCTATAATAGGTGAACAGAAAATGTCTGGTCAGATACACATGTGTATCTCCACCTTGGTCAATCCATACACCATCTGTCTCCGATGATAGCTTTTGGCTTCTGAGTGGGCATGTGCCAGAATTCAGTTATTAACTTTTGAAAAGGGGGGCAGTGGTATGTGTGTCCTTCATAATTGTAAATGAACTATACAGAGAACAAATCTTGTAATCATCTTGAATTTCTAGGTCCTTTGTATTTGCCTTTTGGTATAGAATACTTTCATGGAGGTACTGAAGGCCTCTTAGGCTTGCCATGTTGTGTAAGTGATCACTACGCTGAAAGGTCTTGCAGACAGCAGTGTTACACTTTTTGGGATATATTTATTCAATATAGAGTGACCCAAGCAAGGGCTTTTGGGAAAGAAAATTCTAAATAAAAACTGGCCTACCAATTAGGGTCAACTTACCTCCAGAGACATGGCCAGTTCCCTTTGACATTGAGCCATTAGCCGTTTTCCAAGGACAGATGGGCCAAAACTGTGTTTTCTCTTCATATTCTTGTTATCTGTTGTTCAGAAAAGGGCCTAAGTGCAGATTATCCTGTTATGCACAGCTCCACAAAGAAGATATAAGGTAGCTGGCAATTCTCTATCAATTCAAGGAGGAAGTTCCCATCTGGAGTTTCCACACTGATAAAATCACAGGTTCTTGAGTTAGTCCAGACTTGGTTATAGCAAGAAAATTTATTTTTTCTTAGTCTTTCTCTTCTTTGCCCTCTTACAGCCCTTTAATGATTAGGAAATAGTCTAACCTCCAAAATCTAGGACATTTTAGCCATATTGAGGGATACAAAATACTCTTTTAAACTGACAAAATTCACTGGTCAAAGTTAATAACTTTAATATAAGTTGCTTGTTAATGGTTATTTAAAAAAAAACTGATTCATTTACCTAGTTGACTATTTTGATGTTTCTGTCCCACTCACCATAAAAGGCAGCCTAGCACAGTGGATAGAAAGCCTGTCTTGGAAAGAAGAAGCACTGGATTCAGTTTGTTCTTGTCACCTACTGGCTTATGGCAGTGGGGAGAGGAGGACCTGAATTTGTTAGTGCCTTCAGGCCATTCCCTAAGACTGCAGAACACGTTGACTGCATCACTAGGAGTTTCCTCACTGAGTGGTCCCTAATAACAGATCTTGACCTTGCTCCCCAAACTGTTTTCATGCTAAAATTATTTTATTGAAGTAACTCGGTAAGATGAAAGAGATTATGTCTATTTGCCCAGTTGTTTATTGGTTGTGCATTCAGGTAAGGAAAAAGATGGAGATACTGGGAATGACCAAAATTTTTATTAAATAGCATTATTGTTCCTTAGGGGAAAAAGACATCAATACAGAAATATTGCAGCTTTCTTCCTCTCCTCCTCCCCTCAGCTTTATGTGTATGTATGTGTGTATATGTATGTATAAAACGTGTGACCATATCTGGGGAAAACAGGTAGATGCAGTATTTAGTCGTGTCCCATTTAACAATGATAATTAAGTGACTGTCATTCTCTAATAGACAATTGTAAAGAGCCTGTTCTTTTATTTTAGTGCTCATTAGGCCTTGAGTGTATCTCAGCCTCTCTGCTGACTTTTCTAAGATTATAAATATTGCCCATTGGCACTGGGTATCACAGAAGTACATGGTACTAGAATCCCTTGGATTGATCTGTTCTGTGAGCAGAAATTTCTAGTTCTGAGGGAATTTGGATTTTGAGTGTATAATGGACATACACAATGGTAGGTGACCTATTCATTTCCCCACTAAATTGTGTGTGTGTATGTATATGTGTGTGTGTGTGTGAAACTACCCTTTTTCGAAGTACTTTTTTCACTGTTAATCAGATCCAGAGAGTGAAATGCCACATCTACTGTGAGAATGAGATGATGTGTTTACTGTGAGAACCTAGCTGATATTGTTTATCTGAAAATTTTTAGACTAGTTTTATTTATAAATATATACACACATGCATGCACCTGTCACATTTTACTACTGTCGCGTTAATGTGAATTTTTACAAATGTCATTGCAACAACAATCATTTTCATGACTAGGAGAGATTCAGTTCCTAGTGAGCGAACAAAAGCCACTCAATTCAAAAGCAGGATGCACACGGCAAAGGCTAAGGTTAGGTATGTCTTTTTGTTTTGTTTTAAATACTGCTCTTATTGAAAGAAAAAATAAACCAATGTGTTTATATTACTAAGTTGTTTCTGTGATTGAAATGCCATCAAATAGTCAGTTGTTCAAAAGCTCTTTTAAAATCGCTGGCCACCTGCTTTAAGTGCACTTTGATTTTGTGTCCTTTTTTGTTGTTAAACTTGAAATTTCAGATTTTTTGTGTGTACCACTAAGCAATGTTGACTTCTAGATAAAACTGGTATGTGTATATGGAATGGAAAAGCATTTCTTAAGTGTTCACTTTGTGCTGAGCACTGTGCTAAGCACTAGATGGCAAGCTGGGCCGTGCTCTTGGGAGCTCACGTTCTAATTAGATATGATAGCCCATTCAGGAGGTTGTAGCTGCAAGGCAGAAAGGCCCAGGAGTCAGTCCATGGGGGCAGTGGCAGGTCAGATGGCAATAATGATGGGCCTAGAAGGCAAAATGGCAATCATAGGGCAGACAGTAAGGCCCAGTAGACCACCATCTTTACAGTATTTCTGTCTATATGCTCCTTGTGATTATTACAAAACATACATGCCAAAGTGGCTTTGATTATCAAATAAAACTGGGAAATAACTAAAGTTCATGATCAGTTAGTTTTCTCTAAGCACTAAATAGAAAAAACATACTACATACTGTCTTAATTGCTTGCCAACATGTCTTTCATTTTATTTGAAATTTTAAGTTTTCTAATTGTATTTATCATACTTGATGACTAATATTCCATTTCCTTTTAATGCAATAAATTTCAGTTGGATTCTGTATTCTATACAAACAACCAATGACTATAGTGTTTTCTAATGTAAACTTTGAGGAATTAAAATGACAAAGTTGGATTTTCTGACAGTTCCAGGACATTCTTCTGTGCTTTGCTACTATTGTTGTAATGGATGTTCATAAGGATGATGCACAAGTTATTGAAGTGACTTTGGAATGAAAAATTCAATGGTATTCTGTGTATTTTTTAGCTTTTCAGTTTCCAGTTTCTCTGAAAACTGGTAAACCATGTCATAGAACAATTGACCAGAATTTAACCAAGACCTGTTGACCATGGCAGAATTTTATTTATATTAAAGGTAAGGTATCTGCTAGTTTGGTATGCTGGTTGTGTGTTAAATCCTGAAACTTCATATTCAAACCACATGTGATTTTCATATTGGTTACTCATGAAGGGCACTTTTATTCAGAATGAGGGTCGTGGGGCAGAAACAAGCATTTTTTCTTAGATTTAATTAGGCTTCATGTTACTTAAGTAATAAATAGTGAAGTTTAGAGGTTGGTAGATCAGAGGAGTTGGTAAATCAGTGGTATTGAATTTTAGCAAGAGAGTTAAAATCTCTTCTGGCATCCTTGCAGACTGGATGATAATAGTATAGTAAGGTAGGTTGATACACTGGATCAATTTGGTTAGGTCTGTTTAGGGGGTATGATGGTTTTGTTATTAGCCTATTAAAAACAATTTTTTTTTTATCAGTGACCTAGCATGACTTATGTCCAGGACTTTTAGGGGTCCCTTTTACAGGGTCTGTGAGGTCAAAATTATTTTCAAAAATGAAACTAAGATGTTCTGATTTCTAATATGGCAAATATCAATCAGTTTAACCCACATAAACAAAAGCTTAAATTTTGAGGTCTCCTCAATTTTTAAGAGAGTGTGAAAGGGATCCTCGAGACCAAAAGTTTGAAAACCACTGACTTATATGAAGGTCTGTTAGATTTGAGGATGATAAAAAGTTACAGAGATGAAATACATTGAATGTGAGAACCTTAATTTTTAAAAAGCTTGATAGGCCAGCATCATGGGCAGAAGCTAGTAAGATGAAATTTTAGTAAGATGAGGACTACCTGTGATTAAACTGGTACAGGCAACACAGATAAGGAAAGTCCTTTTACAACTTAAATTACCCAGCTAGTCAGAGGTGGGACTTAAACTCCCATTTTCCTGGCTGTAGAGCCAGTTCTCTCTTACAATACCACACTGACTTGTAGGCTAATAAAATGAAATTCAAAAGGAATGAGCAGTACATTCCATAGTTGCGTTAAGAAACAAACTACAAAAGTTAAGAACAAGGAAGAAATGGGAAATTTTGGTGGCCCACAGGTCTGTGATGAGCTGGCAGTGTTATGTGACAAAGCTAAGGGTATGTCTCTGGGAACACATTCAGAGAAACGGAGGGAAAGGGGAGGCGACTGCAATGCTGTGGTCAGAACTCCTCCAGAGGGAGGTCTCAAAGTTGGGTTGGAACCATGAAGGGCTGTCCTGTGGGGAAGCAGGACAGCACTAACAGGTATGGGTCAGAGTGACTGACAGGAAACCAGAGTGCGGTTCCTTCTCAGTGAGAGCTACCCCAAAGGGGAATGAGTTCCTCTGTGGGAAAGGCATTCCCACCTCACTGGATCTATTTAGTGCCGATGCAGCTGTATCAGATGACTACTACAGATGTGTAAAATGGGCTATGATTCCTTCTAACTCGGATTTTAAAAATTTAAATTTAAAACCAATGGAAAAAAAGGCACTTCTAAGTGTTTTAATAAATCCAATTTATTTACAGAATACATATTTTTTTTTCCATGCAGCCCACTGTAAATTGCATAAACACAAAGTGACAATAACATCTGCTACTTGTGGCTAATGGCTTGACTTTATACAGAATACCTGTGTCACTAAAGCTAGTTGACTGTGAACCCATAAATTACTATACAATATTCAAAACGGCTCTGAACTTAAAAAAAAAAAAACTATTTTTAGTCTACAGTTTTAAAGCAGCTTCTGATCCTGGTAGAAATCAAGTTTTATTAGTAACTGGAATATTAGTGTGCTTTGAAACTTGCTTTACCAACAAGTTTGTAAAAGAAAATGAACAAATGAACATTTAAAAAGGCTCAAATTTGGGAGGCAAGGTGTAAGTAGTCATTTAACGTTAACTAATAAGACTTCTAGAAATCCCAGTTCACACACAAGTAGTGGTCAATCATACTGACAAACTGTAGTGTTCAGAGTTGTTTGCAACCTACGTTCATCAACACCTCAACAATAAATATACCGCGTTAAGATTTACTAGTACAAAATTTACAAGAATAAAGGGTTTAAAAGTGTTGAGATGTTTCTTGTATAATTCTCCCCAAGACTAGTATAGTCCATTTAGAAAAACCTTACTCGTAGCATTGTGTAAGTATCAAACAAGTCGAATAATGTTGCAAAGAACTACGCTGAGGAGACTTGACAATAATCAGGTTACAGATCCAGATGAAGTTAACTGTAACTATTGTGGAATAGCACAGATCCTTTTTCCTTTGCCCATGAAGGCAAAATAGGTGATTGTTTGAAGGCAAAAATGTTACAATAAGCCAATAAGAGATGCTTGAGAGGAGATACGGCCAATATTTTGAGACTTCTAAAGGCATGGCGTAACTATTATATAGCTATTTTCAAAGTGGGAGTGCCACCAGAAAATGTGAAGTACTGTTCCTTTAAAAATAAAAGGAAACGTATTACCTATATATTGCACTTGAGTATTTCAAAAGCTGGGGGAGAAAAGTTAACGTTTCCATTTTCTAGATGGATGAAGGCAAAATCAGCATTCTAAAGGTAACACTAGATGTATAATCTGAATGTGTTATCATTCCACATTCCTTAGGAAAGCTGAGCAATTCTAATTTTCTTCACATACGCTATTAACTCATGAACTATAGTTTATTTTTTAAAAGTTTGTTCAACTTAACAATAACAAGTTTTAAATTTAACTTTTGCAGCATTACATTTAAACACCATAGCCCTCTTCTTAAATCTATCTTATGTGCCAGAACAAGAGAATCCAAAAATTTTCCACGTTTCACAGAACACTGAGATTGCATGGCTAAGTACATACAAAAATGGAAATAATTCCAGTTTTGAATTCTGAGACTCCAAATATTGGCTATTTCTATGACAATATTGTAGTATAATCACAATGCTAACATTAGGGGACTCAAATAAGAAAACCATAACTAATCAAACTGGATAACTGCATTACTGTACTCCAGTGGTTTTCAAAGTGTGATGGGAGTCCCTAGAAACCCTTTAGGGCATCCAAGAGTTTTATTTTCATAATGTTAAGATATTTTAATTTCTACTGTAAGTGTCAATAGATACAACCCACAAGGACTCTTTGGGGTTTTTAAGAGCAATAAAGGGGTCTTGGGATGAAGAAATTTGAGAATCACTGCTTTTTCTCCAAAGCTACTGGGTGATTTCAAAATGAAGCCTTGGCAATATTCCTATGAAGCTGGGATCTTTCATTAAGCATTTTGATCCTTAATTTCTAGGAAAAGGATTACATGTGTGAACGTTTAGCATAACTCCAGCTCTGGGGAATTCTGGGGCCCTTTCTTTTGATTAATGTTCAAGGTTTGGTTAGCCAGATTAAATGAGCTATTGTGGCTGATCGGATAATAAGAACACAGTCTCATTGCTAAATCATGTCGATTCCCAATGAGAATAACCACACAGTTCATCACTGTTGTATATATACCCAGCTTGTCTAAAATCAAGTTTTAGGGGATAATTCATAGGAAGTAACACAAAAGCTTATTGTGACAAACTGTAAAACCTGAAGGGACGATGTTCTTCTGAACACTTGTACAACAACCATTTGGTGATCAATCTTTTCAGATTTGTTTTAAAAAGGACCTTATTGCAAACCCATATCACATCAAAATAATTATTCAAGTCCACTTGTGTGTATTTAACTTGTTAAACTCAGGCTATTATTGCCTTGATCAGGCACTTAAACTTGATTTTTTATCTTTGTTTATAAACAATAGGGGTGATTGCAAGAATAATTCTGTAATCACAGATGCCATCCTCCAGTAATGTTGAATGCTTCCTAGAGAAATAAAGCTGGGAAAGAAAATAACCTCATTTTCAACAATATAGATTAGTTTAACATTCTCTGTTGGTGCGAAGTTGGCATATGTGAAAAGATGAATACATAGAGCAGAATTAAGTTGTGAAGCCCAATAAACGATTTACTGGGCAACTATAAATCCCCCTGAGTATTTTTTAAAACTTTCATAAAATATTAATCATGATATACACCTTAAGATAACAAAAGTAAAACAGAACATTAGAAGTAAAGAATATACAATTTCCACATCTAATACTGCCTGACATTTGACTCTCCCAGGTTGCCACACTGGCATTCACAAATGTGCCATGTAGTCAGGACAAGGCCTGCTGTGTCTGTACCGCATGACAGTCACTGTGGACTGATGCCACCAATACAACATGACCACTGCCAGGATATGCCATATTTGGTGGCTGGAGCCGAGGTAGTTTAGCTGTCCTAGAAGGATAAAGAAGAGAAAAAAAACACACAATCACAGATTCAAGGTGTTCATATGGACGTTAACTTTTTACCTCTGGCTTTGCAGGGACTGACCGCCAGGCTCAACCACTCGAACAGGCCTACCTACTAAGTCTCAGAGTTCTTGAAGGGAGATACATGACTTATTTTAGAAAGGAAAATGTAACTTTTTCAGTCGTGGCTTCTTGTTTTAAACTAAAAGAAGGTAAAGGCACAGTTATCTCTTACGAGTACAGGGAGAATTTGTTCTCATGCTCTGATAAGCAGATAAACATTTCTTAAACAGGTTTTTCCAATGAGGCAGCTCTAATACTCACACAGCTACATACCTGGAAAGTATCTTTCTGGAACTTTAGAAATGTAGAAGAGGAACGCAACAAGAGCAATCACATACATCACAATCACACGGGGTGCAAACTCCTGCCAATGAAAGCACATAAACCATGGTAAAAGAAATTCAGGCTTCAGAACAATGATTCTCCCTGGAATCACAAAGCACTGTGCCCTGAGAGGCAGTGTCAATGCTCCAAGAGAACCCAATTCCATACCAGGTATGTGAATATAATGGAAGGGAAGGACAGTACTAATACAGTGACTTGCTCATGGAATCTCAAGTCAGAAGGGCTTCTGGAGGTCGGCTAGTAGAGGCAAATGTAGGAACTGCTACAATATCCACGAAAGGTGGAAAGCTGATCGCTTCTGAGGCCTGTTCCACTGCCAGATAGTTCTAACATATCACCCTTCTGGAGACCAGCCCCCCAATCCTAGCCCTGTTATGCATTTGCTCTCATTTCTCAAAGTCCCTCGAAATGCCTAGTGCCTCTGCAGTACTCCATTGTGGTCTAAACAATACAGAATTCAACACAAAAGTCCCTTAATCAACTGGTCTATTCATGTAACTTAAGGATGCATTCATTTAGGGAGGGGGTATATGGAGTTTCCAGTTTATTTTTTGGGGGTGCAGCTGCACCACACTATTGATTCAGTTTATACTTAATTGTATATTAAGTGAAACAGACAGACAGCTTTTTATATCGATGTCTGAATCCTGTCTAATTCAAAGCAGCACAGGGGTATTTGATTATTTCCACCCAAGATAAATATGTACCGACTTTTACATTGATTAATTGCAGTTATATTTCATCTGATTAGTTTAGATCCAGTGACTGACACAGTACCTTCTCTTCTATATCCATTCTACATAACATTTCATCTGAGAAACAACTGGGTGTTTAAGCAGAATCAAAGCTACGTATGAATCGGTGAGGTGATGCAGGAGCTAAAAAACCCATCCTAGACAGAACTGTAAGCGAATGGCGAGCTGTCCAGAAATAACTAGGGCGGGGCAGGCCCACAGAACCCTGCCACAGTCAGGATGCAAGAGAGAAAGTATAGAAATTGGTTAACACTCTTTGTTGGCATAAAGTCAGCATCTGTGAGAAAAAAGCAAACATGTACAGAATGTTGTGGGAACCTTTCATGGAAGGGTATCAATAAGCAGGGAAGTCTATAAAGGAACACGAACAGGGGATGTGTAACTCGGAGAAGAGAAGATCTAAGGGAGTAGTAAGTGTAAAGGGCAGAGGAATCTGGTTTCTTCTGCTTGGGTCCAGATGAGAAATTATGGGTAGAAAACTTGGAGGGGCAGATTTTGAGTTGAGGTAATGAAAAAATTTCGAATGAAAGATATTCAGAAATGGAAGGGGGCTTCTTTGGAAGACTGTTTACAGCAGGGAACTAAAAACAAGGTCTGGGGGCGGCTAAGTGGCACAGTGAATAGAGCACCAGCCCTGGAGTCAGGAGGACCTGAGTTCAAATTTGGCCTCAAGACACTTAACACGAGCTGTGTGACCTTGGGCAAGTCACTTAACCCCAACTCCCTGGCCTTCCCCTGCTTTAAAAAAAAAACAAAACGGGTGTGTAACCAATAGGAAATGGCCGAATAAATTATTATACATGAATGTAAAAGGATATTACTGCACTGTAGAAAACAACAGGGTTGGATTCAAAGAAAACTGGGAAGATGTATGAACTGATGCAAAGTGAAGTGAGCAAAGCAGGAGACAAGCTACCATTGTAAAGGACAACTGTGCAAGACTTCACTATGATTAATGCAGTGATCAACCCTAATTGTGGGAGTGCTGAATCCGTTCAGCTCTATGACTCTCCCCCTCCCTCTGAGCACCTGAGGTCCTGAGTAGTGACTTACACATAGCCCTCTCTCAGGCCAGCAACGCCTCATGTCATTCCCCCCCATCTTACTTGCCAATGCACTTGTGCCCTTCCCACTCTTCTGGCACCATCATCAAATCAATAATGCCACTGCTGCTGGAAAGGGTTTGTCCATCTATTCACTGTTCCTCTATTCTGAACCAAATCTTCTTTCTTGGCTACCAGCCCATCAGTCTCTCACATCAAAATTTTAGCTTCTTAAAGAAAGGGCGCCTGTATTTGTGTACCCTTAGCAGAATATACATGGCACACAGTACATGCTTAAATGATGCACTTTGCTTCCTCTGGTTCTTTCTTGACAAATAATACTAATCCTGTTTCATTAACTTGGAGTTGAGGCAGCATGGAAATGGAGAGAGCTCTGGCTCTGGAGTCAGGAGGCACCTGATTTAAATCTCACCTCCACTGATCACTACCTACATGGTTTTGGGTAAAAAGTTTCCTCATCTGTAAAAAGAAGGGACTGGGCCCAGTGGCCTCTGAGGTCCCTACAGCTCTCTAACATCCCAAGAACTAAATTCATCCTTATGTATTACTATTCTGTGTCCAATTCCACAAGTTATTGACTGGGAGCAGCAAAGTCTACTTGACATCCAAATAAATACTGTTCTTGAGTCTATTCTGTTTTTTTTTCTGAGTATCAGCTCTCTTTTCTACCACAGGAATGCCTTCTGTCACACCTGTTATCTTCCCTATCATCTGGTTTCAGAATTTTTACTTTTTTCTCTGCTTATAAACCTTGTATCTCCTTAGTTTTCTTTTGGGTATAGTTTCCCCTAATTTGGAAAAGTCTTATGTTTTCTTTCCTCATATTGTTTTATTTAATAATCACACTGTAGTAATTTTGATGACTATTCTGTCAATTTCTCATGGGCCTCAGTCTGTATCTATAAAGAGAGAATAAAAATATCTGTATTGTTTACTTTCCAGGGTTGTTATAAAGAATGTACTTCTTAAACTAGTACCTTCTATTTCACTGAGATATTCATTTAATGCAATTACAGTCTAATGACACACTATAATTTTTACTGTGATGAAATATATATTTCATCCATAACGAAGAACTGCACTTTGAGTGTCATATGCTACTGAATACTTTGTGGCATATTAGTGAGGAATAATTTTGCTCCATTCTGAAGTCCATGGTAAAACTATTTGTTAGTTGTAATTATCTCCATCCTAACTCCCTTTCAAAGTTTAAGCAGTGAGCACTACAGTTCTCTCTGCAGTTCTGGGCAGAAAGGTGAATGGAACTTCAGATCTCCAACAGGACAGAAGCACCTCCGAGCAGGGATTTTTTGTTTTATTCTGTGTCCCAGAAACTCTAGCCTAGTGTCAGACACACAGCAGGTGCACAATACATGCTTGCTGACTGCTTGGCCCCCAAGCTTGCTATGTGATCCTAACAGATGTTTCCTGTCATTGCTAGACACAGACACTGCAATTCACTTTAACTTATTTCTGAAATTAAATGTGTATAGACCAAAGTCAGAAAAGTATTAAGAAGCTGACCTGTAGTTATGTATATTCTCATCCTTTTTCTCTAGGATTAGCAAAATATGGCAAAAAGTGATGGGAAATAAAAAGGCCTTTGGTCAGAATCCTCAGTAACTGTTTTTATGGATGATGGTTTTCAGGATATGATATAACAACAAAATGGATCTATGACATCCATCAGGAAAGTCTTCAACCATGTAGATCCTAGCCCATCCTACGTGCCTCTTGTCCATGTCCTGCCCCCAGTTAGGGCGGCTAGTTGGCCCAGTGAAAAGAGCACCGGCCCTGGAGTCAGGAGGACCTGAGTTCAAATCTGGACTCAAGTACACTTAACACTTAATAGCTGTGTGACCTTGAGCAAGTCACTTAACCCCAACTGTCCTGCATTCCCCTCTCCAAAAAGCCAAAAAAACAATCTATCCGTCAAGATGTTTAACCTTGTTATCCTGCCTCCCCAAAATACAGTTTAGAGTTTATAATAAATAGCAAAAACGTCTATTCACATTTTGGTTTCCTTTCTGCTGCCCACTGACTGGTCATCTCTTATTCCTAATTACATTCAATCTTTATCCCAACCCTGTTAAGTGTGTCTTTAAATGTTTAATGAAAATAATTATGACCAGTCAAATTCACAAAGTGCCATTGCTGATCTGCAGTTATGAATGTAAGGTCAGATGACGGCACTGTCCTTGCGGTTTTCTATCACTGGGTGAAACTCTTGCCCAGACAGATGACAGCAGGAGAAGAGAATGAAAAAGGCTTTGGCCACGAACAGCTTACCTGTACAACAGGCGCACCAACACCTCCATTGAGCCAGACCCAGTGAATGGTAGGAATGACCCCATAGCCAGACACTGAACAAAAGATAATGGATCGAAGTCTATGCCACTGCTGAGTGAGGTAGCTGGGGTGGATCTGAGCAAAGAAGACAGCGAGGATCATGGCGAGCACCGTAACCAGATAGACCTGGCGCCAGTACTGGGAGGGGAAGGAAGAATAAACGCATCTTTGTTAATTACAAGGAGATGGAAGCTTCTGAATTATAAAGCCAAATGAGTCAGTTCCCTTTTTTTCACATTAAAAGCTGTTCCTTATTAGCTTTTGAATTCTTGGAAAGATAAACTAAAATGATCAATTTCTTACCTACACAAACATAACAAACCACGTTAGAGATGAGAAGCAGGCCTAGAGGTTATTGTGGATGTCTTTTCAATTGCCTTTTTTTGTTAGTGCTATGCGACCTTTCTCATTCTTGTGTACGTTTCCTTTCTCTGACATATCGTGTCTTTCTTACCTAAAGCAGAAACTGGCCACTAAATCATAAACAAGGAGCCTTCGAGGCCACATATTGAGTTGGAAAACTACAAATTAATATTACATTTTATTGTACTTTTATTTGTTAAATATTTCTGAATCATTTTAATCTGGTTTGAGCTAAATTAAGGAATGTTTGACACATCTGATGTAAAGCAGAGATTTCCTCTGCATACATGTGGTCAGGTCTAATCATTCTTTTCTTTGAAAGGATGCTTCAAATGATGGATCCTCTTTTAGTGAACATCCCCCTTTGCCCACTGATTAGTCTCAGGTTTGTGAGCTATATCATTTTGACCAGCCTAAGCTGCTTTGATTTTTTGGAATATGTTCTTGCATTCCCCTCTCTGGTTTCTGGTGGGTGCAAAGTAGTCTTGTGTTATTTTATCTTCCTTAATATTTGAAACTGTTTCCCCTGGTCTCCTGCAGAATTTAATGTTTTCCATAGGAACTTTAAAATTTAACTGCTGTATCTTAAGAGAGTGAAGCACACAATTACTTCTCTGGAGGCAATCTGTGGATTCTTTCCATTGGTGCTTTGTTCTCTGTGTCTGGAAGGTCTGGGTAGTTTCCCTGTATGATGGTGTTCAGAATTTTCTGATCTGTTCTGTTCTTCTGGGAGGCCTGTGGTCCTTAGTTTTTCTCTCTGCATGTTATCTTCACATCAACATGTTTTGTTGATACAGAGATGATGAGTTCTTGTAATAGTCTGGTTTACAGCTTCTCTGGAATAGTGGTGTTTCCAGCCTGCTGCTCTCACTCATGTCCTTGGTAAGACTTGCTACTACAGATTAGAGTTTTCTATTCTGCCATTTCCTTCTGCTCTGCGGGTCAGCTGTCCTTGCAAAAGTCTCCTCTCAGAGTCTGAGTTCTCTCCTCAGTCACTGTGGAACATCCTTCTCTAATTCCATGCTCTCTGGAAATTCACAGGATGCTGTGTGTCTTCAGATGCAGGTTTGTTCTTGGCAGCTACAGAAGAAGGAAGAGCAGGGAAAAGAAAGCAAGCTACCTAGAGTACGAAGAGCAAGGGGACTGACAACATCCCAGAAGTGTGGGAGAGGAGCCCTCCCTGACAGCGTCCTATGCCCTAGTTCAAGATCTAGTCTAATAATGTAAAATCAACCTACTGATATGTACACACACAAAAATTATCCCATTCTCTAAAGGGATACTGATTTGTGTGTGTGTGTGTGTGTGTGTGTGTGTGGTGTGTGTGTGGTGTGTGTTTCCAGGACACTGAGGTTCCATGATTTATAAGCTCATTATATAGGTCTAGAATTCTCTTCTCTTTCACCAATACTGTGGTGGTTGGAACCTCATGCCAAAGACTAAATTTGCCTTTTTTCTTGTCTGCCTTATTGGCATATGAAGGTTTACTTTCATTTCTGGAGGAGGGATAGCTAATAAGACAGATGACATAACAGAGATTAAAAAAAAAATCTTTGCAGGTGCAGCTTTGAAGATGTGCCAAAAAGCAGAAGAAAAAGTATGAAGAAAGGAAGCTGGGAGTACTGAAGCCGAGCCTGACTTTCTTTCCATTGTGCTGAGGCCTGGCCCTATTTGCTTTCAATTGTACCTATGCAATTGAGAGTAGTCCTTTGGTCCTCAAAGAAGTAAAAAAAAACAAAAGAAGATATGGAGCCTCATTTTTGTGTACTGGCAAGATTTTGGATAAGAGCTATTATCAGGCAAAGACAGGGAACTGGAGAGAAGAGGATCATTGTCACTGAAGGATGCAGTTTTTAGAGCCATCTGCAAGCCAGTGGAGTAACAAAATGACTTGACGCCTACTCACATGCAAATGAAGCATTAATTAACAATAGAGACTCCTTTGTATTTCACAGAATGCTTTGTATTCCATTTTCTATGTACCTGCAATTTTCCCCCAACAGTACCCTGAGCTCCTTAAGAGCAGGGACTTCCCACTTTTGTCTCTATCACCAGAGCCTGGCACGTGGCAGGATTTTCAGAAATAAGATACATTACCAACCAGAACAGAGAGACCACTGATCACTCCACAATAACTCAATGTCTGCATCCTATGGCACACAATTTTTCCTTACTGAAAGAATAGTAAAATTGCTAAAAAGATGACTTAGATTCTAGAACTCAATTCCCACCTCAAAAATCACTTTTATAAATAAACATTCTACTTCCACATAAAACATTCTATATTCCTCACCAGTGAATTATGCACTGCTCATAAATACAAGCTTTAGTCCTGGGAACCAAAACACCAATATGAAAGATTGAAAGGCCAATAAGAAATATGTTTCAGTTACTTACATTATTACAATAAAACGCATAAAATACTCCTGACACATAGCAACCCAGTATGCCAACAGAGATTCCGGCATAATCTAATGCCATCCATCGTCGACAGGTTTTTTCTGAACGATGACAAGAGAAAAGGTGATAGCCTACAGAACAAAGCATACAGACCTACAAAAAGCCAAAATAGAACAAAGCTCAGTGACATTTAAAAGCCAAATTTAAAACCAAAAACAAAGCAATGATTACTGAACCCAAATCCTGAAAATTAAAATGTCATTAACATCCTCTATTATCTAAGATTTAACGAGTTATCAAGACTATGTATGACCAAATTAAATCAAAATGATTAAGCACAGTAATGTTGTATGAACAGTACATTTATTAACTTTCTAAAAATGAGTATCAAACTAGTACATCTTTTATCAATTAATCAAGAGTTTAATGATAAAATCACACACTAAATAGGGCTTTTCTTGATTCCAGGAGAAATCAGCATGATTTAAACTACGTTGGTTTATAGGCTCCAGCTGACAAAAGCAATGCCTCCGATCGACTCAGTGGGCTCAAAAATTGGCACAACAGGGAAAGGACAGAGTGGGGAGAGCTCAAATCTGGGTATGAAAACACCTGGGCTCCAGTGCCAGCCTTGCTGCTGTCTAGGTGTGTGAGTTTTAAACAGTCCTGAGCTTCAGTTTTCTCATCTATAAAGTGAATGGATTAGACAAGTTGATCTCTGGGGTCCCTTCCAAATCTACGGTTCTATCGTATCCTCCATTAAATCAGAAGATGGTTATTCTTCAGTCTGACTTCTTCACACAGAGAATATCAAAATTAATAATTAATTTAAAAATAGACATTATTTAGTTTTCTTGATATATTTTTCCAACTTTTGTCTACTAAGGATTATTACATGTCTGTAGAATGGATATGTTCTTGAAGTCTATTAACAAACTTTATGGAAATATCCGTTTTCTCACTGACCGATTATAAAATTGGACAGAGTCTAAAAGGAGGAAGAAAATTTGGCATTAAGCATAATAAAAACAATGTTTTGCGATTTAACTTACAGGGAAAATAATTTTCTGATAAATCTAAAGGAAAAATACATATTCTGAAGGAACTTCAAATATTACTTTAGAAACTATTTTTCCTTTAGATTAGTTTACAGGAAAGGGAAGTATGTTTTGTGTGTTTCTGGGTTTTGCAGGTCTCAAAAAATGTGTTTGGACTCCAAGAGGGAAGAACAGATCCTGCCTTCCCATGCTCAGGCGCTCTCTCCCCAACCAGAACATGCTTAGGAAGATGGTAAGGCAAATGATATGATCACTGGGAATTCTGCTTCAGCAGTTTCCTATTTTCTTTCAAGATAAAAAATGTACAGAGAAATATAAAGGGCTACAAGGGGCTCAATGGTTTCTGTGTATGTATACACACACATATTTAAATTCGGGATAGAATGAGGAGACTGGATTGGCAAGGGGCCAACAGTTTGGATTCGAGAGGAGCAATGGTCCATGTAGACTTGCATTAAACAAACACACCACCAGCTACAAGGGGAACTAATGTTTACAAAGTCTATGGATTTTCATTTTGTTTTAAGAGGGTAGGTGGAAGAATATGATATACTTTAATCAAAAATGATAAAGTGTGATTTTCCTTTAGATGGAACATCTCAGTATGTTTACTACATGTCTGCACTGTTTTTATTATCCTTAGGGTTAAGTTTGTTTCTTCTTTTAGAAAAAAATGTCAATTTTATAATGAAAAAAATTGGACATAACTTTTGAAGAATATATAAACAATATCCATTCCAGAATGAGATGAAGGGAAAAATTTTTTTTTTGGATTGCAAACTCTCTGAAGATTATTAGTGATCACAGCAAATTTTTTTAACCTAAGATTTACTACCTAGGATAATGATGAGGATAATGATGATGAACATTTATATATTACTGACCATAAGGGGCAATGAGGTGGTACAGTAGATAAGAGCGCTACGCCAGGAATACCTGAGTTCAAATCCACCCTCACTAGCTGTGTGACCCTGGGCAAGTGCCTTAACCCTGTCTGCCTCAGTTTCCACCTCTGTAAAATGAGCTGCAGAAGGAAATGGCAAATCATTACAGTGTCTTTGCCAAGAAAACCTAAATGGGGTCACAGGGTAAGATGGGACTGAACAAAGACGACGGCGTTTGCTATGTGCCAGGCCTGTGCTAAGCACTTTAGAAATACTATCATCTGAATCTCATAACAACCGTGTGATAGGAGTGTTTTGTTATTAACCCCATTTTACAGTTGAGGAAACTAAGGCAAACAGAGCTTAAGAGACTTGCCCAAGGTCACACAGGTCCTAAGTGTCTGAGGCCAAATATGAACTCCAGGCCCAGCCCTCTATCCGCCATACCACCTAACATTCTTAACATGCATTTGAGGTTTCTTTTTCTCTTTTATTGTCTAGCCAGTTTAGTAATTCCTCTCTAAGGAAGAATTCAGGGACCATATACTAATTCTGATAGGAGGCTAAGTGAATATAACTAGGAAAATGAACCAGGATTAAAGGGAGAAACAAAACAAAAGCCATTTCAAATTCCTTAAGCTAATGCTGTTGGCCATTAGCATAGAAAATAGAGTATTTATATGTTTCTTTTTCCCCACAGGAATTTCACAGAATCCCTATAGTTTGTATAAAGATGATTTATATTTTAGGTGTGGGGCAGTACCAGACCTGCAGTCATGGAGACTCATCTTCTTGAGTTCAGATCTGGCCTCAGACAAGTGTTTACTAGCTGTGTGACCCTGGGCAACTCACTTCACCCTGTTTGCCTCAGTTCCCTCATCTGTAAAATGACTTGGAGAAGGAAATAGCAAACTACTCCAGTATCTTTGCCAAGAAAACCTAAATGGGGTCATGAATAACAAGACATGACTGAAACAACTGAAAATTTCAGGTATGACAGAAAATACATATGACATACAGAGATAAACAAATGTTTATTCTGTGCATTTTGACTAAAGAATATAGTTTAACCTTCTCAAATATAATAATTATTTTTCATTGTTGAAGAACTAAAAATATGATATAATATAGTATAAAGTGATAAAGGTGATTTCATAAAGCACTAGTGAAAATCAGTCTTTTTACTTTGTGGTTATATCTCTTTGGAAAACATTGTGTTTAGAAGGTTTAAAACTATAAAATTAGGTTTCCAATCCTGTTTATTTTTACAATAATTTTATCATACCCTCAACAAATTGTTAAAATTTAGAAACCACATCAGTATTTCCTGAAAATCCTGTAAGATAAAAAATGAACAATGAAGTCAGACAAAAAGTCATTCATAGAAATACTAAACAAAACAAATTTAAAATGCATGAACGTAAACATGGAATAGACTGAAAGCTAAAGCAGATACTAACGACCTGAAGTCAGACTAGAGTTTAAGCAGACTCCAGAGAGTCAGAAATAAACATAAAAAAGATGTGTAAGTCAGATAAGCACAATATAATGTTGTAAAGTAGGGAAAACAGAAATAGTAGAAGAAGCAACCAATGCAAAGCAATGAGAGGGAAAACAAGTTTATACTGACTTATTGGACATTTGACCACTGAATGACAGAACTGATTACCACCAACAATCACTGACAAACATTTAGTAAAAACCGACTCTGTAATTCTGGGGTTACAAAGAAAAAGCAAAAAGTCTTTGCCTCATTTAGATATTTACAATGATATTAAATGAAGGAATCTTTGGGGATTTGTTTTTAAAGTGGGGGAAGGAAATTTTTGTCTGTGCAACTGCCATTTCTCAATCCTGGAAACAACCTGGGTTTTAAAGGTCCACAAGAAAATACTAGGTTTTTGATGCTAAGACTGATAATTAGTAAACATGAATTATTTAATTTGACCTGTTCGCTTCTGTGCTGTTTTAAAAAGCAAACAGAATGGCCGAGACAGTCCAATGCACCTGCCTGAGCAGGCCTGGCCAGAATTCCTTCCCTGCTCATTCTCTACTGCTGCTTAGAAAATGACTTACCTGAAAGCAGAAGAGACAAATAGAGCAGATGACAAAGTCTTCTCTAGAAGCTCTTGCTGAAGGTAATACAGAAGTCATGTCATATATACCCAGTGTGAAGAAGAGGAAGAACCCCAGCAGATGACTCCAGATGTTTACCGTTTCGTTGGATAAGATAAACAAACTGCAAAACAAGCATGTGAACGGTCATTTCAGATCCCAAGCATCCGACCCTTGGCCAACAGTCAAATGTGATAGGGAAATTTTGAGTTCTTTACCATCTACCCTTCAAATGTTTGCAGCTGAGGTGAGGCAGTTAACAAGCCCGCTTGCACATGGGGCATGGAAGAGGGGAAAGGAAGCTGGACTTGGAGTCAAGATCCATGTTCAAACACCAGCTCTCTGATGTACTCTTCAGGCAAAGAGTGACTTCAGGCAAATGACAGCCTTCTGGGACCTGAGTTTCTTCATCTATAAATGAGTGAGACAGTCACTGGAGTGACAATCTCCGTGGTCTTATCCACGGTCCCATTAAACCTGACTCTCTGAAACCTGCTGATTTCCAGATGGACTCTGCTCAATTACAAAGTTAAGGATGTTCAAGTGCAGACAGTACATCTGACTTGAGAAAAGCAACCAATGAATTGGAAAATGTTTGAGAGGTCTGTCCAGCTTGACAACTTTGATCATGTGACTTTGCAACTAAGAGAATATTCGTCCACACTCGTCCAGACAAATATACTGAGCTTAGGTAAGACATAACTTGGTACTTTACAGAACCACAGAGCTGGAAGGGTCCTTATGATCCATATCCCCTCCCATCACTTGTTTTATACAGAGGTGGAAAATAAATCCTAGAGAAGTTTAATGACAACCTGGGTTACACAGTTAGTGGCAGAACTGGGGCTAGAATTTGGGTCTTCTGGCTCAGCCTGGTCAGGACAACGGGCTTCCAATCTGGGCTTCCTCGTGTGACCTGAAGCAAGTACCTCTGGACCTGTTTTCTCATTTATAAAATGAGAAAACCTACCTTGAAGGTCCCTTCTACCCTTACAACCTATTAACAAATAAATCCTCAGGCTTTTCTGAGCAGCCATTATGTGACAGAGCCTAAGGATACAAGTACAAAATTGAGCCAGTCCCTGCCTTCCACTGGGGAGACACAACACAAAGTAACATCCTAACGGTGTTATACAACAGTGCAGTGACGCCTCGGGAGAATCCACACTGACTGCTGAAGGAAGCAGCTCTGCTGGGAAGCTGGGGATTTCAAGATGTTGAGGAAAGAACATTCCAAGTCTGGGGTAGAGAGAAGCTAGGCAAAGGCCAAGGGGGGAAGAGCCAACAATCCATTTGGTTAGGTCGTAGTGTGATGCTAGGAGGGATGTGTAATTAGCTGGCAGCGAGAAGCTGGAGGTAGATTGTATACTTAATGCCTAAGGAAAGAAGGGGGTGACACAATTCAACGCTGTGCTTTAAGAATATCAATTTGGAAGCTGTATAGATAACAATGGAATCAGGATGGTGGGAGACCAGTTAGGAGTCTAGTGCAATAGCGCAGGCCAGGGGCGAGGAGAATCTGATCTAGGGACGCTGTGATGTGAACAGAGAGAATGAGAGTCATCAAGAGATGTGGAAGTGGGACAGAGCTGGTCAGTGAGAATGGGCCTTGAAGAAAACTATATTTTCCAAGAAATATAGTGGAAGTGAGAAGGAAGAAGTACACTTTAAGCATCAGATATGCAAAAGCAAAGGGATGAACTGGAAAAGGGTAGAGAGGAGAAAGGGAACAGAGGAGGGAAGAGGAAGAGGGTGAGAAAGAAGGATGGGAGGGGGAAGAGAGAGAGAGAGAAACAGCGACATAGACTGAGCAATGGGATGCATGGTGTGGGTCAGGATGCTAGCAGAACTAGGGAAACTCTCATTACTATCTCACTTCCATATCACCCACCACTGATGCTAAGCACAGACAGTGGGCTGTCTGAATGAATTTTGCTCCCAGGTGGACTGATCTGTAATCACCTGGGGGCCCTTTGCAGACGGGGGCTTCACACACAGCCACTGCAAACCCCTGGGAAGACCCTCAGTAACTCCCTCACTAGCAGCTTTTACTCTCATTGTCTTGGGTTTGACATCCCTGCTGGCTGTCCTTACTGCCCTGTGGATCACTTTTACCTGGGGGTTATGTCTTTATTAAAGGAATTATTTATGCAAACAGTCCAGAAAGATAGACTGGAGCCAAATTATGAAAGACAAATGCCAAATAGAGTCTGCATTTTATCCTAGAGGCAATAAGGAAACACTCTTGAACAGACTCTCTGGCATGATCAGACCTGTCCTTTAGGAATAATCTGGCAGCTGTGTGAAGGATGGAGTAGAGATGGGAGGGACTGGGGTTGGGGTGGGAGGGCGCAGTTTGGAGGCTACGGGAATAGGCCTGACAGGAGGTAATAAAGAGCTGGATTAAGGTTGTGCAAATTAAGTGTGTTGAGGAGGAAGAGATACAAGAGATGGGATGGAATAAGAGCAAGGGGAAGAGAGAGGAACAGAGTGGAAGAAAGACAGAGGGAGAAACAGAGATGGGAAGGGAAGGAAGGTGTGGGGGAAGAAGAACAGCTACATCAGGGAGTTCTTTACCATTCTTGTGTCATGGACCCTTTTGTCAGCCTGATGAAGCCTACAGACCCTCTTCTCAGAATAATGTTTGATAACGTAGAAAGTAAAATGCATAGGATTATAATTGAAACCAATATACACCCTCTGGTATATCCACAATGAGGGGAAGGAACAAGTATGGGCCTCCTACAAAAGAGACTGAGAACACTGAGTCTGACAAGTAGTGCCAAGAAAACCCAGGGAGAAAAAAACCCCATGAAAGAGGCGGTCGATAGCGTTATGTAACCTTACCCTTTACTCTTCTAAAGATGTTCAGACATGGGACTGAATGGGAACGGGCGGGCCACAGGGTACAATGGAAAGCGTGCTTCACTGGAAATCAGGCAATCTGGGGTCTAGCTGGCCACTCTGACCCTCCCAGGATCAAACCCAAGCTTTTTCTTTGGCTTCATCTCAAGGGACCTTTAAGATTTCATCAAGGTTTATGACTATGATTCTATGAAATAGTTCTGTAAGCTAGGGCAGGGACCATCTGCTTGTTAACCATGAATTTCAGCTTTTAGGCTAAAGACAGACTTTGAAGCAGTCGAAGTCCTGTTAAAGTTGTTGCAGCCCGACAAGCTATGCTTTTTGGCAGCTTCCCTCAGCCTCCAGGGTTCCAGTTTCCTCCTCTGTAAAATGAAGGAGTTTCATGGGTAAGGTTCCTTCCAAGACGAACTCTATGCTGATATGTGATGGTTCTTCCCAACTATCAAGCCATGCTGTTAGGTGAAAACTTTTCATTTGCCAACAAAGACAGCAGAAGCAAGGAGATGAGTTCCAGCTCTCAAGAGCTGTTTTTAAGAATGAAACAACTAGGTCTAGGGAGGAAATGAACCGGGAAAGCACAAGACAGGACACACCAGCTAAAGCTGGAAGCACATCACTCATCTGGAAGGACGCTCTCTGGGCTTCCAGAAATTAGATCCCACAATCTGAAATCCTGACCTAGAAACTAGTAAGAGATGTCAAGAAGACCACCTATGTCAGACACGGGGACAAACCGCCAGCAGTCCACCCTTCTTAGACCCCTGAGACACGGCTTTCTAACGATGTCGTCCAGACTAAGGCGGACAACCTGTGCAGACTGTTGTTTTTTTTCTTGCTGCTGTTGTACCAGCGTGGCACAGCGATCATCTGAAAATGCCGAGTGAAATCTAGCCTCAGACATCAGCCATGGGCAGGCTACCTGGCCTTTCCTCACCTGTAGAATGGGACAAACCCAGGGTGGTCGAGGGGGCAAAGCAAATCACAGTTATCCAGGTCTTAGCAAATCTCAAAGTGCTATGCAAATGCTATTGTATTTTTTAATGGACCTCGGAGACTAGGGTTTACTGTCCAAGAAGACAGACCCGGACTCATGCCCTGAGAGGAGGGGCTTCTACGTGTCCGTTTGGCGTCACCAGCGCCGGGGGCTGAGTCGGGCACACAGGCAGCCTTAAGGAAGGCTCGTCCCTCCGACCCCCAGCAGAGCCAGGCCCATCAGCTAGCCCGGATTCCCCAAAGCAAGGGTCAGTTTCCCCTTCGCCCCCAAAGAGAGGCAGGAGGAGGAGCTCGGCCCGAACCACGTGCTCCTCCTCAGCTCGGGGGCGGGGCCAGCTCGGCCCCTTCCCCGCCCAGCCCCCCAGGAGGCGGAGCTCGGACTCCGGCCTCGGGTCCTCCCCAAGTTCAGGGAGCGGGGTCAGGTGGAACCACCTCCCACACCCCCCCCTGCCCAGGAGAAGGAGGAACTTGGCCCGGCTCCCACGCTCAGGGAGGAACCAGGCCAGACCCTTCCCCTGCCACCCCCCCCCCCCCGGAGGAGGAGCTCGGCCCGGCCCACGTGCTCCTCCCCAGACTTGGCTCCGCCCCCAGCTCCCCGCCCCCTCCGGCGGGGAGGAGGGGCGGGGCGGGCGCCTACCTCTTGAGGCAGAGGCGCGAGGGCAGGTAGGCCCGGTAGCCGTCCGTGATGTAGGGGTTGTCCTTGAGGGACACGGGGATCTGCTCGTAGGTGTAGAGGCGGATGCCGCGCGGCACCAGCACGGGCCAGTACTGGTAGCTGCCCAGCTCGATGTAGTGCGCGTTCTTTAGCAGCTTCGGGTGCATCGCGGCCGCCGCCTGCGCCGTCCCTCCCTCGGCCGGGGAGCGGACGAGCCCGGCGCCGGCTCCGAGCGAGCGGCGGCCCGAGGCAGCGGGGGCGGCGACGCGGCGGCCGGGGACCCTCCCCGCTCCTGGGCGCGGCCGCCTACGCCTGGTCTGCGCAGCCGCGGCGGCGCTGACGTCAGCACGCCGGCTAGGATGCCCGCCCGGCGCCATGGCCGTCGCCATCGCCGCCCACCGGGCCGCGGGTCGGGGAGGAGAGCGGGGCGGAGCGGAGCCGGTGCGCGCTCACGGCAGGCGGGGGCGCGCCCGATGGGCGGGGCTGGGCGCACGCGCACTTCCGCTCCCTCGCCAGGCTGGTGCGCTGCGGCTCTTTTGAGGTCCTGGAGGATGGGGACGGCGTGAGCTGGCAGTGTCGGGAAGTGTGTCACTGCACCAGTTAACGTTTATTAACCGTCTCTTACGTGCTGGGGATGCAATAAGAGGTCAAAGACGCCCCTGCTCTCTAAGGGCTTACAGTCTAATGGGGGAGACCGCATGCAAAGCAATGCCTGGCGAGCAGGCTGCGTGCAGGATTGAAAAGCAAACAAACCCCAAGCGGATGGGCAGTCTCGGCACGTAGTGAGCCCCCCGTCCCTGGAGGGGTGCAAGCAGAAGCTCCAGGTTGGGGATCCTCGTCGGGGTGCACCCGCTGCTCTTGCTTCCATAGCCGGAAACATCCCCCGGCCAGCTCCTAGTGCAAAGTTTTGCTCCTTCAGAACATTGCCTGCCTCGTCTTTCCGGCTTGTGCTTCCTTCTACCACCGTCCCTTGTCCTGGAAATGGGGGTTTCCACGTCCTTGCTGCTGTCCCTTCGTTCCCTTGGGGACCTCAGTCCCAGCGGGGTTGATGCACTGGCACGCCATCCTCTCTCTGACCATAACCTTAGCCACGCGTCTCTCCCGCGTCTCCCTCCCCCAGACTCCCCGCTCCCACTGCCCTGCCTGCCTTCTTCAGCCTGACACCCTTGCGCTGCGCTTGGCATCTTCCTTTTGGTGTTGATTCCAGTAATTAAACGTGACACCGTCTTCTGCCCTCAAATCGTCCTGTCCCTGTTCATCTCTTCCCAAAGCCCATTCTGGATGTTCCACACTAGGACTTGGGTGCTACCGAACTCAGCCTGAGGAAGTCGGACAGCCATACTGTTGCAGCCGTGTAACATTTAGGTTAGCATGATGCCCCGTGCATCCCGGGAGTCCTAGTTAGCTCTCTTAGATGACAGGCTGCGGGTTTTGCTGCAGGCACCCGAAGGGCACCTCCCAGAGACGTAGATCTGCACCCATACACCTTACTGATTGGGACTTCGGTGCCTGGAGCTGCCTCCTGCTAACTGGTTGACTTGAGGCTCACAGTGGATGGATTCCAGTTGAAGGGGTTGCCTCTGTAGTATAAGAGTGCAGTGGAAAAGCGAGCTGTGAAATAACTCAGCCCTCTCTCTTCTCGTACTTTCTCTTCCTTGGATTTCCAGACTTGAATGCAACAAGTACCATCCTCCGCTAGACATTTCAGTACTAAACAAGCAGTAACCTCTGATAAAGTTTGTTGAATTTGTATAACTGTATTTGGGGGCAATTGTGATATCTGCCTCTATGAGTGAGATGGTCTAAGACCAATGCCGTGCTGTGAGTCTCAAAACACTTTCCTGTATATCAGTGGAGAGCAAGAACAATACGTAAGCCGCCCCGGGATCCCAGAGAGCTGGTCTCTATTGGGGATGTGTATAGTGAGTCCAAAAAGCATCCCAGTGATTTGATGACAGAAAATACTTCAGAGGGGTGAGAGGAAGGAGAAATGCAGTCCCTTTATTTCCCTGTGACTGAGGTTTTAGGACTGTATAAGGACAGAGTCTTTTGGTTGGCTGCTGAGTGGGAGGAACTGATTTTGAGAAGTCAGATCTGAATGTGCACATAAAAGGTTCCAGTAGTAATGGCTCTTACCCAGGGCTCCACCCGCCAGGTGGAGAGAAAGGTAACAGATGCCTTATCTCTTCCATTTGTCATTTGTCTGTGAATATTTCTGTTTTTGTCTCATATATACACACACATATGCACATACATATACATATATACACATTTATATGTACAAACACACATACAACATACATAGAAATCCTTTTCTGAACTTAGCCATAATCGGTCAGGTTACAATCTTGTGAGCTTCAAAACGTGTGAAGATGATTTAAAGATCTCTTCAGTAGCCAGAGTTGGTGGCAGAGACCCCTGGAGCTGGTAGCTGTGACAGTCGAGTGCCTGCACAGCAGATGAGCGTTTTGTTTGATCTGGCCTGGCTTTAGTTTGACCAGTCAGCTAAGACACGCCATTCTGAAAGATGAGGCCCATCTGTTTGAGGGCAAGAGCCATCCATTATGGGAACATTTTCTTGAAATGAATGGACTTCTAGGTTCAGAAGTTGTAAGGTGCCCCTCAAACCCCCGTGCTCCCTACAGATACAATCCCACTGCTGTGGGACTTGAAGTTCATGCCCACTTGTCCTCTCCATGGACTCTACAGGGCAGAGATTATGGATGTGGAATGGAGTGTACCCCTGTTCTAGGAGAAACTAATTTCTATTCTTGCTTTACTTTCTCAGTGAATCCCTTTGTAAAAACTAATTCATATCAACTGGTTGATTGATATAGAGGAGCAGAAACAAGCTGGATGAGCTCATGAGGGATGGTATTAAAAGCCACAACCAGGGCAGCTAGGGGGAGCAGTAGATAGAAGTGCTGGAGTCAGAAGCACCTAAGTTCAAACCCAGCCTCAGACACTTTACTTTTGTGTGACCCTGGGCAAGTCACTTAACCCCAATCGCCTAAAAAAAAAAGGTCACAATCCCTCATGTCTATCTTTAGAACTCTGGGGATGGCAAGTGGGAGAAGGAATCAGTACTAGTTCTGGTTTTGGGGGACTGACCTACTAGTACACAGTGAATGCAGAGGATGTGTTAGAACTAACAGTGCATTTCTAAGGGGAGAGAAAGAAAAGTTATACCATGAAGGGTCAAGAGATCCGGACTTTGTCAGTAATTGCAATGAGTATTTCAGGGTTAGGGCTGGAGTTGGAGGGTTGGGGTTATTGGTGCAGGTTCAAGGTAAATGGGGAGTGTTGGTTTAGCAACACTGAAAGGACTTTATCCCTCTTGGACAACGAATAGCTGTGTAGGAGTTGGGAGCCCTGTCACCTACATTTGGGGAAAGCTAAATACCAGTATCTTTGCCAAGAAAACCCCAATTAGAGTCACAAAGAGCCAGGTACAACTGAAAGGACTGAATGACCACAAGTCGCCAGCTACATAACTAACTTTTGTTCAAATTTCCCAATAGCTTTATTCAGATTTCCTCACATTTTTAATCCAGGGTCAGGCAGTGAGCCAAAGAAAGATAATGACCCTCTTCTGGGCTCACTGCCCGGGACTGGCTTCAGGTTTGTCTGAACCGGCTGTCCTTTGTATGTTATATAATGTCAACATTTTTCCCTGTTACCTTGTGACAGTCTTTTGCTCTTCCTGATCGTCTATTATACCCTCCACAGAATCTGTTCAAAACTTTTTTTAATTGGTGGCAAAAATACTGTACAAACATCAACAAAAACCCCCCAATTTCATCTCCTGTTAGAGCTTAAAAAATTTAATTAGACTTTAAGAAATATCTTATTTTCCATGGAAGAAATTAGTCTGAAGTGACATATTTTACTGATTTATGTTGACAGTGGGGAGTCTGGGAGGATGAAAGATTTGGGATTGCCAGCAGCTCAGATTGACTCAAGGTGAATGAATTATTTTGGGCTTTTTTGAGGTCTTCTGTCTTAAAAAAAAAATCTCTTCCCTGGAGCCTTAAACCTTACTGTGGCATTGGCATGGGTCCCAGAAGGGGACAAAGCAGGTAAAATAGTTATTATACTCATAGAATGCATTAAGATTTACAAAGTACTTTAAAACATTATTTCAGCTGGTTCTTATGATGATTCTCTGGGGGTAGATCATTTAAATGGTACCTGAGGTACAGTTAAGTGACTTGTCCAAGACCACATAACCGTTAAATGGTGAAACCAGGACTTGACCTACATCTTTTGATTCTAAATAAGTGTTCTTTACATTGTACCATCTTGTCTTGTAGTCTGCAAATTAGATATTTTCATTATAACAATAACAACAAAAATAATATTTATGCAATGCTTTGAAGCTTACCAAGTACTTTGTTCACAATAACCTTGTGAAAAAGGTAATACAATGTCACCCCATTTTGCAGAGGAAGAAAAATGAAGGGATTCAGGGACTGGGTTGTGGTAATACCATGCACCTGCACTTGGACCCAGGTTCAGTGCTTTTCCCTCTATACCCCTAGTGTTTCCTAAGAGCTACCTTTCCCCACCTTGCCTCCATGTGACTTTGACATGGCTTTATCTCTTTTGTGATTATTCTTTCTTGATCTTAAGCAAACTAGTATTCTGCAGTGAACATATCAAGGACTGGAGGTAGTCTTACAAATTCCTAAAATTCTAAATGTCCAGGGAGGCTGGGGTAGCTACCACCAGCATCCACCAGAACAGGAGTGGCTGATGACAGAAGAAAGATTGATTGATTCCAAGCACCAGGGATCATGACCCCTCAGGGCGGAAAAGAATGCTGAAGACACTCTCTCCAAAGGGAGCTGTCCAAGGACTTTATGAATGGAGAGAGGATTTCTAGGTCTTAAAGTGCCAGGAGTTGTGAATGTTACCTACATTTGCACTTCACTACAGTTGTACATGAGGTGTCAGTCCACCTCTTCCTAAGGGTGCTGGGTATTTTGTGGAGTAGTGTGCTCCAGTGCGCATTTGGTGTTTGGTGAATTGGGGGACGTCAGGGAAGGGGACGGGGACATTTTGTACCAGCTGTTCTTGCTTCAATCTATCAACTGATTGTTAATGGGAAGCACACTGGTGGGGGCTCAGGTGCTACAGCTTAAGGTTGTAGTTGCCTATTGGGGTGTGTGGTATATTTGTATATAACCAGTGAGGTAAGTGGTTTTGCTTGACTGCATGTCTCCTTCTCCCCTCCCTCTCCCCTCCCTCTCCCCTCTCTCCCCCCTCTCTCCCCTCTCTCCCCTCTCTCCCCTCTCTCCCCTCTCTCCCCTCTCTCCCCTCTCTCCCCTCTCTCCCCTCTCTCCCCTCTCTCCTTTCTCCCCTCTTTCCTCCCTCTCCCCTCTTTCCTCCCTCTCCCCTCTTTCCTCCCTCTCCCCTCTTTCCTCCCTCTCCCCTCTTTCCTCTCTCTCCCCTCTTTCCTCTCTCTCCCCTCTTTCCTCTCTCTCCCCTGTCTCTCTCCTCTCTGTCCTCTCTCACCCTTCTCTCTCCCCTCTCTCTTCACTTCTCCCTCCTTCTCTTTCCTCCCTCTCCCCCCCCCTCCATTTCATGTGGATAGTCTCTTTTGGAGAGGATAAGAACTTTGAGAAAAGCCTTGATTTTGTTTATAAGGTATTTAAAGGATTATTTTATTTATTAGATAGGAAATAAATTTAAATCTCAGCATAAGGCCAATCATACCCTTAGGTGGAGTAGGTATTGTATGGTGGGATTTCAAGGCAGGCAGAGGTTCCCGTCATCCCCAAAATGTCTGCTAGCCTACTGCTCAGCCAGAAATTCTCACCATTTGGGTAATTTCTTTGGGTTAAAATATTAATATTAAAGAAAGCCCCTGTTAGCATGCAATGTGTCTTTTTTTACTTTTTTGCTTTTTGGAGGGGGGAAGGCAGGGCAAGGGCAATTGGAGTTAAGTGACTTGCCCAAGGTTACACTGCTAGTAAGTGTTAAGTGTCTGATCTAGATTTGAACTCCCGTCCTCCTGTTCTAGTAACTGTACCACCTAGGTGCTCCTGCAATGTCTTTAGAAGATGAAATATATTAACATTTTATCAGTCACTATCACATTTCTGGCTATTACAGAGAGCAGGGAGCTGAAGACTGGAACACAGGACAAGTGTCCTTTTGGTGGGAGAGAGATCAGGAAATGTCCCAAGCATGAGGTGCTTCCAAGAGAGCACAAACATAGGTGAGCCTGGGTGAGAAAAAGCTGGAAAAACCAGAGGCCTCTAGGTTGTAGGGTAAAGATAGAGAAACACTTGGAAATGAGCATAGGGCACTCAGACAATTTTATTTAGTTCACAATTTTTCAATTTTCCCTTTTGGGGGAATTTGTAGATTTTAAACATATATTATTTGTATTTCTTGTTGCTTTCTCGGGTTTACTTTTCACTTCTTTAGTTTCTGAATTGAGACTTTGTACCAGAGAAGTCTTTGGCCCCTGATGTGCTTTTGGGTAGGTGGTTGGCCCTGTTTGATCTTATCCTAGGTCCCTTGGCTTCTTCCTTCCAGAGTTAGGCCTCCCTAGTCTAAACGGGCCTTCCAGGCAGGGCCGGCAGGGTGTTAGGCAGGTCAGCACCCTTGGGCCTGGCTTGAACTCAGTCTTGGGGCAGTGCTTATGACCACTCCCCGGAGTTGGAGTTTGGAAGGTCAGTTTTCAGTACCCCTGGGGCTTTTTTTGTGGGAGCCCTCCATTCTATTGCTTCCAGACACAGAGCCTTGCAGTTACTGGCTTGTTACCTTTTTGGTCCTGTTGGGAGGCTGCTGGCTTGTTTGCTGATGTTGGCGTTAGATTATGAGCTCCTTGGGGTGGAGGCTGGGTTTTGTTTTGGTTTTTTTATCTCTTTTTGTATCCCTGGAACTTGGTGCCTGGCACATGGTAGACACTTGTAAATGCTTATTGGCCGGCTTGTATTGACTTTATGGGCTGCCCCTTTTCCTTTTGTCATCAGTAGGCTTTGGGCATGCTTCTTGCACAGTACTTTAGTGGAACAAAGACTTACCCCCTTTACTCACTGGATTTCTTGGTTATTATTTAATCTGGTTTGAATTTAGTGTTTTTGCTGGAGCAGGTATGTGTGGGAACTGAGTGCTTTGCTTCTGACTGGGCTGCCATCTTGGCTAGAATCCACCAGGAATTCGTGTCAATTCAAGAAACCTTTTAAGGCATGTGGGAGGCTGCATCATTTTCTTCTCAAAGCTCTTAAAAAATAAAGATTCTTATAGCTTATTTCTTGTTAAAATAATCAGGATGGGCTAGATAACCTTTGAACTTAATTTGCCACATTTTTGTGATTTAGATCCATTTCTAAAACAACTTCTAATTCTTAAGAATTTTTTTTGTGTAACTATCAATTGTTCCTGTAGATGTCAGTCTACTCCTGCAGAATGCTTGATTACAGGCAAAGAGGCAGGATTTTAGAGGAGATCTCAAGTACAGTAATAGCCAGGAAACCGTTTTATGGTTAAAGTTCTACAATGAATTCAATAATACACTTGAATTAATGTTTCTAAGCAAAAGTAGCCAACTTCTGAGAATAGAGGAGAGAGGAGGTTTTTTGTTTTGTTTTCACTGATTAAATGAGATTTTAAAATTGCTTCACAGTCTCACTTTTATCTTAGTCTAAAAGGCTTTAATTTGTAGTTCTGTTTTTCTAGGGGAAACCGAAATATATTTGAGAGAGTTAGTCATCTTGACTTTAAAGTACAGCTGCATGACATTGGACAAGTCTAGCTACAACCTTGTGACTTAGTTTCACATTTACATAATGGAAGTAACCAAGACACGTCTCACCCACCCTCCATTCCTGCCAATATTTTCTGGTTAGAGCATAATCCATTGCATACATTATAGCTAAGCTGGAGTTGGATTCCCCTTACCGCTTCTGGAGACACATGTCCCTGACGGACTTGCACTTTGAGATAATGAAGTAATCTTCCTTAGGCCTACTAAAAATTGAGCCTCCTGCTCAATAGGGAGAGACAATTTTTACTCTCCAGCTCTTCCTTCTGTCTTCAGAATGTATTGTTTCAAACTCTCTCTGTGTCTTCCCATAAAGAGAGAAAAATGTTACCTTCCTCCTCCCCCTCTACTCCACTGCAACAATAATAGTTATTCACATTGGGCAGTGCACACATATTGCTTTATTGGTAAGCTTGAAACTAAATCTCAAGGTCCCCTCTGCTTTGTGTTTCTCTCTCTCAGTCTTGTTGACCATACAGTGATTCTGAGAAAGATGTTTCTGACTTTGGAGGCAGCCTTTTGAGTATAGGAAGTCAGAAATTCCTGGGTCCCTCAGGCAGTAATGGTTGCATTGTGGGAGGTGTTCCCTTCAGTTACCAGATCACTTCTAAGTGGAAAAGATGTGCCAAAAACCAGACCCCGAAGAAGTTGTTAGGAAAATGCTTTGCTAAGGTGAGTGTAAAACGCCTTTTTAATGATCCCAGAAGAGATTCTGTGCTTCGATCATTTTAGCCATTAAATTCCTGTATTAATAATTAAAGGGAACTTTTTTGTCGAGTCATTTGTGTTTTACGGAGCAGTTTTATTTGGAAGAAGTAAGTAGTTCTCCTTTACTTATTCTACACTTTACATTGAGTACTTTTCTAGTCCTTTTTGGGGACACCTTAAACGTGAATGTTTCATCTGGTGACAGCAGATTGAGTGCTGGGCCTGGAGTCAGGAAGCCCCAAGTTCAATGTTGAATATAAGCGATGCTTATGCCCTCCCTTTCTTCTCCTTCCTTCCATCTCATGTTGCAAAGGTATGACCAGAACAGATCAGAGACCAGAATAGAAATCTCAGTGGAGTCATGTACCATTTCTAGTTCCATTCCATTAGCAGTTGTACTTTATGCCTTACATATTTATTTTGGGTTAATAGTCATGCCTACTATCTGTTGACTTCTGCCTTGGAGTTCTGAATGAGGGTGATGCAAACATACACCAGTAGATCTCTCAGCTTAGAAAGAAGGTAACAGAACCCTAAATCTCTTGTTCTGAGAGGAGGTAAAAAAAGGTCCAGTTTGCCAGTTGGGAGCTGGCCAAGGACCCTATGAGATATGCGGGAGGTTCTCTGTTTGATAGAAGGAGTCCTATTGGTCAAAAGGAGTTGACTCATCCTTAGTTAAGTGAATCATAATGATCCTGTCCCTGTAGAACATGTCATCACACCTCCATGCAAAGATTTATAATTGACCTGTTCCCCAGACTCTATCATTCTTATAATGGCATTAACCTGGTTATTTAGCTTAGCAGAAAAGTCAACCCTCAGTTTTTGCTAAGGTAACATTATTAGAGAATGGGCAAAAGTAAAACATGTAAATGTTGATATGGGAAATATCTGGTCAGGTTCCCACAGCCACCAAAACCTGTAATATTTTGCTAGAGATTGCTGTAAACACTATTTCTAGTCTACCTTAGCCCCCTGCTCTCTAAATGTATTTTCTGTCATGCCCCTCAGGGAGACACCTTTCCCCTCACCCTTTTCCAGATCTCTTCTATGTATTTTTTTTTCTCTCATCAGAATTTGTTTTTTGAGGGCAGTCGATCTTTCCTTTTGTTTTCATTTCTGTTCTTAGCACTTAACACTGTGACTAGAAGATATTAAGTAACTTAATAAATCTTTTTCTAAGCTATAGGATGGAGGTTCCCAAACTTATCTGATCTACTGTCCCCTTAAAAAAATTTTACTCAGTGTCCACCTAGAAATCAACTTTCTCTAACCCTTTAATAGGTTTTTTGAAATTTGCATAATTTCAAAAAATATATAAAAATAAAAAATGACTCATTTTAAATTTAGCAGATTGTTGTAAATTTGTGGGTTTTTTCCTGCATTGAAATTTTGATGATGCAATATTGTATCATCTAATTGTATAGTATTGTATTGTAGACAAATCATTACACTCATATATTCCTGCTAATACATGTTGGAATTCCCAACAATGTGCAACACTCTTGCCTTCCAACACTTGCTTGTTAAGACTTGTCAGCAAACTTAACCATTGATCAATTATAACTTGCATTTTGTATGTTTATTTGGAAAGTAATGTAATCACTATGACTTTAACTCTGTTACACAACAGATGAAACATGTATAATGGGTTTTCAAAATGTTCTTCTATTCTTATGTTTCCACTACTCCCTTATTTTTATTCTATGTTCCCCGACTGCATCAGATGCTATTACCACCCCCACATCATTCCAGTGTTCCCCAGGGGGCAGTGTTGCTTGCTTTGGGAACCCATGCTTATAGAATCTTGTTATCCTAGTACTGATTTCAGTTTTATTACAACATGATTTGTAAAGGTTGTATTTAGAATCCTAATCTATTTTTATAAAGGTTCCATGTGATAATGAGGTATACTTATATAATGTTCTTTTTTGGAGGACATATAAACTTGCAGTATACTCTGGAGATATAATTGTAACTTCAAGCTTGAATTTTAAAGGCAGACAATGAAAATATGTAATGAATGCATGGGGGGCTCTTCACAAAGATGGAGTGAATGAGACTAGAGAAGTACCTAGTAGGATACCAGTAGCCTCTTTGCCAGCTATAAAGGGTAAAAAGTTGGACGTGACCATTCACAGCTTGTGAAGCAAAGATAAAGAATTATTGATCCTACTACCTTCCTTAGAAGGGGTGAAGGAGCTCCTTGGCTGACCTTGACTGGATTTTGAATCGTCATTGGGTGACCAAAGGACCTGTCATGCCTCTGGTGACCTTTAAAAAGTGAGCCAGTCAGATCTGTAATCACCCACGAGAGGAATTCTGACAAGAGAAAGGGACTTATCCTTGGCAATTGAGAAGACAGCCTGTTGTGGAGGAACCCATCATTTGAGAGGGAATTCTTCACTTTTTGTTGAGTTTCAGGGTCTGATGGTAGGGGAGTAAGATGGATGGGGATTTCTTATGCTTCTTCCCCCCTCAATAATCAGATATAGTAGTAGTCAGCTTCCCTAGCAGGAGACAATTCACCCAGTGGAGATAAGACCTAGAGAGCCTAAGAGTTGAGTTGAGCTGAGCTGAGCTGAGCTGAGCTATGGAGTGGACCAGGCCCACAGGTTCTAGCTGAGAAACTTGCCTAGTAGAGATAGTATCAAGGGCCTTGTAATAAGCTGCCTTGGCCATACACGTTAGTTATTTGTATATCTCCTTACTAGGGTGCACAGTAGAATGTGCTTGCTGGTATGTCTATTGATCCTATTGACACAGTGTGTATTTTGGAGACAGCGAGTCCCATATTTAAGAGAGAGATGTTAAACTTGTGTTCATACTGTACCATTCCAGTGAATGCCTTTACTTTGAGCTGATCGTGTCCTCTGTCTGGCACAGCAGCAGGGACTCGTGAGCTATAGTTTTAGAATGTGGATCCATAGAGTGCCTTGATCCTTCCTTCCCTCCTAACTCCTGGAGATCCAAGGGTTGAAAGGTAATATCAGAAGAGGAATCACTTTGTATTTGTCTTTATTTTATTGTCTTTTCAGTACTGTTTTTAAAATCAAGCATAGAAATAAAAGGAAGCCTACTACTCCTGACTCCAGGGCCGGTGCTCTAATCACTGCACCACCTAGCCGCCCCTAAAGGAAGCCTACTACTAAGGTACAAAGCAGACACTTCTGAATTCTGCTCTGATCAATATTTAGGAGTGAAACATTCCTGGGGATTTTTGGTGTGTGTGTGTGTGTGTGTGTGTGTGTGTGTGTGTGTAGAAAGAGAGAGAGAGAGATCACTATGAATTTCCCTCCTGTAGTCTGGAAATATGAAAGAGCAAGGACTGTAGGGTAAGATTGTAAGGATGGAGAGTTTTCTCTCTCCATCTAGATATTGTTTAGATAGTCTGCTCAGACCAGTATGAGCTCAGAATGCTCCACCACAGGTTGGGCACAATATTGTTTAGAGGGTAGGAGCACAGAGGATGGTCTTTCTGCATACATAAGAAGAAGGTTACTAATGTCCTTCTAGAAAATAGGGCACATTTTTTTTCTTTATGTACATTCTTTAGAACACAATCTTGAAGTGCATTTATGAATGTGTGGCTGCACCATAGGCAGCCTGCAGGTGGCATTGCTGGAATACAATAAATGCATATGAACTAAAAGGGAAGGAAGGTAGGTGCTTGACTCAAGCCGGGAGGGATTCTGAGGAATCTTTCTTTCAGGAAACACTTACAAAGACTTTTCGTCATCTGGGCATGATCCTTATCCACAGATTTTCTCTGCATATAGTAACTTCAATATAATAACGTCAAAATCATATTCTAATCCACATCGACAGACCTTTTATCTTCATACAGAGACACCATCCATTGTGCTACTGGGGACAAGGAAGACATCCCAGCCCTCCACATGGAAAGTTTCAAGGCTTTGTACTGTGGTCGTGACGATGGTGTGTCAGCAAAGGTCACAACTTAATAGCAGTTAGTGATTTCATCTACCAGTCTTTTTTTTTACTTTGTAAATACTGATATTTGCATTTGTTGACAAGTTCATAATAAAAAAGAAAAAAAATGCCAGCTTTTAGCTTGTGGTGAATCTCTCTGTTCTCATCAGTCATAAGTTTATTCTCTTGATGGTATAAGGGCAGCTGCCAATTATGAGTGCAGAATTAGATTAAGCTTTACCCTGTTGTATTATTCATGATGAGTAAAACAACATTTCACGAACAAGATCTGAAAAATATATTGTCTGTTTTAATTATCTATTTTGCTAGTTTCATCCAATTTCTTAAAATTTTAAAAAACGAACCCGGGGGACTTTTTATGCAAACATCTTCAAGCATAAGCTTGTGTGTGTGTCTGTGTGTGTTTTAAGTATTCTCAAGCATCTATAGTTTTGCTGTTGTGGCTATACCCTTCACTGATAACGATTGCAGTTCCTCTGTAACTTAGCTGAGGGCTTTGAGGGGTACTGGAGACAAATCATCTACTGGCACAAAAATCAACTGATTTTTCTCTCTGTTAAATAGGTTAGTCTTGAGACAGCAGATGCCCCTGAGCTAGACTTAAAGCCTTCCCAGTTTAGTAGGGCCTGCCAGAGATTGCACTGTGTTAATAGGGCCTTTATGAACACTAGGGAAGGAAAGAAGGAAGACTTTAGTGGAGATTACTTTTGTCTGAGTCACTGATACTTTGTGGATAGTCAGTTCTTCCAGTGGTTCAGATTGTAAGCCACCCATGCCCCCATTTCTTGTCTATATTGTCCCATAAATCCTCCCCATGGGGTGTACCTAAAGTCTTAGGAACATTCTTCTAGATATCTTGACATCATGAGGCTTGTGATAGATGGTGGAGAGAAGAAAGTAGTCTGGCCCAGATCTACCATACAACTACACCAGCAAAAGTGACAAAAGAATGCCAGACTGTGATGATAGGTAAAGTCAGAGAGAAATTGTAGTGGGTGCTTTTCTGTAGCCCAAATTGGCCCAGGTCAGAGCCCCGAGGGTGCTTGGGAGGGCGTGTAGCCAGGAAGGATCACAGGGAAGCCTGGCATTTAGTGCAGTTCCTGACATATAATTGGTGTCTGTTCTTGAAGATCAGAATGACCTCATTATGCTAGAATCCAGTTTCAATGTGTCCGACCAATCCAAGCTCAAAATGCTCCACCACAGGTCAGGTACGTGTGAGCTTCTGGGGTGGATTCTCTAAACTCGTCTATTCTGTGTTTCCTTTGAGCTGTTTCAATTCTGCTTTGCTCATAGAGCACAGCGTCTTCCCTGACGTGGCCACGCCGTGCTGAGTGGGCCTGTGCCACTGTCTCCCACGTCACACCATCAGTTCCAAAGTTCCTGAAAGTGTCCTTGTATCTCTTCTTCTGACCATCATGCAGGTGCTTCCCTGTGTGAGTTTGTCATAAGTCTTTTTGGCAAGCATATACTTGGCATTCAAACAACATGGCCAGCCCATTGGACTCGCACTCTCTGCAGTAGAATTTGAATGCATATAGTAGATGCTTAATGTTTATTGAGTTTATTTTAATTTCTAGTGTGGCTTGACTGAGGACTAGAGCTGTGTACCAGGGAAGGAGCCTGGATCAAAGGCTAGACTGCAGTGATATTACCTTGATGCCATATAGGGTTGGGGTGCTAGGCGGTGCCGTAGTGCTTAGAGTGCTGGACCTCCAGTCGGGAAGACTCATCTTCAATTCTAGCCTCAGATATTTATTAGCTGTGTGACCCTGATCAAATCATGTAACCCTGTTTGCCTCAGTTTCCTCATATGTAAATTGAACCAGAGGAGGAAATGCAAACCACTGAAGTATCTCTGCCAAGAGAACCCCAGGTAGGTTGTGGAGAGGCCGACACAACTGACCAACTTTGTGACACAACACACAACTTTCCATCTTAGTCATCTTGAAAAGGCCAAGGAGTGGTCTCCTCGTGGACCGTCTACCTCATTTCAATGGCTTTTCAAAACTCAGTCCTGGGAGAGATTCCTTCCTGAGCTGCTAGAACTCTGCCCAGGAGAGCTTCTCCTCATTGGCTTCATTGGGGCACTCTCAGTAACCACTATTCAGGTGCTATTAAACTTCTCTTACCACCTCACCAGTTATTTGGTGGTAAAAGTCCATCTGCTCTCTGCCCCCTCTGTGGAGGAAATCACCCCTGGGGAGCAGTAATAGCCTAAATCTGAATCCATCTCATCACAGGTTCCTAAGCCTTATTCTCACTTCTCTCTGTCTCGTGTTGTGGTCTCAATTCCAGCAGAAAGCACACATTTTAAAGTGAAATCTCAGGGTCAGAGACCAGACTCCCCTCTGGTGACATGTTCATGCCCATTAACTCCTGATTAGTTGCTACCTGCCAAAGAATTGCCCATTTCAACAAGAACTTGTGTTATTATAAACTCTCATGTCTGTGCTGTTTCCATTACATGGTCCTTAAAAACTATAAGCTATTTCTCCAGCCTGTCAATGTTCTGGGCCTGTTTGCATGCATCTTTCTCATACTGGCAAGTTGTATTTGAACGATGGATAATAGCCAGGGACTGGTGGATCTTGCGCTGTCTTTACCCTCTCTGGCAACATCCTCCAGCAGTGACTGAGTTAATGACTTCACATCAATGGGCGCTTTCCCTCTCTTCCACTGAGAAGACTTCTCCATGCACCATCCGAATGGGCCTTATCACGGGGTTCCATATTGCTTATCTGGCTATCTGATCATCCCATCCTCTCCATCTTTTGAATTTACATTGTCCTTCCTCCACTTCAGTCAAGAAGTGAGCCACAATGCCATTCCGGCACTTGATGTCAAGGGTTGCCTTTGAGAATGAAGAAAAGTGAACAACCACTTTTGTTGGTTGTAGTGAGCTAACCCTTACTCAGATTGGTCGTCTGGTAGTTTAGCTGAGACTCATAGCAATTAACAAAAGATGCCCAACACAGATACAGCACTTAGCTTCGGCAGACATCCCATCTAAATACAGAATGACTGCTGTCCCAGAATATAATGTGGTGGCTCAGAATACTTTGGGAAACCTGCCAAGTCTGAAAGGTCCTTGTGGACAGGCCTTTTATTTGTATGGCCTAAGGTCATAGAGAAGCAACTAGTGGTTGCTATAGATAGAATGCTAGATCTGGAGTCAGGAAGACCTGGGTTCCAATGTGACCTCAGACTCTTATTAACTGTGTGGCCCTGGGCAAATCACCTAGCCTCCTTGAGTCGGTTTCCTCAACTGTCCAATGGGGATAATAGCAGCACCTAGTTCACATGGTTGGTGTGACGATCGAATGAATTAATATTTGTAAATCACAGTGCCTGACATGTAGTAGGCATTATATAAATTATATAAATGCTTATCCCCTTCTTCTCCCTCTACCCCCTCCACCTTCACCTCTCCTGTGTCCACAGCAGGGGAGCTTGAGGCTTAGCCCTCTAGGCCAATCAAGTCTTGGGGGTAGCTTCCCTGTTATTTAGGACCAGAACTAACCTACCCTATACAACAGAGGAAAGGTGCTGGGGAAAATCCTGGCCTATTACAGTTGTTAACTCTGTGACCTTAGGTAAGTTATTTAGTTTCTTTAGGTCTCAATTTTTTTCATTTATAAATGAATAAATATTTTTATTTTCATTTATGGCAAGCTTGGGCTAGATAATCTACAAAATCTCTTCCAATTACAAGATGCTATGTTATAAACAACTATTTATAAAAACTGTTAAAATATTTTTTAGATACAGTTCTTCAATTATATGTAAAAGTTACTGATGTAATATGGTTCAGTCTTGCTTTACACTGTCTATAGCCTAATTTGGCAAGACTAATCATGTTCCTTGAATAATAGATGAAAACCAGGCTTCAGGTACATAAGGGCTCTCTCTGCTCTTTATCTGGTGAATTGTAAGGGAGAGCTTCAGACTCTTTATTGAGTCTGCATTAAGAGTTTAATTCCATTCCTAAATTTTGGTCTGCTAGGTTAGGGCATCTTAAGGTGGACCAGATTCTGAGGATAACTGCAAATTCCAGTTTGTATCCAAGATACAAACCTTTGCAATAGAACCTGTTTGGATAAGATTCCCCAGACTCCTGAGTCTATGCAGTCTGGCTGAGCTCTCCCTCCCCCTCCAGCATAATGACTGATCTCCTTAACGTGGAAGAAAATCAAAACTTACACAGCAGTGGGTAGTCATTTGGTCCAGGATGTGTCCATCATTCAATCTGGCATTATTCAAGTAAACAGGCACTTATTAAGTGTTTACTGTATGCTAGATACCCCTAACAGGGGTACAAGGAAAGGGTAAAGCAGTACCCACTCACAATCTGTTAGAGAAGGCAACATGAAAATGACTATGTACAAATAAATTATATCTACAGATGTGTGTATGTATATGTATATATGTATGTGTGTATATCTATTTTTGTGTATGTATTCACACACATATTTACATATATAAACATATAACTTTATATGAAACAACTTAGAAGTAATATAAGATAGAAGGCCAAGGGCAGGCATTGAGAGGGGCCACAGAAGGCTTTTTGCAGAAGGAAGCATTTTAGCTCAAGCTTGGAGAAGCGAGAGGACTCTAGGCATGGAGTTCACATGGGCCAGTGAAATGCACAGTCTTGTGTAAGGAGGCTGATGTCACTAGATTGTAGACTATATAGATAGCAGTGAAAGTGTAAGAAGACTGGAGAGGTAGGAAGGGGTCAGGTTATTATGGACTTTAAATACCAAAGAGGATTTTTTATTTGATCTTGGAGGTAATAAGAAATCACTGGAGCTTATGGACGTGGTCAGACCTGTGCTTTAGGAAGGTCATTTTGATAGCTGACCGGAGGATGAGTTGGAGTGGACAAGTAACCACCAGAAGTCTATTGTAGTAGGTCAGAGGTGAGGGGATGTCAGTGTCGGAGGAGAAGAGGTATATATGAAAAAGAGCTCGCATGTAGAATTGTAGGTCTTAGCAACAGAATGGGTATGTTGGGTAAGTGCAGATGAATGGTAGAAGATAACATCTAGGTTTTAGGGGCCCTCAAAAGTGATAGGGAATCTACAAAGGGAGGCGAGTTTGGGAGAAAGGTAATGAGTTCAATGTTGGACATTTTGAATTTAAGATATTTGTGGGATATCCAATTTGAGATGTCCAATAGGCACTTGGAGATGTGAGACTGGAGGTTAGAGGAGAGGTTAGGTCTACATAAAAACATCTGAAAACCATCTGTGTAGAGATGGTGATTGAATTCATGGAAGCTAAGGACATTACCAGAAGAAACAGTGTAGGGAAGTGGTTCTCAACCTGTGGGTCACAACCCCTTTGGGGGTCAAACAACCCTTTCACAGGGTTCACAGGGGTCACCTAAGACCATCAGAAAACACATTTCTGATAGTCTTAGGAATTGAGACACTGCTCCTCTATCTGTCTCCAGGCAAGTCCACCCACATGCAGATATACCCACATACGAATATTAAAGGATCCTGGCATTAGGAAGGTTGAGAACCACTGGCGTAGAGGAAGGAGAGAAGACAACTTGAAACATTGTAGGTTAGTAGGCACAAGCTGGTTATGAAGGCTGGGTGGGAATCAGTCAGGAAGAGAAACAGGATAAAGGCATCAAAAACCTATAGAGAAGAGAGTGTGAAGAAGAGAATAACAGAATTGCAGGCTTTAGAGAAGGATGAGGACTGAGGAAATGCCACTAGATTTGGTCATTAAGAGATCAATGATAACTTTGGAGAAAGAAGTTTCAGTTTAATGATGAGACTGTAAACAAAATTACAAAGGGTTCAGAAGAGAGTGAGGAGAAAGGAAATGTAGGTACCGATTTTATATAGGTTTTAAAAAAAATGGAATTGAGCTTAGAAGGGATGGTGAGCTCTAGGACTAGAGTTAAGAGCACATGATAGAATATAATGAGATTTTTTTTTAAAGAATAGGGGAAATTTAGGCTTGTTTATAGACAGAAGAAAAGGAACCAGTAGAGTGCAGAAACTGGAGATTAGAGAGAGAAAGGATATGAAAATTAGAGTGAGAGAAATCTGTAAGAGGAGAGGGGATGGAATGTGATCACTGTAGCACATGGAAGAGTTTTTACTGGCAAGAAGTATCACCTTTTCATGGGAGAACAGAGTGAAGGAGGAGACAGAGGCAGAAGATGTGAGTAATGTGAGATGAGGAGAACTAGAGAAGAGGGAGCTCTTGGAAAATGGTCTAAATTTTATCAATGAAATATAAGGCAAAGGTTTTTTTCCCTGGTACTTCCCACTTCACTCTGTATCAGTTTATATGACAAATCCTTTCAGGTTTCTCTAAATCCAATCCATTCATCAGTTAGTCTATTTTATCTCTAGAAATAATCTTCCATAGAACGGCTTCCATAGAAGGTAATATACTATCAGTCTAATTTCTTTTTTTTTCTTTGTGAGAAATTCAATCATTTAAATGTAGACTGTTGACCCATTCTTAGGTAATGGAGATGACTGCTTATATGACTTCAATTAGACCAGTGGTTCTCAACCTGTGGGTCACAACCCCTTTGGGGTCCTTTGGGGACCTGTCACAGTGGTCACCTAAGACTATCAGAAAACATATTTCCGATGGTCTTAGGAACCGAGACACCACTCCTTTATCTGTCTCCAGGTGGGTCTGCCCATATACAAGTATTAAAGGGTCATGGCATTAGGAAGGTTGACAACCACTGAATTAGACTCTTTAATAAGAAACATTTTATTTTTAACAACTCTCCCTTATAATGAATCTAACCCAGATTTGTCCTTCAAAACCAGACTGTCTCCTCTTTCTAAAGCTCTTGCAGCAATGAACCATCCTCACACAGGCACTCAGCCTTATATCAGCATTCTTTCTACTAATCCATAGTCATGCCTAATCAGCAGCATGGAAAATGTCCCAGTTTTAGTTGGGAACTTAGGTTATGCAAATAAGTATAATCACACAAAACAGATCTACATATTGGCCATGTCTGAAAACGTATGTCCCAATTTTCACTTCTATTCCATCACCTCTCTGCCAAGAGGGAGGAAACCAGTATTTTGGAGTTGTGACAGGTCATCATTGTCTTTACGTCTTTCACAGCTGTTTTCCTATATGATGTAGTCACTGTATCAGTAGTTCTGGTTCTTCTCCCTTCTCTCTTCATCAGTTCATGTGAGTCTTTCCATGTTTCTCTGAAGTGCCCTCTTCCATCATTTCTACTGACCTGATGATATTCCATTGCTTTCACATGTTATATTTTGTCTAGCTATATCTTAATTGTTGGGCATCTCCTTTGTTTTCAGTTCTTTGTTACAACAAAAGTTGCTATAATTATTTTTCAATATAAGAGTCCTTTCCATATTTTATTTCTTTAGAATATGTACCTAATAATGCACCTGTTAATGTTACAGATGAGACAACCAAGGGACTGAAATATTAAAGTCCTTGCTTAATGTCATATGTATGTAACAGAGCTTATATTCCAGATCTGGTCCTCTGAGTTCTATTCTCAGGCTAAAATGTTCTGGTTCTTATCAACAGTGAAAAATCACCTCTCTATCACAATGCTGAGGCTAAGCTATTTTTGGATTTTAAACAATTTTGTAGTATTTTTTTTTATTAGGTACAAACTTTCTTATTTTTCACTGTCTGAATAAAATCTGCCTTGTCATTTCAGGAGCTTGTTTTAATTAGAAGGTCATTATTAAGACAAAGAGAGAACATTGCCTGTTCAATTTCTCGGCTGTAACCACTGTTTTGAAATGGCTTTATTTTCTTTGACTCTCTTAAACAGTAGGGTAAATTTTTGAGTTTGACCATAAACTACATGGGCACAACTCTAAGTACTATTACAAATATTCCTGGTGGTTTTTGTCAGGTAAATGTACCTTGAATCTCTTGGAAAGTATTATAAACATATTACAAGTCAAAGTCTCCTTAGTGACTGGTGTGCTTGGTTTACATTTTTACTTCAATAGTTACTTCCTCCTCAACCTTCCACAACTTGAACTTACAAGTTTATCTCCCAGGAGATGATCACCACAGTTTCAAGGTATTGTTTAGGTCCAGATTTCTAAAATTATATATAGTTCACAAACTGTGACTCATTTGCTTATCTTTTCAGTTAGCCAGTAACTTCTAGACAAGAATGCTGCCTGAAGGGAGGCAAGTTACCCAGTTCACTCATACATACTCCAGAAAAACCCTGAAATTTGTACAAGACTAAATAATGATCCAGAAATCCCAGTGGAAAAAAACCCAGTAATTTCTTCCAACACAGAAATGCATAAAAGGTCACCTAGTAGCAACAGGAAAGGCAATCACTGGCAAAGGCAGAACCAATGCTGGCAAACATGCCTGTACCTCTCCAAGGTGATGAGAGAAGGGAAAGAAAAACTGTATCTAGAGGCAGCAAGAGAGGAGACTCCCTTGAGAAATCCTCATGGAGGTTGTAAGCCCACATCATGTTCCTTGGAAGCCAAGGAAAGCAGCAGCAACCAACAGAGGACTGGCAGTGACCACAGAGATATGCTTGGATTGGAATATTGCAGGGCTCTAAGGTCTCTCCTAGAAAATTATCCTGAGGTACTATAGAAATCCTTGATATCTAATGCTTTGAACCTCAAATATCTGGGGTGGTGAGGAAGCTAACCCCATAGGGGGAAGTCAGTAAAAGAATCCAAGGCAAGACCAATCAGGGATGACTCTACCGCAAAGTCCCAATTCAGTAACTAAATCTGCAGAGATGGGTAAACCACAGAAAATACTGAATGGTATCAAAATTATTGGAAACCTAGAGATTCCCTTCTGGGTGCAGAGTTAAGATGGTGGAATAGAGAAAGGACTCAGGTGAGTTCTTCCAAAATTCCCCTCCAAAGGTGTTAAAATAACACCTTGAATGAAATTCTGGAGTGGCAGAGCCAACAAAAGGTCAGAGTGAGACTTTTTTCCAGCCCAAGAGAGCATAGGAGATTAGAAAGAGAGATCTGGGACAGGAGAGGTGGCTGGCTCAGAGCCCACATGGATGAAATACCAGTGGTGGAACTAGGTAGTAGAGACAGAAGCATCAGCAGCTTTGGGTGCTCTCAAGCCAGAGACAGTAACGGGATCTGGCAACCAGTCAGAAGAAGACTACAGGTTACCCCTGTGCTAGCTACCTGCATTGCCTATACCCACTTCTTGGTCATAGTTTAAGGGTGGAGAGGGTTACGTTCAGTCAATAGAAAATGGAAGCCCTGAGGGGTAGCAACACTTCTGGTCCCAATGAAGGGGGGCTCCAAGGAGCAGTATTAGTTACAATTCCAAGGGATCAGGTGCCCATCCTTGGTAAGTACAAGGATTCAGATCAAGAGAGCAGTGACCATACCTCTCCTTAGATCATATCACCTTGGAAGCACCAAATACCTGCAGAACTAGCTCTGAAAACAGCAGTGCAAAAAAAGCCTGAAGCTTGAGATCAGAGCCTGTCCTTCCCCCCCACACACATTGGGAATAGAGCCTAATATTAGCATAATGTTACACATCAAGAATTGGAAGGAAGAGTGACCAAATAACTAAAAAAAACCTGACCATAAAAACTACTATGACAGTGAAGATCAAACTACAAACTTGAAAGAAGACAGGTCAAAAATAGTTACAGTCAAAGCTTCAAAAAATTAAGCATAGGTCCAACAAGAATTCCTGGAAGAACTAAAAAATGATTTTCCAAATCAAAAAGAGATAGAGGAAACAATTGATAAAGAAATAAAAGTAAAGGGAGAAAATTATAAAAAAAAAGCAATTAATAGCTTGGTGAAAAAGGCATAAAAATACTAAAGAAAATAGTACCTAATAAAACAGAATTGACCAAATGGAAAAAGAGGCACAAAGACTCACTGAAGAAAATAACTCCTCAAGAATTAAAATTGGACAACTGGAAGCTAATGATTCCATGAGACATCAAGAGACAAAACAAAGTCAAAGGAATAAAAAAATGGAAGAAAATGTGAAGTATCTCATAGGAAAAATAACTGACCTGGAAAATAGATTCTGGAGAGATAATTTAAGCATTATTATATCACCAGAAAGCTATCATCAAAAAAGGAGCCCATTCAAGAAATTATCCAGGTAAACTGCTTCAATATGATAGAACCAGAGGGTAAAATAGAAATGAAAAGAATCCACTGGTTACCTTGGGAAAGAAATCCCCAAATGAAAACTCCCAGGAATACTGTAGCCAAATTTGAGAACTTTCAGGTCAAAAAGTAAATACTTCAAGCAGTAAGAAAGAAACCATTTAAATATCAGAGTCATTATCACACAAGATTTAGCAGCTATCATATTAAAGGAGTGGAGGGCTTGGAATTTGATATTCTAGAAGGCAAAGGAGCTGTGATTACAGTCAAGAATAACCTACCCAGCAAAACTGAGGGTAATCCTTTAAGGTAAAAAAATAGTTATATAACAAAATAGAGAACTTTCAAGCATTCCAAATGGAAAAAAAAACTACAGCTGAATACAAAAATTGACTTTCAAATGCAAGAATAAAGAGAAACTTACAAGGGTAAACATGAAAGCAAATTCATCAGAAACTCACTAAGTTTAAACTATTTAGGTTTCTATATAGGAAGTGATAGGTAAGAACTTTATCATTATTAGGATAGTTGTAAGGATTCTACATAGAAAGAGGGTGGAAAAGTGAGTCTGTTGTATTGGGATAATGTAAAAAAAATTGATAAATGAGAAAGAGACACCCTTAGGAGAAGGGGGACAGGAGAAGAAAAATGGGGGAAATTATCTTACATAAAAAAGCACTAGGGCAGCTAGGTGGCACAGTGAATAGAGCAGTGGCCCTAGAGTCAGGAGGAGGACCTGAGTCCAAATCTGGCCTCAAACACATAACACTTACTAGTTGTGTGACCTCGGGCAAGTCACTTAACCCCAATTGCTCTGCCTTCCCCCCTCCAAAAAGCCAAAAAAAAATCATAAAAGAGACACTCAAGGAAGAGCATTTACAGTAGGTGGGAAAATGGGGGTGGGGCAGATAGTGTGTATCTAAATTGGTTCTAAGGTTATATATCTATTTACTCAATAGTTACTCAACAGGGAAGTAATTGGGGAAGTTGATAAGAAGAAAGGTAGGTGATAAAGGGGAGAGCAGATAAAAGATGTCAGTGGTCAAAATAAAAATAGACTTTAGAGGTGGGACAGGATAAAAAGAGAAGATAAAGAGAATAAAATTAGATGGAGGGAAATATACCATTATTAGTCATAACTGTGAATGTGAATGGGATGAATTCACCCATAAAATAGAAGTGGATTACACACTTGAAACAGAGACACACAGAGAGTTAAAATAAGGGACTGGTGCAGAACAAATATGCCCTAGTGAAGTAAAAAAGGCAAGGGTAGAAATCATGATCAAAGCAAAAGCAAAATTAGACCCAACTAAAAGGGATAAACAGGGAAACTACATCTTATTAAAAAGAACCATAGACAATGAAGTAATATTAATCCAAAACATATGCACTAAATGGCATATCATTCAAATTGTTGAAGGAAAATTTAAATGAATCATGGGAGGAAATAGTAAAACTATATTGGTTATGGACCTCAATAGAGTTAGATAAATTTAATCATAAAACAAATAAGAAGAAGATGAACAAAGTCTTGGAAAAGTTAGATATGCTAGACATCTGGAGAAAACAGAATAGGAACAGAAAAGAATATACCTTTGTTCTCAGCTGTATATGGCGCCTTAACAAAAATTGGCCATTATTAGGGCATAAAAACCTTACAAACAAATGCAGAAAAGCAGAAATATTAAATGTACTCTTTTCAGACCATAATGCAATAAAATTATATTTAATAAAGGGCCATGGAAGCATGGTTTAAAAGCTAATTGGAAACTAAATAATCTAATTCTAAAGAATAAGTGTTGGTTGAAGAACAAATTATAGAAACAATAAATAATTTAATTAAAGAAAATGACAATGAGACAACATTCCAAAATTTGTGGGATGCAGTACTTAGGGGGAAATTTGTATTCTAAATGTGTAGAGATACAAAAGAAAGAAAGAAAGAAAGAGCAGATCAGTGAGTTGGACATGCAATTGCAAAAAGAACTAGAAAAAAATAAGCTAAAAATTCTCAATCAAACACCAAAATTGAAATCCTGTGAATCAAAGGAGAGACTAATAAAACTGAAAGTAAAAAAAAATCATTGAACTAATAAATAAAACTAGAAGTTGGTTTTTATAATAAAACCAATAAAATAGATAAACCATTTGTTAATTTGGCTTTAAAAAAGAAAACCAAATTACTAGTATAAAAAATGAAAAGTGTGAATGCACCAACAATGAAGATGAAATTAAAGTAATTAGCAGTTATTTTGCCCAATTATATGCCAGCAAACCGACAATATAAGTGAAATGGATGAATATTTACAAAAATAGAAACTGCCCAGATTAAGAGAAAATAGAATTCTTAAGTAACCCTATTTAAGAAAAATAAATTGATCAATCCACCAACGAACTCTTTAAGAAAAAAAAATTCCCCAGTATTGCATGGATTCCCAGCTGAATTCTACCAGATATTTAAGAAATACTTAATCACAATACTATATACACTGTTTGAAAACTATAGCAAAGAAAAGCACATTGATTCCTATGTTTTCTAGTGTTTTTAGTAGGAATGAGTGTTGCATTTTGTCAAATGCTTTTTCTGTATCTTTTGAGGTAATTTATATGAGTTTTTGTTATTGTTATCAATAGAGCATATTTCTTGAAAATACATTTCTTGAAATGATAAGTAGAATCTATCTAAAACTAAGGCAAGCATTATTTATATAGTGATAAACTTGAAGTCTTCCCAATAATATCAGGAGTGAAACAGGGGTGTTTATTATTGTTATTATTCAATATTTTGCTAGAAATACTAGATATAGTGATCAGAAAAGAAAAAGAAATTGAAGGAATAAAAATGGGCAATGAGGAAACAAAACTTTCTCTCTTTGCATATGATATGATGGTATACTTAGAGACCTAGAGAACCAACTTAAAAGAACTAGTTGAAACAATTAACTTCAGCAAAGTTGCAAGATATAAAATAAGCCTCCATAAATCATCAGCATTTCCATATACTATCAACAAAATCCAGCAGGAAGAGGTAAAAAATGAAATTCCATTAAAAATATCTGTGGACAATATAAAATACTTGGGAGCCTACCTGCCAAGACAAGCCTAGCAACTATATGAATACAATCACAAAATACTTTTCACATTAAAAATAAAGACAGTCAAGTAGGCTGAACCAATATGATAAAAATTACAATTTTACCTGAGCTAATTAACTTACTCAGTGCCATATCACTCAAAGTACCAAAGAATTATTTTATAGAGCTAGAAAAAAGAGTGACATGATTTATGTGGCAGAATAAAAGGTCAAGAATATTAAAGAGAATCAATAAAAATAGTGTGAGGGCAGGTGGTGTAGGAGTTCCAGATTTCAAATTATGTTATTAAGCTTTAATCATCAAAATAATCTGTTACAGGCTAAGAAATATTGTGGTGAATCAGTGGGATATATTAATTGTAGAATACAGTAGTAAATGATCATAGTAATCTAGTGTTTGATAATCCCAAAGATCTAAGACTTTGGGGTAAGAATTCACTATCTGACATAAATTTGTAGGAAAACTTGAAAGCAGTTTGGTAGAAACTAGGCATAGACCAGCATCTCACACAACATAAGGTTGAAATGGGTATGTGATTTAGACATAAAAGGTGATATCATAATTAAATTAGGAGAACATTGGAAAATAAACTTGTCAGATCAATGGGTAAAGGAAGAGTTTATGACCAAAAGAAAGAGAGAAAATTGTGGGAAGTAAAATAATTTTGGTTACATGAAATTAAAGTTTTCATACAAAACAAACTAATGTAGCTAAAATTAAAAGGAAAACAGGAAACTGGGAAAATTATGTAACAGGTTTCTCTGATAAAGAGAATAATATAATTCTGATATTATTGATGTTATATTATATATTACTGACATTATATCAATTTGACCATTTCTCAAATACAAAGGAAACAGCCAAATTTACAAAAATAAGAGCCATTTCCCAGTGGATAAATGGTCAAAGGACAGGAACAGTTAGTTTTCAGAAGAAGAAATGAAAGCTATCAATAGTCACATGAAAAAAATGCTCTAAATTACTACTGACTAGATAAATGCAAATCAAAACAATTCTGAGATACCACTTCACATCTATATTTATTTTTGGACATGGCTACTGTGTTGTTTGATTATGCCTTTTTGTCACAAGGATTTTTTCTTTCTTTCTCTTGGCTTTTTAATTGGGAAGACAATGGTTAGGAGCATGGGGAACTTGGCAATACTAATGTCAAAAATAATAAGGCCATTAAAGCTTTATTTAAAAGTGCACAGAAGAGAACAAATGTCCTTTTGCTAAATTAGAAAGCATAGACAAGAAGTACAGTTTGAAAAATGTTCAACATTCATTATACAGTCAATTTTCAACTTTCATGGGGGTAATGTTCCTAGAAAATGATGCTAAAGTAAAAAAAAGCGTGTTGATACATTGACGCTATCTGAAATAGGGGATTAAGTTCCTGCAACCACCCACAACTAATCTTTCATTAGAGACTGCTGAAGATACACTTTTCTATATGCACTTCTGAATAACAAAACATTAATATGCACTTTCCCTAAGACAGTAACCATGAAGTACACAAAATAAAATTGGTAACATGCAAAACATTTTTTCACTAGAAATTCCCTAGAATTCTGTGACCTTTTGTGATAACATCTCAAAAAAATAACTTCAGATAATATTCACTTCACAACACATGAAATCTGTAATACTATAAGTGCTGTATAGCACATAAATATTCTTACAACTAAACATTTTTAAAACCTGAATCTTACCTTTCGCTGTGTCAGATGATAGTGTGAGGGCATTGTAACATCTACTATACTACTATAAATAAAACTCTACCTTGACCACCCTGTGAAAACCAAGGGAGATGTTGCTAGGACTTGAGTCACTGCTATTAGAAGATGATGTTTGTTACTGTTTGAACTTCATTCTTGAAGAGGACTCATGACATCAGGAAGGTGATGGCTTGACTTGCAAATGATTAAGTGGATTAAGGTGAGGCAGGGCTGTGCAAAATCACTAGCTTTACTTTCTCCTCCAGAGCCATCTGAATCCAGTGGCAAGATGTAGATCAGGAAGATGCTGAGAAAAGAAAGGCGTCAGCATCACATTGGAGCCCAAAGGACTTGCACTACATTTGGGGGCATTAGTGCAACAGAAAGCTTGAGTTTTAAGGTAAACTATGAAACTGTACAATGTATGTATAGGGAGCCCTTTAAAATGGTAAACTAAAAACAAACCTAGTAGCATACCAGCCATACCACAAACTGATGGGCATTCTGCCTTTCATTTATTTTCTCTATTATACATCACCAAGAATGTGTGGGGTTTCCAACACAAAAGTGAAAATGGTAATAATTAACAAAATCATGCAAATGCTTGTAGTCTTGAAAGTTAAATGCACAAATGTTAAATATTGACCGTATATATATATGTATATATATATGCACATATACATACACATACATACATACATATTTTAAATGAACAGTATGAAATGGAGAGTCGTGGTCTTATAGACAGTTATTTTTTGTGTTCTGTTATATATACAGAAATGCCCTTTTTTGGTGTTTAAATTCAAAATAAAGTCAGCTAGAAGACACAATTAGCTCAAACAAAATAAATTTACTGAGATATTAAGAACAACAGAAACAAAATGTTCCTCCCATAGACTCGGGGTTCCTTTAACTAAATACAGCATCAATGGGAAGAGTGGTTATGTGCTTAGAGTGTAATCTAACATGTGGCTAAAACGCTTCACTCCCTTGAGGACTCCTAAGGCCTTCATCTTCTTGTGATGTATTTATGTTGTTTCTCTTGTTTCAATATCTTTACCAGGCAGGTTTCTCAACTGGACTTCCTCCTTTCTGTGGCCAGGGTAGTCTCTCTTCTCTGCTGCCAGAGGTCATACTACCTTGACTCACTAGTTAGTGTGCTTCATTTTTAACTGGGTCGCCAGAAGCACGACCAATTTTTGGCCAACTAGTAGTTAGCTTCTCACTCGTTCCATCATGGAAAACTTCACTTTTTACAAAAAGGTAACAAAGTGGAAACTATACTTTACAGTTCTTTAAGACTCCCTTATGTCTATTCTCTGCCCCTTCTGTGATTTTATCATCTGTACCTGGGGAAATCAATTAATCAGATGTGTACTAATCAGTTCCCCATTACATTTCATTAAGGGTATATTTGATTAACCAAGAGTAACATTAATTATAAATTGGTCAGTTGGATGAATTGCTTGAATATTTTAATTTCTATTAGCTCTCAGAGGTCCATATGGTATATAGTTTTGAAGAAAAAAACAGACAATGAAAATTTAAAACTGTTCCCATTTGGATTTTATTTATTCAGAGATTTGGATTGGGAGACTCACCTGCCTGTTATCTTGGGTGCTGCCATTTACTGAGCAAAGAGTTGGAGATAATTTCTCAGAATCAGAAACTCAACGATGCACTTGTGAAAGGTTTTTACATTTGCTCATGTTCTCTGTGTTTTGATACACAGAGCAAGAAATGTTGATGAGACATGAGGCAGAACAGCTTGTTCTTCCCCAGCTATTTTGACTTTGTGATGCTGGCAGTGGTAAAAAAAAAAAAGTTTGCTATGCTAACCAAGCAAACACATGGTGCTTGGAATATGGGTTGGGAACAGCTAGGCTATTCTCAGTATAAAGAACTCTCGTGCTTTGGGTACTTTTTTTCGGTTTACAAGTGTACAATACTTAAAGTTCCCAAATTTTCTAGAATTTTTTTTAACATGGGAACAAAAGAATCATGTTTCATATGCAAGCTAAATGTTTGAATTCATTCTTGTCTATTCCATTTAAAGGTAAAACCCTAAAACCAAGGATGCTTCTGAATGTCCAGGGTGGGATTTTTCCATTTGTTAAGAGTGTTATGATTATGAGAACAAGGAATAGTAGCCCTGATTTGGGCCATTACAAAAGTGTTTTGTACCATGGAATAAAAATAATCAGTTCACAAATCTGTTTTGGGCCATAGAATGAAAATCAGCAGTTCCTTGTTGAATGCTGGGAAGAATAGTTCAGAAATAAATCAAGCAGATGATTAATAGACTGAATATAAGATTTAAAGCTTAGCTGAGTGGTCTCTAAAGAGACTGAAGATTATAATAAAATTTGGTAAATATCACTTGAGTTTCTTCTTGAGGGATTTTAAAAATTATCTGTCAGCCAGGTTTGCAACTTTAGTAATTTTCTTTTCCTCACTCTTACTAATCCAACATTTCCAAGTAGGTGCCAAATCTTGCTGTTTGTCTCCACATCTTTCCCATATATTTTCTTCTCTTAACCTACATAGTCACCAACCTAATTAAATCCCTTCTTACTTCTAGCCTGAATTATAGCAATTGACTCATCCTCCCAGCTTCCAAATATATTTTTCTTTCTTTTTCTTTTACTTTTTGGAGGGCAGTTGGGATTAAGTGACTTGCCCAAGGTCACATGGCTAGTTTTTGTGTTAAGTGTCTGAGGCAGGGTTTGAACTCAGGTCCTCCTGACTCCAGGGCTGGTGCTCTATTCACTGCACCACCTAGCCTCCTCAAGTGGATTTTTCTTAAAGCATATATCTGACCATGTCACTCACCTGTTTCATAAACTCTAATACTTTCCTATTGCCTCTAGGACTAAGTATAAATTCCTGTCATTGACATTTAAAGCTCTTTCCAACTTTCTACTATCCTATCTTTCTAGCTTTCTCACACATTATTCTTATCCCCACATTCTCTAGCCCAGCTGTACTGGTCTGTTTGCTATTCCTTACACATGACAGCCCACCTTGTGTTTTCATGCCTTTGTGCTGGCTGTCTTCTATGCCTAAAATTCTCTCTGACCCCTTCTGAGAATCCCTGGTTTTCTTGAAGACTGAACTCAAATGCCATCTTCCTAAGAAGCCTATCCCAGTCTACTGGTCTACCCAGTTGCTAGATCTTCTTTGCCTTTTCCTTCTCCTTCTTCTCCTCCTCTTCCTCCTCCTTCTGTTGTTCAGTCATGTTTGATTCTTTGTGACCTCGTGGATCTTTGCATACCAGGCCCTTCTCTTCTCTATCTTCCAAACTCTGTCCAAACTCATGTTTATTGTTTCCATGACACCATCTATCCATCTCATCTTCTGCCACCCACTTTTCATTTTGCCTTCAATCTTTCCAAATACCAGGGTCTTTTCCAATGAATCCTGTCTTCTCATTATATGGCTAAAGTATTTAATCTTCAGCTTCAATATTTAATATTCCAGTGAATAGTCTGCATTAATTTCTTTAATTACTAACTAATTTGAACTCCTTACTGTCCCAGGGACTCTCAAAAATCTTTTCTAGCACCATAACTAGAAAGTATATGTTCTGTGGTACTCAACTTTCCTTACAATCCAATGCTCAGTGCCATACATTATTACCGGAAAAATCATAGCTTTGACAAAATGGGCCTTTTTCAACAAAGTGATGTCTCTGCTTTTTACTGTGCTGTCCAGATGTGCCATAGCTTTCCTTTCAAGGAACAAGTGTTTTCATTTCATGGCTGCAGCCATCATCAGCAATGATCTTAGAGCCTGAGGATATAAAATCTGACACTGCTACCATTTCTTCTTCTTTTTGCCAGTAACTGATGGAACCAATTGCCAAGATCTTAGTTTTTTAGATGTGAAGTTTCAAGCCAGCTTTTGTAGTTTCCTCTCTTACCGTAATCAAGAGGTTTCTTAATTCTTTGTCACTTTTTGCCATCAGAGTGGCATCCTCTGCATATCTGAGATTATTGATATTTCTCCTTGCAAGCTTAATTCCAACTTTGGATTCATTCAGCCTGGCATTTCACATGATGTATGCTGCACATGAGTTAAATAAATAAGATGATAATATACAACCTTGTCATACTTCTTTTCCAGTCTTAAATCAATCAGTTGCTCTACGTTTGGTTCTAATTGTTGCCTCCTGACCTGTGTAGAGGAGACAGGTAAGATGAACTAGTGCTCCCATCTCTTTGATTTTTAACACATTTTATTAGGATCCACATAATCTAAGGCTTTAGTATAGTCAATGAAGCAGAAGTTGGTGTTCTTTTTTTATTCTGGAACTCTCTTGTTTTCTCCATAATCTCGTTAATGTACATAATTTTGTTTCTAGTACCTCTGTCTTTTCAAAAGCCAGCCTGCTCTTCTGGTAATGCTTGGTTTACGTATTGCAGAAGCCTAACTTGCAGATTCTGAAACACAACTTTGATGGCACGTGAAGTGACCATAATTGTTTGGTAATTTGAACACTCTTTGGCATTGTCCTTTTTTAGGATTGGGATGTAAACCGATCCTTTCCAGTCCTTTGGCCGCTGTTGAGTTGTCCAGATTTGCTGGTGCGTTGAGTGTGGTACTTTAACAGCATCTCCTCTTGTAGTATTTTAAATAGCTCAGCTGGAATTCTCTCTCCTTCTCACCATTTATTGCTAGCAATGCTTCCTAAGGCCTGATTGACTTCATTCTAACTGCACCATCATGGTTATCAGTGATGTGAAGCTCTTTTTTCTATACTACTGTGTACGCTTGTCTCTTTCTAATCTCTTCTACTTCTGTTGAGTCCCTACCATTTTTGTCTTTTATCATGCTCATTTTGCATGAAGCATTCCCTCCAGTTTTCCTGAAGAGATCTCTTGTCTTTCCCATTCTGTTGTTTTCTTCTATTTCCTTGAATTGCCCATTTAAGAAACCCTTCTTATCCCTCCTTGCTATTGTCTGGACTTCTGCATTCAGTTGGACATATCTTTGCCTTCCTCCTTCACCTTTCACTTTCCATCTATTTGTAAAGCTTCATTAGATAGCCATTTTCCTTTTTTTGCTCTGCTTTTTCTTTGGCAATTTCTGTTGTTGCTGTTGCTACCTTCTGTACACTATTGCTAACCTCTGTCATTAGGTTAACCGTCAGGCATTCTGTCAAACACGTCTAAGTCTTTAAATATATGACTCACTTCCGCTTCATATTCAGAAGGGTATTATTTAGGTCAGACCTATTCAGTCTGATGGTTTTCCCTACTTTCTTCAGTTTAAGCCTGAAATTTACAATAAGAAGCTCTGAGCCACAGTCAGCTCTAGGTCTTGTTTTAACTGACTAGATAGAACTTCTCCACCTCTGGCTATAAAGCATATAATCAGCCTGATTTTGATATTGACCATCTCATGAAGTCCACGTATAGAGTTGCCTTTTGGGTTGTTGAAAAAGAGTGTTTGCTACGACCAGTGAGTTATCTTAACAAAACTACTAGTCTTTTCCCTGTTTCGTTTTGTACTTCAGGGCCAAACTTGCCTGTTATTCTAATTTTCTTTTGATTTCCTACCTTATATTCCATTATCCTATACTGATTGTAACATCTTTTTTGTGTGTTATTTCCAGAAGATGTTTTACTTCATAGAACTGGTTAACTTTGGACTCTTCGGCATCAGTGATTTGAGCATAGACTTGTATTAGTGTGATGTCGAATGGTTTGCCTTCAGTTTGCACAGATATAATTCTGACATTTTTGAGATTATGCCCCTGTACTGTTTTTCTTTCCCTTTTATTGACTATTTAGACTACTCCATTTCTTCTAAGGGATTCTTGCCTGCATTAGTATAGGTAGTAATCACTTGAATTAAATTCACCCATTCTCATCCATTTAAGTTCATTGATAAGTGTCTTCTACTCCAAGGTTATCTTTTATTCGCTTTATCTCAGCAGTTCTCAACCTGTGGGTTATGTTCAATTTAAATACATCCTGCATATCAGATCGATTTATAACAGTAGCAAAATTACGGTTATGAAATAGCAATGAAAATAATTTTATGGTTGGGGGTTACCACAACATGAGGAGCTGTATTAAAGGATCGTGGCATTAGGAAGGTTGAGAACCACTGCTTTATTTGTTTTGTAGATTCCTATTTCTGTGGGAGCAATACCCACTGAGGTCCCTTATCCCCAAGCCCTCCTTTGGAAGCAGTTATTCAATTTATTATTTTGAGGGGAAGATTGAGGGAGACCTAAGAGATTTCCCTGGGGCTTATCAAATCCATAAAAGAGGAGGAGATACGTTTATTAAAGACATGCAAAAGGCAGCCATTGTGCTAAATGCTTCACAAATACATTTCACTTGATCCTCAAAACAACCCCAGGAAGTAGGTGCTGTTATTATCCCAATTTTATGGTTGAGAAAATGAAGATAGGTAGCAGTTAAGTGACACATCAAGGGACACAGAGCTAGTAAGTATCTGAAGTCTGATTTGAATTCAGGTCTTTCTGACTCTGGGCCCAGTGTTTCATCCATTATTACTATTTAACTGCTACTTAGAGGGGTTGTTAGGAGCCCTGAGATCCAGGTGACTCCACCAAGGGATACAATTAGGAAGGACAAAGGAGCACCACCTGGAACTGCTTCTAAGAATAGTCTGACCTCATTGGTTAAATCTTCCTGGAGTCTGATTCCAAGAAACCACTTCCCCAGAAAGCACCTCCTTCTTCCTAGCATGGCGTTCACTTGCCCTGGCTTCTATAAGGTGAGACATTCAACACCAGCATGATGATGAAGCTGTTCTTTTAAATCTTCATTCTGGTGTTTAACAATGCAAACTTAGGATAGTGTGGGAAGGAGGAGGACTGGTCTATGTGATTGTACCAGACCCAGTCTTGGACATCTACCTTGAAGAGGCTGACCTTCTCAGAGGTAGGCTCAGGGGACCCTATAAGGAAGGATATGGTCCATGAGTTTTGATGGCAGCTTCTGCAGTGGTGGGCTTGGTGGGCATTTCATTTCTGTATTCTGCCAAAAATCAGGACAATTCTACGGGATGGGGTGGTAGAAGCTAATGCTTTCCATCTAAAAACACAAAACTTTTTGCCTTGAGATGGGTAAAGAGGACCGATATATTCAATTTGCCAGTCTGAAACAGATTGAGAACTATGTAAGATTGGGTATTTTTCTATTCTGGGCCCTGTTTGGTTTGTCCAATAATCTATCATTAATATCATTGAATATAAATGCCCTAAAAAGTGGGGCCTTATTTATGTCTCTGCTGGTCAGAGCTAGAACTTAACCCCCTGTCCTCTGATACCGCATCCAGTATTTTTTGTATGGCATTCAGACAGTTTCACCCTTGCACAAGTTGGTTTATGAGAACAAATCTTCCAAGTTTTGCTCTCGGTTTTCCTGAAGTTGCACAATCAGCTAGAACTTGCCCCCCCCCTTCTCCTCTATATCATATCCTTTCTCTCCCCATCCATTTTCAAAGGATACCTGGGGTAGAAAATTTCTCATACTGATTAGACCATGCTGCTAAATCTTGAATTCAGGGTGACAAATAACCATTTAGTGGTGACCAACATGAGTCTACAAGTAGGTCTACCCCACCCCACGTCCAAAGACATGAAGGTTTAATGATTGAGTGCAGAAAGAAGAGAGTGGGGATAATTAAAAACTTGACTCGTTTCACTAATCACTGACTCCACTTATAATCTTCCTCTCATTCCACATATGGTACCTTGTAGTAATCCACCTAAGGCAAGGGCATAGACTCTTTTTACTCATCTTTAACTTTAAGAAATGTGAACATGGAATCTAGCCATCTAGCTACTTTTTTTCTCCCTCTTTTGGAATGCTTGTGTATAAAATGGTAGTTTACTACTGGGCACTACTGAGCAGTTGGTTTGTTCATCCCTGTATGGTATGAACCATTATTATTACTTAAATGACACTCCATCCAGAAGGTTGGAAGCTTAGTGTTCTGGATGCTGGCTGGTCATGGGTTACAAAGAATCAATGTACTCCATAAATTTTCAAAATTTCCAGGTCTTTACAATTTAGTGACCAAAACAAGGTCCTCATTGACCTTATTGGACCATCACTTTGCCAACTATTGTTCTAGTAAATCATGTTGCTATTTAAACTTGTCCTGCAACCTTTCATACTCCTTGGTGGTGAAAACTATCCAGTCTTGAATCCCCCCTGTGGAAGAAGTTATCCTCTAGTGAAGAAGGAGATCAAACAAAGGCTAGCTCATGTCTTTCTTATCTTTACAGCTGTGATCTCATTCTCAAAGAGGGTTGTCAACACATTTTCCATTGAAAATGGGTCATGGACCTTCCTAGCAAACCATAATTGTTTGGTCCATACTCCCATCAGTATGGTTCCTTTCACTTGTCTAATTTCTAAGTCTCTGAACAATCCTTTGCCTTCATGGCATATTCCTTAAAGACCAAGGCATATTCACAACTATTTCCAGTTAATGAATGAATGCAGGTAGATTCCATTCATTTGGTTTATGCTGGTGAGCTAGGTTTTTTTTTTTGAGGGGAGGGGCTGACAGCACAGCCAGGAAATGGCTGATACCCAAAAGCTGAAAGGCAAATACCATGGTGGTATTTTTATTTTTCCCGCCAACCTCCTTAAACACCGATTTGGCTAGTCCCTCCAGGTTAGCTGGGTTAGCTTCCTGTACATTAAGAAAACTCCTTGTATGCAGTCAGAAACTCATTGGCTACTTGGTTTCAGGATCATCTATCAGGTTATCCAATCTGTTCGGGTTCCCCTCTATTTGAATCTACCTTCTTCACTTCAACTACTAGGCCATCAATGAGATAATCTCAAACTAAGCACGTTAGCTACACAAAATGTTTTAGGCAAGGACTGTTTCAAGCCAATCTGGTTGTTCATGCTTAGGATCGGAGCCGAAATGAGATATTTGTAGACCACATAACTTAACAAATGGAAGTTTACTCAAATATAACATAGAAAGTATGTTCAGCAAAATAAAATGTTGGTTCAGTTGGATGCCTTAAATCTTTCAGAATGATGTGCCTAGTCAGAAGTGTGTGTTGGCTAAAGAATTTCTTGAGAATTGTCCTGCTAAGTTTTGAAGCAAAATTTATTTTATGCAACAGAGACCTTACATTCCTGTTTGTATCATTAGCTATAGGAAAAATTGATAACAAAATACAAAACTCCCCCTTTTCCTACAACTGTTAATACAATCATGTCATTTTTATTCTTTTGGTTATTAATATCATCTATTGTGTGTATAGTTTTCCTAATATTGACCATATCTTACATTCTTGGTGTAAATCTATCTTGGTCAAAACATACAATCCTTTTAGCACATCACAATACCCTCTTTGTTCAGGTTTTAGTCAATATTTTTACAATAGCATTTGTTAGAGATAATGGTCTATAGTTTTCTTTCTGTGGATTATCTCTTCTGGTTTCATCATCTGGACAATATTTGTTTCACAGTTTTTAAAGATGACCTAAAATTTATGTAACATTGAAGTTGTTATTGAAATGATGGATAGATTTAATTTGTAAATTCATGTGGGCCAAACCTGTTTTTTTTCCTAAGGTTTTTTTTTTCCTGTGTTCAATTTTCTTTTTATATAGGTTACTTAAACTTTCTATTTCTTTTTTCCTTTTTTGGTCTTTATTAATTTATTTGCTTAATTTTAGTTTACAAGATTCAGTTCCACATTCCCTTGAGTTTCAAATTTTCTCTCCCTCCTTCTCCTTGCTCCCTCACCCACCCATGGTGGCACGCAATCAAGTGTACGATCTGCAAACACTTACACATTAGACATTAGTCTGATTGTGAAGAAGGATTGTAAGCAATGGAGTGAACAATGGGAAAAAAGAAGCAAAACCAAGCAAGGAAAAGAAAGAGAGCTGGTCATTTACTTCAGTCTGTATTCAAATTCTGTTCCGTCTAGTTCTTTCTACATCTTTCTCTGCATGTAGACATCTTTTTCCATCATGAGTCTTCTGGAGTTGTCTTATAACCCTGCGTTGCTGAGAAGAGTCCAGTCTATCAAAGCTGGTCATCACACATATGTTGTGTCTGTCATTGTCTACAGATTTCTCCTGCTTCTGCTCTTCTCACTCAGCATCAGTTTGTATAAGTCTCTCCAGGTAAATATGAAGTCCATTTGCTTCTTATTCTTATGGCACTATAATATTCCATTACATTCATATACCACAAGTTGTTTAGCCATTCCCCAATGGATGGGCATCCCCTTAATTTCCGATTCTTTGCCAACACAAAAAGAGCTGCTATAGATATTTTTGTACATATGTGTCTTCCTCCCACTTCTATGGTCTCTTTGGGATATAACCCTAGAGGTGGTATTGCTGGTTTGAAGGGTATGAAATTATTTATAGCCCTATGGGCATAGTTCCAGATTTTTTTCCAGAATGGTTGAATCAGTTCACAACTCCACCAACAATGCATTAGTGTTCCAATTTTTCAACATCCTCTCCAGCTTTTTCCTGTTTTGTCATCTTAGTCGATCTTGAATGGTGAGATGTGGTACCTCAGAGTTATTTTGATTTGCATTTCTCTAATCATAGTGATTTAAAGCATTTTTTCATATGCTTCTAGATATCTTTAATTTCTTCCTCTGAAAACTGCCTGTTCATATCCTTTGACCATTTATCAATGGGGAACGGCTTGTATTCTTATTAGATTTGACTCAGTTCTCTGTATATTTTAGAAATGAGGCCTTTATCAGAGACATTGGTTGTAAAAATTATTTTCCCATTTCCTGCTTTCCTCTTAATCTTGCTTACATTGACTTTATACCAAAACTTTTCAATTTAATGTAATAAAAATTATCCATTTTGCATTTTATAATGCTCTGTAACTCTTCTTTGCTCAAAAAGTCCTCCCTTCTCCATAAGTCTGACAGGTAGACTCTTCCTTGCTTTCCCAGATTGCTTACAGTATCAGCCTTTAAACCTAGATCGTGCACCTATCTAGACTTGATTTTGGTATATGGTGTTAGATAATAGTCTATGTCCAGTTTCTGTCACACTATATTCCAGTTTTCCCAGCAGTTTTTGTCAAATAGTGAGTTCTTATCCCCCAAACTGGGGTCTTTGGGTTTATCAAACAGTAGATTACTATAGTCATTGACTGCTGAGTCTCATGTACCCAATCTAACTTTCTATTTCCTATCTCCTAATATGAGTATTTTATATATTGGTAAATATTCTTCCATTTCATTTGGGCATTCCCTTATTTTCTTTTCATTTCTTGTGTATTTTCCTTTTTTAATTTTAATTTTGGTTTTTAGCTCTCATTTTAAAAATCAAATGAGCTAATAATTTGTCTCTTTTGTGAGTTTGAAAATGTACCTTTTATTTATTGATTCATGTTTTTTTTTTTTGTTTGTTTTCAATGCTATTTCTTCTTTGATTTGGACTCAGGATGACCTGAATTTTAATCCTGCCTCAGATATTTTAGCTGTGGGACCCTGGGCAAATCACATAACCACTCTGCCTGTTTCCTCATCTGTAAAATGGGAATAAGGATTGTTATGAAGATCATGTGATATATCGTGTAAATCGTTTTCTAAATTTTAAAGTGTTATGTAAATGTTAGCTATTATTAGTTATGAACAATGTTTTCAAAAGCAAAAAAGAAAATATCTAATGTTACAAAGGAAAACAATCATATTGAAACACAGTTATTAAGATAAAAAAGCACAGAATCTCTGAGGTCCATTCACACATTTTTGGGGGGGTCCTTGAATACTAGATTAAGGAACCTCATACCATGTTATCCCATCACTTTAATATTTATTTGCTAATAAGGACCTCAGATTTCTACCCAATATTATTTTACTACTTCCTGCCCTCCTGACTTTTCTGTTCTTTTGTTCCTTCTGCCTTTAAGCCATTGATTCTCTTTTCATTTCTCAGTATCTCTTAAGACGCTAAGCAAATCTGACATTACATGCCACGTCCAACATCCGGAATCTTCTACCTCTGCCAAAAAGGGAGAGAAGTGCCTCCTGACATCTTTTCTTTGGGGCCATGCTTGGCCACTATGATTTCCACAGTATTTAGTTTTAATTAAAACATTTTTTAAGAGATAGGGGAAAGGAGATTATTGTTTTTACAATTTAGATTATTGTAGCCATTGTATATATGATTTTCTTGGTTCTGCTTACTTTAATGTTCACAACCATCTACTTTTGAATGTAATATTGTCTCATATATTTTGCTTGTTCTAGGAGAAGGTTATTCCTGCCCAGACTTGAAAAAAGATTCATGCCAGTCTGGCTCCTCTCCACGTGTAGTCTCTTGGCTGAGTTAGCAGAATTCAGACCAGTGAACGTATGAGCTTTTATTAGCACAGTGAGCTTTCATTCTGCACTTGCAGCACCTGGGAGAACACCTCGAAGCAGTATTTATGGGCTGGAGCTGTGACCTGAACTTTAGCACCAGGTGCCAGGGATGATTGATTTAGATGATTCTTGTTCATTTCACTTTAAAGGGACCTTGGAGCTCTATAGATGGAGCTTAATGCTGGATTCAGAAGCCTTTTCTTTTAATGCAAAGAAGTCATACTTATGATGGCAAATTATAACATTCCTCTTTGGAACCTTTTTTCTATCTCAATTTCATTCTGAAAAGACTATTTCTAGGGCTGATTGGATAGCTTTCTCCCTATGTCCTTTTATAATTGTCAACTAGGATAAAGGCTGTTTTATGCTAAGAGGTCTAGGACCTCCCAACAACTTGTAGGTAAGAAGGGCAACTCAAAGGTGAAATTTTCAAAATGAAAATTGAATTCTGTTTTTGACACAACTAGACCTACATGTCTCATTGCTATTCCATTAAGGATAATAACAGTACCCTTCTCCCAGGGTTGTTGTGAGGACAAAAATGAGATATTTATAAAGCCCTTAGCACTTTGCCTGGTATAGGGAAGGTGCTCTATAAATCTTCCTTCCCTCCTTCCCTCCTTCTCTCCCTCCTTCCTTCTTTCCCTCCCAACTTCCTTCTTTCCATCCTTTCTTCCTTCCTTCCCTCCCTCCCTCCCTCCTTCCTTCCTTCCTTCCATCCTTCCTTCCTTCCTTCCCTCCTTCCTTCCCTCCTTCCTTCCCTCCTTCC
>CM053601.1:17867565-17887669 GCA_028646575.1 Pseudocheirus occidentalis
AGAGAATAACAAATAGGAGAAACTCCAAGAAAATAGGAAAGGCTTGTAGATAATCATCCAAAGCAAAGCAAACAGAAGACCAAACGAGAATGACCAAGACAGCATGAGTAAAAATACAGCCAAAGATGAGAATCCAGACTGATCTGATTCCAGAGAGCTGGGGATTAAACAATAATCTTTGCCTTCTTCTGACAGAGAATGGTGAATTGTGGGTGCAAAGTGCGGGGGATGCTGTTAGACGCGGGTTGTGTGTTGGTTTCGTTACTTAACAGATCCCTTCCCTTACAAGAAAGAATTTATTCTCTCAGGAGTAGAGTCTATGAAGAAATGACAGTGATGAAAAAAAAAGGGGCATTAAAAAAACCAGGATTGGCTTTGAAGGAAAAAGGACATGCTATCCATAATTCTAGGAATCTTTTATTCCAAATTATCATCCATTTTCGGATCTGACTTATGTCTAAATTTCCCACCGCTGTCTTGGGAATCTGCTGAGGCCAACAAAAAAGAAAAAAAAACCACTTGTGAGATGAAATTTAAAACATTTGTGGCTAAAATAAGGGCTTCTTTCTATCATCTGTATTTCACATGACTTTGCAGGGAAGGAAAGAGCATACAGGGAAGGTAAGTGAATAAAATGAAGAAAAGAAACCAATCCTTAGGTACACATACACAATGTTCCTTTTTTATTGAAAAAGATTTCTTCCCAACACGCTCAGAAGGCATCATAACATCCTTGATCAGAAGCATTTCTACTTAGAAGGAGAATTTCCCATTTCACCTTACAAGCAATGGGCTTTCTTTATTTTCAACTCTACTAAAAGCATGGGGTCACAAATATATGTGTATTTGTTCACAACACTCAAAACAGTTAAAAGTCTTATAAATCTATGTCCAAGGACAGTTGTGCCTTAGAATTCAAGGTAAGCAAGAATGGCTGATGTATGTAACTCAAGTCCTTGAGGGTACTGCCAACATAAACCATCAGGTTGCCACGTGTCACAACACAACCGCAAGATTTTCTAGACATATCAGTAAGAGAATATATTTTCAACACCAATCACTTTAGGCGATAAAATGCAATTTGTAAGGAAATCATTTCAATACACCACACACAAAAATTCATTTTCTCACTCCTTCCCTGCCTCACATATGCTCTTATGTAGTCTAACAAAATGTGAAATAAACTGTAGTTCAAGAAAATAATATCTATATTTAGCCTTACATTTTAGTGCCATCCCTTCCCTATCATAGAGAACATTAGCACTAGTCAGGTCATTCAAAAGCTTTGTATAACCACATTTCCTCCAACTTATGGATTCTTTTCAATTCAATTCAGTTCTTTTCAATTCGATTCAATTTCAAACCCTTAGCTAGACTTTCCTATTTAAAATAAAACAGGAGAGAAGATGGGAACAACATCTTATCTGAACTTTATATTTCCCCAGCAGCCCTACATGAAGTAGGTACTTAATAAAATCAGTTCCATTCCACTCGACAAGCATGTATTAAATATCTCTGTGTGCAATTGATTATGCTAAATAGTACAGATATAAAGACCAAAAAAATAACCCTCAACAGTTTCTACCTTCAAGGGGCTTACAATCTAATAGATGGTTGTTGATTTCAATTTGAACCAAAAATGACCCAAAAAATTACTGAAACATTGTTTTTCTTCTTCTGGTGCCAAGTTGTGGCATGGTTGTAATCTGAGTTTGCCAAAGGCTGTAACAATGAAGGACAAACCTTGGTGGCTACTATTAAACCACACCCAGCAATGGACATTTGGAGAACTAGCCCAGCCAAGCGTTATATTTCCAATGGCTTCTCCAACGGGTGATAAATTCTATCCGTACCAACTCATGGAGACCATCAATTAAGATGTAGAATAGTAAACTCTATGAGGACCCATTACCATGTAATTATGAATCCTTAAAGTTTTGAGGAAAAATAATAATAGGTAAAATGCATGTGGCACCTTTAGGTTTGCAATTACCTTGACATATCTTATCTTACTTGATCCTAACAACAAATACCTTGTTAGATGAGTACTATTATTTTCCCCATTTCACAGATGACAGAACTGAGGCTGAGAAAAATTAAGTGATTTGCCCAGGACCACAGAACTTATATAGTGTCTGAAGTAAGATTAGAACTCATATCATCATAAACCTAGGTCTAGGACTTTATCCCTAATGCTAATCCTTCATTTCTCCAGCTGAGAAGACATCTCATTTCTAAGATCATGAAAACATTCCATACAATGCAATGAATTGCAAGGCTGAAATTTTTCTTTGTTGTTTAACTTGTGTGAGAGAAGTTGTATATTTCAGAAACTATAGGACATAATTCAAAATTGAAATGCTTCCAAAAGTGAAATACAAAGTGTATAGATAAGTTTGACAGCCATAAAACCATTGTGGTTAAGAATCTCACTCAGCAATTGATCCAACCATTTTGGAGAGCAATTTGGAACTATGCCCAAAGGGCTATAAAACTGTGCATACCCTTTGATCCAGCAAAACCACTTCTAGGTCTATATCCCAAAAAGATCATTAAAAAAGGGAAAATGACCCATATGTACAAAAATATTTATAGCAGCTCTTTTTGTGATGGCCAAGAACTGAAAATTGAGGGGATGCCCATCAATTGGGGAATGGCTGAACAAGTAGTGGCATATGAATGCGATGGAATACTATTGTGCTGTAAGAAATGATGAACAAGTGGACTTCAGAAAAACCTGAAAAGACTTACATGAACTGATGTTGAGTGAAATGAGCAGAACCAGAAGAATATTGTACACAGTAACAGCAACACTATGTTATAACCAATTCTGAAAAACTTAGCTATTCTCAGCAATGCAAGGAGCCAAGACAATTCCAAAAGACTCATAATGGAAAATGCTATCCATATCTAGCTAAAGAACTATGGAGTCTGAAATCAAACTGAAGTATACTATTTTTTTCTTTTTTTTTTGTTTTTCTTTCTTGTGGTTTTTCCCTTTGGTTCTAACTTCTTTACAACACAAATAATGTGGAAATATGTTTAACATGAATGCATGTGTATAGCCTATATCAGATTATACACTGTCTTAGGGAAGGGGAGGGAAAGCGGCAGAAAATTTAGAACTCAAAATCTTATAGAAGTGAATGTTGAAGACTAAAAATACATAAATTTAAAAGGGAAAAGAAAATAAAAAATGAAAGGAGAAAAAAAGAAACCTTCAATTATAAGGCAGCATGCCTAGTGTGGAAAGGTCAGAAATTTTCCCAAGTACTAAGATCACATACTTGAAGAAAAATATATTTTTCACCAACTAGAAAAATTATCTTCTTTTCTATTATCCAGTATCATAATTCATGACCTGATAGAGCAAATTTGTGAATGACTGAAATTCAATTCAACTAAAAAACACTTATTAAGCACTTATTGTATACAAATTGCTGTTCTGTGGACTAAGGATGCAAAAACAAAAAAACTTTTTAAAAAAATATACACCCTAAGGAGCATATATCGTACTTTGGGTATAAGTAAACTGATAAGTATATAGAAAATTATTTGAGAAGGGAGAGAGAAGTAATAACTGAGTGGGTAAGGGGATGTTCACATTTGTTCAGTAACATCTTCCAGCATGAAAAATATATGCAATCAATTGCAAAAGTGCTATTTCTCATTCGGTTGTGGGGAGCTAGGTGGTACAGTAGATAGAGCACTGAGCCTGGAATGAGAAAGATCTGAGTTCAAGTCTGGCCTCAGACATGTACCAGCTGTGTGATCCTGAACAAGTCACTTAGCCCTGTTTACCCTAGTCCCTCATTTGTAAAATGATGTGAAGGAAAAAGCAAACCAGTTCAGTATCTTTGCCAAAAAAAAAAAAAGAAACCCCAAATGGGGTCACGAAGAATCAGTCACAACTGAAAAAATAAGTGAATATCTCATTTGGTCCTCACAACAACAACCCTAGGAGGTAAGTTCTTATCAAGCCCATTTTATAGATGAAGAAGCTGAGATTTAGAGCTTAACTTCCCCAGGTTCACACAGCTAATAACTATTTGAGGCATGTTTCAGATCCAGGCCTTTTGGATTAAAAGTTTTCATTATTCCACAGTATTTCCCAGGGGTGAGAAAGGCATCATTTAGGAGGTGATACCTGGGCTGAGCTTTGAAGGAAATCAGTGCTTCTCAGAGGCAGCAAGCACATGAGAGCACAGTAGACAGCTGGAGCGAAACAAGATGGGGAGAAGAAAGTGGAAAGAAGTTCAGGAAAAGACAAGTCTGGGGATGGAGAACCTGCGGCCCCAAGGTCACATGTGGCCCTCTAGGGCCTCAAGTGCAGCCCTTTCATTGAATTCAAACTTCACAGAACAAACATCCTTAATAAAAAGAATTGTTCCATAAAACTTGAACTCAGTCAAAAGGCTGCATCCAAGGAGCTAGAAGATCACATGTGGTCTTGAGGCCACAGGTTCCACACCCCTGGACTAGACTCAAAGGTCATGGGCTCATACCTCAAGAATGGAACAGAACCTAAAAGCCCACATAAACCAAGGAGGTTCTGGAGTCAGCTCATGACAGCTGGTTTTTAAATTTTCAGTGTGATCATTAATACCTCAGAAATTATCAAATGTGACAAAACAGGGTTTGATGTCTTATTTTATCCATTTCTAAGCTTTAAAAAGTTATTTTAAAATGTTAATAACACAGAATAAACCTAAAAATGTGGTTGTAAATGTTTTTTCTCAAGAGATAGCTGTTAAATATTTACCAGTGTACAACTTATCTAAATCAACTCCTTCATTTTACAGGTGAGAAAACTGAGACCTCAGCAGTTTAAATCACTTGCCCAAGGTCACACAGTTATTTAGAGGAATGAGCCATTATCATTTTGAAGAGAGTATTTTGGATCATTCCACTGATTCCGGGAATGAATGCCTCTCAACAGATGTCTGGATATATGAGCCAGGTTCTCTCCTCATGCTAACTAAACCAAGGATTTCTAAGCAGAGCAAGTGCAAAGGGTTACTTACCTATAGTCACCCAACCAATCACTGTCACCAGTGGGAATTCTCCATCGGAGTTTTAATGCCACCATATATGACTATATCCAATTTTAATGTCCCAACCAACACAATAAAATCCTGTCCTACAATCCTCCAAGTCATGAAATTTGCTATTCATCTCCAGAAAAAGCTGTTAAATTATCTGTAAAGAAATCTCAGAAAAAAATATTATAGCGTCCATCTTTACATTTCATAAAATGGAGATGGGGATGTCCATTTACCAGATAAAAAATATCTGTCTTTTTCATCACCTACAATTCTTTGGAAAGAAATATTCATCAAACTGTGCTTTTCATACATTTTTCTGTCTCTTGCTTTTGGTTCCTAGCTCCAATAATAGAATTTAGACTCATATTTTTAGCTTGTATCTTAGCTAAATTCCAAATATAAGTCTGGACCATATAAACATGGTATGTGTTATTAAAAATAATTTATGTGGTAGACCTATATCTCTTGGAAGAGCTTTGCAAGCTCACAATAAAGATTTAAAAAACAGAATTATGTCCCAGAAGTGAAGCAAAATAAAATGTATAGTAAGTCAAGTCTTCTGTCATTTTTAAGTTCTTTCCCTTCCATTTTTGTCTTTCTTTTTACTTTTAATCCTAGGTTTGTTAAAAGTTATGTCTGTGATGTGTTATTAAGTACCAACTATTACTACTATGAATGTGTAAAAGTTTTTAAAAACTAAAATGAATCATTAAAGTCACTCAAATTTCTTTTATTTTGTGACAATTTGGAATGAAAATAATTCTTTAAGACCCATGTGCTAAATTGAATTAAAAACACGTGTGCCATTATCTGTAAATTGTTTCTATGACATTTATGGATGAAAAATGGGAAAACTATTCCATCTGATGGAGGAGGAGTTCCATTCAAAGTGCATTTGTATTTTATTAAAGATGATCCCCTTAAGCTTTGAAAGAATTGCTCTGCACATAATTTTTTGGCTAGACAGAGTTTTAGAAATTATTTCACACAAAAAAGAAACAAAGGTCCAGATGAACTGAGTGGCTTGTCCATCACTGAGTGGGAAAGAAGTATATGGTCCCAGAGCTGACAGAGGCAAAAGGCAGTGGTAGAACAATAGGAATTCCTATAGGAACTTAATAGGAAATGAGATGGGCACCATAAGAGATATGGGAACAGTAGAATGGCAACATTAGAGCCACTAAGAGTTTTCAGGACATGCAGAAGAATCCCAGGACCAAACCTCCTGAAAACAAAAAAGCAATTCCTTGACAAAACCAACCAATTCCCTGAACCAAGTCTCCTAAAAACAGAGGAGTAGCCTTGTACAAAGCTAGAGTGTGGAAGAACAGACCCAGACCTTGCCTCTACTACTACTGTGAATTACACAGACTGCGTACATGTCCAGGAGAAAGAAGGTGACTCTAGCAACCCCAGTTCTTGCCTCCAGGAGAAGTAATTCTGTAAGTCTAGGAAACCTTATAGGTTCCTGAGTAAAGCAAAAGCTCACCAATGAAAATGCACACAATTAATAATAGGTAACATTTTTATAGTTTACCTTTCGGATTTATGGAGAAGGAAAGAACTTAAGACCAAACAAGAGAGAGCGAGCATATTATCAAATGCAAAATGGATAATTTTGTTTGCATTAAATCGAAAAGGTTTTGTACAAAGTCAATGTAACCAAGATTAGGAGGGAAGTAGAAAATTGGGAAAGAATTTTTACAACAGTGTCTCTGATAAAGGTTTCATTTCTAAAATATACAGAGAAACGAGTGAAATATATAAGAATACAAGTCATTCCCCAATTGATAAATGGTCAAAGGATATGAACAGGCAGTTTTCAGAGGAAGAAATTAAAGATATCTATAATCATATGAAAAAATGCTCTAAATCACTATTGATTGGAGAAATGCAAATCAAAACAACTCTGAGGTACCACATCTCACTGGTCAGATTGGTTAAGATGACAAAACAGGAAAATGACAAATGCTGGAAAAGATGTGGGAAAATTGGAACATTAATGCATTGTTGGTAGAGTTGTGAACTCATTCTAGAGGGCAATAAGAACTGTGCCCAAAGGGCTATATAAATGTGCATACCTTTTGACCCAGCAATACCACTTCTAGGGCTGTATCCCAAAGAGATCATACAGGTGGGAAAAGGACTCATATAGATAAAAATATTCATAGCAGCTCTTTTTGTGGTGGCAAAGAAATGGAAATCAAGGAGATGCCCATCAATTGAGGAATGGCTAAACAAGCTGTGGTATATAAATGTAATGGAATGTTTTTGTGCTATAAGAAATGAGGAGCAGACAGACTTCATAATAACCTAGAGAGACTTAATATAAACAGATGCTAAGTAAGGGGAGAGGAACCAGGAGAACATTGTATACAGATAGAGATACAATGTATCTGTGACGACTGGCTTTGATAGACTGGGCTCCTCTAAACAACGCAAGGCTATAAGACAACTCCAAAAGACTCATGATGGAAAGGGCCATCGACATCCAGAGAAAGAATTACAGAGTCTGAATGCAGATCAAAGTAAACTACCTGCTCTCTCTCTCTCTCTTTTTTATTTTATATTTTATTTTATATCCTTCTTTCTTGTTGTTCATTCCATTGGCTATAATCCTTCTTTACAACTTGACTAATGTTTAATGTGAAGATATTTGTAGAACCTATATTACATTGCATGCCACGATGGGTGGAGAGGGGAAGAAAGGAAGGGGGAAAATTTTGGGAACTCAAAAGCTTGTGGAACTGAATGTTGTAAACTAAAAATAAATAAATGATTTTTAAATGCTCTAAGTCATTATTAATTAGAGAAATTCAGATTAAAATAACCTTGAGATATCATTTTATACTACCAGATTGGCTAAAATGAGCCAATGGGAAGGTGACAAATGCTGGAGAAGATGTGGGAAAAATGGGACACTAATTCATTGTTGGTGGAATTGTGAACTGATCCAACTATTTTGGGGAGCAATTTGGAATTATGCCCAAAGGGTTATTAAGCTATCTATACCCTTTGAACCAGCAATATCACTACTTGGTGTATTTCCAAAGATGACTACAGAATAATTAAAAGAACCTTTATGTTCTAAAATGTTTATAGCAGCTCTCTTTATGGTGGAAAAGCACTGGAAATTGCTAGCATGCTGATCAATTTGGGAATGGCTAAACAGGTTGGGGTTTATGATTATGATAGAATAATACTCTTCTGTAAGAAATGATTAGCTCACTGTTTTTAAAAACGCATGAGAAGACTTGCATGAAATAAAGAAGAGTAAATAAGCAGAACCCAGAGGACATTGTACATCATAACAGCAATGTTGTTTTAAAGACAACTTTGAGCAAATGTTATTTTGTCTATTATAAATACCCAAATTAGCCATAAGAACTGATAAATAGATGTACTGAATAATTTTTACATACGCACACATCTCTTTGGGTCTAATGGCAGCCATCTTTAGGGCAGGGTGTGGGGGGCAGAAGGATAGGAAAAAATTGACCATAATATTCTGGATGAAGCCTGATAAGGTATTTTGGGGTTTCTTTGGGACTGTCATCATCCCATCCCTGAAATTTACGCTCTCTTCTTGTTCTTGTTCTTGCTCTGCCATCGTTCAGTCATGTCTTAATCTTCATCACCCTGTGGACCAGTGTCAATGGGGTTTTCTTGGCAAAGATACTGGAGTAATTTGCCATTTTCTTCTCCAAAGACCGCTTAATGCAGCCTAAGTCCACACAGGCTTTTGTGGCCACCGTATTATACATGCAGTTCACTAATACCCCAAGCTATTTTTGAGAATAATTGTTATCTTCACAATTATCTCTATTGCAGCTCATATTAGTAGATTCAGTCCAGTGCTTTAGCCTGTCAAAATATTTCTAGATCCTGACTAGGATCCTGTTGGTTAGCTATCCCTCCCAGATTTGCATCATCTGAAAATTCAATGAGGCTACCATGTATGCCTTTATCCAAATAATTAATAAAAATTTTAATGGCACAGTCCATTGACACTGAACCATTAACAAATACTCTTCTATCCTGGCCATCTAAGCAGTTCTGATTCAACTGACTGTATTATTATTGATAATATCTGTCTTCTCTATAAGAATGACACAAGATATTTTGCCTTTTTTCTACTAGTTTAGTAATCCAGTCAAAGAAGGAAAATTAAGTTAGCTGGCATGACCTGTTCTTGATGAAGAAAATAGCATCTGACTGGGCTTCCCATCTTCAACAGTCCTGTATTAAGGGAAGATATTGTCAGCTCATTCTTCTTCAATAACCAGTTCAGATATATGAGTATATAAATACCTGACTGATGATCTGATCCCCAAGGACCTAATCTCCACTGAGAACATATACTTCATTCCCAGTCTTTGGGAGCTGAGATCCCAAGCTGTCCTTTGTATCTAGTTCCCAGATGTTCAATCTAATACTAAGCATTTCCTAAGTACCTTTATGTGCCAGATGCTATGTGAGATGCCAGAAATATAAAGACAAAAACCAGACAACCCCTTCGCTCAAGGAAGGACAGATCCTATCAGGAAGAGATAATGTGTTCATACATAAGTGTTAACCTAGGGGTTACTACATTAGGTTCACCATCCAATGAGGAAGTTTAAATGACCTACATTTCTCAGGATTCTGCCCGTAGAAGTTCTCTTAACAATGGGCCAGGGGATTGGGATCACAGTCCTGCCCAAGAAAAAATCACTTTCTCCTTTGTGCTGTCAGAGCTGCCCCACTCTCTCACGTCACAAACAAATGGACACATGGAAATGCCAATGATAAAGTCAACAAATCTTTATGAGAAATAAGGCTAGATCAGCGTGACCAGACTGTGATAGGACCAGAGGTTTTCTGACTCAGATACTGGAACTTCCCTGACTCAGTTTCCTCCTTGCCCAATGCAACTAGACTAGCCCCAGTCTCCCGGACTTGGGGCATGAAAGGTCCCAGCCCCCTGTAACAGTTGCCTCTTCGACCCTCAACCTACTGATTCACCATATCCTTGAATTACTGACCATGCTCAGTTTCTAGTTGGCCACAAGGGGGAGCTGCAGAAGAGAGGCCAAAAGTCACTGTCCTTACTGTGTTTGGACAAACGAAACCTTGTCCTTTTGTAAATATTTAATGACTTTTGAATGCCATATTTCATCTCAACATTGAATCTCATCTAAGAGGGTACTGGTTTTAGAGCTATGCCCACAACACAATCCTTAACAGACATGGAAGAACTTGCTTAGAAATGGGGGTCAATTGTCCACCAGCCTTACCAGAAAAAGTATTCCATTAAGTCCATAAAAATATATACCAAGGTCAATTTGAATGAGAAAGTATTGTAGCTGGGGGGAGGGGGGATATGGAAAGACTTATGTGGAAGGTGGCACTTGAACTGAACTTTTAAAGTCCCCAGAGTATAGAGAATTGGAATAAGACAGGAGGGACATGTTTGTCCATCTCAGGTATGGTAGAAAGGTAGTGAGACAGGAGGAAGAATGTCAAATATAAGAAAGAAATAGCAAAGCTGGTTTGGCTAGACCATAGAGAATGTGAAGGCAAATAACACAGAAGTTTGAGGAGGCAGATTAAAACCAGGTGTGGAGAACTTTAAATGCCAGAGTTTGGATTTGATCCCACAGGCAACAGGGAACCATTTTGGTCTCCCAAGTAAGGGAGTGCCCTAGTCAGAGCTCTGGTGGCTCTGAGTAATCCATAGTGCCCTTTGTCGAATGCCTCTTTCCTGGGGGCTTGGCATTGTTGTTAGAGAGTGCTTTGCATACATTAAAATGCTAAATAAATGTGAAATATTATTGCATCTCTTGGACCATGGGAATACCTAAAAAATAAATACATAAATGAAGAGGAGTCATAGCTGAAAACTGCATGACATTGATTGTGGCCATATTATACCAAATGGTATAGGCTTAACAATCTTGTGCTAGTTCAGCTGTTGCCATAATAAAAACCCAGCAGCTGAGGGAAGAATCTTAAAAACATAATCAAAATTTCACACTTCCTTTCCACTGTGCGTAGACTTGGCTAATGGTGAAGCGTATGCAGCCTTCTCTGATTATATATTCTGTTTGGAATTGGTGTGGGTCTTGTTTATGTTATCAACCTCTTCCCACCAAACCTTCCTCTCCACGCCAACTTGAGCTCTCTCCCACAAGACAGTGCGCAGAATCCATTCAGGAGCCCTTGAACTGATGGCAACCATCAGTTTGTTTATTTCCTTCCTATCACTTTTAATTCCTAGCCTGTGATAGAGCTGCCAAAAACCGCAACACTCTCCAGAAAGAGGAATAGATGACACAAAGATATACCATCAACTTTTCAGCACCCAAATCAGCAGACTGTACCTTCTTTCAGCAGGGATCACCATCTTTCTCAGTTGGGTTTATGGTGCTGACTTAGGCATGAAGGGGCTGCTTCTGAAGGAATGAGTCTGTTACATTTAGACACAATAGGTTAGTCTGTAATTAGGAAGTGTAGGACCTCATCAGATTTAATTGGAGATGCCCTCTGATGAAGTGCTTCCCAGATGATAGAAGACAACCTGTATTAAAGAAGAAGTTCTGAGTGTCAGCTGGGAGAATGTGAATAATACCTGTATCATGGCAACCCATCCATCATTGGCCCTTTCTACTGGCTGACTTTGTCAACAAGTTGTTGAGGTAGTACTTTATATACAAACACAGAAGACAGATGCCAAAACAGAAAAAAAAAATGGCATTTGTGGAAGGGTGGGAGGGACAAGCAACTGTTACTTCTAAATACCAAGAAGCTTATCCCCCGCAATAGCTTGCTATCCAGAAAAACGTATTCCTAAAGTTCTTACAAGAGGGAATGACCAAACACATATTGTGTGCTGCTGAAACTATTCCTAGCATTTTTGCTTAGATGATTTGTGGTATATTTTGCATTGACTGTCATCACATATATGTTTATATATATATATATATATGTGTGTGTGTGTGTGTATACAGGTATGTGTGTATACATATCCATACACACATATGTATACACATGTGTATGCATGTGTATATATGTATGCATATATACACATGTGCATATCCTTGTGAAAGAAAACTCAGTATATGACCATCATGCTCCTAAAGCAGAGAGCATCTTTATTCTCATCATAAAGCATCTGTCTCTCAAGAGTGAATTCAAGGGGTGGCTAGGTGGCGCAGTGAATAGAGCACCAGCCCTGGAGTCAGGAGGACCTGAGTTCAAATCTGGCCTCAGACACAATACAAAAAAACTAGCTGTGTGACCTTGGGCAAGTCACTTAACCCCAATTGCCCTCCCCAAAAAAAAAGCAAAAAAAAAAAGTGAATTCAAGTCAAGATACAATACTTTCCCTCAGGAGGGGTGGTAAACTGGCCCCAGGGAATCAAAAGAGCTAAATCTAGAGCCTCATGTCCCAAACCTTGCACATTTATCTGTGAGTCAATTTTAAACACACCCTGAGGCCTCTAGCACTGCCCTTTCCACGTTTTTAGCGGCTCAAGACATTCTATAGGCAAGAAAACCAAGAGAAAACAATCCCTTTTTGATGACGGAGTACGTTTAAATCAAGTTCTGATTGCACCAAATGTTAAATGCCAAAGATAAACATTCAGAGAATTAAAGCTCTAGACCTGTATGGATTTTACTTCACAGAATGACAAATGGCAAAGAGATGGAGTATCGACTGCAATTTCTTAGAGCGAGAGAAGGCAGTAAGGGAAATTCAGCAGCGTCCCTTTTAGCCACCAATCCTTCTTTAAATTATTCCCCATGTTTCTCTCTTTTAATTTTCATTTTTGTTTATTATCCATTTTTATACCGGGTCTTTAGGGCATTTGAGTTCTCTCCCACAAGATTTTGTGTAGACTTCATGGTTTAAAATTCATCTTTGTCATGGGGTGGGGGGGGGGGAAGAGTGGAGAGGAGATGGCCCATAGCTGAATCTGCCCTAGAATGTTTATCCAGTCTGAAAACTGAGTCAACAAACTGATCATACCTTCTTGTTAATAGGAAATACATGTAATCGTCTATAGTTACATAGAATTAAAACTAAATCAATTCAGCAAATTTCATGTTTCGTTTTCACGTGTAAATCTGTGTTTTTTTTAAATTTTGACATATTTTGCTTTTTTAGTTGCTAACTTTAGGTAACTGCCTGCCGTGAATCCACTCTCTTGCCAAAACGAAACAGAACTAAAGAAGACTTTTCAATCACCTGAACTTTTGGCAGTGACTGATCAGAATTCACAGTTTTAAAACCAGGGGAAATGAGGCTCGGAGAGTTTCTGTGACTTGCTCAGGGACACAGAGCTAGTAGGTATCTGAAGCAGGATTCGAACCAATATCTTCCTGATTTCTAGTCTAGCTATGTATCTAAATAGAACCCTGCCTTTCCGCCTGCTCCTCTCTACAGCATTCTTAATAGCCTTTATCAGAAACCAACGTTCTTCATTACATGTTATCTGAATTCTGTCATTCTCTGTGTTGTCTTCATTTGCATAATGTCAATCAGTCAATCAAAATGTAAGCACCTATTATGCTCCAGACAGTGCGGATGCAAGGAAAGGTCAGAAATCAGTCCCTGCTCTCAAGGAGCTCACAGAATAATGGGGGAGCCAACATGCAAATAACCACAGGATAAACTGGAAATTACCAATAGAGGAAAAACACCAGAATTGAGAGATTGGGAAAGGCTTTCTGTACAAGGCAGCATTCTAATTGGAATTTACAGGAAACCAGGGAAGCCATGATGGAGAGACACAGAGGCAGAGCATCGCAAGCATGGTGGACTGCCAGAGAAAATGCATGAGATTGGAAGATTAACTGGCTTGTTTCAGTTGTTCCTCCAAGGAGGTCAGTGTTACTGGATTGAAGAGTATGAGGGAAATGTGTAAGGTTTAAGAAGACTGGGAGGTTATGAAGGGTTTGGGAAGTCAGAGGATATTCTGATTATGTTTGATTTTATGTTTGATACAAGATTTAATGGAAGTGATATGGACCCATTCAAGTTTATTGATCAAATGATTGACATGGTTAAATCTTTGCTTTTGGAATATCCCTTTGACAGATGAGTGGAGGATGGTCAGGAGTGAGGAGAGTCTCATGACAGATGGACCAACCAGAAAGCTATTGTGATTGTGATAATCCTCAATAGTCCTCACCACCTAATGACTGGGTCAGAGGTGAGAAGGAAGCATATGGGAGAGATGTCATGGTGGCAAAATCAATAGACCTTGCCCACAAATTGGATGGGGGTGGGGGTGAAAAAGAGTTAGGAGCCAAGGATGACATTAAAATTGTGAGCTTGAGTGACTGAGGGGAGGTCAGTATTGCTCGACAGTATTAAGGAAATTAGGAAGAAGGGAGGTCGGGAGGAGAAAAAAAATGAGTTCAAGTTTAGACAGATTAAGTTTAAGGTAACTACAAGCCATACATTTCAAGAAAATCAATGGGCAAGTTGGTTATACGAAACTGAAGGTTAGTTGAGAGCTTAGGGCTGGCTAAAAAGATTTAAGAATCATCATAGAGATGACAACTGAATGAATGGGAGTTGGTGAGATCACCAAGTAGAACAGTAGGGGGGGGGAAAGAAGATGACCCAGGAAAGAATGCTGTGGGACACCCACAGTTATGCTAAAGCATAACATGTTAGACTTGAGCTGGAAGATGCAGCAAAGGAAACATGGGAACCCAGAGGAAAAGGGGGTCAAGGAGAAACGGAATTCACAGTGCCTAAGGGTAGGGAGACTCTTGATGATATGGCCTCAGTGGTCAGTGGTCAGCCTTCCCAGTTCTGGCTGCACCCTTCCCCATTCCACTTGGCTCACTGGTTGATGTGGGGGATTGGAACACCCTTTTCTCCCCACTGCCATTTCTCAGTTCTCCCCCATCTCCATCAGTCAGTAACTTCTCTTCCACTGAGGTTCATGTTGTCCATACCTACCACTTCATCAAAATCCTGGCAGTTGTTATTTTATGGACTCCAGATCACTGCCCTAACTTCCTGGATGAGTTTGATACCTGGCTCACAAATTGTTTTTCTCTTCCCCAACTTCTGCCCTCATTCTAGGAGCCTTCAATACACAAAAATTCCCTCAAACACCATAATCATTCAGTTCAACTTACTCATTTCCTATGACCCACTCCTCTACCCCACCTCAGTCATGCAAAAAGATGGTCTTGCTTCTATGTTCAAAAATTCTGTAATTTCCCTGACTGTAATCTATTAGCTTTTCATGTGTCCCTCTGCCTTTTCCTACAAAACACTACTTTTTGTCCATACCGCCACCTCCAAACCCATGACACCTCAGTTCTCTTTCAGGCCATTTGTCTTGCACTAACCACTCTCCTCTGTCCCCTAACTTGGCCTCCTGGTGAATCAGTGCAACTCTACACTGTTCTTCTCTTCTGAATTTCTATCTCCATTTTCATACCACTGATTATGCTCAGCCAAGTCTCACTCAGCCTTGGATGACTCCCACCATCACCACTTTCTCTCCTACTCACATGCTGCTGAAAAACATGGAGAAAATGATCAACCAATTCTGACTGGGTGCATTACAAATTTATGTTTTGTTGTTCAGTCTTTCAGTCTTGTCCAACTCTTTGTGACCCCATCTGGGGTTTCCTTGGCAAAGACACTGGAGTAGTTTGCCCTTTCCTTCTCAAGATCATTTTACAGATGAGGAAACTGAGGCAAACAGAGTTTAAATGACTTGCTCAGGGTCATGCAGCTAGTAACTGTCTGAGGCCAGATTTGAATTCAGGTCTTTCTCCAGGCCTGGTGTTCTATCCATTATGCCACCTAACTTCCCCTACCCAAATGTATGTTCTACAACTTCAACTGGTCCCTCATTGCTGTGAGGGAGTCCTATTATACCCCCCTCCTATAAATTTATTATCTCACTTTCCACCACAGTTCTTTCAAACTTTTCATTTCTTCCCAAACTTTCCATGCTCTCTCCTCCCCTCACTGTCTCAGCTGAGAACTTTGCCTCATAGTCTATAAAATACATTGAAAATCATTCATCATTAACTCCCTCTTCTCTCCTCATCTCCTTTCATTCAGGTGCCATTCTCTTCCTTCACTTCTGCCTCACAAAATGAAGGGTCCTTACCCCCTTCCAAGGCTAATTCCTCTACTTGAATGATCCCACTCCATCCTCCCTCCTCTAGACTGCCCCCCTCAGTAATTCCCACTTTTTAAAATTTATTTTCAATCTCTCCCTGGCTACTGGCTCATTTCCTACTATTTACAAACATGTCCACATCTTCCCCATCTTAACAAAACCTTTATTTGATCCTTCAATCCTATATTTTTTCTTCCTTTTACAATGAAATTCCTTCAAAAGCTCTTCTACAATAGGTGCCTCCACTTTCTCTTTTCTCATTCTCTTCTTAACACCTTCCAGCTTCCAGCCTCATCATTCTACTCACACTGCTCTCTTCAAAGCTATTCATTTTTCTTAGTTGCCAAATCCAATGGCCTTTCTCCAGTCTTCATTCTCCTCGGCCTCACTGCTGATCACTCTCTCCTCCATACTCTCTTCTCGTTAGGTTTTCCAGACACCTTTCTCTCCTGCTTTTCCTATTCCCTAAATGATCACTCCTCTTTCTCCTTTGCTGAATCCTCTTCCACATCATGCCCTCTTACCATAGTTGTCCTTCAAGATCCTGCCCTGGGCCTTCTTTTCTTTTTCCTCTATATACTACTTGACTTGGTCATCTCATTAGTTCCATCTGTATAGTGATGATCCTCAAATCCACTTCTCCAAAATCTTTGCTGACCTCCAGAGCTTGCATATCCAACTGCCTTTCAGATATCTCAAACTAGATGTACAGTAAAGATCTTAAAATTAATATTTCCAAAATGGAACTCATTACCTTTTTTCTCAACCTTCCTAATGCTGCAACCCTTAAATACGGTTCCTCATGTTGTGGTGACCCCCAACCATAAGATTATTTTCGTTGCTACTTCATAACTGTAATTTTGCTACTGTTATGAATCTGATATGCAGGATGTATTTTCATTGCTACAAACTGAACATAACCATAGGTTGAGAACCACTGCTGTAGAGGGTGACACCATCCCCCCAGTCCCTCAGGCTCACAATCTAAGTGTCATACTGGATTCCTCACCACCCCTCACGGCCTCACCCCAATCCAATCTATTGCCAAAATGTGATTTTGATTTTACCTTTGAAACAACTTTTTTGCAACATTCCCATCTCTCCTCAGACACTGACATCACTGGTACAGAGCCTCGTCACTTCACATTGGAACCTGTTGATGGGTCTGCATGCCTCAAGTCTCTCCGCACTGCAAACTATCTTCTATTCAGCCATTAAACTTATCTTCCTGAAGCACAGGTCACTCACTCCCTTATTCAATAAACTCGCTATCACCTCCAGGAGCAAATACAAAATACTCTCTTTGGCATTCAGATCCCTTTATAACCTATCACCCCTCGACCTTTCCAATCTCCTTACACCAGACTCTTAACACATGCAAACTCTTCAGTTCTGTGACACTGGCCTCCTGGCTGTTCCACCATCAACACATTTCATCTCTTGGCTCCAGACATTTTCTCTGGATACTTCCCATGCCTGGAATCCTCTCCCTTCTCTGCTCTGACTACTGACCTTCATGGCTGCCTCTACCTCCCATTTAAAATCTCACCTCCTATAGAAAATCTTCCCTAATTCTCTTAATTCCACCTCATTCCTTCTTTTAATTATTTCCTATTTATCCTGTACTTAACATGCTTTGTATATATCAGGGGCAGCGAAATCTGCATTTTCGAGGCCACATGTGGCCTTCTAGGTCCTCAAGTATGGCCCTTTGACTGAAACCAAACTCTCAGAACATGTCCTTTTATTAAGAAGATTTTTTTCTATGAAGTTTGGGTTCAGACCAAGGGCCATACTTAAGGACCTAGAGGGCCACAGGTTCCACAACCCTGGTATATATGTTGCAGCCCCATTGAACTATAAACTCCTTGAGGGAAGGGTCTTTTACCTCTTTTTGCATTTGCAGAGCTTAGCACAATGCATGATATATAATAGCTACTTAATAAATGTTTACTGATTAATTGATATAGAGTCTCTGTTTCCAGCTTTTTTTGCCAGTACAAAAAAATGTGTCTATTAATATTTCAATGTGTAACCAAGAAATGGTCCCCATCCTTATGATCACACACAGCACATTCTGAGAATGTATTCCCCAGGGATAACAGGAAGAGGAAAAAAACCTTTTAAAAGTCTGATCAAGCAAGAACTGGCCACTTGTTTAAGGGGCCAAAGCGAGTTTTTCCCTCTTTCCCGTCTGACTGGCATTCAAGAAAGAGGATGAGATAATAAAGACCTCCAGGTGAGGAAGGGTGAAGTGAAGTGAAATCTCACTACAAGTATGTGTGTCTAAGTCTTGCTACACGTATACATGCTACATGTATGGATGTATGTGTGCTATGTGTGTGTGGTCTATTATTGACCTCCTCGGGGTACTTACTGAGTAGTGGGATCTCCAGGCCAGACAATATGAACAGTTTAATAATCTTGTTCACAAAATGACAAATAGTTTTATAGAACAGTTGAAACAATTTATAACCTTACCAAGATTACATCACCATACCTGTCTTCTCATAGCTCTTCCAACATTAACTATTTCCATCTTTGCCATAACTAACAGGCTGAAAGTGAAACTTCAGATTTCTTTGAATTTACAATAAAAATAATTTTTAAAAGTTCTTGTTAATTATTTAGGCCATTTTTCATATTGTTCATCATATTGATTTCTTCATTTGTAAACTTTTATTTTCATGTACTTTGAATGGTATATTATATGTTTGTATCAACTCCCTATATATTGTAGATGCTAGATTTTTATTAGAGATGTCTGCTGAAATTTTCCCCAGTCAATAGTTTCTCCTCTTATTTTAGCTTTGTGGAGTCAGTTTGTATTTAAGTTTTTAGTTTGAGTTGAGTTTTCAATCTTGCTATCTGAGTGGAAGAGCCCATTTACTCTTGTGCATTCTGTCATCCATTCCAACCTACGTAAGTCCCTGGATTTCTGCCTTATGGCTTGCTCACACAAACACGTCTTCTAGCCACCTTATTATCTTTGGTCTGGAACCAATATAATAGATTCAATCAGAGCTGCTCAGGGAACAGACCCCAGAAGGAAAGTAATCAAGAGAACAATGAGGTGGCACTTGGTAACTATAAAGTTTTAAGCCACCCAAGACAATAAATGGGAGAGATAAATAAAGTATGTGGAAGAGACAGACAGATAGGCAGAGACACAGAGAGAAAGACAGAGACAAACAATAAGAGAGCTATGTTTAAACCTGTACTCACTCCTAGATCAGTTGAGCCCACAACCTCATAAACCCAATGGCAAGAACAAATGAGAGGAAGTTCAGAAAGGAATTATGGGATCTGGTCTTACTCCTGGTAGTTGACCTCAGTCTAGTCCAAGAAAGCCACTTAAACCTTCAGTCGTGTGGAGAACCCCAGGCTTCATTATATATGTTTCCAAAAACAGAAATTTGCACTGAGGAATAATAAAGTCACCTACAATGATTATAGTACTATCAATGCCTCTTTTATATTTCATTTAGGGTAGCTGTCCCTCAAACAATACTTCTGAACATAAAAACCACTTTAATAGGTGCCACTGATACTTTGGCTATATCTGCTAGCACATGACAGCCTTCCCCACAAACGCCTCGTCCCTTCCCCCCTCCCCCATGAAAGGAGGAAGGTGCATTTGCTCTACACCACTCTGGTCACTGTAATTACACAGCACTCACTTTTATCTTACTGTTCTTGCCATTTATAATTCATAGTTATTATACATGTGCAGAACATGGACACATATCCTCTGCCTCATCCCATCTGGTCACAAGGGAACTTTGTGGCTGCTTCCAGCCATGCAGTAACCACTGCTGAAGGGACCTAGCAATTTAATATTATGTGGAGAGGAGAGAGAGAGAGAGACAGAGAGAGAGAGACAGAGACAGAGACAGAGACAGAGAGACAGAGAGA
>CM053601.1:17888169-17919454 GCA_028646575.1 Pseudocheirus occidentalis
TGTGTGTGTATGTGTGTCACAAATGTACTAACCATAGCTGATGCTGAGGTTAGCTAGCCAATCAGTACTAGCCAGAGTTACATCCAATACTTCAAGCCCAAATCACTTCCAAATAATTCTTTAATAATGCTAACTTAATGAAAATAAAGCTACAGATTTCTTTTTTGCTGCTTCAGATAGCCAAAGTATATATTCAATTTTGAAATGATTTTATGGCAGTTAGGATTCATAGGATCCTTGAGTTCAAATTAATCTATTCCCCTATATCTAGGCAGCCCCAAACCATGCTTGATATCTCTGATGAGAATAGTATCTTCACCACCACCACTACCCCACCTTGTAAATTAGGCTTTTTTTCTTCTTAAAAGGTCTTAAAACTGTCTTTGAGCCTTAACTGGCTTAAAAGGCTGTTGATTTTGTTTCCTGGGTGCCTGAATACAAAGCAGCCATGACACCCTGCAGGTGCTCTCAGATATTCTAGCCAGCTGACCACCAGGGCACTTCAGAGGCAAGCAAGTTTTATTTACTCAGGTGAATAATTTTGCGGTGACCAGGATTGTTGGATAGCCTTCTCCTGCCATGATTAAATGAATATTTCTTTGATAATTTTTGAATGACCGACCAATGTCTTATTTTGTTCCTAACTACCAGGGAACTGGCCTGAGTTGGGACTGGCCCAGAAAAAGACCCTATCCAGTCTTCCACTCTCCCTACCTTGAACAGCACATTCTGAACAAGACCAGGAGAGACCATGCCCCCTTTCTTGGTCAAATAACCAACTCAGTTTTGGAAATCCCTGGAGCAGTATTATTGTTGAGCGAGCAAGTACACTCACCTAACCTGCTATCCCAAGCCAGTCCCAGATCATTCTTTTTATCTCACCCTTTCATCCATCATGGACACCTTGTTATATTCTCCAATGCCACAAGAGGCAAGAGAAGGAATGTGTATTTATTAAATATCAGCCACGTGCCAGGCACTATGCTAAGTGCTTTACAAATATTTCATTGGGTCACTGTATCCTCACAAGAGCCCTGACTTGCCCAGGGTCACACAGTTAGTAAGCATCTGAGGCATTTGAACTCTGGTCTGCCTTCATCCAGGCCCAACATGTTATCCAATGTGACACCCAGATGCCTCATGCACATCCCTGACTTCCCAGTTCTTGTTCTGGGAACAATCATCAAATCAACGTGATCACTTCTGGAAAATGTCTGACAGTCAATAACTCCATGGGTCGATTAAATATTCTTGTCATTTTCCAAAGCAAATTCCCTGCCGCCACCACCCTACATTACAGGCCCCTGTTAAAACAGAAGCTCCGGCAGACTTCCCCTGCTCCTTTGCAGGACTGGAGTTGGGGTTTACCACAGAGGCGAATTATTGCACATAATGCCGGATGTTTTTCATGCACTAATCAGATTTATTTTTTTACTCTTTTTGCTTTTTTTTAAACAATGCTTTGTTATAAATGGAGAGATACATTATAAAGGGTAAAATTTAAGTGATAAAATCTAAGAGATATCTGTAAGAACTTATTTTTAATTTTATTTTGCTTTTTGGAGGGCAATTGGGGTTAAGGGACTTGTCCAAGGTCACAGAGTTAGTAAGAGTTAAGTGTCTGAGGCCAGATTTGAACTCAGGTTCTCCTGACTCCAGGGCCAATGCTCTAGCCACTGCACCACCTATCTGCCCCCATATATACTTTTCATATGCAGATTTATCATCTTCCTTCAAAGTTATGATGACACCTTTGCCTGAAATTCTCGTTATATTTAACTCTAGTTAAGTGCTGCTAATGATAAAGCCAGTAGTTTTCTTTGGTAAGCAATAATTAAAACTGTAGAATACCTCCTTTATTGCTTATGTCACCATTGTCCCTTTTGCCTATAATTTAAGAAAAATTTCTGTGTTAATATAGTCGAAGACAAGTTAAATTAGATTATATCAGGATTTCTTTTTTTTTAAGGTAGCAAACTTCCTCCTTTCCATGATACCCAAGTATTCAATTTCAATCATCTTTTTCAGGGTCAACAGAGTTTGTTTTTATGATGTTTAATGTAACCATAGACATAGTTCTTTCTATCGTGCCTAGACATAGAGAAAGAGAAGCATAGACAATGATCCCAATTATGAAATAAGCTGAATGCTAGAGGCTATTTGAGGTGGGAGAGACATGCTCTGCATGAACTCTTCATTTTAGTCAGCCATGCTGAGAACAGAAGTCATTGCCAACTGGTGGAAGCTGAAACAAATAAATATAAAGCCTTTGGCAGAGGAGAGAAGTCATGTATATCAATGCAATGCATTTGTCACCCAAACAAAAAAAGCCACAGTTTAAAACTTGGGATTGGCTAGGTTGGCATGAGCATACCAGCCTGAGATAGGAGCTTGCCTAAATGAAGTGATGCTGAATCCTAGAAGTATTTTAGCACAACAGGGAAGCCATCTAACCTTTCCCTAAGCTAGTATTCCTAAAACCACACACACAATTATAAAGGAGGCAGCCGGTACAAAGAAAATCATTTTTAAAGCTTTCTGGAAAACATGTGTCTGTCATGCTTGTGTTGACTCCTTCCTTCCTATTCATTCCCATCATTGTAGTTCAGTCATTTTTGGTCTTGTCTTACTCTTTATGAACCTGTTTTGGAGGTTTTCTTGGCAAAACTACCAGAGTGGTTTGCCATTTCCTTCTCCAGCCCATTTTCCAGATGAGGAAACTGAGGCAAACAGGGTCACATAACTTGCTAAGGGTCACACAGCTAGTAAGTGTCTGATGCCAGATTTGAACTCAGGAAGAAGAGTGTTCCTGACTCCAGACCCAGTGCTCTATCCACTGTGCCACTTAGCTGTATCATTCCCATTATCACTACCCGACTCACCATCTGATGCCTGAATTACACAAATTCTCCTGAGGTGTCTTTCTGGTTCCAATTTCTGTACCTATTGCTACCAGACTAATCTTCCTCAAATATTATTTTTCTCAAGTCATCCTTCTGTTGAAGTGGTGACAAAAAGTCTGAAAAACATCTAGTTGCAAATCTAAACTTTCAGCTTTCAAGATCTTTGTAATCTGCTCCCATCCCATCTATCCAATTTTTTTTCCTATTGCTTCAAAATAAACACTTTACTTTAGTCAGATCTTAGCTGTCTTCCACACGTGCCACATTCATTCCTGCATTTGCATATCCTTCTATATTTCCCCTCCTCCACTGTTCTCAATGGATAGAGGAGTGAATGTGGAATCAGGAAGACTCATCTTCATGAGTTCAAATCTGACCTCAGATACTTACTAGCTGTGTGACCCTGGGCAAGTCACATAATCCTATTTACCTAAGTTTCCGCATCTGTAAAATGAGCTAGAGAAGGAAATAGTAAACCATTTCAATATTTCTGCCAAGAAAACCTCAAATGAGATCATGAAGCGTTAGACATGACTAAAAAAAATGAATAAACATACAAATGGTTTTCATTAGCTTTAAGTTCCTTCATCTCCTAAACTATCTACAACTTCTGAATTAAAAAGAAGTTGAAGCAAAATATATTTGAAACCCTATTTCTTGTCTTATTTATGAGTAGTTTATATTGTAGTACCAGTTTCATTTGACTTTCTCACAGACAGATGATGTTACTGTATCTTTACAAGCCAAATGGAATGGAATGCTATGGAAAAATCAGTTGGAATTGCCAGGTGTAGAATTACTTTTGAAAAATTTCTTGCTGTAAGGTGCTTCTCCTTGTAGAGTCAGGGAGAGAGTATGTGTCTTTTACTTTTTTCTGTGAGAAATGAGTCTGGCAAAGAGATTAGTTTTCTTATTGCAGATAGAAACAAGCTGGAAAAAACTAAGGAAAAAAACTAAAGAGATCTTTTCTGATGAAGGTGCTTTCATCTTTATTTTTAAAATATTTTTTGTAAAAAAAAATTACTTTTTATCTTGAGAGAAATTTAATTATATGACACTGCGCTTTCATAAAGGAAGAAAAATTAACTGCCATTATGTTGATTGGTAGAGATTGTGATTATGACTATGGTCTTCCTCCTAGCCAAAATATTATAAATAATTATCTCTAATTACTTTATTGCTGATTTTATTTGTTAATAGTTTGTATGTCAGTGACTACTAATGGACAAGGAGGTTTTCCTTGTTTATTAAGTAAATAATATTTAATGAAGTAGGAAGAAAGCTTAATTAGTTGATGAGACAAAGGTTGCCAAACTTGTGGACTTTATGTAGTAATATGGGTTGGATAATAATACAAGTGGATAGATTTACAGCAGTTTTGTCTAGCAGTATGTAGTAACTTGCAAACTCTGTTGTGTGTCTATGCATCAAGAATGCTATGGTCTCTTAAAGAACTGGAATTGAAGCTCACCCAAAGGACAATAGATGTATGTTGGGTGTGAACAGGCTGAAATATATTATAAATAAGGAATTGGGTAGGAATCGTGATGTAAAAGGGTGTCACAAAGCAATGAATAACTGAAAAAAAAGATAAGCTATTCATGTAGCAAGAGAAAAAGCTAACCAAAGGACTGCCCATAAGCTCTACTCATATCCTTGCAATGTAAAAAAGAAAGTTAGGAACAACTTGGATGGATTTATAGGGAAGTTATAAAAGGACAAGAGTTTCATAGGCTCAGGAAGTCTGAATGCATTGTTCTATTCAGATTTTTTTTATCAGTGACTTAGATGAAGATTTAGACTGCTTATCAAATTTGTAGTTTACACAAATATGAGAACATTAACAGGTTGGATGACAGGATTGTTGAGGTGAGGCTGAATCTAACAAGATTTATATAATAAATTCCTAAAATTAACTTAAATAAATCATTGTCAGAAAGATAGGATGAGGGAATGTAGCTGGACAGCAGTTCCTGAGGGAATGTTTGATACAAGCCTGAAGTGTAGCAGCCAAAGTGTCACTCTATTCTGCGCTGGTCAGACAATAGCTGGAGTGTTATATTGAGTTCTAAGCACCACACTTTAAAAGGGACAGTCACCTTGTAGTGTGACCAAGGAAGAGGAAAAGCAATGCTTGAAGGAACTGGACATGATTAACCTAGAGATGAATTAAGACAGTTTTGAAAACTGTCTCCAATATTTCAGAACTTTGTTCATTTGGGAGAGGAATTAGACATTTTGTGTAGGTCCAATGGGTAGAATTAAAAACAATGTATAGAACTTACAGAGAGATAGATTTGGGCTTGATATATGGAAAACTTAGAATTGCCCTCAAATAGGATGAGGGAATTTGTTAAATGGGGTACTCCTCATCATTGGAGTTATTTTAAAAGTGCTAAATGACTGTTTCTCCACAAAAAAAAAAGGTAGAGAAAATCCCTGCATGAGTTAGCAAGTTGGAACCATATAAGTGCTAACTAAGGTCCTTTTCTCATCTAAAATGCTATGATTGTTTTTCAAGGCACTAAAGGTATTCTTCTAGTTATTTAAAGGAGTTCATGTAGTTTGCAGTAAGACTTAAAATTACAGTCACCCTCATTTTTGCTCGGACTATTCAGCTCTTCATGATCATATCTATTCTCAACTTTTGTCATCACTTCATAATTTTAAATTTATGAGAACAATGGTCAAATGGCTGTTTCCTACCTCCCTTTCTTAGGTTCTTTTTCCACCTTCAGGGTCTGCCCCTACCAGTGAACGGCTGCGATCTTCTCATTCTTATCATTCAAACTGGATGGCAAATTCCTTAACTGAGATCATGATTATAATCATGAAAGCTAAACATCAACAGTATTATCAAATATTACTAAAATTTGTGTCATGATTTTACAGAAAGGAAGACCCAGGAACAATTTGGTCCCTTCATAATCTTAGTGCCATTTGATGCAAGGGACATTTGATACACCTCAGTCTCAATGAACTGCCTTCCCAGGCTTCAATATAGCACACAGATTCCATTTTTAGACAGGGATTTCTGAAATTACTCCCTCAGCTCCATCATCTGGGATTAACCAACCTTCAAACAATTGGCAATGACTAGTGCTGGTCTATCCTTCCTTAGCTCCCCCATTCAGATTTTCAATGTGCTGTGTCTTTGCAATTGGAATATCTAGCACCCCAGACCTTTGTCAGAGGTACTAGATCCAAAGAGGGTTTTTCCCTGTTTGTTGGTACCACAAAAAATATTGCTTTAAATATTTTCTTTTATACAAGCTCTTTCTTTTTGTCATTGACATCCTTGGTGTATGTGCCTCGTAGTGCAATCTGGGACAAAAAGTATGGACATATCCTGATTTTAATAGCATTTTTCTACAAAAGTAATTTAGACAATCAGGAAGCATCTCTGCATTGTCGTATCTTTTCTGTAATGAGTAGCTCCCTATTGTGGTGTGTTGTCTACATCACTGCCTTTGCTTCTTTCAACTTAATACATTGTCAATCAACCAATCGATAACACGTGTTAAGCATTAATATGTGTTAATATGCACATAGGCACCGTGCCAAGCACCATGCTTTTATTGTTTGTACTTTCTCCTTATTCTGGTAAGGCTCCAAAATGCTGTTGGAAGAGTTAAAATGACAAATTTTAAATGGGAAAAATCAACAATTTTCAAATTTACAACCAAAAGAGTAATTTAAAATACAACCTAAACCTGAACTCAAATGGACAGACAAACACAACAAACAACATATGAATTCTTCTGAGAAAGTCCATTTGCTCTTAACTTTACTCAAAAAGGTCATTTTTAAAACTTAACAAGAAGTTATGAAAATTGGAATATTTACCATAACACTACTAAATTTTAAAATCTATTCTTTTATAGTTTCCAAACATTTCAATTAAACTTGCTTATAGAAGTCACTCTGAAAATCTAAAGGCTTTTAAAATTTTATTTGAATTTATTTAAATAAATTTTAATTCAATTGTTAGAATCAGAGGTTTGATCAAGTCAGCAAGCTGTTATTAAGCACCTACTGTATGCCTAGCACTGTGCTAAGTGCTAGGGGGATACAAAGACAGACAAAATAGAGTCCCCTCTCTGAAGGAGTTCACAGCCTAATGGTGGGAGGGAGGGAGACAGAATTAACATGGAAACAATTACATATAAATATTACAGGCAGGGAAGAGAGGTCAGTATCTTGCAAAAGATGAGATTTTAGCTGAAATTTGGGAAGCAAGGGAAGCCATGCAGCAGAAAGTAGGAGGGAGAAGAGCCCAGGCATGGAGGACATCCAGTGAAAATTCAGAGCTGGTAAATGGTGGATCTCATACAAGGAAAAGGAAGGAGTCCAGTGTTACTGGATCATAGAGTTCACAGAGGGGAATAAAGGACAAGAAAATCAGATCAAGGAACAAGAATTCAAATACAGCCACCACGTTTTGTTTTTTTTTAAACAGAGGAAATTATAGTTACATTCAGAGATATGCTGGAGGTGGCTTGAACCAGATCCGGAGACCTATTTCAGTGTGAACATTTATATCTCAAAATTGTCAAACATTACAAATCATGGCTTTATTGTTTTGATTGGCTAGACTTAAGAAAGTGGAGGAGAAAATTATAATCATGTAGATTAAACTGAAAAGGTGGTTTCTTTGTATATGTGTGTATATGCATATAAACACAAACATATATGTGCATATATATATACACACACGTATGGAAGTACATGCAAGTGGTTAAACATTTACCAGCACACCAACACATCCCAGAAAACTCCAGATAATGAGCCTATGATGGCTGACAATGATGGAGATGCTCCTGGAAAAATCCTACCTTCCCCACGGAGCACAGAAGCAGAAGTCTTTACTTGCTCTTTAATGACAGCAATGGAAAGCAGATCAAAAAATTAAAAAAAAAAAAGAAAAGTAAAAAACAACTTCTAAATGAGCTAGCACCAAAAGGCTCTTCACATCATGAGCATTGCATTATTCAAACATGTAATGAAATTCCAGGAAACATCAGATACTGCAGGTACATGAAGATAATTTTGTTTTTATAACCAATTTCAGGCAGATAAATACAAGAATCCTTTCCAATTTCTCCCCCATGAAACTGAAGTGTCACCAAGATTTACAGCCCCCTCAAGTTCTCTTTTCAGAGGAACATTCATTTACATAAACAGATAATTCCAGATAAAAATTTCCATTAGACAAAGGTGAAATGGATCAATTTTCTCTGCCAAGACAAATCTTAAATCTTGAACAGATAGGGTCATTATCACACCAGGCCCATTTCAGAAATAATGTATTTTTAAAAAATCAGCCGATAGCAGTCATTTCCAGCTTTCCAATTATCTTTAAGAAAAGCTTATTCTGTGGACAATAAAGCACATTACTGCACAATATGATACAGTCCATAAAGATCACAATGTTTTATGAAAGGTTAAAGAAAGCTCAGCATATTTAGGGAAATGTCATAACCCGCAAAGTCTTTCAAGACTTGGGTGAAGCCACACAGAGGCTCTACAAATACTGTGCTAGAGGGAACCATGGGCTCCTTTTTCGGGACTGAAACAGGACATTGAAAAGCATGTGACATGAAAATGGTTCTTTGAGAGACACTGAGGCTTAGGCAAAAGAAGGTGGGAAATGGAACCTAACTATAAGGTAGCAATAATAGCAGCAGCCAGTATTTACTATTAGCTTTTAGCTGTAGGGTTTGCAAAGCGCTTTGTTTTGTCTGAACCTCATTTGCAACCCTGATAGGCAGGTCCTATTACTATCATCCCTGTTACAGATGAGAAGACTGAGGCTGAGAAAGATAAAGTAACTTGCCTGCCCACAGTCAAATGCCTAGTAGGTGTCAGGGGCAAGGTTGGAACTCAGGTCTTTCTGATTCTAGTTCTAGCACCCTTTCCATTGGAACACCTATCTGCCATGCACGAGATGCCATTTTTTTTCAGTTTGGAAAAAGGCACTGGCTCTCATCAGTCAGTTGGTATATCTTTTTCCCCCTCTGGATGTGATTCATTTTTTGAATCCCACTTTTCTTTTTGCCCAGCAAAAGCAATGAGAGTTACATTTCCCCCCGTTATTTCTTCTCCATTTGCTAAATGATTCGGTTAGAGGGAGAGTCCAGTTTGTTATGTTTGGGAAGTTCCATGGGGCCAGGTTGGTGGGTCAGGTTTTCAAGAGGGCTTGGCCACAAGCTGGAGAGGGACCTGGCTAGGCAGGGATCATGGTTACCCAGCAAGAATTCAACAGCAGGCATAGTGAAGGGAAGCACGGATTGTTGAGAGTTCAGTAGATAAAAGGCTGAGTGGAAGCAGGGAAGGTTAGCATGCACAGGTCCCCATCAGAAGTAAGCAGAGAAGCAAAGTAATCTTGACACTCAGCTGAAAAAATGAATCCTGTTCAACCTGAGGGAGCCGACGAGAGCCTATCACATCTAGACTCAAAGGCTCTCTCCTCCTCAGGTCAGGGTCCCTCATTGTCAAAGTCTATGAGTGGTACAACACCTTCTGGGTCTCTTTTGGGAATTTCAGGCTCACTTAAGAGTGGCATACCAAAGGCCCATGGGCTCTCTTTTGACCCTTGGAGCTCTGTATTGTACGGCTATGGGACTAAGATTCTATATCAGCTCTACATTCCACACCTACTACACCCATAGCTCTCCACCTTCCCCCCAAAAAGAAGGCTGGTATATTTTCCCATTTCTTCCCTGGGAGATGTGGGACAGGGTAGGGAACATGGGATTGTTTACATTACTGTAGTATGTCTATTCTTTTTTCTTGACCTTCATTCTGCATTAATTCATATAAATCTTCCTCTGTTTCTCAGATTTCTACATATTCATTGTTTCTTATGGCCCAATAATATCCCATTATATTTACATGCTATAATTTGATCAGCCAATCCCCAATCAATGGAATCCACTTTGCCACCAATTTTTTGAATAGCATTTTGTCTTTAAAATAAACATCTATGAGAGAAAAGCTAGGAACCAGGGTGGGGAAGCAATTTGGTAAAGATCAATGGATGCAGAAATCAAAGCTATAGGCCACATAGACAGAAAAGGAAATAGAGTCAGAGTTAAGGAAAGAAGTCAAAAGCCTGAGGCATCCCCAAAAGGTGATGGTAACTTCAATTAGCTGCTCAAATGCTCTTCCTTTCTGCCAATACAGAGGAGCTAATCATTTCTTGGTTTGCCTTAATGATAATTTCATACATTTACAGTACAAGAGCTAAGCTGGGGAACTTTTTTAATGGTAGACCTTATTCTTATAAACAAAAAGAAACTTGTTGTTGAAGTAGAAATGATGGGAAGCCTGGAGTTCCTCTCCAAGTGTGTGATAAAGAAGGAAAATCCTGGTATCATCTGGCAAACACCCTTGGTTTGGGTGAAGCAGATTTCAAAGGGTTCTTATCCATTGGTAGGAACCAATGTATTAAATTTCTACAGGGAAAATCATCTCAAGAGTTATGGCAAGTTTTCAAGAGTGAAATTATAAAGACACAAAGAAAAAAATTCCAGCGAAGAAGAAAATGGAGAAAGGAATGTTTAAAGAAACTGACTGGGAAGTACATAGAAATTGTTGACCAACTCAAATGGGAAAAGTCATGCGCAGAAAATGAAAGTCAAAACAATGCAAGAAAAACATAAAGGCATAACATGGTTCTATGAAAACACTATCAGAAGTGCTAATGCTCAGAATGAAAAGAGGGTGATGAGAAACACTGACCACAAAAAGATCATATTTTGAGCTATGTTGGTGGGAGGAAGGGAATAAAAGAAAGAGCAGAACTGCCACTTGGATACAGGGGATGGGGGATGATACACAGTGGAGAGCAGGAAGAGTCACTCATCTCTGATTTCACTTCGGTTTTCAACACCAAAAAGACTGATCTTTGGATAAAAACAGGGAGAAGAATCAATTAAGTCATTTATTAAGCACCTGTTAAGTTACAGGCTCTGTGCTAGATTCTGGGGAAACAAATTAATCAATGGAATAATTTGTATTTGAAAGGAACATATAAATTCTAACAGGAGAGATGGTATACATACATATATACATATGTATAACAAAATATATTGCATATTTACATAGTGTATATCATATCCATTATAAATATACATATGAAATGTATGAAATAATATGCACAATGAATATAAATATGTAAATAAATATAAATATAAGGTAGTTAGAGGAGGACATTTGCAACTGTACGGAATCAGGAAGTTTGGGGAGTGGCATTGTCTTTCAAATAAATGTTCACAAGAGAAAAGCTAGGAACTTTATAAAGAAGACTTTAAAAGACTTTAAAAAGAAGGTGGTTGGTGCTTAAGCTCTGCCTTGAAGAAAGAGAAGCATTCTATGAGGCAAAGGAGTAAGGAAGGAGGCAGGGGGCACATAGGAGGTACCTTAAAAATGTTTTCTAGTTAATTGAAAAATATGTTAAGTTGAAAGATGAAGAGAAGGCAGTTGTGTAGACAATGCACCACAAAGTCAATACAACATGATAAAACATGGTATGATAAATGTGATAGTGATAGTGTGTTCTCTTCCATATGGTTGTGTTAGTGGCCCAGAAAGCAGGACCATCAGCCCTTCCCTTATCCTGGGAGAATGTAATAATAGGAGGCAGAAAGAGTTCAAATACAAAGTTAAGCTCACACAGGATGACGCTATGACTATGAAAAAGGAGAAGGGGGGAAGAATGGATTGTAGAGGATTCTTAAGCATTCCTGATGAAAAGACAAGAGCTGGGCAGAATCTCTGACATGAAAACACAGGAGGCAGGGAAATCTCGAAAGGTAATGCATCTGAACATCTGGAAAAGTTAAATGATGAAGTGAATACATTTTAATAGGGGAGAAAAGCAAGGGTCACTTGAGAATCCTCCTGTCTTCAAGCATCATGGACAGAATAAAGAAAGACAAACAGAGTTTGAGTATGGTTTTGTTTTATTTTGTTGATCTTAAAAGAAGAAAGAAAAGGGGGGAAATGAAGAAATACATGGAAGAATTTACCATTTCTTATAACTGGGTCCTTAAGGAGATTATACAAACATGGAAGAGTGATTTAGGGAAGAAGGCATCTCATAAACCTCACCCTTATTTGAACTGGACAAAAGAGAACAGAACACACACAAAAGATTTCATGTATATATTAAATAGGGGAAAATGTGAGAAAGAAGGTTTCAGAGGAGGGGAGAATTGGGGAAGAAGTAGTCGTAAGCAAAGCAAGGTTTAGCTTTGGTCGGTTGATCATAAAGGGGGAATTAAATGGAAAGAGAAAATATAAAAAACAGAGAGATTGGTGTCAATGAGAAGTAGGGAAAAGAGAGGAAGAAGACAGGGATCAGAATGCTTTAATTAGAGATTACCATTGTAGATCCCATTCCTTTTCTTTCCCCCACTTTTTTCTTCTTTATAAAGGGGCAAAGAGAGGAAGAATTACAAAAGGATATGCTGAAGGGAAAATACAATTAATATTCATAGCCATGAATGTGAATAGGGTGAACTCACCCATAAAAATGCAAGTATATTAGAAAGCAGAATCCCATAATATTTGGCATACAAGAAACATATTTGAAGCCAAAAAGAGTCACATTGAGTTAAAATGAGGGGCTAGAGAAGAATTTATCATGCTTCAGACAATTTAAAAAAAAACAGAGGTGACAATGATGATCTCAGACAAGACAATAGGAAAAATCATCATGACTAAAAGAGAATGGCATATAAACTATATTATGTTTGAAGGTACCATAGATAAAGAAATAATATAAATATTTCATATATATGTATGTGCACTGGATGGCATGGAACCTAAGTACTCTAAAGAAGAGCTAATCAAATTAGAGGGAGAAATTGATCTAATTGGATTGTGAGTTCCTCAAGGGCATTCTTACCTCTCTTTGTAGCCATAGTCCCTGGCACATACCAAGCACTTAATAACATAGGCTGAATTGGAAAGGAAAGTAGCTGAGAATTTCAATGTACCCCCTTTCTGACCTAGACGAATCTGATTTTTAAAAATGAACAAGAAGTTAAGGACCTGAAAAGAGTTTTAGAAAAGTGAGCTAAGACAGATCTCTGGTGATTACAGAACACAAATAAAAAAGAGAATAAACATCCCTTCAATTTGCCATGGCAAATATAAGAAAGCAGAAATATTAAACAGTCCTGTACAGATCCCGACGTAATAACAATTAAAAATTGTAAAGGGCATTGAAGAAATTATTCAACCTTAAATAAAGAGCAATAATATAATCCTTGAGAATGTGTGAATCAAAAATTAAATCATAGGAAAAACTATAATTTCATCAAAGTACATTTTTTAAAATTTTGCAACACAGCAAAATTTTGGAGATGCAATCAAAGCATTTCTAAAGTAAAATTATATTATCTCCATGGACAGCAAAAGAGAGAGAATGAAGAAATGAAGTGAATATGTTTACTACCAAAACAACAAATAAAAAACTCAAATGGAACAGAAAAACTGAAATTCTGAAAAATCAAAAGCAACAATAATAGTGACTTGTATATATAGAGAGCTTTAAAGCCCACAATTCTGCAAATATTTCATTTGATCCTCACAACAACCCTGAGAAATAGATGCAATTATTCTCCCCATTTTACAGATGAGGAAAGTGAGGTATATTGAGGCTAAATGGCTTGTCAGGGGTCTTATAGTTAGTATGTCTGAGGCTAGATTTGAACCCAGATTTTCCATGCTCAGTGTCCTATCCAAAGCACTGTGTTACCAAATGGAATTGATAAAATTAGGAGCTGGTTTTCTATAAATGGGTCTTCCCTTTTGGCATCACCTCCACCACAATAGTCTCCCTTCTCCACTTGCTAAGTTCCTTCCCAGAATTTCCATCTGAGGAAGTTTCAACGACATGTGTGTTCACTTCACATCTGGCTCAGGCCTTGAATCCCCAGACTCCACTCCTCTATTGCTACCCAATTTTCAGTTCCTCTTGATATATTGTCTTTCCCCCAATGAGGAAGTAAATTTATTGAAGGCTGAAAATTCCTTTCTTTTAGCTAGTATTTGTATACTCAATACTTGGCACAATTGCTTGGCATATAGTAAGTGCCTAGTAAATGTTCCATATATCTATCCATTAATCTAGCTACATGGAGATCTAATAAATCATAAACTCGCAAAATAAAACTCTCAGTTCCATATGAATTTACAGAATTGTATCAAATATTAAATGAACAGTTAATTCAAATATTCAATAAATTATTTGCAAAAACAGCAAAAGAAGGCATTGTACCAGACTCATTCTGCAAGACAAATGTGGCCCTGACACCTAAACCAGGGAGAGATAAAGCAGAGCATGAAACCTGTACGTCAATATCTCTAGGAGAGATTGATGTGTTGATGCATGATACATGATACTAATGCAAACATATTGAACAGAATGTTAGCAAAGGTGTTTCAACAGCATATTTAAAAGACTGCATGCCATGACAAGACTAGATTTAAGCCAGCACCGCAAGACTGGGTTGGTATTAAGAAAATCATAAGTATAATTTACTATACCACTTAAAAATCATGAGATTAAAAATTAAATAATATCAATGGATACAAAACACTTTTGACAAAATTTAACATATATTTGTGTTTTAATTATTTTAAAATATAGAACTAAATGGACTTCTCCTTAACATAATAAGCAATATCTACTGAAAATCATAAATTAGCACAATCTTTAATAATGCATTTCCATGAAGATCAGGAGTGAAATAAAACTATCTATTGTGGTCTCTATTACTTAACATATTCATAATGTCTAATGTTTTTTACATAAAACCTTTCTTGATTTGCCTAACTGCAAACGTCTTTCCTCCCTAATTACCCAGTAGTTATTCTCTTATTTATGATGAACATACTTTCATGTGTACTTATTGTCTCCTCTGTTAGAATAGAAGCTCCTTGTGGGTAAAGATTGTTCCATTCATTATATTTATTCCCATATCCTGGAACAGCATCTATAATATGTTTTGTCGTTGCTCAGCTGTTTGAGTCATGTCCAACTCTTCATGGGATTGTCTTGGCAAAGATAATGAAGTAGTGTGTCATTTCCTTCTCCAGCTCATTTTACAGAGGAGGAACCTGAGGCAAAGCTAAATGACTGACCAGGGTCACACAGCTATAAGTGTCTAAGGCCAGATTTGAACTCACAAGGATGAGCCTGCCTGATTCTATGCCTGGTGCTCTATCCACTGTGCCACCCACTAGATGATTGTTGATTGTTCTGTCCTTTTTGTCCCCAAAATCAGTCTCCTTGGTGTTCAAAACCGAAGCAAATAAAGCTGAACAACTCTTCTTCCTCTTACCTACTCAAGCAACAAACAAAATCATTTATTTTTAAATTTTAGTATTATGACCTTGACAAAGTCTCCCAATATGAATCCTCTTGCACAAAGCTAATCTGAACAGCTGCTTCTGTACCGAGGCTCTAGGGCACTCCGTGTCTCTCAGTCTCCCTAGGAGACCACTCTCAATTCTGTACCTTTACACAAGATCAGAACTGAATCAGAACCAGCAGAACCTAAAAGAAGGCTTCTACTCCTTTCTGGTACTTTTTGGCTTCAAACTTCTGAAAACGGCACTTTTTGTTTTTCTACCTTGGTAGTTGGCTTTTATGGGGCATGAGTTGTAGGAGAAATCGTTACTCTGACTTGAAATTCTGTGACAGATGTTGTTCATTATTAATGACGTATTATGGTATGCTATATATAGTGGATATCAAAAATGTTCCATGGTGAGGTAACAAGTCCAAGTAAAGGCAGACGACGAGAAACTGGTTACTAACTATGAGTTGAGGTAGGGTTCACCAAAAGGATCTAGAGTCTGAACTCAGAAAGAAAAGAGAGGGGGAAGTAAAAGCACCAATTTCAGAACGGCTTCAGTGAAGCTTAAAGCTACAAGTGATAGACACAACAGCTGCTATTCCAAAGTGAGTGTAGATGAGCAGAGGAGCCCAGAAGTCAGCCAGCAGATCAACATGGCTGGCTGAGACAACCTGAGCAGGGAGGGGTGAGGCAGACACAGTGTGGATCATCTCAGCTTAGCAGTGGAAACATCTACTCACCACACAAGAGACAGTTATCAGGGACTGTTGAAGGCAGCTCCATGGACAGAAAGAAGACCCTGAAACTTGTGGTTCTGGGAGTGGGAGCGACCTTGAGCACTAGGATTTTACTTCCTCGCATGCCTGTGTTTTCTCAGTCTTCCTCAGCTATGGTCAGTGATTTGATGAAAAAGGTGACCCAAATTTTGGTGTAGATTGTGTTGAATGTATTTTTCTTACATCTGCTTCAGCATATGAATCTGAACAGTTATTATTTCTTTTGCTTTGTTGTTAAGTAAACAGTTATGAGATATAAAACATGTCATAACTGAATGGCTGGTTTTGTGTTAAGGGAAGTAGACCAGTCGGGATTAAGGGTTAAAATAAAGAGAAAGTAGAATCCCCCACAAGAGGGTTATCCTTAGAGAGGCTGAGAGTAACCATATGGTGGTGGTATTCCTTCTCTGGGTGCCTACACTTTCTAATGTGAGAGCAGGTTGCAGAGAGCAAGTCACCCCAGGGAATGTCCACAGAGTCTGTGGGAGACATGGGAGGTCTTAAAAAGTGGGTGGCCTTCCCACATTTGCAGTAATATTAGAATTGATTATTCTATAAATGTTTGATAGAATTTGCCTTTAAATCCATCCCATTTGTAATTTTTTTCTCCTTTAGGAGCTCCTTTATGATTTGCGCAATTTGACTGAGTGATTATTTAAATTGTCTTCCTTTTTCTGTTAATTTATATACATATGTAATCTATGTTTTAAAATATTTATCCATTTCACTTATGTCATCTTAAAGTTTCTAATAGTTTTCTTTATGTCCTCTTCATTTATTTATTATTTTTTTTCCATTGTTTATATGGACAGTTTGGTTTTCCTCTATCAGATTAGCCCTTGGTTTTTCTATTTTATTAGGTTTGTTTTGTTTTGCTTTGCTTTTTGAAGAGGGAAGGCAGGGCAATTGGGGTTAAGTGACTTGCCCAAGGTCACGCAGCTAATAAGTGTTAAGAGTCTGGATTTGAACTCAGGTCCTCCTGACTCCAAGGCCAGTGCTCTATTTACTGCACCACCTAGCCGACCCAGGTTTTGTTTTTTTTCCCCCAACAAAACAGCTCCTACTTTTATTTATCAAGTCAATAGTGGTTAAAGTTTTTTTCTTTTAATTTTGTTCACCTCTTATTTGGCTTTCAAAAATATGCGTGCATATATACATATTTATTTTTCTTTAGGGCCCTTTATTTATTGTCTTTTTAGATTTTTTTAGTTGCATCTCAGATGTGTTGACTTGTTCTCTTTTGGTGATGAAAGTGTTAGGAGATGTAAAAGTTCAATTAAGGACTGCTTTGGCTGCATCCCAAATATTTTGGCCTGTCATCTCATTTTTGTCATTTTCTTTGATAAAATCATTTATTGTTTTTATTATTTGTCCTTTGACCCACCAGTTCTTTAGCATTAATTTATTTAGTCTCCATTTAAATGAAATCCTTTCTTTAAATTATCTCTATTTAGTAGAATTTTATTGCATGGTCAATGTTTAAAGGTAAACTTTTATTATATCCCTTTTAAATTCCCAATTCTTAATCACCAGAGATATATCATATTCAACTTTGGCAATATTCTACTCAGGTACTTAATTTCTTTCTTATTTATTATTTTATCAGATTTGTCCAGGTCTAAAAGTGGCACATTGAGGAGCCCAGCTATTATATTTTTGCAGTCTTTTCTCTCTGTGATTCAATTAGCTTTCCTTTAAATATTTAAAGACTATGCTGTTTAGTACAAATATATTAAATATTGATATTATTCCATTATTTGTAGTACTTTTAAACATAATGTAGTTTCCCTGGCCTTATCTTTTAGACATGATTATTTTTCTGTTGTTTAGTCTGAGATCACGACTGTCATCCCTAGCCTGAGACATAATAAATTCTGATCTAAATCCATTTTAATGGTGTGAATCTTCAAGTCTGCTTCTTTTAATTAACATATTTTTGGATTCTGATTTTAATTCATTCTTCTACCCTCCAGTTTTATGGGTGAGTTCATCCCGTTCACATCCATGATTATAACTGTTAATTGTATATTTCTCTCTATTAGGAGAAGTTTGTCAGTAATCTGGTCGCTAGCCGTCTTTATAGAATTCTGTCATGCTCTAGATGAGATGGGTATTGAGGAGAAAGATCATCCTTGAGTCAGGTTATTATAATGAACTTTGAAAACATAACCCAGCTTTCTGCATCTGTGATTATGCTTCTGCTAGTATGAGAATGCTGGATTTTCAGCCCGAAAGAGGGGTATTATGGAACAACACTTCATTTTTTATCTTTTATTCATATTATTTGAACCTAGCTTTATGGAGCTAGAAACTGTTGAACCCAAAAGCTTATCATAGAGTTAGATGGACCTCGGAGAAACCATAAGGAAGCCACACTAAGATCCCACCCAGTACTTGTTTCACATCTTCCCAAAGCTTGTGTTTAGGGTTCCCCAAACTAGATTCCATTACCTGCTGTACGTGTTTCAAATTGCCCTTCTCGGGAAACTACCTACTGCCTATGCGAGGCCAATCGGGCAAACGTCCTTAGACCTTTGTAAACCTCTCCCAGCTTCTCTCCTCTGCCAAATGAACAACAAAATTTCCATATAAAACTATTTCAGATTTGGGGGTACGTTGTCCTGACTAACAAGTTCAAATAAGAATGAAGTTTATGAGATACTCATTCTCCTTACCTCCTGCAACTCAATTTGGGGAAATTTTTAATTACTCCCCTTTCTTCCTCATCTCTCCCTTATTGTATTCCTTTTCCCCCTTCCTTTTGAAACCAATAAAACAGAAGAAAGTTATAACCTTCTATTCCATACTTATAATTAACTCTCATCTTGGGTAACTTGGCAGTAGTTTCAACATCCACAAAGCAGAGTCAGTCTTGGGGCAGATTATGATTCGGTACCATATCTCTGCAAATTTTTGCATTTCAGGTAAATCTGTTCTTTCAGATTTCACTGTGCCCTTCTGTTGTAATCCCTGGCAAGTACTCCTAAAGTATGAAGTCAGCAGACTTTCTCCTTTGTGCCGCATCATAGTATCAGGGAAAGCAGTATGTGACTCTTACAATGCTTGCCTCCACCATTCTAATGGTTTTTTAAAATTAATTTATTTATTTTCCTGTTTACATCACGTATTTCCACGAGATTTTGAGTGGCAAATTCTCTCCCTATCTTTCCCCTACCCACCACCTCAAAACTGCAATCCCACTGTAAAGCTCCTCCTCCAATCTGCTCTCTCTTATGTCCTCTCCCATCATCCCTCTGACTTTCCGGTAGGGCAGGATGGGTCTCCCTACCCCAGTGCCTGTATATCTTAATTCCCAGTTGCATGTAGTTAATAATAATAATAATAATAATAATAATAATAATAATAATAGTAATAACAATATATATTTTAACATTTGATTGCAGAACTTTAAATTCTAGATTCTTTTAGTTCCTCTCTCATCACCCACCCCACTGGAATGACAAGCAGTTCCATACAGGCTGTACATGTGTAATTACGCAGAACATCTCCATAGTGGACATATTGTGAGAGACTGACTATATGTCCCTCCTTCCTATCCCACCCCCCCTTATTCTCTTCTCTACCCTGTTCCTGTCCCTTTACAGAAGTGTGTACTTCAAGCAGCCCTCCCCCAACCCTGCAATCCCCTCCATCATCCTCCCTCTCATCCCCTTTCCCCCTACTCTCCTGTAGGCCAAGATACCAATTTAGAGTTTGTCATTCCTTCCCTAAGCCAAATTCAATGCCTTCCTGTTCTTCCCCTCCATTGTAACAATTATCCCTAGCCTCTTCTACATGAGATGATTAACCCCAGTCTGTCTCCCCTATCTCCTCTTCCACCTCAGAAATTCACCTTTTAAAGTATCGTCCCTTCCTATTCAATTGATCCTGTGCCCTCTAGGTACACATACATACCTATACTCAGATATGTGTTCATACACATATATACCCTCCTATGTAGACATATGTGCATGTATGTGTATATATACATCATCCTAATGTTTTCAAACAAGCCTACCAGATAGCTTTAGGCCCTCTACCAGAGGGCTGTGTGCTGAGGCAGAAACTATCCTTTTGTCAGTCTTATTCCTTTCTCTAATTCAGTTGCATTCTACCATTTCAGAGCCTCTGAGGCAGGGGTGTTCCAGTAAATGTTTAAGGAACAGCTCTGGGGGGAAAATGTATGCATGACACATTTTTTTATTTAATTTCCATTATTAAGATTCTCTCTCACCTTCTTAAGTCTAGCCAATAAAGACACCAATAAATTGAGCCCTTCTTTGGATCAGCATTTGCCAATTCTGAGGTATATTGAACATTTAACAATCAGTTTTTGAAAATCAGTATAAGCTGGCTTTAGGATACCCCCTGAGACCCACCCTATCCAAGTCTCTTCATTTGTTTCTCCAGAGAGAGAGAGTTCTTGTCCAGGGGAAATGTCAGCTTTGGACCTTTAGCAGATATCTCCCACAATGGGTGAGATCTCATTCTTACTCTCTAGATGCGCATTCTTTCTAGACTTGACTCTGACTGGCTGGCTCTTCCTCAGAAGGAAAGCTTTCTTTGATTAGTATGGTTCCTACTTTTTAAAAACTTCTTGTCATCAGTCTCTCAGATATTACCAAGTAGAACAACTTCTTGACTTGTCTCATTTGCAATAACATCAGTGACCATAATTGTATACACTTCCAAGACCTGCGCATTTCAACATAATATCCTTAATATGTCCTTATCCTAAAGTCAGGGTCCCACCCTGATATTGAGTCTGCCATGGTTTTCACTTGTATGGTGCATGCCAACACCACAAATATTCATGTAAACAATAAATGTGCACTTCTACAACAAAGAAAACTCTAGGGAATTAGGACACCATTCTTAGAAATTTCCCAAACAATATGCATAAACTCAAACTGTGAAAACAATACCAACAACTTTTTCACATATCAACATATAGCAAAGTATTATTCACACAGGTAAGCATTGAAACTTACTTATAAACAAATAGCAGATTAATAAAATGCAATAATAGATAAATCATGACAATCTTTTTACTTTTTTCTTTCAAAATATTGAATGCTTCATGAGTTTGCAAGTCATCCTTGCACAGGGGACATGCTAATCTCTATATCATTCCAATTTTAGTGTATGTGCTGTTAAAGTAAGCACATAACAATATTTTAATACAGCAACATATAGGATATACAGCCACACTAGTCTGCATAAGTTCTTTACAGCACTAAAAAGAGGGAGAGGGAGAGGGAACAAAGAGAAGAAAAGAAAGGGAGACAGAGAAATAAAAAAGAAAAATATAAAAATATATATATAAAATATAAAAGAAAAATACTGCTTTCCTACAGTAATCACTGGGAGAACAATTCCAGGAAATTAACCAAAATCGTTTGTGCTTGAAAAAAAAACCAAAAAACAAAAAGAACCTATTCACCATGGAGAGAAATGCAAAACAAGATGTGACTTCCAAAGTTACAAAGCAAGATCCCTTTTCTAAGGCAAAATAACAATAACAAAAAGAATCCCTGAAGGACAGAAAAAAACACTGGCATAATTCCCCGACTCTTCTAGAAAGGTGAATTCAGACAAGGCCTTAAAACAAGTTTGAAAAAATAAATAGACCTTAAAAATTATTCCCTGACGTGTGGGGAAAAAAACAGAGTGCTCAAATTTAAATGAGGTCAGAAAAGTTTGGGGTTTTTTTAATGATCTAAACAATGCGCCTCTTAAATCTGAACATCTGTGTCAATAAGCAAATTAAAAGTGGCCTGGAAAGGGGACTGGCAGAAATTAGGTTTAGACCAACATCTCACATAAAGTACAATAAACTCCAAATAAATACATGGCCTAAATATAAAAGATCATATTATAATCAAATTAAATATATAGGAAACTAATTGTAAAAGGTAAGAATAAGCACTATTCCATCAATAAGTAAATAAATGAATTAACAAAGGCAAATGAGTAGGCAACTTTTAAGTGAAAAATTCCAAAGTATCAACAACCATTTGAAAAAATAATCCAGTTTACTCTTAGAAGAAGTACATATTAAAACAACTCTGAGGTTCTACTTCAAACCTATCAAAGAGGCAAAGATGATTTTTTTAAAAAGGAAAATAATAATTGTTAGATAGGCTGATGAAACAAGTATACTAATTGACCTCTGTGATGAAGCTGTGAATTGATCTGGCCATTCTGGAAAGGAATTTGGAACTATACTCCCAAAATCACTAGGTTGTTCACTAGCACTGTAGGCATATACCTTGAACAGATCAAAGAGAGAGAAGAACCCAAACATACAAAAATATTTCTAGAGGTACCTTTTGGGATAACTAAGAACTGGAAACAAAGTGGCTACCCATCAATTAGAGAAAGGTAGAATAAATTATGCTGTATGAATGTAACAGAATGTTAAAGGTACTATTTCAGAGAAAATTATAAAGACATATAAACCAATGTAGAGTGAAATGAGCAGTACCAGGAAAAATCATTTATACAATGCCTACAACAATGTAAAGAAAAACACCATTGAAAGATTTAAGAACTCTGATCCATCAACAACATCAGTACAATCATGACTCCAGAGAATCAATAATGAAACATATTTCCCACTTCTTGACAAGAAGATGGAGATAAGAGTTACAGAATGAGACACATATCTTGGAATATGGCCATTATGTGGATGTATTTTTGTTAGATTGTGCTTATTTCTTACAGGGGAGGGGGTTTTAAGTGTTATTTAGGGACAGAGCAATTTGTGGGGAAGGAAAGGGCTATTATTAATAGCAATATTTAAAAAAGAGAAAAGAAATAAAAGGGATCACTGAAGCACTGAAGAGAGCAGAAAAGGGTTATAAAAGAGATGTTGACAAGCAGGACATATTTGAAGTAAATGTTAAAATTTTAGATTTCAAAAAACCCAAAGCAAGACATAATGGAGATTCACAGTTTCATTTTAAAAAGTCCTCTTTTTCTCTCCTCTGTATATCAAAATGTTCTTGTCTGTTGGCATTAGTTAAGGTAAAAATTTTTTAAATTTGTTTTGCAAAACCATCATGCTTTGCAGATGACATATTTAAATAAATTATATTTATCTATAAAATGTGTTATATAAAATTATATATTTATCTATATTTAGAGAACCCTAGAGAATCAACTAAAAAACTAGTTGAAACAACAACTGTAGTAAAGTTGCAGGACACAAAATAAACACACATAAATCATCATTTCAATATATTGCCAACAAAGTTCAGCAGGAAGAGACAGAGAAATTTCATTTAAAGTAACTGCAGAAAACATAAAATACTTGAGAGTCTACCTGCCAAGACAAACCCAGGAACTGTATAAACACAATTACAAAACACTTTTCAAACAAATAAAGACAAATCTCAACAACTGGAGAAATATTAATTGTTCATGGGTAGACAAGACCAGTATAATAAATATGAGCATTCTGCCTAAATTAATTTATTTATTCAAAGTCATACAGACCAAACTACCACAAAAATATATTCTATAGAGCTAGAAAAAAAAGTCTCCAAAATTCATCTGGAAGAACAAACGGTCAAGAATATCGAGGAAATTCATTAAAAAAAAATACATGACGGAAGGTAGCCTAGGGGTCCCAGATTTCAAACCATGTTATCAAGTTTTAATCTTCAAAACAATCTGGTACTGGTTAAGAAATAGAATGGTGGGTCCATGGACTAGTTCAGGTGCACCGTACCTGTATCAAATAATCCTAGAAATCAAATGTGTGATAAACCCAAAGATCTAAGCTTTCAAGACAAGAACTCACTATTGGACAAAAATTGGTGGGAAAATTTGAGAGCAATTTGACAGAAACTAGGTATAGACCAACATCTCACACCATATACCAAGACAAAGTTAAAATAGTACATGATTGGATATAAAATTTAATATTATAATCAAATTAGGGGGCATAGAAAATGTTGCCTTTCAGATCTATGGATAAGGGAAGGATTTCTGATCAAACAATAGATAGAAAGGACCACAGAAAATAAAATGGACAATTTTGATTACATTAAATTTAAAAGATTTATACAAATAGAACCAATGCAACCAAAATTAGAAGGAAAGTGGGGGAGGGGGCAAGTTTACAGCAAGTTTCTTTCATAAAAGCATCATTTCTTAAAAATATAGGGAACTGACTTAAATTTATAAAAATATTTATTTCCCACCCAATTGATAAATAAATGGTCAAAAGATAAGAACAGGCGGTTTTCAGATGAAGAAATCTAAGCTGTCTATAGTTATATGGAAAAGATATACTAAATCTCTCTTGATTAGAAAAATGCAAATTACAACTCTGAGGTACCACTTCACACCTACCAGATGGACTAACATGACAGAAAAGAAAAATGGACAAATGCTGGAGGGGATATGAAAAAAATTGGAACATCAAAGCACTGATGGTAGAGTTGGCCACTGATCTGAGCATTTTGGAGGATAACTTGGAACTATGCCCAAGGGGTTATAAACCCTTTGACTCAGGAATATCACTACTAGAGGGATGGCTAGGTGGCACAGTGAATAGAGCACCAGCCCTTGAGTCAGGAAGACCTGAATTCAAATCCGGCCTCAGACACTTAACACTTACTGTGTGACCTTGATATATATATATATATATATATATATATATATATATATATATATGACTACTAGGTCTGTATCCCAAAGTGACCAAAGAAAAAAGAAAAGGATATGATATACATACATGTGTGAATGTATATGTATAGATATATGTATATATGCATGTATGTATGTATGTATAATATTTACAGCAGTTCTTTTTATGGTGGTAAAGAATTGGAAAAGGAAGAGACACATTAGTTAAATTTAATTTAATTTAACATCAGTTAATTTAATTAAACATCAGTTAAAGAATGCCTGAACAAGTCATGATTAAATACTATTTGTATGACAAGCAGGATGGTTTTAGAAAAACCTGGGAAAACTCATATGAACGGATAAGAGTGAGTAGAACAAAAAGAATATAGTAACAGCAATTTTGTATTATAATCAAATGTGAGTGACTTGGCTATTCTGGTCAATGCAATGATCCAAGACCATCCTGAAGTACTTGTAATGAAAAATCTAACCCACCTCCTGAGTGCAGATTGAAGCATAACTTTTCACCTTATTTTTCTTGAGGTTTTTTTTTTTATAATGTGGACATATATGCTGCATTATTTTACATGTATAATTGATAATACATTTCTTTCCTTCTCAGTGGGTTAGGGGAGACATGGGTAGGAAAGAGAGAATTCAGAGCTCTTTTTTAAATGATAAAAATAAATAATAATTTTAATAAACAATGGAAAATTTTTCAAAGTGGCCAAAAAAGTTTGTTTTGATAATAAGGTGACTAAAATGGTGATAACCTTTTATTGAAATATCTCAATGCTACGAACCCAAAAGAAGTCAAAATCAGAAAGAAGAGTCCCATATAAAACAAACTATTCATAGAAGTGCTTTCTGTGGTAACAAAAATTTGGACAAAAAAAGTCATCCTCCAAATTGTAAGTCAGTTAAATTGTGGAATACTAATGTAATGGAACCTTTCTACACTGAAAGAAATTACAAAGATACAGCAAATACACTGTAACTAAAGCAAGGAAGATCAAAAGGAATGTAAAAAATGAAACTCAATGTTGTGTCATTATAATAACCAACCAATAACCCTAGACATGAGTTAAGAAATGGTGCCTCTTCCCCTTCATTAAAGAAGTAGGAGACAATGTGTTCACTGATTCTGACCTAGTTGTTTTTTTCTTTCTTTGTTACAAGAGGAGGCTTGATGGATAGGGGGGAAGGAAGGGATATATTTGAAAAAAAAGATGTAAAAAGTAAATATATAAATAAAATAAGATGCATTTTCTAAAGAATTAAGAAATTCAACCAAATTCTCTATGCAATTTTTCATTTTAAGAATGTTTTTCTTTGTCTACATCCTAAGGATATGATTATTCTTTACTTTGTTTTCCCTATTCAGATTTTATCAGTTTGTGAAATATGCTTTTTTTTAAAAAGTTTATCATGTTCTTTCCAGAAGACTTTATTCCTTGTTATTTCTGTGCATCCTGTTTTCAAGGTGAGTGGTTTTAACATATATTAGAATTCATGTGTCCTTTTAAAATCGCTGGCTTTGGCCTTTTATGTTTAAAAAAAATTATGTATCAGATCTGTCCTACTCTTCTCAGAGTCTCTACTTCTTAGGATAAATTACCTAAATTCATTCCTTAAATCTTCTTTTAAAAGTTTTATCTTGGGGGTGGCTAGGTGGCCCAGTGAGTAGAGCACTGGCCCTGGAGTCAGGAGGACTTGAGTTCAAATGCAGCTTCAGATACTTGACACATTTTTCAGCCATGTGACTTTGGGCAAGCCACTTAACTCCAATTGCCCTCCAAAAAAAAAAAAATCAAAAAAAAAGTTTTATTTTTTAAAAAAACTATAGTTTCTTGTGTTATCTCTGAGTTTGTTCCCTTAATTATCAGTGATTTTTCTTCATTTTTCTTCATAGTGTAATTCTTGTTTATTGTGTTCTAATTTGTCTATGATTATTTTTACTTATTTTTCTTTGTTTTGGTGAGTCTAGTTATTTGTCTGCTTTTGAGCTACATTTTTATACGTGGCCTTTGTCCCTTGGACTTTTTGTGCTTCAGATCTTCCCTAATGTTCTCACGTATCTCTGGTTTCCCTTTGGGCCCTCCATCTTTCACTGCTGCACAGATCCCTGGGATTTGGGAAACTCCGATCCATACCCTAAGTAAACTCTGTCCCCTTTTCCTAGGCATGCCAGCTCTTCCCAGTCTAGGCAGCTCTGGGCATCCTTTTTCTCCTTTAAACCACTCTGATCCACACCTTCCACAGAACTGCTCTCACTTTCTTCATGTGATCCAGAGATTCCAACTGCTAGGCAAAGAGGTCAAAGACAAAAAGAAAAATCCTATATTTGCAAAAAAAAATTATAGCAACAATCTTGTGGTAGCAAAAAAAAAAACCAAAACAGAAAAGAAGACTCTCATTGTTTGGGAATTTCAGAATCAGCATCTGCCACCTCCTGCAAAATTGGGGGACAGGGGTAGGAGCCAGGCAAGGGACCTCCATAGCCAGACTATACAGCACAAGGATATGAGGTTGATTGTACTATATGTACTCAGTGTTACTATATTGTGGCTTGGGATTGGAAATGTTAACTTGGAGTTCCAGTGTTAGAGTTTGTGATGTTTACACCTTGTCATATACCTGTCCTCTAATTTTGTGGACTTAGCTTTATTTCTCAATGTCTGACATACAATTGTCTTTCCTGAAATAAAATTGCATGTCTTCCTCTGGAGGACGGACAGCAATGGGGACCCCACTACCTCCTGACAGAGGTCTCCATTCAGAACTGGACAGTTCATATTGTTAGGAATTATTTCCTTACATTGAACTAAAATCTGTTTTTTCCCACATCTTCCACCCATTGTTCTTAAGTTCTATCGCACGAGCCTAAGGGCATAAATCTAATCCTTTCACCTACAAAACAGACACTCAAATACTTAATTTTCATGCCCCTCCCCAATCTTCCCTACTCTAAGTAAACATCCCCAGTTCCTTCAACTTATCATAGTGCTGCCATTTCCAGTCACTTAATTGGTCATCCACTGAGTAGCTAACATATTTCTCCAAAAAAGAGTTAACTACTGTATTCTTGATAAAGTAGGTCAAATGCTTTAGAAGTTCTCTGTTTTTAAGGTATTATTATTTATAACATCTAGGCTGCAGTCAAATGTCTTCCTTTCTGACTTTTCAGACTTTAAAAATTCATAAGTTTTTTTGTTAAAGATAATTTAGTATCCCTTTTTCGAAAGCAAAATTGAGTTAATAAAGGTATATTTCTGTCCAATTAGATTTTTTAAGAATACTAGTATATATTGTTCTGCTTGTTTATTAAGTACCTGTCACACTTCTTCATTGACTCTTCCCTTTCTCCCTCACTGCATTTTACAAAATAAACCTATCCCACAGCATCCTTATTATTAATTCATTTAACTTCTGCTACAAGGAGATCAATCCGTTAGTCCTCTTTTTGAGTGTTCACCTCCCTGCAAGCTCAGAATCATTTGAGTGACAGTCCTAGCTAACCCCACTGTGTCTGTGTAAACAGGAGTTTATGGGCTGCTATGTAGGCAGCCTTTGTGATTTACTTTCTGGTTGTTGGGATTTATTTATTTTTTGATGGACTGGTAAATTATGAGGCTGTAGACCTTGCCAAGTTTTCAGGTATCAGTGCAAAAGAGTCCCTGGAAAAATGGTAGTTGGCACTGTAACATAGAGAATGACCAATGATGCATCATATATTTTTAATAGATATAATGTTTTAATAAACATTCTCATCCTAAAGCAATGGGTTTTAAAATAGGCTTTTGCCTTGAGCCATGTAACTACCCAGCTGTGAGTTTTATAAGGCAACAATCTCCACATCGTTAGATGTTATGACTAATATTCTACCAGCTGAAATACATGTACAAATTTCATGTGTAAAAAAGTTTAAATTACATTTAAGGTTCTGTTGAACTTCAGAAAGTGAACTTGTGAAAAACTTCACAATTTCATCTCTCATTTTCTCTATCTTGCATTTATTCAATTATGCAAAAAAAACTTATCTAATGGAAAACTTTCTATTGGATTTGAGCCCATTCTCCCCCTCTGTGCACACTAGGTTACCAGTTACATGCTCTGCTATGTTGGAGAGGGGAGATTTATTCTTAATTTACCATGGCATTCTTCTCTTACAGTAAGACAAAGGCTTGGTGAGAGAGAATACGTACAGTCCAAAAAGCTAAATTCCTTTAAATTAAAGCTTTTCAGTTTCTCCTCTGAGTGGCTGCAAAAAAATAGTAATAATGTAGATATCAGATTTTAAAATCCCTTATAACATATCCTCAGTATTGGCAGGCCCTGCTCACCTAGAGTGTGAAGCCCTATTTTGATAACAAGTCTATATAATTCATATAGAGTCATATGTGTCAAAAAAAATCTCCAAAGACCCTCATTTTATAGATGAGGAAACTGAATCCCGTGGAAGGAAAGTAACTTGCTCAAAGTCACACAGATGAGGTACAAAGGTGAAATTTGAACCCAGTTCCTATTACTTCAGAGTTAATATTCTTTCCATCAGACCATTTAGACATAGCTCACATCCTTGTAAGGAGAGTAGAAAGATTATGTGTGGCTTTGTCTCCATTACCTAGTGCAATGTATGAAATATAGTAAATATTTCATAAATGCCTGTTAATTGCTTGGTTTTTGTGTCTTAAATTTTATTTTGTAATACAATCTTATCAAAATCCTACAAAACAAGGATAAGTTTGTTGATTCCTATTTTCAGAGAAGAAAACAGACTAAAAGCATGACTTAGTCCACAAGTTAGCAATTAAGTCAATATTAAAATCCAAACTGTTAACTTGTTGTTCTCGGGCACATTGTGATGATCTTAGACCATTACTTGACTGTTGCAATTTTTATAGAGTTCTTTCAAGAGCACGTCAGAGCTGTGCCTTACCATTTGTTCTAAGCTTATTGAATTTGATTTCATTAATATGAACCTATTCTCTCATAATGTTTAATAACACAAATTCCAAACCCATAAAAAAATAAGTTTTCTATTAGTTATTTTGTAGTGAGAAGGGAAGGTAAAAAGCTGCATATACAGAGGTCCTCCTTACAGAATTTGAGAATTAACAGCACAGTTTTGTCATGCTCCTCCCAGATACTGGCACAGAATAAGGAGAAAAAAGAAGTCACAATGGCAGAGATGGTATAAACTTTGTAAAAATGTGCATTTTTCAAGCCTATCCCAAGTTCCTGATTATCAATAACTCAGTGATAAAATGACATTTCTTGCCTCTAGCTGTAGGTTTAGTTTCTTTTTTAGGGGTTAAATTTCAAAAAGAATAAATTTTGCAGATATTCAGGTCTTTAAATAAAAATTTAAACAACTAAGAATTACTTACAAGTAGCAAAACATCAGAGGAAGGAATGGAATATGATATTCCAAAAAGCAAGAGTTCAAGAGACAAATAAACAAACATTGGCAAAGCCAAATTTAACCGTAACTAAAACAAAAAATATGGATCGGCAATAAAAGGGAAAACCTGCAAAAGAAAAAAAATTATAATGGAAGTAAGAACGGAAGGGGAGAAGGGAAAAGGGTAATGATAAGGGGACAGTGGGAGGAAGAAAGGGGTCAAAAGTGAAACAGATTACAGGAAAGAGCAAAGGAGGGGCAAAGGAAGGGTGAAGGGAAAGAGGGAGGGAGAAAGAAGGAGAAGGGAAGAGCTGGAAGGAAAAAGTGGGGAGAAAGAAGCAATTTAGGTAAATTCAAGGAACTTGCCACGTGGTAACTGAACATAAGTAACATAACATAAATGGCCTCCCCATTGGCACACAGTAAGTGCCAATAAATGCTTATTTCCATCCTACCCACCCCAACCCCTCCACCAGACAAAATACACTGGGCTCCAAGACCACAGAGGAAACATTCTTTAGAGTCTCTGAAAATTTTCAAACGATATGATAAAGCAAGCTATGGACCAAATCCAAGAGATAAAAAAGTATTCTTGTTCTTTTACCTTGTTCCCATCTATGTGGACAGGGTCTGAACTTGTGATTCTACAGTTATAGAGAACTTCTAGATGAAGAAACTACTTCTGCCTGTGAAGTTTGGTACTTTCTTGGCAACTTGGATTCTTGAGGAATCCTAGGGCAGGGAGATGCTAGATGGCTTGCCTGGACTCACAAAGCCAATACATATTAGAGATGGGACTTGAACTTAGATCTTTCTGACTCCAAGGTTGATTCTCTATCCAGTTCACCACACTGCTTCTCTTTCTACCTATAGGTCTCCTTATTGCTATACCTAAGTTACATGTAACATTCCTAGTTTTTTTTAAGCACACAAAGGAAAAGGAGGTCTCTGAATAACAAACACATTAGAATTGCAGAATTCAATTGAAATTTGCTCCCTCAGTCAACCTTGAACTATTCCTAAAGAAACAAAAAATTGAATGTGTTTATAAGGATAAGTAACAGGAAAGATATGGGTCAACTATACTCAATATATTTGAAGGCAAACCAAGAATTCATTAAGAAAAAGGCTTCCTGTGGGAGGGAAGGAAGGAGAAAAGGTAAAAGGGAGGAAGGGAGAGGAAGAAAG
>CM053601.1:17919954-17937843 GCA_028646575.1 Pseudocheirus occidentalis
CTCCTATTCTGAACTCTTCTCTGTCCTGGTTTGAATTTTTTCTCCCTATGTCAGCATGGTCCTTTATTACCTACCATCAGCTAATATCTCAGATATCAGCCTCTAGTTCAAGAGCTTGTTTGCCTAAGCTCAAAAATACCTAGTCAGTTGAAATACTTTAACTCTGACCTACTTCTTCATGCCCATTACTGCCATCTACCATGTCAAGACTCACCATAGTTAAATCCTTTGGATCTAGCTTTTTCCCATAAACATCTAGTTCCAGTCCTAAAGGAGCATTGAATATTGATCTGAGTGGCCAACTTTTAAAAATGGAAAACAAGATGTCCTAGAGTGAGGCAGAGATTAACAATGACAGAAATGATTATTTTTCTTGGCTTCCCCCATACAACGAATAGGGATTAACTGTGGTCATCAGTTGTTTTCCTGGTAACAATTAAGGTTCTGCTAGAGCTAAGAAATGAGAATATCTAAATGACTATTTTTCTATTTTGCCCTAGCAACTTGGAAGTTCAGTGCTAATAAGGGGAATAGAGCAAGGATGCCTCTGATTGTTACAGACCATTGGAAAATGTCTAACATCTATGGAGTTAATGTGGCTTATAATTTGCAGTGACATTTACTGGCAGCACTGAGAAATTTGACGAAGTTTTAGAGAAAGAGATTGCCTTCCAATTAACCAGAGCATCAAACAGTACAGCTTATGGAAAGGACGGTTGTGTGTGTGTATTGCTATTATTATTTTTTTTAAGAAGCAGAAATATTTGGAAAGGTCAGGCTTTCAGTGAGCTCACCTCTACCATTTTTAGTATTCATGATGACTAATGAGCACTTCACTCAACATTATAATGGATACATTTGTGCCAAGAAAGAATATAAAATTCTTCCCAAGCAACAAAGTCTAATGATAGTTAGATACAGAAAAGCTAAGTGATTTCATCATTTTTACTGAATATTTTGTCTTTTTCAAGTCAAATATAACCCTGAATAAAACTTATCAATTGATATAACTCCAGTAGTTCGATGCTATGATATTTTATTAAGTAACTGTCAATTAGGAGGGCGCAGGCACTTATTGGTAAGAAGTAGGAATGTTATTCTAAAGCCCTAGAAGGTGGTCAGAAATCTTTCTCTCTCTCTCTCTCTCTCTCTCTCTCTCTCTCTCTCTCTCTCTCTCTCTCTCTCTCTCTCTCTCTCTCCCTCCCTCCCTCCGTCCCTCCCTCCCTCCCTCGCCACAGCCTTTCCCTCTCCCTCTCCCCCTCCCCCCTTTGTCTCTTTCTCTGTCTTCTCTCTGTCTCTCTCTCTGTCTCTCTGCCTCTCTGGCTGTGAATATATAGGTATACCTCCAGGAACATAGGGATAATTTTGATAGTGAAGAAATAAAACTCACCTGTAAAATTTCACTATGCATTTCTTTTAGGTTCTGTGCTAAGTAGCATAGTATAGGGTATAGCTTACCTGTTTCCATCATAAATGAGAATTCCTGCTTTGGGAGTCCTTGCAAATGGAAGATATTACAAAGGAAGAAATAATTATTTCATTGAAAATGATAAACAAACTGGATTGTGTCTATCATGCACAGAGATACAAGAGAAACTTTCTGATTCATATGGGGCTCCAACACTTACTAGCTTTATCACCTTGTACAAGTCCCTTAACTTCTTCTAGTTTCCTCAACTGTACAATGGGACTAATAATAACACCTATTATTTCTCAGCATTGTTGTGATGAGTTAAGATTATTGAATTAATTAAATGAAATTAATGAGATAATGAAATTTAAATTTTAATTAAATTAGATGAATTAAATAAGATAAAATTAGATATTTCTAATTATCGTAAGTAATTAGTGTAGTGCCTGACACACAGTAGGTACTTGATAAATGCTAGCCACTGCCATCACTAACATCAACACCACCACAACCATTATTACTACTGCCTGTCTTTACTCCTCCTCCCCCAGACTGATGACAACAATAATTTTTTATATTGTCACTTTGCTAGCTTCACCAATTCCTTCTTATTCTTTTCTAGTGGGCTGCCCACAAAAGTAATGAACCACAGCTTCTGATTTTTTGCCTTTCTCCACTTCAGAGTCAAATGGGCAATATAAATTCCAACACAGGAGGTGATCTTGCTTTTGGGTTGTACTGTATGGAACCTGGACATGATCTAGCCAGATGTCCTGAGTGAATGTAGTCAGTAACTCACACTTGCCAACCAGGGTAATGTATTCCACTTTGTTCTCATGGTGTTGCTGTGTCTCGGAGTGACATACTTTGTTGACTACATCCGTGCATGCCTGTAGCTGTGTGGGCATGTACACTTAACAACATTCTGTTATTGACAAACACAATAAAGTACTTTCCAATACCATCTTGCCTCCTTCTTCGAAGCCTAACCATATTAGACATTTCAAGGACTATTCAAGTTCATAATGTAAGAGGATCAAATGTATCAAAGGGCAAAGACTTGTGGTCAACAATGAAAATCAGTGCCAAGAAGTTACCAGTTACTGCTGCAAAATGACCTAATTCGTCCTCAGGAAACAAGCAAGGACCTTCAGAGAGAACTGGCAGCTGCAGAGGTTATTCATATACTCCATATGCACTATAAGTACATTTTAGGTTTCTTGAAATTGAAAGAAAGGTTAAGGAATTCATATAAGAGATGTAGATAAACATACTTTTGTGGCCTAGTAATTGCTTGATTTAAACCCTGTTGAATACTAATGGACTGTAATCAGGGCTGGATTTGGAAAAATGAACTTTTAGTATCCAATGTAATTAAGGTGGCTTTATAATGAAGAATTCAAGCAAAGGGTAACAATCTTGTGTACACAGTGGCAAATCACATAAAGCAAGTGATTGAGGTGAAAGAAGATAGATTGTCAATTAAAATTTTAAAAAATGTAAGAAGTTGTGAGGATAATGTTTAAGTTGATGAACTGTGAACTTGAGTGACATGAAAGATGGTGGGATTCTCAATAGAAATTGGGAAATTTCTAAGAAATTCCATTTTGGCCATGTTGAACTCAAGATGTCAATGGCTGTCCAACGAAGACATCCAACAGACAGTTGGTAATACAGATTTGGAGATGTTATAGTTATCCATGTTCAAAAACTCAACGCCATTCTTGACCTCTCTCTCTTCCTTATTCCCTCCATTTACTTATATATTTATTTGTTCAATTTTGTCTGCGTTATCTCCATGACACTTCTCATATCTGTCCTTACCTCTCCAGTTATACAAGCATATTCTGGTTCAGGCTCTTATTACGATTTTCTGGCACTATTGCAATGACCTCTTAATTGGTGTCTCTACCTCAAGCCTCTCCCCTTGCCAATCCATCTTCCATGTATTTCTCAAGTTGTGTACTTAAAGGACAGGTCTGATCATTTCAGTTCCAGTGACTACTTATTGCCTATAGGATCAAACAAAAACTCCTTAATGTGGCACTGGAAACTCTTCATGCTCTTGCTCTTAGCAACATTTACTCCCCTTTACACATGCAGCATGGTTAACTAAGCCTCCTTTTTACTATTCACCACACATATTCTATCTTCTGTCTCTGTGCCTCTGCATATCTTGAATACACTTCTAACTCTCCCCTGACTTTGAGTTTCTTGCTTCCTTCATGATTTAATTCAAGTTACATCTCTTAAATGAGTGAGGATTTTACTGATCCCCTTAGGGATTCTTTTTATCCCTACTACCTCTGCAATATCTGGCACATTATAGGTACCAAATATGTACTTGTTGATTGATTGGAGTTTGAGAGAGACACAGGACCTACATGGAAAGATCTTGGAATCATCCATATAGAGATATTTGAACTCATGGAAGGTGATTATATCACTGAGAAGTTGCAAAGAGAGAAGATAAGGCTCAAGGGGATAGTCTTGGGGCACTTGTACAATTAGGGTGAAGGAAATGATGAATGAGATTGAGAAGATTGAGAAGGAGTATTCAGGAAGGGAGGAGAAAAGAAATTATCACACAAAGCAGGGGAGGGAGGAGAGATTGCTCAGAAGGAGTGCTCAATAACTGTTTAATCCAGTGGAGGTGTCAAGAAGGGTAGGGTTAAGAAACTGCTGTGGAATCTAGCAATTGAGAGATTCTAGGTAACCTTGAAGAGACCGATTTCAGTTGAGTCAAACATTTCAAGAGGTCAAAGAGTCAGAGGAGAGGAAGTGAAGCCAAGGAGTAGATGCATTTCCCAGTATAATTTACAGAATTATTTTGGGGAGGGAGATAACATTACAAACCTCCCTTGACAACTCAAATGAAGTTCTTATATACTCTCCTAAATTCCTCCTACTATAAAAGTTATATTGTCTTTAATAGTGTCCTCATTTTTTATTCCTATTATCTTTGGGGACTGTACTTCGTTAGCCTTCTACTCTGTAAGTTATGAAGCATATTTTTTTCTTTCTTAAAAAAAGTTGTTTTGGGGCGGCTAGGTGGCACAGTGAATAGAGCACCAGCCCTGCAGTCAGGAGGACCTGGGTTCAAATCCGACCTCAGACACTGTGTGACACTTACTAGCCATGTGACCTTGGGCAAGTCATTTAACCCTAATTGCCCTCCTAAAAGCAAAAAAAAAAAAAACCGTTGTTTTACTTTCCTTCTCTTATTGGTCTTTCTTCACATTTGTCATGTTACTTTCAGTTGTGAGTTTATTTGATTTTTTGCAAACGTTTTATTTGATCCTCACAATAAAATCATTAGTTGGGACTTGTAATGTTATCATTATCTCCATTTTCTGGAAGAGAGAGTTTAAGTCACACACCTAGAAAATACCGGTAGCTAGCAGTTGTCAGATGGGCTATTAGGTGAGATCTCTCCTGACCCTAATTCAAGTAAGGCATTCTTTCTGATCCTTTCTCTGATATAGCATATAGAGATTTCGTGATTCTCTTAAATTGATTCTTTGTTATGCATGGAAATATTTAGAAAAAATGTGTGCTATAGGGCCCAGGGAGCTAGGATGCTACTATCTCTTTCTTTCTACAAGGTGCCCTTTTTGGTACAAATCAATCATTTTCCATTCTGGCAGAACCTGACCACTCATAAGAAGGGTCAAGCTCTTTTTTTTCATACATCTTTGTTCTTTACTCTCCCACCCCTGAGACCTGGAGGGGAAAATCACTTTCATCTTTTCTTTTGGATTATATCTAGGGTCTCCTTAAAGAAAGAGACAGAAAGATATACAACGTACAATGTAAATCAGGTATGGGATAGCTATTTATTTCCTCCATACCAGATAGGTACTTGAAACAAAGACATATATGGACTAGTGATTTAAAGGAGGGCACAATAACTTAGAATTATTGTTGTGACCTCCTGGGAAAGTGCAGCAAACTTCAGAACAAGAAACAAGGTGTATAACTGCTAACTAGATATTTTACATTTCACCTCAGCTCAGAGCGGTCTAAACAGTTCTCTTAAGGACCCTAACCAGGGTTTGAGATACTTCCCTTATCAGTGGTCATCCTCTTTGATGTAGAAACTTCACCTGTGACCAGTCAACTCCAGCCTTAGGACTTAAGGTTGCCTCTATGACTAGATACATCGATCTCATGTTACTATTTAAGAAACTATCTTTGAAAAACAAATAAAGCAAAAGTAGTTGCCAAGGGCTTAAACTTACTTAAATCTACAAGTACTTTAGATATCGTATGCTTACAACTCACTCTCTCGGCTGGGGTGACTTAAGGGCACTTAAGACTTAAGGATCCCATCCTACCACCCCAACCCTACCTCAACCAATGCAAAGACTCCTACTCTGCTCAGCAGGTGGGAAAAGAAGAGATCTAGGGCAGGATCACCTTTTTTAAAGGTCTGCTGAATGGTTTCCTCCTCTCTGTCTAGTGGCCATCTTTGACAAATTTTTGATACAACTACCGCCCACTTTCAGCCACACACAGTGTGGGAAACCAACAGGACAACCCAAGGTTTTCTGTGTATTCCCAAAGCAACAAGTCCTTTAGAGATATTAGCAGATATTTTCCTGGAAATAACCAGGACATCTCAGTGCATGCTTTGCTGGATGACCCTGTGGTCCCATTTCCATGCATTTGTATACTTACACCTGTTACACCAAATATGTGGTAACTCTTACAATATTTGTTTTCAAATACTGATTTTTCTGATTATTTTTGGATGAGCTTTTAGACTGACAATGTTTTGCCATTGTTATAGGAAGCCAGCCCAACCTCATCAATGCAGAAATGCTAGGTTTTCCTTTCTATAGACCATTTTATCTTGATCATAAACACCTCATTTCTCTACATCATCAAGGTCATCTTGAATTTCAAACTAGTCATAATGTGAAGTACTTATTAAGCTATATCATCTATTAGATTATGTAGAGGATGGAATTCTCTAAATTGTTGATAAAATACAAGGACTTGTTCACACCATCCCCTCCTTTTTGTCTTTCAAATAGTCTGTTCTTAAATGGCACGTGCCATTTGCTTATACATCCCATGTTTTCATGTTGTCTTATACTTTCTCTGTATAGTCATTCAACTCCTATTAAGAATATGCAAGATCGAAATGGTGTCTGCCTTTTATTTAAAGACATGATGCTTTTTACATCAATCAAAACAAATCCAAAGTCTGGCTCTCCTGGCAAAACTAATGTCTGCAAAGCACTTTTCAACTAGAAAATGAAATATTGCAACTTATTTTGATAAAGTCCATATTGTATTAAGATAAATGCTAATTTTTCAGTTAGCCCTGCTGTGACTCCTTCATAGAGTAGGTAAAATGTTTAAGGAAAAGATTCCTTGCCTATGGCAAGGAGATTTAAACTTTGCTTAACAGTTATAATTCCAATTTCAGCTTTTATGGAAAGCAGCATATGTGAAACAAATCAATGTCTTAACAAAGAAACCTTCCAATAGAAGAAAATCAGATGTAAAACAGGATCATGCTGATAACAGGACCCATTTTCTCCTCCATGAAATTGAACTTGCCAGGTGAACAGTTCAGTGGTTAATGCTGAAGAGCTTGGACTGGGATTATTTCCCACATTTAGAGCTCTGGAGGTAAGAAGTGTTTGGGGACCAACTGATTTTCATAGCTTCCTGACAAGAATGACTTATGAAAGGAGGAAAGAAATCCATTGTTTTGTTCAGAGTCTTGATGTGAGTTTTAATAAAACTTCCTCAGCATGTATGAGTCTGGGGCAGCAGATCAGTATTCTGGAAGAGTATCAGCTGTTTCTAAACAAAAAACAATTAGATTGATTATTTATTTAAAAAAATGCCCCCACCCTCCTTTTTGGTGCTAGCAAGACTTATTTTTGTCAGATAAGTTCTGCAAGAATACTGGCCCTGATATGTAAAAGAAGGCCAATTAACTTCATCTTTTTGGGTAAGGTGGGTTCATAATTCTATGCTAAAAAAGACTGATTAAGCAGTTTGTTATTTGTAAAAGTAAATTGAAATTAAACTCACATCTCCTGATGTTTTGCATTTCTGATGATTTATCTCAGTAAATTTGGAGAAGATCAAATCAAACCATGAGAGGATAAATTGAAGTTTGGGGATGGGGACAGCAGGCATGTACAAAAACCATCATCTGAGGTATAGATTATGGGATCCTAACTCTAGAATTGAACCAATCTCAGAAGCCATACAGTGCAAAGTCAGGAAACAATTGACAAAATGGAGGAAATCTATAAGAGAAATAGGAAAAAATAGAGCACAAGTTAAATATATTCTAGGAAAAGCACCTAGAGAAAACAAACAGGATCAAGAAGATAATTCCAACATTTTATATTAGCCTCAATAGGCTAAGAAGTGACCTATAATAAAACTTTTAAGTATATTAAATATTTTAAGCACATGCTTAAATGTATTATTTTCATATGTAATTATGATATATAATATACATAAAACATACATTTGAAATTTAATTTTTAAAGCTGCCCTGCTTGTTTGTGATTCCTTCTAGCCTTCTTTCTGTTATTTTCTCATTCTTTCTTTTGGCGGGAATCCTCTTGTCCCTCCCACCTCTCCTCCCCAATTAAAACAACAACAACAACAACAACACAACAGTGTAACAGATATGTACAGTTAAGCAAAACAGACTTCCCTGTTGCCTATATATGGTTTCTTTTTGGAGGGCAATTGGAGTTAAGTGACTTACCCAAAGTCACACAGCTGGTGTGTCAAATATCTGAGGTCAGATTTAAATTCAGGTCCTCTTGGCTCCAGCTCTATTCACTGTGCCACCTAGCCACCCCCTTGTTGCCTAAATATGGAAAGGCATTTCTCATTCTGTGCCCTGAAAATATCATCTCTCAGGCCTGAGATGGGTAACATAGATCAACAGATCCTGTTTGGTCACCATACTGATCAGGGTTCTTAAGTTTGTTAAAATTTCTTGTCTTTAAAATGTTGTCATTGTTGTATATATCTTACAGTTTTCCTCACTTTGTTCATCATTAGTCCATAAAAGCTTCCCAAGTAACTGAAGTTGTTTCTTTCACTTTTTTTCTTATGGCCAAATAATATTCTGTTATAGGAATACATCATACTTTATTCAGTTATCCTTCAGTAGATGAGAGCACCTTAGTTTCTGATTCTTTGATATGCAAAAATCCATGTGTATGTATGTATGTACATGTATATATACACACACACACATATATATCAAAACATACATACATATCTATAAGCCCTTTCCCTCTCTCATCTCTTTGGATTTATAGACCTAATAGTGGTTTTCTTAGGTTAAAAGTTACATATTATTTGGTTATTTTGGGGCCTGAATCCTAACTTGGTTTGCAGAAGGACTGGGCCAACTCACAGCTCCACCAAATATGTATTAATGCAACTGTTTTGTCACAGATCCACCAACATTTGTCATTTTGGAGGGCCACTTTTGCCAATCTTATGAGTGTGAGGTGGAAGTAGTTGATTTTATTAGTATTTTCCTATTATTGATTTGGAGCACTTTTTCATATCATTGTAGGTATCTTGAATTTCTTCCATTGAAAAATGCCTATTCATATACTTTAACCATAAATCTAATGGAGAATGGCTCTTGTTCCTGTAAATTTGAGCCATTTTCTGCATATCATGGAAAAAATGCCTTTATCAGAGAAACTTGCAGCAATTTTTTTCTCAAATAACTTTTTCATTTCTAATTTTAATAGCAATTGTTTTATTTATGCAAAACTTTCTTAATTTTATGCCATCACAATTGTCCATTTTAACATCTGTGAGCCTATCTATCCTTTGTTTCTTTTTGAATGTTTTCCTTATGCACAATTTTGAGGGATACTTTTCCCCTTGTTCATTTAATTTGTTTATAATATAACTTCTTATTTCTAAAACCTGTACATTTTGGAGCTTATCCTAGTAAATGGTGAGAAATGTTGATCTTAATCTAATTTCTGCCAGAATACTTTCCAGTTGTCCAAACCATGTCAAATAGTGAGTCTTCACCTTGGTATCGAATGTCTTTTAATTTATAGAACACCATGCTACTGTGTCTGTTTGGTTCCATGTGTTGGGCATCTAATCTATTCCAATAATCAACATCTATCTATATATTTTTAAACAAATATAAAGTCATCTAAATCTTTACTGATTTGCAGTGAATCCTTGTCCAGCTCCTTGTCCAGTTCTTCATCCAGCGCCCATTCCATATTGAAGTTCACAGTGTCCAGTCTACCTCAAGTCCTTCACAGTTCCTGTTTCTGGGAAGACAAAGCTTGACAGAGTCACAATAATATTCATTCACATTGCTGGTGCTATCATCAGTTCACTATCTGACTGTGCAATCAACTCAGACCCACAAACTGAACTGAGGTCTGAGAACTCAACACAAAAATTTCAACATAGAAATCAACACAGACCCATAAACAAGATCCAAGAGGTCAGCACAAATTATCAGTAAAGTCCCAGGACCTCCAAAAATATCCTTCAGGACTTCTGTAAACATATAGCCAGAAAAGCCTCTTTCAGGTCTTCCAGTAAGGTCCCAGGGCTTCAGTACAAAGTATCACAAACAAACATCAACACAGAGCAGACAGAGTGCCAGGATACCACAAGTTTTCTTCTTCTTCACTCTGCCAGCACAAGAGTCCTTTTCTCAGTTCTGCTGTCTCCAGCCTGAGGCTCTCCTTATATATGGTCATTAGCTCCTCCCCAGGAGTTCACAAGTTGTGGGGTTCACACATTGTGTTTCTTGATGTAAGGCTCAAAAGAAATTTAAACTGAAACAATGTGCTAATTCAATAGCTGAAACAAGGTGTGAACTACTTCTGTTCTTGCCATTACACTAATGTGTAGCATTTTCTTCTATTTTAGGTAGATTGGGACAATTTGATTGATTTACTCTCACCCTTGCAAGAAACTGTTTATTATTATTACCACTATAATCTGATACAGGGCTAGAAATTCTAGTTATCCAAATAAAATGAGAAAAAGAAATTGAAAAGGAAGCATGGAAGCTGAGATCCAGCCTCGAGTCAAGCTGAAAGACTTTAATTGAATGCTGTATGCTGACTGAGATTATGATTTACTGTGACCTAGGGGTGGAGAACTTTGACTTTTGTACATTGTGTTTGAATTAAGGATTTTGTGATTGACTAAATGAATGTACTTTGTTTAAAACAAAGTGTTAAAACCACTTTGGTGAAAACTATGTGGCCATTTTAGTGATAAGTTGTGAAATTGTGAATGCTGTATTTTAATTTTCTGTGACACATTGTAACACTGTGAATACTGTATTTTGTTTTTCTAGGAATTTTTTGCTCCAATTTGTTATTGAATAAATAGAGAGCTCATTCCACTATGTAATCAGAACCTTGAAAACTGTTCACAACAGCAGTCCTCTGGAAAGTTGCTCATGCATGGCTTTACAGTTAGTATCTGGGTCAAACCAAGTTCCAGTTGAATCAAATCAGTCAAAGACATCCCAACTAAATCTGAGAAGGTACTGATCAATTTAGTTTTTTTTGATGACACACTGAATGAACTAGAAGTGATATTGCACAGCAAGAGTATAGAAATTTACCAAGAAAACTTCAGTTGTATGTTGAATTCTTTGATATGTTCTTTCTCTCTTTTGTTGATGGAAATGTGCAGGGATATTTCAACTGCATCACCAAAATTGTGTATGTTGTTCAATTATTGACATTATCTTTCATGAAGTCATTTATTGTTACTTTGAATGCTTCATTGATCCACAAATCCTTTATGATTAAGCTATTGAGTCTATAATTAATTGTAAATTCTTTTGTAACCTAGGCTTTTTTGGGGGAAGGAGGTAGGTATATATCCAGATTGCCTACCATGGAGAACTTTGTGTCCCTTACAATATGGGTATGCATAGTCTCCTCTAGTTGGGTTCCTATGTCTTTAAAACTGTCAAGACTGAGCTGATTGCTTCCTTTCTGGCTCAAAGGGTGGTCATGAGAGTTCACCCACCACAGCAGGGGCACCATGACTTCTTAGGGTTTTCAGGCCAGACTGGCTGGCTACAATATCCTGCCTAGAATTCTGACTGCAAGGTTATCATGGGTCCCATGAGGACCATCTCCAGCATCTGAATTGAAGGTAGATGAACAGCATAGAGTTAAAACAAATACCCCCAGACCCATTTCTTGGAGCCAGAGTAAAAGAAGGAGAGCAGGGGAATGAATTACTTCCTTTCTCATCAGTTCAATTCATAGTATTCTCGCTGTGAGTGAACTGTGAGCAGCAGAGAGACTGGTTTAGTCTGCTTAGCTTTAAAGACACTAGTTATGTAAGGAATGAAGAGTTCTCCATATTAGACAATCTGGTGATGGTCCAAAAGCTCTGCAGGGTGCATCCATGGTAGGAGGACTGGGTATGTCTAGGCAAACATAGGTTACACTTTCTTTAATTGTCATTTATTGAATTATGTTCAGTAAAGAATATGTTTAATATTTTTGCTGTTCTGCATTTGTTTTTGAGATATTTATGTCAAATATATATATATATATGTCAAATAATATATATTTGATATATAAGATCAATATTTGTAAAGGTGCCTTTCAATACAGAGAAGAATATACTCCTTTCTTTTCACATGCAATATTTTAGGTGTCTCTGATTTCCTAATAGTTATATTTTTTTCCATTTATTCTAGACTTACTTCCTCAATTAGGACTTTTGTTAGATTTTGGCCAGATTTACACACTTCTGTAACAAAGACTGAGGCCATATTCAATCCTAGTTTGTGTTATCACCCTTTTTTGTGTGCTAAATGCTGTTTTCTTCCAGAATTCCAGTGACAACTCTGGCCAGGTTGTTTCAAATTTTCAGAATGGCCTAATTGCTCTGATGGATCTTAGCTTTTCAGATCTTGGTTTGTGTCTGAGCAACACAATGGCAAACTGTGGTAGACTGAGGCTGGCCCTAGTCTCAGTCAGCTGACTGGAAGCCTCAGAAGGTTCAGAGTGGGTCCTTCCCCTGCAGGTTCCGTCCTAGGTCTGCTCCAGATCTTATAGCTAGCTCTAGGATTGGAGGGCCTTAAGTACTCCTGTTCCTGTTCCCTGCACCATACACAGCTTCAGATTCTAGTCCTTTCCTATGCATAGGCCTTCCTGGATTTTCCCTCCTCTGTGCCTAGAGTTCTCTGGATGTTGCCCTGTGCTGATCTGGGTTGGGAAAGTGACCTTTTTCTCCTTGTATATTCAATTCACCGCTACTTCTGGTGCTCTTTCTCAAACTTGGTTGGAACTGTTTTAGAAGAGAGGTGGGTTGTGATACCTCCTCTCACTCTGTCTTCCATTGTTCTTGGTTTCCTGATGCTATCTTTGCCTGGCCACCACTAATTATGTAAAAATGAAATTCTAGGAGCAAATGGTGTTGTTTTAGACATTAACACAAAGAAAAAGCTTTTTGCAAATTTATGTCACCTAAGCTTAACAGGACCCTCATGTTAGCAAGGCAATACTTTTATACCTCTGTAATTGATTCACTCTCCTATTCCACATAGCACCTTTTACAAACCTTTCAGCCCTCCTCAAGCCTCCCAGGACATTCCTCTCTCCACCCATTTGGTTAATAATCTTGCCTCCTACTTCACTTAAAAAAAACTGAGACCCATTCACTTAGAGCTCTCTCTTCCTTTCTGCTCATCTCACATCACTCAGATGACTTTCCTCCCTCTCTCTGCCTTCACCCATCTCACAGATGGCCCTTTTCCTTGCCAAGGCTAATTCCCTTGGATGCACATTTGATTCCATTCAATTCCATCTTTTCAGATTGTCCCCTTTATTACTCCCTCTCTCTCTCTGATCTTCAGTCTCTCCCTGTCTACTGGCTGCTTCCTGGGTATCTATGAACACACCCGTGTCCCCTACATCCTTAAAATAGCCTCACTCAGTCCATCTATCACCAACATCTATTATCTCATACCTCTCCCTTTCAGGACTAAACTTCTTGAGAAAGCTGTCCACAAGTGTCTACTTCCTTTTCATTAATTCTCTTCTAAACACTCGGTACTCTGGCTTCTGATCTCATTATTCAATGGAAAGTACTCTATGCAAAGTTCCCAGGAATCTACTGATTGCCAAACCTAATGTCCTTTCCTCAGGACTTATTCTTCTTGACCAACCAACAGGTTTTGATCCCATCAATCACCATCTTCTCTTCCCTCTAGGTTTTTATGACCATGCTCTCTATTGTCTGTCTGAATGATCCCATTCTCTCTTTTCCTAGATATCTAGATAATGACCGCTAAACCTGAGGCTCTGAGCCCTCTTCTTGTCTCCCTCTCTACTATTACTCTTAGTGATATTACAGGCTCCCATGAATTAAATTAAATTAAGTCATCTATACAGATGATTCTAAATTCCATATATCCAAACCTAACATCTTTTCTGACCTCTAGTCTCATGTTTCTAATTGTCTGTTTGACATCTTGAACTGGATGTCCCATAGAAACCTCAAACTCAACATGTCCCAAACGGAACTCATTATCTGCTTGTTCTCCTGAAATTTCCCCCCCTTTCCTATCATCTCTGTTATTGTTAAGGGCCCTCCCATCCTCCCAGTCATTCAGACCTAAGTGAGTATTAAAATAAAATCAGCATTAAAGATCCATCTTATGAGATAGGACTGGGTAACCTTGGCAAACAGCGCAGCAATTCCGTTATAACTTAATCCCCCAGTGATCAGTCTACTAGTGCTAGCAGCCTTTGGAAACTCTCTAATAAACAGGATATCAATCCATTTGACCTTCCTCATATCATCTTTTTCCCACAATGAATCATGTGTAAGGGTTTCTCCTTCTGCTTTCTGAGACTAGATGGCAGGTGCAGCTCAGGATTGGAGGATTGGATTATCTTTCATGGCTGATGTGCTCTAGACTATTACTGAAGTGCTGAAACATCATGTCATTCCGAACACTGGATGCAAGAAAGGACCCTGAGGTATTTGGAAAGTAAGAACAGGACCTGAGGGAGCTCTGAGAATCCTCGACATCTTTAGTGAAAAGTTGTGATATAAATTAAATAAATAAAGCACGGCACTTTTTCCAAAAAACAGATATGCTTTCCCTGAAGCTGTTTCCTATCCTTTTCATCCCCAATTAAAAACTCTTCATTTAATAGGCATGGCTTTAATTTGAAGCAATATGGTATTCTTTTTTTCTTTCTAACTAAACAAACTCTGCAAGAATTAGCTTTGAGTTTTTCCATCTGTGGACTTTTAATTTTGTCATAAAAACACAGAGCCTGGCAGGGAACTGATTCCAACTGGCTACATGTATCATCTTGTCTGAAAGCTGGTTAAGTAAGTATGGCATTTAGAATGAAATCAACAACTTCATTTATGGAACTAGTTCACTGGGAGTGTTTGCCCATTTCTTTGACCATCTGTTTATGTTGACAACCACCACTTCACATTGTGCCAAAGTGCCCTTGGCAATTAAAAACAGTGTTTTGTTTGTGAGTGTACTCACTTGTGTTCCTACGTGTGTCCTCACACACCTATGTGTTTCAAGGGTGCCATTTCCTTGTGAAATGCCACAGTGAAGATTTCAGATGTGATCCATGTGGAGAAGGTTTCAGGTCAGTGCTGTTCAGAAAACATTGTGATAAAAACAAAGCAGGCCTTCTTGCTTTGTTGGGAAGACATATTTCCATCATGCTGAAATCCTCCTATGAAAAGTCATTAATAGATTACCAAAGCACAACTTAAATTTACAAATATTCCTCAAGGACAATGTACATCCAGCATAAATACAAATGTGAACATGTCAGACACAAAGATAGATAGTTTCAAATGACTGGCATCTGAGGGACTGCCGCAGTTTATTCAGCTATGAGGGACAACTGATTGGATATGTAAGACTGTGCTGGATGTCTATGCAGATTTTGGTGTTAACTATGTAAACACTGTCTATGGATCTAGGAGTTATAGGACAAAATATAAATTTGATGCTGCAATGGAGTAAATTTCAAAGAAGCATCTCAAAGACCTCTACTGTTTGGTAGGAGCATCTATGGATTAGGAAATAAGAAATATGGAACCATTTGCTCCTTTGTCACTGAACTCCTATATCAGGGACTGATAGGCTAAATCTGGCTGCTGCCTATTTTTCTACAGCCCACAAAATGAAATAAAAATAAAGTTCTATGATATATAAAAATGTAAAATTCATTCTTAGCCCTCAGGCCATGCAAAAAGTGGTAGTGAGCTAGATTTGGCACATGGGCTGTAACTTGCCAACTCCTGCTCTGCATTCCTCTTGGTTCTTCATTTAGATCCCTTGGTGTTTCCTCTAATACACAGACCAAGGAAAACTACCCCAAGTTGAAGGTTCCCTGAGGGTCAGCATTCACTTAAAATCATAGCCCATGAGCCCCCACAGAGATGTCTGCTTTTGTCACCTAGCCAGAGGACACATTCATTTAAAGAAAAGGCATTTAATCAAATAACACAGCAATAAAATTGACAAGAAAAGCCTTCTAACAACATGAACACATGGGGTACATTTTTTCACAAGTTATCACATTACTAATTCTGGGAAGGGTATATACACACAGAAAATGTGTAATCAGGGATCATGGAAGGGGAACATTATACATAGTGAATATGTGTGATTGAAGAACACATGTGAAGAGGCATATGTCAAGAGTCCATATGGCCAGGGTTCATGTTTAGAAGGGACATGCATAGAAGAGATGTATGTCCAGAGAATGCTTATACACAGGACAACTCACATTTCAGATGATACAGGACCACTAATTACATCTGGTGAAATAATCATATTATTTTCTTTGGGTACCATGTCATATTTCTCTTATGGGGGTCAGCTCTCTACTGGTTTTATGGATGCTGCATGACATGTCATTCTTGCTGCTTTTGTGGTCTCTGCTAAGGTGTAGTGGCTAACAATTCTCTTTCTGCTAAGCATAGTTTCATAATACCTTTAGTTTACTTAAAGGCTATATGCTACCACATTTAGAGAAATGTGGTAGCATACAGAAAAACCAGGAAGACTGCTCCTAAGCTAATATCAACTCTTTTTTTTAACTTCCTTTGTCTGGGACTAAATATTAGGCAACTATGTGATCTAGGGTTAGAAAGTCCTCAGAACTTTTCACCCAATAATATCACAATGAAGCCTGTGCTCAAAAAAATCAGATAAAGTGAGGAGGCTAGGTGGCTCAGTCAATAGAGTACCAGCCCTGGAGTTAGGAGGACCTGAGTGCAAATCCAGTTTCAGACACTTGACCTAAAAAGCTAGTCGTGTGACTTTGGGCAAGTCACTTAACCCCAATTGCCCTCCAAAAAAAGCAAAAAAAAATCAGATAAAGAGGTTAAAGGTCCTATACATAGAAAAATTTATATCAGTTCTGTTTGTAAGGGTAAAGAACTAAGAGAATTCCTATGAAGTGGGAAATGCCTGAACAAATTGTTGTATATAAATGTAATGAAATACTACTGTGTTGTAAGAAATGACAAAAGAGGTGGTTTCAGAGTCAAGAAGACTTGTATAAAATGATGCCAAACTTACTGAGCAGAACCAGATGAACAATTTCCATAAAAACCACCCCAGAAAGAATTAAGAACTCTGATCAGTGATGATAAACCAGGACTCCAGAGGACAAGTGATAAAAATGCTGCCCATTTACTCACAACTGATAGAGACAAGATGCAGAACTAAGCATACATTTTTGAACACGGCCACTGTGGGAATTTGTTTTCCTTAACTATAGATATTATTTAAATTGTATTTTATTCTTCTCCAGCTACATATCAAGAATGTTCTTAGCATTTGTTTTAAAAAAGATTTTGAGTTCCAAATTTTTCTCCCTCCTTCCCATCCCCTCTTCTGAACATGGTAGGCAGTTTGATATAGTTTATCCATGTGCTATCATGTAGAAATATTTCCATATTAGTCACGGTTGTGAAAGATTAAACAGATCAAAAGAAAAGAAAAACCCTACAAAAAAGTCAAAATAATATGTTTGATCTGCGTTCAGAGTCCATCAATTCTTTTTTTAATAAATTTTTTATTTATTTTCTTGTTTACATCATTCATTTTCATGAGATTTTTGAGTTACAAATTTTCTCCCCATCTTTCCCCTACCCCAACCCCAAAACAGAGACCCCACTGTAAAGCCTGGTCTGCTTTCTAACTTTCTGGTAGGGCAAGGAGGGTCTCCCTACCCCAGCCCCTGTATATCTGAATTCCTAGTTGCATGTATTGCAGAGCTTTAAATTCTAGATTCTTTCGGTTCCTCCCTTGTCACCCACCCCCACTGGAAGGACAAGCAATTTAATACAGGCTGTGGATATGTAATTACACAGGACATCTTCACAGTGGACATACTGTGACAGTGATCATATGTCCCTCCTTTCTATCCCTCCCCCCCCCTTGTTCT
>CM053601.1:17938343-17958359 GCA_028646575.1 Pseudocheirus occidentalis
GAAGCTGGATTTTTCCACTATAGCCTCAAGATCTGAAATAACATGTTTAGTAGAAAAGAGTCACAGTTTAAGCAGGACAATGACCAGGTAAGGGGGGTCCTTTGTTTGGCCTTTCAGTATCTGGCCTCCTTGTACCATTCCAGAGTTTTTAAACTGTACTCCCCTACACGTACTCTATGATCCAGAAACTCTAAAGTCACTCCTTTCTAGTCTTCTCCAAGACATTTTAGCTCTTGACTCCATGCATTTTCATCCCCTATATACCCAGAATTCCTTCTCTCCTCACTACTTATTCCTGGCTTCCCTGGCATCTTTCAGCTCTTAGATAAAATCCCATCTTCTACAAAATACCTGTCCCCATCCTCCTTGATCTTAGTGCCTTCCTTCTAAGATTAACTCCAATATAGCCTGCATGTGTGTGTCTTATTTGCTAGATACGTTGTCCAAAGAGATCTGATCTGGTAAGTTTTACATTCTTCAGCTAAAGAGGAATAGTTAGCCAATACAATAATGTAACTCTTTTTCTACACCCTTCTAATGAGGGTGGGGGGCTATTAGTTAAAGAGTTTATCAACATTTTATCAACATTTGAAAGGAAGAGAGTAGAGAACTTTGTCAGCAGAAGAGTAGGTAAAACAGCCCTGTATGGTGTAGGTGCTCCTGAATGGACTGATGACATTAGGGCCTGCAGTACAGAGTTGTGAATTACTTTGATCATATGACTTTTCCTCACTCATATATGTCTGTGCAAGGAATGCCTACCTTTACCATAGAGACAATGCATTAGTGGAAGAATGTGACACAAAGTGCATAGATTGTGATATACTGATTGCTTCATATTGAATGTCTGAGATATAGTAATTATTATTGGTTTGGTCTTATTCTCAAATAAATGGTTATATTTAAGATCTGATGCTTTCATCAACATGAATGTCTACTTTTACATAATTCTTCTCAAGAATTATGGTGGGGATTAGGGGCAGAGCATGCTCCTGCAGTAGTGCTATTCCTGTTATCCCAGGAAAGTTTGAGCATAGCTACATGGGGTGATTCTTGCTGCAAAACTGGAACTTCCAGAGAAAAAGCAGATGAGGAGGAGAAAGCCAGACAAACCTCATGGTGGGGAGTACAGTGACATAGGAGTTTATGCCAAGCATGGTACCTAACCATTATATGCACGACTACATGTGCTCTAACTAGACCTTTTCAAACAATCTGGTGACATTGGGAAATGAGAAATAGACAAAAGGAAAGACTCTGACTCATATTATCAATATTTCTTAAGAATTTTAACTAATGGGGGCATAACCAATATGGTAGAGAAAAGTCAGGCATTTGCCTGAGCTAGCCCAAATTACCCTCCAAACAACTTTAAATAATACCTCAAAACAACTGCTAGAGAAGTAGAACCCCCAAAAGGATGGGGTTAAAAATTTCCAGTCCAAGACAACTTAGGTCAGTAGGAAAGATCTGTCACACTGGGGGTAAGACTGTAACACAGTCCAGCACAGGCTGTACTAATGCAGGCCAGGCCCCAGCAAATTAGTGGTAGGCCTTGAAGGTGACTAAATCAGTGGCAACAGCAGCAGCTTCCAGAGCTATCAAACCACAGATGGTAAGGCAGTCAAACTACTGGCCAATAGGAGATTACAGGGGTTCCTTTACTAGCATTGGATGCAGGACTCTCTGATGCATTGCCCACATGGAGTTTAGTAGCAGTCCTGGGTCATAGTCCCAGAAGAAGGAGGAACACCAACACATTAGAGCCTATGGGTGCAGGGGAGTGGGGACCCTGGTCACAGTTCCAGGATGGAAAAGAGTAATCCTTCATTGTGATCACTCAAGACCAGAGCACAGGCCAGGAGAACAGTGACCATACCTCTATTTTGATCAGACTTGTACAATATATGGTTCACAGGCTGCCACATGACCCACAGCAACCAACCAACCTCAGTCTGTCTCTAGTCTAACCTATTTGCAGCCTGAAGAAGTTTACATGTTCAGGTCTGAATTAGATCATACTTCCTTAGAAGTACTGAAAACTTACAGACTCACCAGAACTTGCTCTGACAACAGGAGTGAGAAAGTCTTGAAGCTTAGGACAATGCCCCCTCCACCTCAGGAGCAGAGCCCTACATTAATATAGAGGAATAGGTCAAAAAATAGGCTGTAAAAATGAAAAAACAACAAGAATAAGAACCTGACCATAGAAAGTTACTATGGTGATGGGGAAAATCAAAGCACAAAATCAGAAGACAACAAAGTCAAAACTGCTACACCCAATGTCTCAAAGACAAAAATGTGAATTGGTGTCAGACTTGAATTCCTCAAAGAGATCAAAAAGGATTTTAACAATCAAATAATAGTGGTAAAGGGAAAATAAGGAGGAAAAATGAGAATGATGCAAGAAAAACAGGAAAGAGCTGGTACAGCTTGGTAAAGGAAACACAAAAAAAAATACTGTAGAAAACAACACCTTACAAAACAGAATACATTAAATAGTAAAAGAGGAACAAAATTCAAATGATGAGAACACCTTGAAAAGAAGAATTGACCAAATGGGGGAAAAAGGTACAAAAATTCAATGAAGAAAAGAACCTCTTAAAAAGTAGAATTGCCCAAAGAGAGAAGGAGGTTAATAAGAAAATTCACTGAAGAAAATAATTCCTCAAAAATTAGAACATGGCAAGTGGAAGCTAATGAATCTATGATACATCAAGAAGCAATGAAACAAAGTTAAAAGAATGAAAAAAATAGAAGAAAATGAGAACTATTTCATTGGAAAAACAATTGATATTGGAAAATAAATTGAGAAAAAATAATTTAAGAATTATTGGACTACCCTGAAAGCCATCATCAAAAAAAAAGAGACTAGACATCATTCCTCAAGAAATCATCAAGGAAAACTGCATTGATATTTTAGAACCAGAGAGTAAAATACAAATTGAAATAATCAGCCAATTATTTCCTGAAAAAGATCTCCAAGTGAAAGCTCCCATGAATATTATAACCAAATTCCAGAGCTCCCAGGTCAAGAAAATATTGCAAGGAGCCAGAGAGAGAGAGAGACAATTCAAATATCATGAAGCCACAGTCAGCATAACACAAGATTTAACAGCTTCTACACTAAAGCATCAGAGGACTTTGAAATGCAATATTTTAAAGGGGAGAGTAGCAAAGATTACAACTGAGAATAACCTAACAAAACTGATTGTAATCCTTCAGGGAAAATTATGGAAATTCAATGAAATAGAGAACTTTCAAGTATTCCTAATAAAAATATCAGAACTGAATAGAAAATTTGACTTTCAGGTACAAGAATCAAGAGAAGCATAAAAATAGGAAAGAAATCATAAGGATAATCATAAATGGGGGGTGAATAGAATGGAGTAATGTACAGTTAGTAATCATAATTGTGAAGACATTTTAAAGCAAGTTTCTCTGATTAAGGTTTAATTTCTCAAATATAGAGAGAATTAAGTAAAATTTATTTTTTAAAAATAAGAGCCACTCCTCAATTGATAAATGTTCATAGGATATAAACATGCAGGTAGATTACATGAAGTAATCAAAGCTATCTATAGTCATATGAAAAATGTTATTAATCAGAGCAATGTAAATTAAAACAGCTCTGAGGTACACAACTATTAGATGGGCTAATATGACAGAAAAGGAAAAATGACAAATGTTGGAGGGGATGTGGGAAAATTGAGACACTGACACATTGTTAATAGAGTTGTGAACTGATTCAACCATTCCAGAGAGCATTATAGAACTATGCCCAAAGGGCTGTAAAACCATGCATACCATTTGACTAAGAAAACCCATTACTGTCTATGTCACAAAGAGATGAAAAAAGGAAAAGGACCTATATGTTCACAAGTATTTGTAGCAGTTCTTTTAGTGGTGGCAAAGAATTGGACATGGAGGGGATGTCCATCTACTGGGGAATGGCTAACATGTCGTGATATATGAGCGTACTCAAATATTATTGTGCTATAAGAAATGATAAACAGGATAATTTCAGAAAAACCTGTTAAGACTTACAAGAATTGATATGAAGTGAAATGAGCAGAACCAGGAGAACATTGTACACAGTAACAGCAATAATATATGATGATCAACTGTGGGTGACTTGGCTATTCTCAGCAATACCATGATACAATTCTGACAAACTTATGAAAAATGCTATCCATCTCCAAAGACGAACTGGTAGAATCTGAATATAGAGTGAACCATATATTTTTACCTTATTTTTGTTTTGCTTGTGTCTATGTTTCCTTTTACACATGGCTAATATAGAAATATGTTTTTGCATGATAGCACACGTATAATCTATATGAAATCGTTTGCTTTCCCGATGGAAGGAGGTGGAGGGAAGAGAGGCAGAGAATTTGGAACTAAAACTTTAAAAACAAATGTTAAAAGTTGTTTTTACATGTAATTAGTGGAAAATACAATATTAAATATTTTATTTTTAAAAATCACCAGATCTTAGATTTGAACCCTATTACCCAATTCTACATATTAAATAATATAGTAATATAAAATAATAAATTCTATATTTCCATATTACTAAATTCTAAATATAGTACTGTTCTCAAAATTATTTTTTAAAAAGAATTTTGACTAATGCAAAACAGTCCCTTTGAGTAAAAGGTTGGAAGAGCCTAAAAATTAGCTCAGCCAGCAAACACTTAATCTCTTTGCCAAGGGGAGAGACATGGAAACAAGGATAACACTCAGAGAGAAAACAAATTCATCTGCTAATCATTATGAAGGAGGAAAATGGAAGACTCCCAGCATTATATCCTCATGAAAGAATGGGAAGCATTTGAGAGACCTGGTTTTTGACGGGGTAAAACAAAGCCTCTTTTGAAGGCTTTCAGCCAAAAAGAATTCTCCCATACCCACATTAAAATTATATTATATTATACTATACTGATATTATACTATGCTGAGATTATGTTATATTGCATTACATTACATTACATTATATTATATCATATCATATCATATAGTATTGTACAAGGCAATATTCGATTGGACTAACACAATCATTTTTTCAATGATCTGTTAGATATTGACTGCCCAAGATAAAAAGTGAAGAGACCCAATTTGTTTACCAGTGTCATGAAGAATGTTTGTGTGAAGTTCAAACAAAAGAATAAGGCTTTATGAATCACATTTTTCAATAAAATAAAAAACCTATAAATTAAGTTTTTCAATGTCTCTTATTCTCAAATAACATGCCTCATGCCCTGAAACATTACAAAACCTCCTCGGGGAAATTCACAGCAAAGCAAAACCAGGTTAATAAGTCAGTATTTTTTGTTGACAGGGTGATGCTACTCTACCTCAGTCTAAAATAACACATGAGTTCACAGGAAGGTTTGTTATATGATCAACCAAGTTAATTTTGTGCCTCAGTTTACCTTTATTTCTCATAGGACATGACCAGGATGATTGGTCTGGGTTTTCTCAAACAAGATTAGTTTTCACAGAGACCAAGCTTGAGGCAACTGAAATGTTATCAAATCCTGCGGATCATGCTCCAAGTATCTGTTCTCAGTGTTCTCAGACTAGATGTATTTCCAAAGGGAGCAAGGCTGTAGCAACTAGAATATTCTCAGAAAGAACATATAACACGTATCACAAATATCTTGTCCTCTGAGTGTTCTGAGACTAGATGCATTTCCACAGAGACCAGGGCTGTAGTAACAGGAACGTTCCCAGAGAAACTGTCTCCTGACACAAATATTTTGCCCTCTGAGTGTTCTATTGTTGTGCTAACTTTTTTCCCTTCCTTCCTTCTTGGAAGAGAGAGGTCCCAAGTGTTAAACATTGCACATATTTTCCAAATGCATTGATCAGTTGCACTTTTTTTTTCCTCCTTCATGCAAGCACAAGCATGATGCTCAGAGATCAGTCAGTCTGTCAAAAGAAGGGGGTTAGAATAAGCAAGAAGTAAGGTGGGAAGTGATAAAGAAGGAAAATGATGAGGCAGAGAAGGGAAGGACCAGGAAGGGAAAAGAAAGGAAGGGGGCAAGGGGCAAGCAGACCTCAAATGGACCAGGTCCATTCTCCTGACTTATGAACATATGAACAGGGAGCTCACACCTCCTCCAGAGGCAGTGAGGACTTCAAGATACTTTAAAATTAAATTGCTAAAGTGATTTTGCACTTTTTTCTCTTAAATCTTTAGCATCATCCATAATGTGCATTTCTTCCTATGGAAATGTGCAAGAATTTATTTCAAAATATACATTTTAAATCAGAAGCTTTCAGATTTTTCTTGTTTCTTTATAATTTCTAATGATCTAATTTATACACCTCTGGGAGGCCATATCTAGAGTGAAAAAGTGTGGTTAAGTAACTCTCCCAAGGTCACACAGCAAATCATCCTTCCTCTTCCACCCCATTGCTTTTCCTCTTCCCTTTACAATTTTTATAGATGAATGCCATTACTCCTTTATTGAAATGACTTGAAAATCTAAAGACAAAGAATCCTGAAGAGGTGAACTAAAGATAGTATCATAATCAAAAGGGTTTAAAGTCCCAAGATGAAAGCTCATGAGGCTTTTTAAAAATGGATTGACCTCTAATGTCTTATGATTTCCTTTTCCAAATGAAGGATAGTGGAAAGAGGCTTTTTAAAACTATATTTTCAATAATTCTCTTATATCACATAATTACATTTTTGGGAAGATTATTAATAGTATCCCAGGAATTCTGAGGCTTCTCAGTTAAAGCAAGTTCATAGAGCTATTACATTAAAAAATAACTTTCCAGTAAGTTTTCCTGCTGAAAGTAAGCAAACCGATTCTATTTAATGGGTAACCAGCAGACCGAGTTTTCAGAGCCTTACACAATTAGCCACTTTTCCCAAGTGCATTGGAAGGGCTGCCCGTTTTATCATGCTTATTTTTCAAATGAAAAATTTCAGCAGGACTTGCCTTTCTGATATGAAGGGGGCAAATCCAGGAAGAAAACAGACTTAGATTCCTTCTTGGTCCTGTACTTTGTTAATACCAGTGATCAAGCTATAGAAACCATTGTAGCATACTAATACACTGAAATGCTACTAATGTTTTATTTCTTTTCCATGCTTTTTATCTAGCTAAGAAACCAATTAAATATCTTCATATTTCAGGGACTAATGATTGCTGGAGAGAGAGATTGACAGGGTGGATAGAGTACCGGTCTTGAAATCAAGAAGGTTCCAGGTTCACATCAGGCATCAAATACTTTAGGTCTGTGACCTCTGCCTCAGTTTCCTCATTTGCAAAATGAAGATAATCGAATCAACCTCACCAATGTATGCAATAGAATTAAATAAATATGAGCTACTATTTTAGTGTTATGTGAAACAGGTACAACGGTGTAATCTTGACCTCAGAAATATTTCTATCAGTACCATATAACAAACATTTTTATTTTGAACCCATGTTGATTTCATATTATGATCATAATAATAATAGCTTACATGAATATGATAATATTTGACATTATATAATGCTTTACAATTTGTAAAGCCATTTCCTCACCCATCCTAGGAGAGAGGTAGCATGAATATTATTCTTTTCAACTCACAGAAAAAAATGGAGACTCTAAGAAGTTCAGTACATTGCCTGAGTAACTTTTATCTATGACTTACTTTTTAATGCATTATTTATTTTAACATTCTTTTTATTTTTTTACGATTTTGAGATCTGACTTCTTTCCTCCTACCTACCCATCATGAAGATGAGAAGTGTCTTATCAATTGCATCTCTGAAATTTTATCTATGACTTCTTACATTGGTCTTAGGGAATTTTCTGGTCCTGGGGACATAAAGTGACTTGTCCAATGCCTCACAGCTTATACCACAAGACAAATTTGAGCCCAGGTCTTCCTGACACTAAGGCCAATATCATTAGCCACTACACAGACTAACATATCTCTCAAAGTCACACAAAAATTAAATAGCTGAGTTAGGGCTGGAGCACAGGGTTTCTGACTCCAAATCCATTATTTTTTCCACTGCATTGTGCTCTCTTTCTCTAAAACAAGGAGAGTAAGCATCTTTTGCTCATGGCTCATTTAAGGTAAATCACCTTTCCCAGAAAAGCAGACAATCTGCCTGGAAAAGACAGCATATTTCACAAGAACATTTGCCTTCTGAGAATATACTTCTTGTGTTCCCCATTTGCAAGCTTCAAGTGTCATCTTTTATTACCAAAAGCATGAAGAAATCAAAGTCTTGGCTAAAGCAGAGGAGAATTGGGCCCAATATAACTTAGTATAACTTAAGGAAACTGTGATTTTTCATTTTATTTTTCTCCATTAAGATAAGTGTAAGACATTAGACCAGGAGTAGGGAATCAGTATTAGACATAAAGAAAACTGATTAATAACCAACTTTAAACAGTTTCTTTTTTTTAAAAAGTGTTGAGGATAAGCAGTCTATCCTGAGGACTAGATAGAGAACCACCTCTTAGACGAATATGCAGAGACAAGACGACCTGTTGGGAGACAGAGAAGTAACTGGGGTAAGGATGGCTACAGGGCACTGTGGTACATCATTTTATTGACATGTGGCTAGTATGACCTTTCTGAGGTGTGTGGTTGCCTTTTGTGGCTGGGTTTTGAGAGGGAGGAAAAGAACAGAGAAGATAGGCTTTGCATCGATTTTGCTGAGAGTTGTGCTCTTATTAGAGAAGATTTCCTTTGCTAGAAGTTAAGAGGAAGCAAAATTTATTCTGTTGAATGAAGAGTGGTCAGGTTAGCCACACTGACCAGAGGGCCATCCTGAGGAACTTGGCAATTCTATGTCTCAAGGGATATGTTTGTTAGGAACAAGTGCAATGTTGTTGTCGTTTATTTTAAAGGAGTGCTGTCTCAGTGCTATGTAAAGGGAGGCTGTGAGCCAGAATCATTGTTCACTGCTCCATCCACTCAAGAAAAAAAAGGAGAAAAAGCTTTGTCCAGCAGGAGTACAGCGAGGACCAAAAGGGGAGCAGATAGCAAAGAAATGGCTTTGTGTGATACAGATGCTCCTTAAGGGACCAGAGACATGGAGGTCTACATTCTAGAGCTGTGAGTTGCTCCAGGCCAGGAGTGGGGAACCTGCAGCCTCAAGACCACATGTAGCCCTCTAGGTCCTCAAGCACAACTCTTCGACTGAAGTTTTGTTCTGTGAAGTTTGGATTCAGTCAAAGGGTCATGCTTGAGGACCTGGAGGGCTACATGTGGCCTTGAGGCCACAGGTTCCCCACCCCTGCTCCAGGCACATAGGTTTACCCATATATGTGCCTCCCTACTATATTCTACAAATGCTTTCCCACTCCCCATCATAGGTGCTATGGAAGAGTATGCCTTAGGTTTCTGAGTATGCTGTGATTCTTTTATTCTTTTGTTTTCTATTTAAGAGCTGTGACATTTGATCATTTCTCCTTTTGCCTTCCAGAGATTAGAAGGTAAGATTATTCCAGCTTTTGCCTCATATCAAATAAATATTATGATTATTATTCCTTTCACCTTATCATTTAGTAAATGTTTTGTGTTAAAAGTCAATGGTGTTACTGTTGCAGATTTTGTACAAGTGAGAAACATGCTAGGGGAGGCTGGGAAACCCCCAGTGGTGAGTAGTACAAGAGTATCTACACATACACACACACACATACACACCAGGATTACTCCACCACCACCCCAGCACCTTGAGAGAGCGTATAAGTAACAGCCATATGGTAAAAGCTTTTTTAGGACTAACACGGAGGGGAAAAGCCAGACCTGCCTGTGTGAGAACAGGTTGGACAAAAGATGTGAGGTAAGGAAGAGAAAGAAGGATGAAGAGAAGGAAGAAGGGAAGACAGAGGAAAGAGGGAGGGCAGGAGAGAACAGAGATACAAGTACCATGTCAGACACTAAGAGACCCATTGCTCATATGGTGAGTCCATGGGCATGATTCCTGACTTAGCTAATGTGCCTGAAAAGAGATGCTTGTGTGTTCAGTGATGGGCGGTGTGTAAGCATGCTAGAATCTCTTCTGCTTTTTTCAAAGAATTATTCTGTTGATGCACATGTTTATTTCCCCCTTCCTTTCAGCATTTATTTTTTATTTATTTAACCGACTGGGATTGGGTAGAAGAGGAGGAGCCACATAAGTCAATGAAGAAAAAAGAAGAGGAAATGAAGATATGTAGATGTGAGTGCTGCTTGAAGAGGGAGCTGGACTGGGAAAAAGGAGCAAGACTGTAGCCTCCATGTCACTGTTAATGTGCTGGGAGATCTTGGGCAAATATCTTAGCCTCTATGGCACTCAAGAATTTTTAACCTATAAACTGGGAGAATTCTGTTTGAACCACCTACCTCCTAGGTTTACTTTGAGATGTGTGTCTGAAAATTACATAAATCATTAATGACAAAAGAAATTCAGTGAAATAATTTCGACCATCTGGGGCCATGCTCACAAATATAAGGTTTAAGAATCACAGTAGCCTTCTGGCTGACTAAAAAAAGAAACCCAAATCCCCTGAGATTCCTGGGCCAAATAAGGCTTGTCATAATAGTCAAAAGCCCTTTTCCAGGCTTACTCCCAGAAAGAATCAACACTAGTCACTGAACCTTGACCCATACACCAAGATCAAACTCCCCACTCTCTCTTCCCCATGTCTTGACCTGCTTGACTCAGATAAGAAGGCTCTATGGCCCTGCTGCCCCCAGTGGTCCTGGTGCTACTGAGGTATTTCCATCCTCCATGGTTAGCTCTTGTAGTCTTTCCTATGGCATGTTTCCCCTCAATAAAGCTTGCTTGTTTTAGATTCTCTCTGAACGTTCCCCTCACACTATGTTTCTTGTGGATCCAAAATGGCGTTCATATTTTGTCGTTCGGTCATTTCAGTCACATCCTATTCATTGTGACTCTATTTGGGGGATTTCTAGGCATATATCCTGAAGTGATCTGCCAGTTCCTTCTCCAGCTCATTTTACAATTAAGGAAACAGAGGCAAATAAGATTAAGTGACTTGCCCAGAGACACAAACTAGTAAGTGTCTGAGGTCAGATTTGAACTCATGAAAATGAGTCTTCTTCATTCCAAGCCCAGTGTTCTATTCATTGTGCCACCTAGATGCCCTCATTCAGCCTACATTAAGGCAAAAAGTAAGCACTAAGATCCCGATGTTTTAAAGCAAAATATACAGGAAATCATAGGTAAATATCCCTGGAATATAGGTAAAGATAGAATTAAAGGAAGTCCCTATGAGAACATCCCCAAAGCCATTTAACATAAATTAGATTGTTGTGGTTTGGCCAGCCCTTTGGACCAATCACAGACACCTGCCCCAGAAAAGAGCTCCTCTCTTCAGTTTCTGTCAAATCTTACCCACAAGCAATTGAGAAAGTCTTCCTCAATAAGTTCCACATCATTGGAACTGTCAGCAAAGGGAGAGTCACTCTGATGATTTGGTATGATCATCTGCATGATTCTATGAAGTTCTACCTGGTGAAACAGAGATATGGTCTAGATTCTAGACACATGGGTCACAGGGGTCACCTAAGACCATCAGAAAACACATAATTCCAAATGGTCTTAGGAACCAAGACACTGCTCCTCTATCTGTCTCCAGGGGGATCCGCCCACATGCAGATACACCCACATATGAGTATTAAAGGGTTGCAGCATAAGGAAGGTTGAGAACTGCCACTCTAGATGCTTTTACTCCCAAGCAGAAAGTTCTGCCCTTTAGAAGTTTTATTTTTAATGTCTTGCTCAATTTTTTTTATGTTTGCCACTAAATTTAGCATTGATTCTGCATATGTAGACCAAAGTTGTGCTATAATTCTTATCTTTTTGATGCTCTATGTGATATTCATGTTCATAGTTGAAGATTTTTTATGCTTTTATGAGCAAAAATCCTGCAATGAAAAGAATTATGTTTGCTAGACACTAGTCAAAGATTCTGAATGGGTGACTAAAGAATGACTGAGCAAGTTGTGGTATATGATTGTGATGGAATACTACTGTGTTTTAAGAAACGATGAGCTCAATGATTTTAGGAAGTCATGGAAAGATTTGCATGAAATAATGAAGAGTGAAATGAGGAGAATCATGAGAACATTACATACAGTAATAGCAACACTGTTTTAAGAATGACTTTGAGTAAATAAGTCATTTTGACTATTATAAATATCTATATTAGCTATAAATGACATATGAAGAAAGATGCTATCTGTATCCAGAAAAGTGGCTGATAAATTCAAGTAATGGATAGGATAATTTTACATGTATACTATGTATACATGTATATATGTATGTATGTATTGTGTATGTTTGCATGTATGCATGTATGTATAATGGGAGCCATCTTTAGGGCAGGAGAGGAGGCAAGAAAAAAATAAAAACATTTATATCATAATTTTGTTGTATATTTGAAAGGAATAGTGAGTTGTCAATATTACATCTGCAGTTTCATGAGCAATCATCTTTTTTATTATACTGCCCATGCTAATGATTGGATTCTCTCCAAACTAATGTTACCTAATATGAACTGTGACATCACGGTGGCAAAGCAATCCTTTTGATCTTTGCTCATTGATTTTCTAGCCCACTCTCTGACAGCTATTCCAAATCTTCTCTTTTTCTTCAGACCTCTACCGCCATTTCTTCCAGACACTCTTATCTGATGTTCTTGTCTCATATTTCATGCAAAAGAAAAGAAAAAAATCAAAGAATGCACTAAGGATGTCCTCTTTTCCTCACCTCTCCACTTGACATCCATTCCTCTTTATCTGGCATACCCTACTTTATTCCAGTCTTTGATGCAGAAGTGGCCCTTCTTACCATGATCAACTAATCTACATGCAATATTTTCTAAAATATATATTTGTTAATACATTTTTCTATATCACAAATCTTCCACTCCACTGGGGGAAAAAAAGCCCTTGTAAACAAACATGCAAAATCAAGCAAAATAAATTCTCACATTGGCCATGTCCAAAAATGCATGTCTCATTCTGCATTTCAAGACTATCACTTCTCAAATTGGGGATAATCTACATATGGAACCTTAACTCAATCCCCTTCCATTTTATTCAGCACATTTCCCGCATTAGCATCCCCTCTCCACTCTCTCTCTAATCTTAATCTAGTCTATCTAGCTACTGGTTCCTTTCATGCTGACTACAAATCTGTCCATATTTCCCCCACCTTCAAAAAAGAAATACCCTTCATCAAGGCCTACTATCCTTATCATTGTATATCTCTTCTTTCTTTCTCAGGATCTTGGGATACTCAGCCAAATTCTTTGAAAAAGCTATCTACGTTGGGGACCTCCACTTCTGTTCTTAATGTCTTCTTAATCCCCTGTAATCTGACTACCAACCTCATAATTCATTTTAGACTGCTCTCTCCAAAGTTACCAATGATCATTTAATCACTAAATGTAATGGCCTTTTCTCAGTCCTTATCCTTCTTGAAATCACTGAAGACTTTGACTGTGATTATTGACTGTGATTATTGATTAGGTACAACCTCTTCTCTAGGTTTTCATGACACTGTTTTCCTCCTATCTAGCTAAGCATTCCTCTGTCACATTTGCAGATTCATCATCCATAATACTGCCATTAATTATGGGCATACTCCCCCCAACCAAGGTTCTGTCCTGGGCACTCTTCGCTTTATTCTTTCCATCCTCTCTTGGTGACCTCCTCAGCTCCCATGGGTTCCACCATCTTCTCTATACACATGACTTCTACATGACTTTCTGGTTCTAGTCTATCATCTATCTATCTATCTATCTATCTGACCTCTAGTCCCACATCCAACTGGCAACTGGACATTTGAATGAATAAATGAATGAAAAAGCAATTATTAAGTACTTAGTAAGTACCAGATATCATGCTAAATGCTAGGGATACTTTTTTTTTTGCAAATTCCCTAGCCTCAGGAAGCTAACATTTTAATTGAGAAGAATAATGCATACAGAGGACAGGCAAAGAGGGAAGGGAGGTTTTCTTTTTTTTTTTTGAGGGGGGGAGCAGAAAGCATATGTGTCTATGGAAGGTGGGGAAAGGGTTATGCACAAGAAGGCAGGCAGATGGTGAGATAGTTTTGGTGAAAGGCTGATTGGGATTTGAAATTGAAACATGATCTGGTGTCTAGGTGGATTCAGCAGATAAAGTGATCTAAGTGGTTTACTTTGCACACACTCTCCAATCAGCTGGGTTGGGCCTTAGAGTAGGAGCTCCTCAGGAATTAGGAGTATGGACTCAGGAAGCACTAGGTTTAGAAGTCCAGCTCCCAGATCCAGTGTGTAGGGTGCTGATCTGGTTGGGGAGGAGCAGGTCAGAGGCAAGAGATAAGATACTGAGGTGGCCTAGATGGGTAGCTAAACAGGATGCAAACCTGCAAGTATCTCAAAACCAAAATGTCATTATTGACCCCACCCCCAAACCTCTCTCTCTTCCCAACTGCCCCAGTTTTTTACGGGGATACCACCATCCTCCTACTCACTCAAGTTTATCCCTTCAATGCCATATTCAATTCCTCACTCTCACCTCCATTTCTAATTAATCACCAGCATTGTCCTTTATAGTCCCCTAACATCTCTCACACACGTCCCTTTCCCTGTACTCACACAACTATCACTCAGGTTCATGTCCTTATCACTTTGCCTAGACTACTACAACAATCTCATTTCTTCTCAATGACTTGTTTCTCCCCCTCTCCAATCCATCCTCCGCACAGCTGCCAGAGTGATTTTTCTAAAGCAGAAGTCTGATCATATCACCCTTCCATTCATCAAACTTCAGAGCCTCCTAATTGCCTCAAGAATCAAATGTAAATTCCTCTGTTTGACTCTTAAAACTCTCAAAAACCTGGACGCTTCTGACATTTCCACTCTTCTTAAAGTTTATTTCCCTCCTCACTTTCTGGGGTAGAGCCACAGTCTTACAAACACCCTCTATTCCATTCTCTATCTCTGTTTATTCATTGCCCTTTCCCCATGTTTAGAGTATACTCCCTCCTTACCTCCACCCTCTTGGAATCCTAGATTTCCTTCAAAACTCAGCTCAAGGATCACCTTCTTCATCAAGTCTTTCTTGGTCCCCCATACTGCTAGTGTACTGCCTCCCCAAACTACCTTATATTCATTCATTTTGCATATATTCTGTATATTATTGGATATGCAAATATTGTCTCCCCCAATTGAATGTAAGCTCATTGAGGTCAGGGATTGTTTCATTTTGTCTCTGCATTCCCATTGGCTACAGCAGTGCCTAGCTAGCCCATGGTGAGAACTTTGTATGTACTTGTTAATTGATGGATTAATTGAGGCCAAGATCTAGGTCATTTGGAATAATGCTAACAAGAAGACAAATAACTCATGAAGGTGACTAGCTGATTGTGCTTCTTGAGATTTGCTTATGTTTAATGGCGATAACAGACAGAGGAATGTTGTAAAGAATAAAACAAGGGCTGGATGTGGGTCTCAAACAAAGACACTATAGACAGGGAAGACAATTCTGGCTGAATGAATGTGAATGTACATTATATTAGATGAATTAAAAAGAAGGAAAAAGAGAGACAGCATAATAGGGAGGCATACCGATGCGGCAGTGGAGCTGATTTTTTACAGCGGTTACCTCTGAACAAGCTGTATGCACACTCTATTGAGCATTGTGGCCAGGGCTCCCGGCTTCAGGGTCTCTATGTCACAGATGGTTTATCAGGAGAAAAATGATAATGGCTGAAAACAGCATGAGTTTTTATTGTTAAAAGGAGCAAGGAAGGAGAAAGATGAATGCACCGAGAAAAATGAAAACATCACTCTCATTGGTACAAGGCAAATTCCAGATACAATCAACTTCCTATTTAAGGTTAAAATTATTAGGCAAGAATTAACCATTGCAATTTTGAGGACAAATGACAAAGTGACTGCAAAGCCTGAGCACATTTGCTATATGTGCATATTTGAAACTGCAGCCGCAAATGCCCTTTAGTTCTTCCCAGATGCCAATGGAGATACACCTGCTTTATGGAGGTGCCAGCACACACACACACACACACACACACACACACACACACATACACACACACAACATGCAGAGTTGCTTTGCAAGACATTTAACGAACGAAGGACCAAAGTAAGGGCATGTACAGAAACAGGGGCTGGCATTTTTCTTCAAAAGAGCTCAGAGCACTGTCACATCCCCCCAACCCAAGACCTTCTGTGAGAAGTCTTAGCCAGGAAACTCTGGAGGCAAGGCTAGTGGCCACAGTAAGAAGCAAGCTGCTGGGAAACTCCCAGAGAGTATCAGACATGCTGTTTCCCAAAGTGTCAACAAGTTGCTTGGCCAAAGGCCATGTACGTCAAGAGAAATTATTTTCTCTGTTTTGAACAGTAAGCTTGATCAAGGAAGAGTGCACAGAAAGTTTGCCAAGGATGGAAGGAGAGTTTTCCTCAGATAATGGTTAGTGCCTCCATGAAGGTAAAGAGGAAAATGAACCACATTATCTCAAACCTTTTAAGAGCTCTGTGAGCCACAGAGGGTGCCATGCTGACTAGTGAAATGGCACTATGCAAAACAAATGTGAACTCCTTAAATGATTCCCTAGAACTGTGTGATAAAAGTTCAGAATCCCACAAGACTTTCACCATATTGTGAAAATTGGCAGTTGTTCCCAATGCCCTCTTGAGAGTTCCCTCACAACACCCTCACCCTGGTTTCTACATCATCACCTGAGAGTCTATTCTCTTTTTCATTTCTAAGCAACAAAGTTACCAAAGCTCAAGTCTGTTGCCATTTTGTTGTAAGAAAGAGAATCCTAAAAGGCTATATCTACATAGGAAAAAAACAATGAGTGGTAGCTCTCACCCTTTCCCATTTTGTGAGCTGAATTGGGGCAATGTGCCACAATGAAATTCTAATACTGATTCCATGCCACTTACTAGCCCTGTGACCTAGAGTAACTGAACCTCTCTGTCTCTTCACCTGCCCAAGGAGAAAGGTGGATTATATCATGTCTAATGTCCCCTCCATCTCTCACATTCTCAGTTCTTACATAACAATTCCATATTTAGTTAACTATAGCCAACAAAGACCAATATTCTGCTTCTATCTGTCCAGTCATCTTCAAATCATGTCAGTTTTTTTTTAAAAAATAGATTCTACTGATGTCTTTTGTTTTTATATTACCTAGGTTTCCATCTATTTCTCTCCCTCTTTCCCTCCAAGAAAGCTGTCCCTTATAAAAAGAGGAAAAAAATTAAAAAGAAAAGGAAGAAATCAGAAAAACAATTTTAAAAAACATAATATATGCAATGTTCCAAATCTGTGAACCCCATCTCCAAATGCTGCACAAGAGTAAGGAAAGGAATCTTCTCCTATCTCTTTTTGGGGGTCATATTTGGTCTTTGTAATTTTGCAGCATTAATCTTCAATAGATTTGTGACTGTCATTGATATGGACATATATATATATATATATATGTATATAGTTTTCTGGCTCTCCTTAATTCACTTTGCATCGATTGATTACTCTTTCCATACTTCTCTGTATTAATCATGATTATTGTTTCTTATGGCATAGTAATATTCCATTGTATTTATCTACCACGATTTTTTAGTCATTCCTCATTTAAAGGACATCTACCTTATTTCCAGTTCTTACAGACAACAAAAAGTGTTGCTATAAATGGTTTGGTGTGTATAGGGACTTTCTTTTTGTCAATGACCTTCTTGGAATTTAAAGGTTAGAGACATCTAAGTTAAAAGTTATAAACATTTTGGAGACTGTTTTTTAATAATTCCAAATCGCCTTCCAACATGATCATATGAATGATAGTCCTGTCAATAATTCCTTAGTGTGCACATCATCTCACAATCCCTCCAATCCTGACGATGGCCCATTTTTGTCATTTTTGTCAATTCACAATGTGTGAGGTGAAACCTCCAGGTTGTTTTGATTTGCAGATCTCTTATTATTTGTGATTGGAAGCATTCTTTTATATGATCTTTAAGTTTGCAATTATTCTTTTAAGAACTGGTTGTTCATATCCTTTAACTACTTAACTCAGCTACAGGTGGCATCAACTTCTAAAATATTATATTGTTCATGGCATCCTCCTACTCAAAGAGGTCAATGACTCCCCTTGTTTTAGTCCTGCTCTTAGCTGGCAAAACAACCAATTTCACAAGCGCAAGATACCCTTAGTTAGCACAAGTCCTACATTGACAATGCATGCCATAACTTTTAAAAGTAAGAGAGGTGTGGAATTCACTCAGGTAAAGGCATGGTTTGACTAGGGTTCCTATGAACACGCTGAAGATTTCAGATGGGGAGCTAAATGTTTTGTAGTTTCAATATGTGGCAACTGTAAACATGTCAACCTAAAAGTTTATGGGATGTTAGGCTGCAGTAAGAGAAAACTAATGTACAGAATACTGTATTAAAAGTAAAAATATTACTAGCAAATTACATGGATTATGCATTCCATTCACTCACATAACAAATTCTAATCACTTGTTAATTTTTAAGGACGTTTAAGCCAAACATAATCTAGGGAATATTGGCAATTTGGTCTCTAGTTCCTCTGCCTCTTTGAAAATCAGCCTACTCTTCCAGTAATTCTCAGTTGACAGAGAGTTTAAAGCAAATATTGCTGGCATGTGAAATAAGTACAATTGTGTTCTGTCATTTGAACAGTCCTTGACAATTATCTTCTTTAGGATTGGTACATAAACTAATCTTTTCCAATGCAGTGGTCACAGTTCCAAATTTGCTGGCATATTAAATGCAGCACTTTAATGACATTATCTTTTAGGGTTTTAAATAACTCAGCTGGAATTCTGTCACCTTCAATCCACTTCTTCCTAAGACCCACCTACTTCATTCTCCAGGATGTCTGGCTTTAGATCAGCAATCACATCCTCTTGGTTATCAGCAATGTCAAGATCTTTCTTCTATAGCTCTTTTGAATATTCTTGCTTAATCTCTTTGGTTTCTGCTAAATTCCCATGGCTTTTTGTCCTATATAATGTCCATTTTTGCATGAAACTTTCCTTTGATATGTCTAATTTTCTTGAAGAGATCTCTTATCTTTCCCATTGTATTGTTTTCTTCTATTTCTTGACTTTTCTCATTCAAGAAAATTTACTTATCTCTTTGCTACTCCCTGGAATTGTGCATTAAGTTGGTTATATCTTTGCTTTTCTCTTTTGCCTTTCACTTTCCTTATTTCTTCAGCTTCATCAGACAGTCATTTTGCTTTCTTGCTCTTCTTTTCCTTTGGATTTTTTTCTTGTTGCTGCTTCCTGTAGAATATTATGAACCTCTGTCCATTGTTCTTCAGGCACTCTATCTACCAGATCTAATTCTTTAAATATATTCATCATTTCTACTTCATATTAGGATATTGTCACACCTATTAGAGCTAAAGGTTTTCCCCATTTTCTTCAACATAAGTCTGAATTCTGCAATAAGAAGCTCATGATCTGAGCCACAGTCAGTTCCAGGTCTTGTTTTAACTGATTATATAGAGTTTCACCACCTTTGGTGGCAAAGTATGTAATAAGCTTGATTTATATATTGATTCGGCAAGTTAGGCTTCAGCAATATGTGAACTGAGAATTACCAGCAGAGCAGACTGTTTTTTTAAAAGGAACTAGAATCTAAAATTCCAACATTTTCTGGTTTGTAGAGAAAGCAAGAGAGTTCCAGAAAATCATCACTTCTGCTTCATTGACAACACTAAGGTCTTTCACAGTGTGGATCACAACAGAATATGACAAATCCTCAAAGAGGTGGTCTACCAGATCATCTTACTTGTCTCCTGAGGAACCTCATACCAGTCAAGAAGCAAGAGCGGTTTAAGACTGCAAAAGGAGTACAACTACACTGTATATTATCACCTTGTTTAATTAGCTTATATGCAGAATATATCATGTGAAATTCCAGGCTGAATGAATCAAAAGGTAGAATTAAGGTTGACAGGAGAAATATCAACAATCTCAGATATGTAGATAATACCA
>CM053601.1:17958859-17997959 GCA_028646575.1 Pseudocheirus occidentalis
TCTCCAACTTCAGCATTTTCTACCTTAGACATTCACTCTGAGTCAGCCTTCACCGAGTGCTCTATCTTTGAAGGCTATTTGAGGCAGTGCGGTTCAGTGACTGGGAACCAGAGGATTTAGGTTCCAATTTCCAGAGTGAACTTGAGCAAATTACACAACCTCCCTGAGCCTCAGCCTCCTCCTCAGTAAAATGAAAGAACTGGTTTCAATGGCTTCTAATCCATATCTAAAGTCCACCTAATCCCATAAAATGGAACCAGAGAACAGAAAGGATGCAAAATCTGAATTCAACAAGATGTTGCTTTCAGGAAACAAAATATAAATGAAGGATAGACACAGAGATATAAGAAAGGCCTGGAGTAGAATTCATTATTTAAAAAAAGAAAAGCAGGATTAGTAATCATGATCTCAGACAAAACTGAAGCTAAAATAGATTTAATGAAAAGAGAAAAATAGGGAAAGTATATTATGTGATGCCAATATTATTTACTATTATTTTAAACCATTTAAAATAACTAGAAATTATAAAATACCTGAGTATACCTGCCAAAACAGACATAGAAATTACATCAACACAAAACACTTTTTTTTGCTTTTTGGAGAGCAATTGGGGTTAAGTGACTTGCCCAAGGTCACATGGCTAGTAAGTGTTAAGTGTCTGAGGCCAGATTTGAACTCAGATCCTCCTGACTCCAGGGCTGGTGCTCTATTCACTATGCCACCTAACCACTCCATATAATACTTTTTATGCAAATAAAGTCAGATTGAAATAAATGGAGTAATATTTATTGTTCTTTGGTGGGGAAAGTCAATTTAATTTTTAAAATGACAATTTAATCTAGTCATTCAATGCCTTCCCAATTAAAATTAATAAAAATTATTTTACTCAGTTTGAAAAATAAACTCATTTGAAAAACAAAATGATAAAGAATTTCTAAGAATCTAAGGGGAAAAGATGTAAAGGAAGGAACAGTTATCAAATATTAAACTGTTATAAGGTAAGAGAATTATTAAAGCTTAAAATGGATACTTTTGACCCTTTGCCTTTGGGGGGGGGGGAGGCAGAGCAAATGAGGTTAAGTGACTTGCTCAAGGTCACATGGCTAGTAAAGAATTTTGAGTATTTTTAAATTTAAAAATTCTTGTATAAATAAACCAATGTAGCCAAGAATAGAAGGAAAGCAGAAAATTGGGGAGGGGGAACATTTGTAGGCATTTTTTCAGCTAAGATATGATTCTACTGGAATATTACTATTATATAAGAAATGGTAAGCTGGTTGATTTTTTTAAAAATATGCCTATGAAGGAAGATGCCATCTGTCTCCAGAGAAAGGACAAATAGAAATATACATTATAAGGTCTTACATATATGTGTATGTGTGTGTGTTTATAGATATCTATGTGTATGTGTGTATATGTGTGTGGATATATGTGTGTATATTCATTTTTAATTCCTTCCCTGGTGGGAAGGAGGGAGGGAGAAAAAATAAAGTAAAAATTGCACAGCAAAGAACAAAGCAAACCTAGAAGGAAGCAAAGCAAAGTTGGGAAGCTTTAAAAACAATGTGTAGTATTTATTACCAAGGCTTTCTTGAAATGGAAATGTATTGTTTTATACTGAATCCTCTCATATTCTGCTGTGTACATAGGATTTTTTTTTCTTTTCTTGTTTTATATTTAAGTTTAAAATAAATAAAAATTAAAACCAAAAATAAAATAGAAAAAGTAAAGCCCACCTAATGCATTGCAAGGCATTTGAGTGAAACTTTCAAAGTTGCAGAAATACAGAAAAAGAAAAAAATGTTTTAGGACAAGTATTACAGTATTAAGTAAAGTATAGTTCACCTTTTGGATTAATTCAACATAAAAACAGTGCAATACATTTCAATTCAAGGGTTTTTTCAAGTGAAGTTAATAATCTGAATTACTACCCCCCAAACAAGACAGAGGGATTTTTCCATTTACCATATTGGGATAAATTAAGTATTAAATGCAGCTAAATTTCAAATTTAGTTGCTATATTTTTTCACGTAGAGAAAAAAAATATTTTCAATAGCACACTGCCCTAAGAAAACTTACATTAGCAGCTTGGAGATTACAGGGAATTAAGGTAGAGTTAGTTGTTCGTCTGGGTTTTTTTAATTGGTTGGGTTTTTGTTGTTGGTTTTTTGCTGAGAGCAGAGAATTTGATTCTTCAGCCTCAGCTCCTGGAGATGCTTTGGTGCAGAGCCCCCATCAGGAAAAGTATGCATAGATACCAAAGTTTTGAGATTAGCAGAAGAAGGAGGTCAAAGTGTGACTCAGCTGTCCAAACTCTCTGGTACAAAGTCAAGCTGTTTGCATGGCTCTAGGGCTGCCTGACCATCTTGCCTTTTTGGCAGACAGGACAGCCTTGCAATATTAAAGCAAAAGCAGAGAGACATAAGTGGAGGAGGGACCAGGGCAGAAATGGCCTTGACACACAGGCAAAGGAACTGGGGAAAAAGATGACCAACCAAATGCTTTGTGTCAGGCAGAAGGTTTCTTTTCAACAAGGACTTCTTAATATAGGGCTTTGGATTATAGCAAGTTAAGGCAAATGGCATTAATTGAACTAGTTGCTAGAAATACGTCGGGGTTAAAAAAATAAACCACAAAATCAATAGCATTTATACATAACAATATCAAAATGCAGGAGGGAATCATAGAAAAAGAAATCATATTCAAAATCACTTTAAAAAAAAAAAGGTATGATATCTACCTGGAAGCCAATCTACCAAAGAAATCCTAATACATATATAAGAACAATTGCAAAATATTCCTTTAAAAAAAAATAGCGAACTACTATGAGCAATATTCTAAAGTGCTCATAGCCATGCTATATCACTATAATAAAAATAACAAAAATATCCAATTAATTTGCATGTTTAGAGCTATGTCAGTCAAACTCTAATGGGGATGCTATCCAGAGTTAGATCAAATAACATCAAAATTCATTTGGAGTAATTACAAACTTAGAGCATAAAAGGAAATGAAAAAGATGAAAATTAAGGAGAAGTAGCACAACCTCAAAATATGTTATAAAGCAGAAAATAACTTAAGTATGTGGTGCTTTTTAAAATATAAAATTAGATCAAACTGCACTAGAGAAGAAAGAATCTGAAATAAGTGAATTCAGTAACTCACTGTTCAATAAGCCCCCAAACATAAATGACTTAGAATAGAGCTCCATATTTAATAAAAATTGCTAGAAAGACAAGGAAGCATTCTGGCAGAAATTAGACTTGGAACAACAAACAAAATGGACATATAGACTAAATATTTTTTTCAATATATTTTATTTAATTAAATATTTCCCAATTACATGGAAAAAATTAACATGATCTGGTTTTTTTTTTATTTTGAGCTCCAATTTCTTTTTCTCCCTCTTATTTTTTCCTCTTCCTTGAAAAGGCAAGCAATTTGACAATGATTAAACATATGAAGAAGTGCAAAATATATTTCCATATTAGTCATATTTTGAAAAAACAGACAAACCAGGAGGGAAAATAAAGTTTTAAAAGTATATTTTAATTTATATTGAGTTCCATCAGTTCTCTCTCTAGAAGTAGACACCATTTTCCATCATGAGTCTTTTGGAATTGTCGATCAGACAGCTAAGTCTTTCACAGTTGATCATTCTTACACTATTCCTATTACTGTGTTCAATGTTCTGTTTCTGCTCACTTCACTTTGCATGAGTTCATATAAGTCTTCTCAGTGTTTTCTGAAACCATTCTGCTCATCATTTCTTAGAGCACAGTAGTATTCCATCAAAATTATGTGCCATTCCTCAATTTATGCTCATTCCCTCAATTTTCAATTCTTTGCCACTACAGAAAAAGTTGCTATAAATACTTTTGTACAGTCTTTTCTGCTTTTCTTTAATCTCTTTGGGATACAGACCCAGTAATGGTATTGTAGAATTTTATGGCCCTTTGGGTATGGTTCCGAATTTTTCTCCAGAATGATTGGAACAGTTCACAACTCCACCAAGGGTGTGTTAGTGTCACTATATTACTGTCTCCCCTATAGCATCCATCATTGTCCTTTTCTGTCTTGTTAACCTCATAGGCATGATGTGGTATCTCAGAGTTGTTTTAAATTTGCATTTCTCTAGTCAGCAGTGATGTAGAGCTTTTTTATATGGCTATTCATAGCTTTTATTTGTTCATATCTTTGGCCATTTATCAACTGGGAAATTGCACTTATTTTTCTTATAAATCTGGTTCGGTTCCTTATATATTTGAAAAATGAGGATATCAGAGAAACTTGCTGTAAAAAATTTTCTGTTTCCCATTTTCCTTCAAATTTTGACTGAATTTGTTTTGTTTGTATAAAAGCTTTTTAATTTCATATAATCAAAATTATTCATTTTTTCCTGTGATATTTCCTTTCTCTTGTTTGATCATAAATTATTCCCTTATCTGCAGATCTGGAAAATATATTTTCCCATGCTCACATAATTTACTTAGGACAGCACCATTTATGTATAAATCATTTTGACCTGCTCCTCTATGCCTCATTTCTACCAAAGTGCTTTCCAGTTTTCCCAGAAATTTTTGTCAGATAGTGATTGTTCTGTGCCAAAAGCTTGGATATTTGGGTTTATAAATTATGGTGGTCATTTACTACTGTGTATTAAATATCTCATCTATTCCACTGATCCATCACTTTATTTCTTAGCAGTACCAGATTGTTTTGATGATTACCACTTTATAAAATAGTTTGAAATCTGGTATTGCTAGGCTGCCTTCCTTCACATTTTTTTCCTTGTTTTCCCTTTTATTCTTGACCTTTTCTTCTTCCAGATGAATTTTATTTTTTTTTAGCTCAATAAAACAATTCTTTAATAGTTTGATTGGTATGGCATTAAATAAGTAAATTAGCTTAGGTAGAATTGCCATTTTTATTATATTGGCTAGGTTTACCTATGAGCAATTGATATTTCTCCAGTTGTTTATGTCTTTATTTGTGTGGAAAAGTGTTTTGTAATTGTGTTCACATAGTCTGGATTTGTCTTGGTGGGTAGATTCCCAAGTACTTGATATTGATTACCTAAATATTTAAAGTCATATTAAAAAAGATAATGACAATTATATCAGGTAATTTTTACACAAAAGGCTCAGGGGGTGAATTCTTAACTAAATAAGACAGTGGCTATCACAAAAGATAAAATAAATAATTACACTTACAAGTTTAATAAGGGTTTAGCACATGTGCAGGACTCTTGAAATAGCTTTTCTCCCTGTGGATAAACTAAGGAATGTGTTTCCAGAAGAATCTCAATGACATTGAAGGGAGGCATCCTTGGACATACTATAACAGGTTCCAGCTGGCTAACCATTAGTGGATGGAAATCCCTTTGGCTATGAAGGAATTCAAAATGCATTAGTCGGTTTCCATTATAACACTCTTAACTCTCTTTTTTCACCATTTATCCCTTTACAACAGTGTTATCAAACTCTAAGAGTAACTAAACCTTATATAAAGATACTTGTGGCTTCATATTGACTTAGAAAATCACATGTTAACATCTTTTCTTCTGTATTTTTATTATTTCGTTAAATATTCTCCAATTCCATTTTAATCCGGTTCAGGTCCCCCGTGTGTGACCTCTCTACTTTAGGGCATAACCTATATATTTTAGGGGATAACCTATGTATTTTATATGTATATGGGAAACGAATAAGGAGCCAGTGGTGCGCTAAGTGCTTTGTATAAATACTGTTTTATATGATCTTCACAATAACCCTGTTCCTGTGAGATATGTGCTATTATTGTTCTCATGTTCCAGTTGAGTAAACTAAAGCAAACTGAGGTGACTTGCTCAGAGTCCCACAGCCAGTAAACTCAGATTTATCTCAGGCTCAGCACTCTCTCCACCTAGCTGCCTCAACATCCGCTTAACTCTCAGTCATGTAATTAAATGATTTGTTTTGGCACCAGAAGGAAAATAATCATTGAAATAGACCCTGTAAGAATTTTTTTGTTTTTCATTTATTCTAATTATGACATGTGTATTTATATGTTTTATAAGGAGTAGGAAAAGTAAGATTCACCTTGAGCAAATGTTCCCATTTATTAATTAAGTCCTGCCCTTGGTCTGTATGGTTCCCCTTCCTTTTCTTTGCTCTAACCCTTCTAAACCTCTTCAATCCGGCTTCTGGTCTCATCATTGAATGGAAACTGCTCCCTCCAAAGTGACTAGTGATCTCCTGATTGTAAAGTCCAGAGGCCTTTTGTCAGATCTCACCCTGTAGCTTCTCCTTCCTCTGAAAGGAGAAGGGGTTTGTGACAGCTCTCTCCTGGTTCTTCTGCCTGATGTCCCCTTCTCAGTCTCCTTGGATGGACCTTCATCCACTTGACACCCACTAACTGCAGGTGTCCCTCTAAGCTCTGCTCAGGGCCCTCTTCTCTTCTCCCATCTCTTTTAGGGATGTAATCAGTTCCCATAAATTCAATCATCATCTCTATGTAGATAATATATATCTAGAGATAATAGTTTTAAGGTTTGCTACACCTTATATTATGCAAATATTACCTTATTCATCCTCACAATAATACTGGAAGGTAGATGCTATTATTATCATTCCCTTTTTTCCCAGGATTAAAATTGAAGCAGACAATTTAAATGACTTGTCCAGGGTCCCACTGTTAGTATTGAAAGCAAGATTGAACTCCAGTTTTTCTTAGCCCTGAACCAGCACTCTATCTACCGTGCCACCTTGCTGCCTCATTTATAGTCTAAATAAGCAGCCCTACATTCTCTCCTAATCTCCAGTCTCTTGTTCCCAGCTTTCTCTTGGATATCTTGAACTGGATGTCCGGTAGACATCTGAAACTCAACCTGTCCAAAAAAGAGCTTATTATTTTTACCACGAAATTTTCCTCCTTCCAAATTTCCCCATTACTTTTGAGGATGCCACCATCCCCCTACTCAGCCAGGTTCACAACCTACATATCATCCTTAATTCTTAATTTGCACCCACCTCACTTCTATAAATTATATTGTATTTGTTCCCTTCCATCCACTCACCACTGCCATCTAGGTATTAAGATTGTTGCAGTGGTTGCCTTCTGCAAGTTCTCCAAATTTGACCCACCCCTCTTCAGGGAGATTCTGTGACTGCTGCTTTAAGTGGAGCAGGACTATAGCTAGGTTCTTATTCTTTGTCTTGTCTGTATTCTACAGGGGAATTTGACAAAGTTTATATCTATCTGCCACCTCAAATACTGCTAGCCTAGAAGGTTGCTTTTGGAAGGGTTTAAAACAAACAGGGCTTTCCTGATCTGTCCTAAGATCTGTTTACATTGGCCAACTTATCTCCTTCACACAGAATGCAAATAACACCAAAAAAACCCATCACATATAGTAGACTGAGGGAACCCATTTATCCAAGCAAAAAGCAAGCAAAAATTGTATAGCTTTTGAAGATTAGAATATATAAGAAAATTCACAAGAGCGAATAAACTCTTTAGCAAATAGAAAAATGGTATCTCAGTTAAATCAAGAGACAGGCTCCAATGTCATCCAAAGGAAAATTCTTCCTATGTCATCCTAAGTCTGCAGAGAAACATGGGGGAACTGGCTTCCCCTACATGCTGATAGCTTCCCAAGTCTTTTTCATGTCTTTCTTCTGAAAGATCATCTAGAACCAAAAACCCACTTGTACCCACTTCTCCCCTCACAATTCAATAGCACATTTTCTCCATAAGTTGAATCGTTTCCTTCTACATACACAACAGTATACAAAGTACCTCAAACTTGGTTGGAAACATGATTTAAAAAAAAAAAAGCTCTTTGAAGGCAGAAAGTGTTTTTTATGTGGTTTGGGGATGGGTTATTTCTTTGTTGATTTTGGTGTTTTAATCTTCAGAATTTATCACCATTTCTGGCACTCATTAAGTACTTAATTAGCTATGAACATGGAATTGAGCTGAACTGAGTTAAGCTAAATAGTGCGGGTTATCTCTAAAATCCCTTGTAGCTCTGAGATAATATACAACTTAATAAAAGTCTAATGCGATTTGCATCATGCCAATGACCTTGGCATCCTATTTACCTTAATAAGAAATGCAGAAAGAAAGACTGGGAATATCCCATCCTTCCCCTCTTCACTTCCCTCATGTTTTGTGCCTCTGACCACAAAGAAGTTTGGACTCTATGACTATATGCACCAGGCACCCTAACATGTGCCATTCCTCTGTCCCCCAAATATTCAGTACAAGATTCTTATTCCTTCCCCATTCCGTGCTTCATCTCCCCTGTTTTCCTTATGTCCTCACCATTTGACTGATCAACTATGTCATCCAGGACCTAAATAACCCATAGTTTCTACAGACTGACTCTCCCCTCAATCATATTCCAAGTGTGAGGCATTCTACTAGGTAGAGATTTTGAACTTTTCTCATCTAAAGAAGCAAATAATCTGAACCTTATGAATACAGATCACATCATTACAGAATTCCAGAGTCTTCAGGGTCCTCAGAGGGTCACTGATCCAAACTGCTACTGAACAGGAATCTCTTCCTCAACACCCCCAACATGTAGTCTTTCAGCTGCTACTGGTGGACAATTCCATGCTTCCAAGGAAGATCATCTACTTTGGGATAGTTCTACTCATTAGGAAGATGTTCTTTATATGCTGTCTTAGTCTCTGCAACTCCTATCCACTGCTCCAAGTTGTGTTCTCTAAAGCCAAGCAGATCAAATCTAACCACCCTTCCCCATCAAATCACTTCAAACATTAGATAATTTCCACCCTGAGCACCCTTGGTCTTCTTTTCTCTTGGCTAAATATCCCATTATTTCAATTGATCCTCCAATGAGTCTCTAGTTCTGTCATCAAAATGGTTACCTTCCTCTGGAAAGGTTTCAGTTTCTTAATATCTTAACTAATATATGTCACCCAGAATTGAATACAATATTCTAGATGTGGTCTAAGGAGGGCAAAGTGCACTGAGATGAGCATTTCCCTTATTCTGGAGGCTATGATTCTTGCAATGTAGCCTAAGGTCAAATTAGATGTTTTGGCCCGGTCGCTATATCACATTGACTCATGCCAAACTTACAATCTACTAAAATCTTTCATACGAAGTGCTGTCTAATTACCGCTCCCAGAGAAGCGATTTTTCATAACCAGGTGAACCATTTCACATTTATCCCCGTTATTCTTAGAGTCTATCCATCCTTCCATTTGCCTGGATTTTTTTTTTTTTGCATCATATAGATCATATATCCCGGGCCATAATTCTGTGAGTCTATACAAAACACAATGAATCCAAATGAAGCTGTAATCAGTTTCTGTGTTTTTAGGACAAGGATAACAGCCTCTAAAAATTGTCTTTTATCCACCTTTGAAGAGATGTGTCCTTATAAGCATAATAATGAGGGAGCACAAGATTTGCCTCTAAGGTGATAAGATTGATTTTCCCAAGTAGTTTTTGGAGTCAGTGTGATTGTTTTATCACTACAACTTGTGTGTGTGTGTGTGTGTGTAGGTTTGTGTATGTTGCCTTTATAGATTCTGTGTATGTCCACATGTGTTTGTCTAAATGTGCCCTATGGGAGGCTTTGGTTGATATTATAGGAATCTTGCCCACACATCTCCAAGTGAAGCTCTTGATTATGGCCTGAAGGGGTGGCAGGAAAAAGAGCAACAGGATGAGCTGTCAGAGACATGGCACCATATTATAACTATTTCTACCCTGCCATAAAATATTGTCTGTAATGAAGATTGGAGTATGCCCAGAACACCTAACATGGAGGCATCTTGTTTCCTGTGTTCTCTTACCATGTGGGTTAGAATAGCCTCCTTCAATTGGCTATGTAGCTGGAACAGCCTGCATATTTTAAAAATTGCCAAGAAGGGACAGTCTCTCTCTTTCCAGTGGGCTCAGGGGATAAGGATTATAAATAATTCACTCAGACTAAAGGTACTATGAACTGAAAGAAAAAGGGGAGATACCTTCCTGCATCTTTCTCTTTTTACCCTTGACTCTGAGAAATTGGCAATGGGTTTTTGCTTCTGTTTTGTTTTATTTGACCTTCTCCTTGTCAAGAAGTTGGAGAAGATGATAACAAACTGGACAATGAGTGACCTTGATCACTGGGCAAAAGAACAGCACCTTGAGTTGCTTCTGGGCAGTACAGACCAGAGGTGAACATGAAATATGTGTGCAGCAACCTTGCAAGTCTCCTGGGAAGCATTCCTGCTTCCCAGAAGAGAAGAAAACCACAGAAGTGGTCGGTTCTAGCTTGTTTTAAGAGTTTAGCAGTGCATACTGGAGCCTTGGGCATTTTAGCATATTTTTATACTAAAGATAGTTTTTATATCTTGAAGAAATTTATTCAGCCTCTGTCAAGTACCTGATATCTGCCATGTTGTATATTAACTATTCCAGAGGAGGCTTTATTAATCCCTTTGGGGAAGATCTTAGTTATGCCTAAACTTTAAGAGATTTTCTGAAAACTGCTTCCCTGGGGTGTGGTTGTAATGAATCAGAGAGTGGAAAAACCTCCTTCCGATCTCTTTTTGGTCAGAATGTGTTGTGCGTAATCCCAGAGTTGAGGGCATGGTTTTCTGGAAGGGACCATGGATAATAGCTCCATAACACTTTAAGAATTACTTTAAAAAAATAAACTGAAATTCCTAAGAAAAACTCTTTGGTATAAATAACAAAAAAAGTTTAATTATTCTTGATGTACAAATAAGAGAACAAGAGTTCAGAGAGAAGAGATGTATGCATAGTCATGTGACTGACCTTGCACTGGGGGCAGCCAGGTGGTGCAGTAAATAAAACACTAGGCTTGGAATCAGGAAATTTTATCTTCATGAGCTCAAATCCAGCCTCAGGCACTTACTAGCTATGTGACCCTGGCCAAGTCACTTAACCCTATTTGCGTCATCTATGAAATAAGCTGGAGGAGGAAATTGCAAACCATTCTAGTATCTTTGCCAAGAAAAACCTCAAATGGGGTCAGACTTGACTGAGCAACAATGCCACCATTAACTTTAGTCAGTGCTGCACAAGTTCAAAGCAGAGGCTGAATCTATGAGTAGAGCAAGCACTTTACAATTTTCCCCCTCTCTGGGTTCTCTTCTTCCACCCTCAATAATACCTCAGCCTACTCCATCTCCAGAGCAATTTGTTGACTTTCAAGTACCTGCGGCCGTCAAATGCTATAGCTCTTAAGAACTGTGTCCTCTTTTCCCAGTCTTTCCTAATTCCATGTTTCTTACTCTGAAGGATGGAAACAGCTCAAAAGATAAGACAATGAGCACACCTGAAGTGTAAACTTCATGCTGCCAGCTTCACCTGGGCTTCTGCTGTGTGCCTCATTATGCAAATGGCTCTTGGCAAATGGCTTTGCAAGTTCCACCAATTCAGAATACCTGAGTTCTCATCTCCTCTCTCTCTCCAAACTGACAAAACACTAAAAATAGGTCTGAGAGAATCTCCTTGTCAGAATCCCAGTAGTTCTGCATCTTTTCTCAATAACATCAATATGGAAATAAAATTCAAAATAGAAGTGATAAGAAAATTGACTCTAGGTTATAGAAATTGTTTAACACTCAAAACTGGATTCATAATTGGTTCGGTGGCTTATTCAAATGAGCACCTACTCCCCAGACTATATTTCAGGGGATCTCCAATCTCATCCATGCAGGTGCTCTTTTGAATAGCACAGATTTTATCTCCCTGGGAGATTCTTATCCATATCTGCCCACCTTGGCTAAATGAAAAATTTTTTAAATCAAAAGGAAAGAATTCCAACCTTGCCTTTCCCAAATAGATGCCTGGCAGGAAACCTAATAAAGGACATTTATTTGTGTCTTCACAGGACCTAGGAAATGGAAAAATGAGAAACCATTATTCACCTATAATTAAAAAAAAATTTTTTTAATGTTATTTAAATGTTTTATGTTATTTGCTGTAAGCTGGAATTTTAACAGAAAAGAGTTTGGGGTGTTTTTGTTTTTAGAAGACTGAATTAGTGGATCAATTCCTCTTATTGGTTGCTTAGCAACCAATGCAAATTAAATAGTAACCAATCAGCAGACCTGATGGGAGGGAGAGGTTGAGTGTCTTAGAAGCTGATTGCCAGAGAAACCATTGATTGGAAAAATACTCTCATGGGGATTTTAGGCAGTGGCATATTGCTGTAATGGGATTTTCAATTCCTGTTTTGCTGTTAGTAAGAGATGAAGCTTGGATGGTTGGAAGAGTAAACTGAATATTTCTTGAGAAGTTATTGGTAGGAAATCAAATATCTACCTCAGGTAATGGAAATATCAAAGGCTAAATAGAAGCTTCTTCCACGGGCTTTTGACCTCTAAGCTACCATGAAACCTGGAAGATTTGGAATTGAATTATATGTGTATGTGTATATGTATATGTATGTGTATTGTAGTATAAGTACATAATATACACAAGCAGAAATATTCATATATGCATATGTATATAGGGAAGTACATATATATGTGTATGCATAAATTCATTGCACAATACACATATGTATATGGGTATATATAGGTATGATATTGTATTTCCCTATAGGACATAGATATGGTGTCATATGTCCCTGTAGGTACACATACATGCACACAAAGGCTACCTAGTCTAACACGCATTGATATTATCCAGCTTTTACTTGAAGTCTTCTACTGAGGGGCGATCTGCTGAGTCCTGAGGCAGTCCATTTGCTCTCTACTTTTTGGATAGCTTCCATTTTTAAGAAATTTTTCCTTGAACCAAACCTTAATGTGTCCCTTTATACCCTTTATAGCTTCCTGCTTCTGCTTTTTGGAACTTGAAAGAGCATCTATAGTCACTCTTCTATTAGCAACCTCTGGGATACCACCCTAGGGCTGAGCCACCCTACCTGGTGAATATGAATGAATGAGTGAGTGAGTGAGTGAGTGAGTGTGTGAGTGTGTGAGTGAGTGAGTGAGTGAGTGAGGGCAAACTCATTTAATCCACTATATCTCACTGCCTGAATAAGGCTTTACATTGTATTCAGCTCAGAAATATTGCAAGCTGCCCTGCCACTACATTTAGTATACTTCCCCACCCCCATTTCCATCTTTTCCACAATAAGCCTAAGGAAGATAACCACTACCAAGAACTTTCTTTGCAGTTTTTATACCAGTATCTGTTGCAGAATATAGAAAAAGTAGAGAAATCTTATGCAAAAATTACCAAGATCCTCCAAATCAAGTCAACCTATACTAGAGCACTTCAACATAAGAGTAGGCATAGGGGGAAATGGCAAGAAATAGCTTGGAAAAATAAAAATTGGAAGAGGCCAAAGGATCATAGAACACTCACAAGTCTTATCTATGCTAGGTGTTAAAACTAAGCACAAAACAATCAAGAGAAAAATGAGCAAAACCAAGGAAACCATTGTATACAGTAACAATATTGTTTTAAGAATAACTTTGAGCAATGAAGCCATTTTGAATATTATAAATACCCAAATTATAAAGGACATATGAAGAAAGACAATATCTACATCCAGAAAAAGAACTGATAAATAGAGGTATGTAGAGAATAATTTTATACATTATACCTATTTATGTATAATGGTAGCTATCTCTAGGGTCAGATAGGGGAGGGGAAGAATTTACATGACAACTTTTTAATATATTTAAAAAGACAACAAGTTGTACATAATAGATTTGCAGTTGTGTATGCAATTATCTTTTTTATTATACTATGTTATGGAAATGCTTGTTTTATTTCATAAATTTAAAAATAAATCAATAAATGGGAAGAAAAAAAGTAAGTCAGTTTTACTGAGCGTTTTTCAAATATGCAGAATAGTCAGGAAGGATGTTGAAATAGGTCATATCCTTTGACTGAGTCCTGGGTAGATCCACAGAACCTACTAGAGTCCCAAATGGAATGGACCACTGCAAAGAATACAATAATCTTTCTAACTTATTAAGTGAAGAAACCTCAGAGAAACTCAAAAGACCATGGCAAGGAAGCTGAGTCACCCTGTCATAGTAAAACCAGAAATAACATTTCAAAGTTGCTTTTCCTTCCCAAACTAGCATGCATCAGCATCACCTTCCAGTCCCAGGCTCCTTACTACCTTTCCCTAATGACTGCTCTTGCTAGACCAGGATAAGAACCTTATAAAAGCCCACCAGGCTTTATTGGTCCATGGGGAAAGACTGTCCCACTCCTACCAGGGTTTCAGCAGGGTGCCTGATTCTACCAAGACCCAATGGATCTGACATTTTCCCATCATCCTCTCTGCACATCACTTCATTTTGTATCTCTTCTTAATAAAATCCAACTTACTTTACTGTCTTGGGGGCCCCATGTTTTCTTGTCCTGGACCTTTAGTGTTCTGAACCTTCCTGAGTCTTCCTAAGATAGACATTCAAAACAGGGAAGTCTCATGTATTTTTATAGGGTTCTTGTTTGGGTCTAGTAGTACCAGGCATTGACGAAAAGTAGTGAGGGTCCTGGACCTAGGGGATGGTACTGATTTATACTACTGGGTGAATGGGGGAAGGAGGAGGAGAAAACTCACTGGGCATTGACCACTAGTTGATGGTGGGAAAAGGGTTTGGGGCTGTTAGAGCTAGTCTTGTCTAACAGGATGACTTAAGGGTTTTGAGCTTTTCCAGGACTTCTTCATTTAATGGGATGAAGATGATATTGGAGCCATTACAAACTCCCAGGAGAAGAAACTCCTACCAGTGCAGGTCAGCACTTCCACTGAAAAATAAAAAGTTGCTTAGAGCACTGAGGAGTTAAATGACATTTCCAGAGTCACAGAGCACCATGTATCACAAAAAAATAAAAATACATTTTAATACAATAGTAATGTTGATAATTCATAAGATCAGACACCACAGAAGAGAATAAGCATTTATTAAGCACCAACTTTATGCAAGGCACTGTGCTCAGCACTTTATACATATTATCTCATATAAATATTATATCACATTTAATCCTACCCATGGAGGTAGGTACTATTATTATTCCCATCTTACAATTGTGGAAACTGAGGCAGACAGAGGTTAGGTGATTAACCCAGGATTATACAACTAGTAAATGTCTGAGGCTGGATTCAAACTTGGGTCTCCTTAACTCAAGACCAAGTATTCTATCTACTGTACCACCTAGTTGCCTTTAGTGTTCTAATAATTCAGTGCTCACAAACAAAGTCCAGTTACAAAAATTCTTCTTAACTACCATTTTTTTTCTACAGAGAATTGTAGACTTTATAGAAGTTTAAAGTACTATGCAGTCTATAGTAGCAGTAAGTGTCTAAGATCAGATTTGAACTCAAAACTTTCTGTTTTGAGCTTCCTGTCCATTCTACCTAGCTGCCTCAACATGATTTGACCCTGGAGTCGAACCTCATCATTTTTAAAAAGAGGAAACTAAAGCAAAAGTGAGGGACTTATCCAGGTTTGCTCAAAAATTAAACACAAGAGTTTGCATTTGAACACAATTCCTCTGATCCCAGAGGCATTCCATTTTCCAAACAAACACTATTATGCTTCCTGACCAAGGAGTCTACCTGCATTCTGCCAGACCACTGACAATTTAGAGTGATAGTCTAAATGATCTCCAAATTAAAAGAAAGGATAAATGTGAGAAGATAAAGGTAGTAACAATTACAGCCTGACCCAATTGAACAAATTGCTAATGACAAAAAATGGGTAATGGATAAAAGCAAAGACATTAACTTTGGCATTTACCATTTTATATAGAAATACAACCAATGTGAAGTAGTTGCCACAACAAGGAGGGAGGTCAAAAGAGTTCAAAAAATCACCTTGGCCCACAAGCATATTGCATTGACTCATAAAAGTTACTAATACTTTTGTTGTTATTGATTATAGGTTAGCAGTTTATTAGGGCAGCCTTCTTCAAGGGACCCAAGACATAGGTCTGAACATGTCACAATCCCCTGCCCCATTTCAATAAATTCCAAGGGCTCCCCTATTTGCCTCTAAGATCAAATATAAAACTTTTTGGTTGGCTTTTAAAATCCTTCATAACTTGACCTCTTCTCACCTGTCCCATCTTCCTATATTTTGTCCTTCTGAGACCCAGTAATTCTGGCCTCTTTGATGGTCCTTACACAACTGTCCATCTCACCTCCAGACCTTTTCACTGGCTGTTACCCATTGTCCCTCCCCCTTCTCATCTCTATATCCTGACTATAAGGCTTCCTAAGTCTCACCTTCTGCAAGAAACCTTTCCTAGTCTTCCTTAACCTTTGTACCTTCCCTTTAAGGTGATCTCCAATATCTACCTCTATTGTTGTATGTCTTTTATTTTGGAAGAGGGTCAATGATATCACAGGATGATGTCTTGACTTGTGTATGGATTGTATTTAAGGGAGGCAGAGTTGTACAAAGTCATCATCCTCACTCTCTTTCCAGAGGCATTGCCCTTCACTCACTGACAGGTTTGAGGCTGTCAGTTTTAACCTATTTGCCAAGACATTTTGCCAGGGTATGGTCAGTGTTGCTCCAGCTTCTTGGAGCCACAGGGAAGAGCTGGGTGGCAAACAAACAACAAAGGTGGATGGGCAGCCCTGAAAAAGGCTCAGCAAGCCCTCATACCAGAGGCACTCATCCCCCCTCCCCACCCCATCTACCCTGGTATATATCTGTATATTCAATATACCAATATGTACATACTTGTATATGCATGCATGGATGGATGCAAGTGTATATATGTGTGTGTATATATCTTTATACATATACATGGCTCTTTGCATTAGACTATAAGGTCCTTGAGAGCAAGAACTGGGTTGTTTTTTTGGTCTTTCTCTGTGTCCCCAGTACTTAGCACAATGCCTAATACATAGCAGGTGCTTAAGAAATATTTATTGAGTTGGAGTTTACTATGTTATCCATAGATTTTAAATCATTGCATAAAGTCAATGATTATCTTAAAGGATCTTTCAATATTAACATTTAATCATTTAACTTTTTCTTTTAACCAAACACTGTGAAGAACGATGGAGATGACAGTAGCTACAACTTTCAGAACTGTGAGATCACACACGGAAATTCCCTCATAAATAGAGAGAATTTTTTGCATCGTTTTTCCCACCCTAAAACTTGACCATAATAGGGCAACAACCCAAATTTCTTATTGAGTCAAGGTATGAGATTAGGATCATACAAGGGATTTAGGGAACTAGGGTTTTCCCTCTACCAAAAAAAAAACCCAATGAACTCTTTTAGTCCTACTTTACTGGATTGGAAGTGAGTTGACCTGGGTTCAAATTCTGACTCCTCTACATGGTATCAGAGTGACCTTGAGCAAGGCTCTGGGCTTCTTTATGCTTATCTCTAAAATGAAGGGCCATGGTGTAGGGAAGGGGGGAAGGAGGGGAGCAGTTTTCAACTAGATGATATATAAGCTTCCTCTTTTCTCTGAATTTCTGACTCCATAATCTCACGACTACTGCTTTCATAAGGGCAGGGATTATTAACCTGGAATTTCTGAAAGCATTTTTTTAAAAATATGTTGATGACTTTCTTTCAACATAATTGATTTCATTTATAATCCTAGGTACTGACCAGGCACAATACAGTAGGCCTATAACCCCATGAAGCAGGAGAGACTGAGGCCGGTGGATTGCTTGATCTTGGGATTTCTGAGCTACAGTTGACTAAACTACACTGTCTGGAATAAGGTGAGCTCCTCCAGGGGGAAGACGAATGTACTGGGCTGCCTTAGGAGAGGTCAGAAACAAAGCACATCAACCCTTCTAATGCTCTCAGTAATGAGACTAGGCCACAAGTGACCACTGTACTTCATTTGGGTGAGATAAGGGAGATTCAGTCTCAAAAAAAAATGCTATGCATTTATTTTATACACTTAAAAACACTGTTGCGAGAAGAGACCTATAGGCTTCACTACCAAAGGTCCCTGGAACACAAAAAGTTAATTAAGAAACCCTGCTTTAGAAAACTGGGTGGATCACAAGTGACAATAGCTGAGGATCTTATCAGGCTCAGCTTACCTTGGAAAAATCTTTCCACTTTGCCAGCTCTCATGATGAATGGCAAATATTCCACAGGCTCTCTAACCAATCCAATTTACATTCTTGAAGGGCCTGAGCTAGAGACCTCCCACATCATTTTCTATTTTGCATCTGGAATACTCTGAAGGCTTCTAAGGGGTTTATTCTGACTTCCAAAGAGTCAAGTTCAATTTTAGAACAGGTGTGTTACTGTCTGGCACATGTCTATTGGTGACTCATAAAATGACTCCTGTGGCCTTGGCTGCTTGGAAAATGCCAGCAAGTTATCTCAGGTGTAACACTTAATTTTTTATGGCAAAGCTTTGGTTTGATAAGTCCGTGTATGAAACTAACTTTGGAATATTGTTTCCTGTTTTTATGCTTGGAAATTCAGACTGCAAGGTGAATATATACAGATACATACACACATGTACATGAAAACACACTACACACACACATATATGTATATATATATGAGTTATGTATGTGTCTGGAAGCACACATGGGTGTCTGTATCAGATGCCTTTTTTCCATATAGACAGTTCTTAAAAATGTCATTTAAAGACATAATAACCCAGATTACTTTAATTTCCCATTAGTTCCTCATCCTGTCCTCAAATTGACAATGTTACAATAGGTTTGAGACCATATATAACAGATAAATAGATAGACAGACAGACAGACAGACAGACAGATAGATAGATAGATAGATAGATAGATAGATGATAGATAGATGGATGGATGGATGGATGGATGGATACATAGATACATAGATAGATAGACAGACAGAGAGACGGATGGATAGATGGATGGATGGATGGATGGATGGATGGATGGATGGATGGATGGATAGATGGATGCATCCATGCATGCATGGATGGAGGGACGGATGGAGGGACGGATGGAGGGATGGATGGATGGATGGATGGATAGATGATGGATAGATGGATGGATGGATGGATAGATAGATAGATAGATAGATGATGGATAGATGGATAGATGCATGCATGGATGGATGGATGGATGGATACATAGATGGATAGATAGATAGATATGATATGATATATAGGTAGGTAGATTTGGTAGATAGGTTGGTAGACAAATAGCCAGACATGCATATACAACACAATAAAATTCAGTGGCTCCTTATTAACTCTTGGACACAGAATCTTCCATTCAGCATTTAAAACCCTTCCCAGACTGCTTACAACTTCCTTTTCTAGCTTTGTTGTACATTATACGATCTTCCCAAGTCCAGCTGCCTGACCTCATCACCATTTCTCACGAGAAGGGAAATAGTCAGGAGTGTCCTTGGTGAGGGGCTCTGGGTCAGTTTAACTATCCGGGAAGTTTTGTCATTTGTGGGATCTCTGGTCCAATCTCTGCTCTTCCCTCTGGGGTAGCGGGTAGAAGTGGGAAACATTCCTTTGATCCCCTATGGAGCCCATCTTACTCTGACCCCACATTAACTGAGCAACAAGTCACACATTTCACCCTTCTCTCAGCATTCTCCAGTAGACCAAAGAGGTTGGAAGAGGTCTCTCGTTTCTGCCAGTGACTAGAGACTACACCACTTCTACTCCCCTCAATTTCAGAGGTCAAAGAATCCCAGTTACACTTAACTACTTAACAGTAAGATTGAATTTTATAAAGGCATAGTTACTTCAAAGACATAAGGAGAGCAAACATGCAAACATTCTTCACACACACCTGGGAGAGAAATAGCTCTTTCTACTCCCCCTCATTCTTTGGGGAGGGGAATTATGTTTACAACTTAGTTTAGTTCCTATATAGTATTAGTCCTGCCAAGTTCCATGTCTAAAACCCTCCCTGAGCTTTAACCTTGCACCTCTTGCTTCTCAAGTCTTCTCTGCTTGGCTGGTTGCAATGCAACATCCTGTCTAGAAGCCTGGGCTCCAAGGTCCCCATGGCCAGGGACTCATACACTATACACAGAAACGAAAAGGTCAAAAGACACAGACTAAAACCCCAAGCCTTTTCTCAGGGCTGTAAAGCCTAAAGCGAAGGGGGTGGTCCTCAAGCCCTTCTCCAGTTTACTGAATAGTGTTCCTGCTGAAAATGAGTCTTCCACTCTGGATATAGAAGCAAAAAGAGCCTAAATCAGGTAGCTTTAAAAGTGCAGGCAGTTCTGCCCATGAAGCTAGTGGAAAGAGAATGTTTTTGAACATATGGTAGGCTAAAGCAGAACGTCCACACCTGTCTAATGTGCCTATTTCCCAGAAGCAGATTCCCTGACTACTGAACAAGTTAAACCAAATTTTACCAACATGTTGTTTGACGTTAATTTTTCATATACTTTGTTTCCATATCACCTTAGCTTCCTATTATATACCTCTTCCATACAGAAAAACATATTTTATAATATTTCTTTCATTATCAATGATTTGGAGCATTTTAACTTTTTTATTGGTAAGTTTGCATTTTTTTCCTTTTATTTCTTTTTTTTTTAATTGTCTGTTTGTACTTTTCACCATTTACCTATTGGGAAATGGATCATGTTCTTGAGTAACAGATCTTTATCAGAGAAAATTTGCTGAAAAGTTCCCCCCCCCCCATTAACCGTTCACTTTTTTATTCTAAGAGCATTGATTTGCCTTAGTAATTTCTTTCAATTTTATGCATTACTAGTTTATTATTTGTGGTCACCCTCTACTTTATTTAGTTGAGAATTCTCCTCCTCTCCAAGAGAAATGTCTCACCTCCCTTTCTACATTTATGATGTTGTCTTTTACATTAGATCATGTCTCCATCTAAAGCTTATTGTGCTATATATGGTAAGAAGTGAGTCTAAACCTAATTTCTGTCAGATTGCTTTCTAGTTTTCTCAGCAAGTTTTGTTGAATAAGGACTTCTTACTGCAGCAGTTGGTATTATGGGCTTATCAAATTCTGTGTCAGTTGCTTGATTCCCTCTCCCTCAAAATGAGCAAATAATATTTCTCCAATTATTTAAGTATTCCTTAATTTTTATAGAATGTCTCTTTGTAGGTAGACTCTCACATATTCCATACATTCTATAGTTATTTTAATATAATTTATTTTTCTATATCTTTTATGAGCTTTTTGGTCACATATGAAAGAGTGGGTGATTTCTATGCTTTTATTTTGTGGCCTGCAATTTTACCAAAATAAATCTTTCCATTAATTTTTAGATGAATTTCTAGAATTCTTTAAGTAAACCATTAAATCATTTGTTAAAGAAAAAAAAAAGGAAAATTTTGCCTCTTTGTCTATGTTAACTTCTTAAGTTTCTCTATCATGCCTTGTTGCAATAGCTAACATTTCCATAACTATATCAAATAAGAGTTGTGGCAACAGACGTCTTTGCTTTGACCTTGATCTTACTCCAAAGATCTTTACGTGGCATAGAGTATATGAGGCATGCTCCAAATCCTCACCAGCATCGTGAAGGAAATCCACCTCAGAGTTCAAGTCAAGGATTAATGACCTGTGTGTGGTATGGCTCCCCAGATTTTCTTTGTTGCAGATTTCATTACTATGATTAAATCAAGCCCCAGAACAGAGCAGAGCTTCTTAAATTCTATTCATCAGCACTCATAAGAGTCTGACCTGACTAACCACACGAAAATACAAGTGGATGAAGAATGTCTGAGGAAACCCAAAATCAGTCCTATATAGTGTGTCCATCTCTACCTAGTCTAGGAATCTTCAAGACTTTTATTTCATCAATATGTATGGTCATGTATGTGTGTATCCACAATTAAGTTTAACAAAAAAAAAGTGTATGAGATCCTGGAAACATAAAAACAAAAGCGAGACAATCCTGACACTCCCTCCCCGACTATATTCTACTGTACTTATTAGCTGATAATTAAATACAAGATAATTTAAGGAGCAAAAGAACACTAACATCCCCTAGAGTTTGAGATCTTTACTGAGCCTTGAAGAAAGCTGGGGATTTTAGAAGTTGGTTATGAGGAAGAAGTATATTCCAGGCAAAGGTTTGAAGGCAGAAGATGGAACACTGAGCTTGGAGGACAGCATTGCAGTAACTACCTGGAACACAGGGCTCAAGAGGGGAAGGAACATAAAACCTTTCTAGAACAGGAAGGCATTTCCATATTTGAAGGTCTTTTAATGCCAAGTCAAGGAATTTGCATTTTAGTCTAGAGACTATTCTGGATTATCTATGAAGTAAAAAATGAATTTGCAGATTAGACACTGGAGTCCTTCCAAGCAACTAAAGCATAAAGACATTGTTTATAAGGTTGATGGAAAGACAACTGGCAAAACAGAAAAACCAAAGTTTAGATAGAACTTATGGTTTACAATCATTATCTTTTTAAAATGCTACTCTTAGGGGCAGCTAGGTGGCACAGTAAATAGAGCCCTGGCCCTGGAGTCAGGAGGACTGGAGTTCAAATCCAGCCTCAAACACATAACACAAAAACTAACCATGTGACTTTGGGCAAGTCACTTAACCCCAACTGCCCTCCAAAAAGCAAAAAGAAAAAAATGCTACTTTTAGCAAGTTAGAAGACAAAAAAATTAAAATCCTTACAATGGAATGTTTTATGATTAATATCTAACAATATAACATATGACAACACAACATGTAATATGACATATTTAATATGTAACAGAATATAATTATTTGAATGATATTCTATAGGATAGAATGTGATATTAAATGACATATGATATAATGTGATTGTATAAACCTTATAAGATAAAATATAAAAACAGAATAATGTGTTATAACATTCACACATATGAAATATAAGTATAAATTATATAAGAGAATCTTTCTTAAGCAAGAGGGCTCTGCTCTATCCTCTGCTTATTTCCCATGGTTAGCTGTGCTTGACCCTCTTCTAATGGATTTTGCATAACTCTCCCTTACCAACAATAGATGGAAAGAGTGACAAAGCATATGAAAATGATGACCTCATTCACTTTGAATATCACATTAACCCCTGAGCACCGCTTCTCAATTTGTCAGCTTTCCCTGAGCTCCCTGTCTCTCTCTAGCATCCCTGACCTGCTGGTCTGATTATGAATGATCAATATGCCCATTTACCAGAGAACTCTTTGCACATCTCTAGACCCTCGGCCTTTAGTCACTCATGCAGATAATAACAGCCGTTCAAGTCACTTGCCCATAACTCCAAGCTTCATTAAGCAAAGGAGATGTCACCAAAAGTTCCTTTCACTGTCTTTTGCTATTGCACAAGGAAAAAATGATGCTGCTATAGACTAGGAAGTAAATAAAATGAGCAATGTTTTGTATATTTGGTAGCATTGTACTGCACATGAATTTCTTGAGCAGGAACACCAGGATCCATTGACTTTTCCAGGTTAAAAATAGTAGATGCTGTCTGAGCAAACATTTGGGACAAAAATCATAAAACATTCATGGTATAGATTAAGCTTTGAGGAAACTCTTTCAATGCAATATATCAAGGCATTAACTTGACATGGAATATTGCCACTCCTCATTCATTATAGACCAACAAAATCTAGTGCCAGACTGATGTCCTTGGGAGCTAAATCTGGGTCATCAGGAGATCTGCATACACTTGCAAAGAAAGCCTCTATGTTAGCAGAGTCAGACGTGAAATTCACTTGTGAAACAGAACCTGAACAGGTGGATAGGTTATTCAGAAGCTGGTCATGGGATTCTGATATATGGGCAGAATGGAGTTGTTTAAATTTTTCTAGGACATGGGCATCCAAAACAGAGATCTCTATTCATCATCCCCCTCACTTTCTGCCTCACATAAAACTCCCACTTCATATATTTGGTGTCTCTCCATTCCGTTTTTCGCTGACAAGAGCCCATCCCCACTCATACCCATCGTTTCCTGGATAAATTCCCTGAAAAAGCTATCAACAATCAGTGCCTTCACTTCTTCTCCTCCCTCTCCTTACCTCTGCAGGCTGGCTTCCAATGTCATCATTCAACTGAAACTGCTCTCTCCAAATTTACCGATTTCTCAATTGCCAAACATAATGGCCTTTTAAAAATCCTGGTCTTTCTTGACCTCTCTGTAGCTTTTGACACTGTCACCTTCTTCTCCTTAATGCTTTCTTCTTAGTTTTTGGAGCATCATTTTCTCCTACTTGTCTAACCATGCTCAGTTTCTGTTACTGCATCTTATTCCAGGTCATGCCCAGTAGCTATGGGCATCCTTCAAGGTCTGGCATTGGGCCCTTATTTCTTCCTATACGCTTGGTGTCCTCATCAGTTCCACTGCATTCAATATCATCTCTATACAGATTATACTCACATCTATTTACCCAGCCCTAATGTCTTTGCTCTCTCACATATCCAAATGTCTAATGAACATGTCAAACTGAACGTCCTGTCGACATCTTAAATGCTGAACTCATTTTCTTTCCCTAAAAACCCTCCACTCTTCTGAAATTTCCTGTTACTATTGAGGATGCCACCAACCCCTCCTAGTGACCCAGACTCACAAGCACTGCTTGTTTGTTTGGTCATTTTCGGTTGAGTTAGACTCTCCATGTTCCCATTTGGAGTTTTCTTGGATAAATTATTGGAGTGGTTTGCCATTTCCTTCTCCAGTTTCGGAATATTATTGTGCTATAAGAAATGGGAAGCAGGAGGATTTCAGAAAACCTGGATAGACTTATGTGAACTGATGTGTAGTACAGTGAACAGAGCCAGGAGAATAGTGATAGCATTATTGTTCAATGAAGAATAATAAATAACTTAACTATTTTCAGCAAGACAATGATGCAAGACAATCCCAAAGGACTAATGAGGAAGTACGCTATTCACCTCCAAATAAAGAACTGATATTTTTTGAATGCAGCCTGAAGTGTTCTATTTGCCACTTTCCTTCATTCTTTTTCTTTTATTTGAGTCTTCTGGTACAAAATGACTAATATGGAAAAATTTAACATGATTACACATGTATAACCTATATCTGATTGTTTACCATCTCAGGGAGGGGAAGGAGCAGGGAGGGAGGAATAGAATTTGGAACTCAAAACTTTTTTTAAAAAAATTTTAAATCGTTTTAACATGTAATTGGTGGGGGAAATAAAATGTGTATTTAAAGAATAATGGCAGTTAGGTTGTGCAGTGGATAGAGCACTGAACTTGGAACCAAAAAGATTCATCTTCATGAGTTCAAATGTGACCTCAAACGTTTACTAGCTACCTGACACTGGGCAAGTCACTTTACCCTATTTTTCTCAGTCCCACATCTGTAAAATGGACTAGAGAAGCAAATGGCAAACCACTCCAGTTCCTTTCCAACAAAATCCTAAATGGAGCCACAAAGAGTCTGACAGGTCTGAAACAACTCAGCAACAACAACAAACTTATTAAATAAATGTATTATTGCTATAATCAGCTTATAGAAAGATGGAGAAAGAGCATGTCAATGCACAGGATATTTGATTAAATAGATCAGAAAACCAGTAATTCTTAGTATAGTGCCTGGCACAAGTGATTTAATTTCTTATTCATCATTCCAGGTATTTGTTTTTAATATCCACCAATTTCCTTTGAAATATTAGCTTTTCTAGCATTTAACTGAATGTAATAGGCTCTTGCAATTATTTTATTTCCTTTATGTTTTTAATTAATTATGTCATTTTTTAGTTTGGTCATTTTATCTTACTCTCATTTTTTCCTCTTCAGGTTAGATAATAGTTCATGAATTTTCTGTAGCATTTCTATCATCTGTTTTTGTTTTCAAGTTGCTATAATTCTCCTCCAACTTCCAAGATTCCTTTCCTTGCACTTGCTTTGTGGTTGCTGATTTATTCATTGTATTCTACATTATGTGCTTTGTTAATTGATCCACCTTCCTGTTTTGTTAATATATATTTTCATCAACATAAATTTTCCTCTGAAAACTACGTTAGCTATGTCCTATAAATTTCTCACTATTGTTTCATCATTATTGTCATTTTAATAAATTCCACTGTTCCCTTGAGCTAGGTACTGCCACTGCAGAAGCAGGGCACTGCTTCCTTTATGTCTGGATGAAGATAAGCTCTCATGTCCCAAGCAGGGCCCTGGATCCCCACTGCACCGCCTCTCCACCCACTATCCCAGTAGGGCTGTTATCTGTTGTCACAGTGATGAGGCCAAGAATAGCCAAACAAGATGCTCAGGCAACTCAAAAGTGTTCTGGATAGTCCAAGCCAGAACTTGCATTCCTGTTCTTATAAGTGGTCATCCTTCCAGATGCATTAAATTCTTCTTGCTACCAGTCAGCCCCAACCAAAGGATCCAGGAGCTCCTGACATACTGAGTTCAAAATAAAACTATAAATGTCCCTGTTCGGGGAAAAAATTTAAAAGGTAGTCAGAGATCCTCTTCACCAATATAGATGCTCTGCCATGTGCTCCTATGGAAAGTCCCCCTCTCCCCATCCCTTTCTATCTCCCTTTTATCCATTGTCTTCCCCCAAATGGAATGTGCTTTGGGGGTTGAGGGGTTTTTTTTTTGCTTGTATTTGTATGACCTGTGCTTAGCACAGTGGATGGCATCCAGTAAATGCTCTGTTGTTATTTTACAGTCATGTCCAACTCTCCGTGATCCCAATTTGGGGTTTTCTTGGCAGAGATACTGGAACAGCTTATCATTTCCTTCTCCAGCTCATTTTACAGATGAAGAAACTGAGGCAAACAGGGTTAAGTGATTTGCCCAGGATCACACAGCTAGTGAGTGTCTTAGACTAGATTTGAACTCAAGAAGATGAGTCTTCCTGACTCTCAGTCCAACACTCTATCCACTGTAGTGCCACCTAGCTGCCACAGTCAATACTTAACATATGCATTGTGAATCTCTAACCATGTGCCAGTAGCCACAAGTCAAACAAGGTAGGAAATGATACTTGGTTCCTGGACTCCACAGGAACCTCCCCACTCCTTACTGGAAGACCCAGAGAGAGAACAGTAGGGTTATAGTTCAGAAATCCATGCAAGAGAAAAAGGTTTCTCTCTTTTAAACTGTTTAGATGGGTTCAGCCTTCCACCTCCCCTTGTGACAGAGGTGCATTGGTCCACATCTCCAATTCCAGAAAGGTCAGTGGACTTCTGAGGAGGGTCTTGGGGAGGAATTCTTTAAAGTACTTCCCCTAGTTTGTTTTGCTTGACTATGCATATTGATTGCAAGATTTTTGTTTCTTCCTCCTCCTCCTCCTCCTCCTCTTCTTCCTCCTTTTCCTTCTTTTTTCTCCTTTTTCTTTAAGGTGGCAGGAAAGAAAGAGGATCTAGGTATAGGATAGCTAAAAAAAGAAAAAGAGAAGAGTGCCGAAGTCTTTTTATTCTTTTTGAATTCACAGAAGAGAACAGAAAGAACCAGATAGATCGGACAGCTTTGAGAGTTAGATGTTGAATATATTATGTGTTTAAAAATAAAAGCAAATTGTACACAAGAAAGATTCATGGTTCAGTCAGATGAAACATTAGGGGACACAAGATTAGACTCTGTAAATCTGTTGAGGCAGATTTAAATGTCACATCTCAGAGTAATTCTACCCTTGGAAATGTAGTTGTGAAACGTGAATTTCTCCTAATTATTCTCCCAGTCAGAGAAGGAAGTCCCCAAGAGTGTGCTGGTAAATGTTTAACAACTGGCTCTCTGTTGGGAGGATTTTATACTTAACCCTGATTGCCTCACTAAAAGGGAAAAAATTAGTTACATAGCAAACTTTATTTTCTAATGGTGAACATTTATTGAATACTCAATCAAAACTGACATTACCCAGCAAATTTAAGAAACAAACTTGATTTTTTTAAATTAAGAACTAAGCTTTACCCTCCCCCCAAAAAATGTAAACTTTCAAAATGAGGCACAAAATATTCAGATGTACCTGGACCCCCCGGGTATACCCTACATCAATGGGTACCCAAGGTAATGAGTTCCCATACTTTTTGCTCTTTCTTCACTTTTAATATGTAGTCTGCATGGCAGGCTTGTGACAAGGTTAGTGTTTCCATTAGGGATTTGGCTTCTCCTTTAAATAAAATGATGACAGCTGCAGGAAAATTAATTTGGTAAAAAGAAACTTGAAAGCAAAGAACAGCCAACTGATTGGATGTGTCATTCTGCTGTGGGATTTAATTCAAGAAGAATCCATGTGTCATTCTAAGTTCAATGTGAAGTAATGGAGCTTGTCTATTTGAAATAAATGGTGGCTTCAGTCCAGTTTGGATGAAAAACCTATTGTCCATGTTACGGTTCCCAAAATTACAGGCCTTCACAATATGGCATCCACCTTCTCATCCACTTTTTAATTTTTTCTCTGAATTTAACAAACATCCCTAAAAGGAAGTTTCCATATAGACTAAAATAGAAGAGAAGAATTATATTGAAACTATGAATTTCTAATATTTATAAACTACTTTTCCAGAAAAGCATATAATAAAGTCAACATATTTTCAAAGCTATCCTGCTTGTCTATGTTTCCCTCTGAAATTGTTTCCGTTATCTTCTGTATTTTTTAAGTACCTCAGTAACCTTTTTCTTTTCTCCTTTACTTTTGGCACTACTTTTTTTCTGTTCACCTCTTCCCCACAAATAGTTTTCCAAATCTAAACTGAAAAATCCAATGTTTATAACAAAAAATAACAATAGTCAAGCTAAACAGATCCATGTATTTGCTGTGTCCAAAAATGTCCCCTCAAGTCTACAGTGGAACCCATCACCTCTCTGTCTGGAGTTGGGTAACATGCTTCCTCATCAATCCTCTGGAACCATAGTTGGTCATTGCATTCAACAATTCTAAAATCTTTCAAAGCTGCTATAAGGAAAAGTAAAGAATCTTGCTATTATCATTACATAAATTGATATATAAGTTTTTCCCACTTCACCCTGTATCTGTTCAAAAAGTCTTCCAGGTTTCTCTGAAACCATTCTTTTCACTATTTCTTTTAGCACAATAATATCCCATTACATTCAGGCCCTATAATTTGTTCGGTCATTTCCCGATCATTTTGTTTCCAGCTCTTTGCCTACAATAAAAAAGAACTTGTTTTATTTTGTTTTACATAAGGATCTTCTTCTACTTTCTGTGTTATATTTGGGGTATGGGACTGGTAGAGGTAACCCTGGGTCAAAGGGTATCCACTTTTTAGTGAATTTAGGATAATAGTTCCAAATTGTCTTTTGGATGGTTGGACCAATTCACTACTCCATCAACAATACATCAATTTTGCCGAAAGCTCACAAAAAATTTTTTTTTGTCATCTTTACTAATCTAAAAAAAGTGAGGTGGAAACTCAAGAGCTACTTTCATTTGTATTTGGAACATTTTTTTACATAGGTAGGGATTGCTTGGATTTCTTCCTCTGAGAACTATTTGTATGTATCCTTTGGCCATTTATCTATTGGAAAATGGTCCTGTGATTTTCTCAAGGGGATGCTATGCTTACTCCCCCTTTTGTAGCCAAACTGCTGGGAGAAGGCTCTATACTCTTTCTTCCATTTTTTTCCTCCCACTCAGTTCTCCCTGAGATCTTGAAATCTCATCTCCAAAGTTACCATTTAAATGAAATTGCTCTCTCCACAGTTACAAATGGTGGTTAATTTTAAATCCAGTGGCCTTTTCTAAAAGCTCACTCATCGTTTTGATTTCTCTGAAGCTCTTTACACTTTTGACCACTGTCTCTTCCTGGATATTCTGGCCTTCCTGAGCACCATTGCTCTCTCCGTTGGTTTTCTTTTTACCTGATTAACCACTTCTCAGTATCCTTTGAAGGTTCATCATTCATATCCCACCCCCAAAGGATTGGTATACGCCCAAGGCTGTGTACTAGGTCTTTTCTCTCACTACACCCTCTGTCTGAGTGATTTCATCAACTCATATGGATTCAGTTATCATATCTTTGCAACAATTCCAAGACTTATTTGTTTTCTCCTGAACTCTAGACTGATATCACCCATTGCCTGTTAAGTTTCTCAACATCTGTGTCCCATAGACATTTCAAACTCACTATGTCCCAAACCGAACTTATTTTCTAACTTCCTAAACCTCCCTCCCTTTTTTTTTACAAACATCCATTTTTCTTTTGAGGGGACTACCATTCTTCTAGTCAACTAGGTTCGCAACCTCAGAATTAACAGTCATTTCCAATCTCTCTCTCTCTCTCTCTCTCTCTCTCTCTCTCTCTCTCTCTCTCTCTCTCTCTCTCTCTCTCTCTCCCTCCCTCCCCAACTTATGATCAGTAAGTCTCCAACTCAATTCTTCCTCTATGACACACTTTACATACCTCTTCCCTCCATTCACACAGCAACAACCCTAGTTCAGCTAAGACCTTGATCGTCTCTGCTGGACTATTCCAATAGCTTCCTAATTGGATTGTTGGTTTTTAGTTTCTTTCCTCTGCAATCCAATCTCCACAAATTTGCCAAAATACTCTTTCTAAAACCTAAGTCTGACTCTGTCATTCCCTTAGTTAAAAACTTTCATAGCTCCCTAGAGTCTTCAAGTCATTGAAAAAAAAAGAAAAGATTCCTAGACTGTACATTTATAGTTTTTTCAATGTGTCTCTAACTTACCACTCAAGGCTAATTTCTCCTTAATCCCCTTCAAGCACCCTTGTATTCCCATCAAGGCCTACTTGAGGAATCCTGATGTCAGCATTTTATTTCCCTACAACACACATTTGGACAAGTGTCTGCCAAGACTGGAATGGACCTTCTTACCTCTACCACTTAGAATCCTTAGCTTCCTTCAAGGCTTAGCTCCTGCAGACAACACCTACAGGAACTCTTCCTGTGTATCTTACACACTCTCTCATAAGTGCATATAGATGCCAGGGGAAAATAGATTTAATCTGAGAAAGCTCATATGACAAAGGGGTAATACAGCTCATGGTTGTTGGAAATCTTGTTTTCCCATTCATGGGATTCTCAAGAACCTCCCCTTAAGCATCCTTTGTCTTTGGCTCCCAGTGGAGATACCACCACCAGCTATTTGGGAGACACCAAAGCAGTGATAATTCATTCAAGAGAGTTTCCAATTATCGCAGCAAAGAACTTCTCTTTTGACCAGTGGGTATTATATCTATTTGACAGAAAATGGTAGTTTTGAGAGTAATCCTTCCATTTTAGCTTGTCTATTCATCATAGAAAATTATCATTCTTTCTCTTAATAAATATGGCTTATTCCAGGTCCTTCCACATATCAAATATAAGTAAATAACAACATTAATAATATACATCCATATAGTAAAGGATTCAAGATCCTATCAATGTGGGTATAACTCTTAACAGTCACATCAACAGTCATATCATCCTATATAATTCAAACACATGGTTTCTTACAAATCCTCTATGGAGAATTTACCCAGTGTGCCAGAGGTCCTGACAGTGTGGAGACAACTTCTAATGGTGCAGATTGGAAGTCTTTCTGAAACTTAAAATCTTATGAATTGCCTGGGGCACAAAGAGGTTAACTGACTTCTACCTGGTCATACAGCTAATAATTGTTTAGAAGTAGACTTTTACCTTAGAGCACCTAGGTCATGCAATGGATAGAGAATTGGACCTGAAGTCACGAAGACTCATCTTCTTGAGTTCAAATCTGGACTCAGACACTTACTAGCTGTGTGACCATGAGCAAGTCACTTAACCCACTTTGCCTCAGTTCTTTGTCCATAACATGAGCTGGAGAAGGAAATGGCAAACCACTCCAGTATCTTTGCCAAGAAAATCCCCAGATGGGCTCAAAGGGAGTCAAATATGACTGAGCAACAACAACTATAGACCTTTAGCCAGGTCCTTCTGATATCTGACATCTTTTATGTTAAATTGACACACACACGTGTGTATGTGTGTACATAAATGCATATGTACATATGCATGTACTTGTATGTAATGTGTATACATGTCTATTTACATAGATAAATGCATATGTACTTAAATTATTTCTACACATTTAATTTAGCTTATAATATACAATAGGTCTTTAACAAAAATAATAACTTGCCATTGCATAATTTTCAAATGACATGCATTATCTCATCACTGTAGTCCATGAGCTGGTAAGACAGGCATTATTTATCTTTTACAAATGAAAAACTAACCCAAAAGAGTTTCATGACTTTCCCTGAAACCATAAAGATAATTGATAACAGCATGGACCCATGATTTCTCTTTTCACATGAGTTCCTATCCAATCACAGTTATGTGTGATCAGATTTCACCAGTTTAGGGGGAAAAATGCATACCTTGAAAAAGCAGAATTGAAACTTTGCCCTGTTTAAAACTAGCATCATTTTGCTCAAATGGCCCCACCTATGAGACTGCAACTGTAAATGTGAAAAAGGATCCTTAGGCTCTTTTTCACTCTATGAAAAAAGGATTAGGATGTAATGAAAACATGAGGGTGTTGGGGGTGAAGAGTTTTCTGAAAGAAAAATTCAAAATCCATAACAAAGACATCAATGTAATGTATTAGCAAATCCCAGAAATTCAAGCAGGAAAAAAAAGCCTATAGTCAATGTTACAGGGATGAGGAAGACAGAAGTTTGTAAATTATGCTGGGTACATATATATTCTGTGGCAAGATGTAGCACTAAAGTCGAGAAATCAAAGAGATGTATTGTAACCTTGACACAAGTTTAGGAATGAAGCCACTCTTTTCACCTCAACAGCAAGGATAGTCTAATTCTGGTCTGAATAGACAAAAGCATCAACAGCAGGGCACTGATGCTTAGTTCTATCATGCAAATTAAGTCTTGAACAGGAGAAGATCCCATTGTCCAAGTTGCTTAAACGGAACAGAAGGTCAGTGACTGAAACAAGAGCAGTCAAAGAATTACAGTGAAAGAAGGAGAAAAGGTTTTAAGGTGGGAGGAGGGGGACCCAGAAAGGAATCCAGAAAAGGAGAAATGGCGAAGCCAACATCCTTTCACACTTTAAAAGAGTGTTTAGCTTAGGTCAGGAGCACCCCAACACCTCCTGAACCTAATGGACTCGGAAATGTTGTTTCAGAATTAATCAAGTCATTTAAAATCATAGCTGTAGTTTCTATTCACTACTCGTGTGCATAAATGTGCTGATCCCGATACTAATCCATGTCGGGTGACTTGAGCAATATATCACCATAATTGCCATTTTAGGGCAGCAAATTGGAGCTAAAATAACCAGATGCAAAAGAGATGGTCGGATCATACTCACAAGATGGATCTCCAAAGTTCAAGGAGAGTTCAAGCATGGAAGAGGCAATAGAGAGGGGTCAAGTGTAAGGGGATTGTTCATGTTCAAGAGGAATTAACTTCACAAATATATTGTTTCAGATGTGGTAATTGTCCCATCTCCCAGTCATTCATACCTCATTTGCTCATTGCCTTCTTAGTCATTTAATGAAATGAATTTTATTTTGACAAAATATTTCTTTTCAAAACTGCAGTTGATTTGCAAAGATGTTTCCCTCTCCTTTAGATAATCATTTTTAAAGGCAGAGATTGAATTTAGAAAACTCGAGACCTCCTTATATAAGTCATAGGTGTGTATGTATCCACTAACTACTAAACATGTCCATTTCAGGAAAACACAATGATATTTTTTCTAGATTAGTCTAATAGATTATCATATTGATTGGTCAGACTATGAAATTAAAAACAAGCTTATAGAAAGTTTTCATGCTTCCCATAGGGGTTGAGTTAGAGGATAGCTAAAGTTATTTCCAACTCTGATACTCCATGACTCTTTAGGTCATTATTCCAAGACCTCACTGTGGCATTGAGGTGATCATGGGTTCACAAAAGCTAACCATTCACACTGAATGGTGTGAATGGTATATCTACCATTCTGGATAGGCTTCAAGTATGGGACAGACAACCCATTCTGTCTGCTACCCAGGCATCTATCTATCCAGCATTAAATGTTAGCCTAAATAAGCATTTTAGGTTGCTTTTTAACCCTGGAAACCTATGAAAGAATGGAAAACAATTCTCAGTCCTATGAGACAATCTTTTGCTTGCTTCAGTAAAGATGGCAGATGACCAAAGGGGCAGGGAGAGGGAACAAAAATTTCCAAAATTCATACCATTGTTAGACTTTTTACAAACACTAATTGAATTATTGGCATTTTAATGGGCAAATGGTTCAATGACCAGCTTGCTCTACTAGAAAAACTGTCTATGTCAATGTTCATATCCTTCTTTTCACTAAAATTCAGAAGACAGAAAGACATCACAGGTAAATAGGATGGTTAACAGAGTCTTTGCAGAGGTGCAAATAAAGGCACTGAAGAACTTTTTTTTCATCTTAAGGCCAAAACTAACAAGTTTTCAGGTGTAATTTGACTATTTTGTTCTATATGTCTCCTGATTTGGGGTCTGGACCTGTGATTTCATTGATATGGGGAAATCTAATATGGAAACTTCTCCACTGATGCAGATCAACAGTCTCAGAAAGTTGTCTGGGTCACTGAGAGGTTAAGTAACTTGCCTAAGGTCACACAATCAGAATAGCTAGAGGCCAACTTTGTACCCTTTTCTTCTTGACTATGTCCATGGTTTGAACACTTTACCATGTGGTGTTTATAATATGCAAAAGCAAACAAGCCACCATGAAAATACTTGTACTTTCTGAGCTATTATTTGCTGTGGAGGAAAACAGAGAAATTGTATAAAATCCTTCATTGTGATTCTAGATAGAGATACAGACAATGATCCCCAAAGTCTTTAATAACTTAAATAGTTTTAATAGTTATTGATAGCTTAAATAATGACTCAAAAGCTTTAATAGCTTAAATCTGCACTAAGACATTCAGGACATACTGAATACCTATGTATATACCTAGAGATACATAGATGATAGGTTGATTATTACAGAAGAAGATGACAGAAGATAGTAAGTCCTAACTAAAATCTCACCACCTACAGGAAGGCTTTCCTTTTAGTTCAGTCATTCCAATTCTGTCCAACTCTTGGGGAACCCATTTGAAGTTTTCTTGGCAAAGAAGCCACTACAGAGGTTTGCCATTTCTTTCCCCACCCAATTTTACAGATGAGGAACTAAGGCAAACAGAGTTAAGTGACTTGCCCAGGGCCACACAGTTAGTGTCTGAGGTCAGATTTGAACTCAGGAAGATGAGTCTTCTTAACTCCTGGAATAGCAGTCTACCTACTATGCCTCTTAGCTGCCTAATTCCTTTAGGCAACTTTCCCTAATCCCTTTTAATACCAATGCTTTCACTCTTTTAATTATTTCCTGTTTATCCTTTATCATTCACTATATTCTTTATTATATTTATTCATACAGTTTGCTTTGTATATATTTGTTTGCATGTTATTTCCCCATTATATTGTAAGCTCCTTGAGGGCAGGGACTGTCTTTTTGTATCCCCAGCACTTAGTAGAGTGCCTAGCATATTGTTAGTGCTTAATATTTATTGAATGAATACTGAATGAACAAATGAAGCATGAGTAGCAGAATTAGGAAAACCAATATACACATGTCCTCAATATTGCACATGGAAAGGACACTTTTTTAAAATAAAGTGAATGCTGTATAATTATAATCAAGCTTTTCCCCAAAGAAGAGAGAAGAAATTGTACCTTCCTCCCTTCTTTGCAGAGATAGGGTATTATGAGTGTGGAATAATATTTGTTCTGTCAGATTCAATTGATGCATTGGTCAGCTTTATGGAACTCTTTTTTCCTGATGTTTCTTATTTTATGTTACAAGGAATGAATCATTGAATAGAGGAGTGAAGAGTTATATATGCAAATATAAATGTGACACCAAAATAAAATCAGTTAAAATAAAAGATTAATAGAAAAAGAAAATGAGTCCACTGAGGACTTAGCGTAAGACCCAGATATTAAGTCAAGAGCATTTGTAGATGAAACTGGAAATAAAACAACAAAATACTATGAAAATATGAATTGCTGATATTAATATTATCATAATTGTAATCTCATTCTTAATTTTTATTATGGTGTTCAGATGGAAATCATCCAAAGATAAGTCATCATCCTTTTATTGTTCTTCTATACTTAAGATTTTGTTATTGAGCAGGTGAATAAAACAATTCTTTTTGTAATTGAATTACACATGTAATTGAGATATAAGCTGATTTGTAATATCAATGAAATCATCTTTAGGACAAACCAGTAGAAGACAGACTGACAGGGATGATATGGACCTCATCCTGTTGCCACGTTGTTTTTACGTCTTCCCTAGATCTCTATATTTTTAAAGTTTTCGGTATAGTGACACATTTAAAATGTGATCTTTAAATCTTTATAGATGAATGATATGTCTAATGATTGAGTTTATGTCTTGAGTTCTCATAGACATTTGGGGGTTTGTAGTTGTACAGGAATTTGTCATGTGTTAGTTTTTAAAGCCTGTGATGTGTAATACTGGCCACGTGATCATGTCTTTCTAGGTATCTGGTAAAGGCTAAATTTTGGCAATCTGAAGTCCTACAGCACAGTTTTCATTCTTCATTGCATAATCTGAACCAGTCAAGAAATTCTTTAAGCATAACCTCTATACTTTCTGTTGGCAGTGGCCTGATGCTGAATCGCTATCATAAAACTTGGCAGTACTATAAACAATATGCTTGATTCTGTAATTCTTTGAATATTTCTTTGTCAACATAATATTGATTAAGTGAGTGTGGACGTTGGCTGTGATTTCACTCCTGATTCCTAGAAATAAACCACTTTTAGTTACTTTTGAAGAAAACAATGCCTTACACCTGTGGTCAGCCTGTCCTATTGACTTAGGAAAGTAAGTTTTGTTTGTTCCATTAGTATGTCTGCTACTTATTTATCACTTACTCTGAAAATATCAATCCTTTTTTTTTGGGGGGGGGGCTATTTTTAGATAAGGGAAGGCAGGGAAATTGGGATTAAGTGACTTGCCTAAGGTCTCACATCTAGTAAGTGTGTCAAGTGACTGATGTCAAATTTGAACTCAGGTCCTCCTGACTCCAAAACCAGTGCTCTATTCACTGTGCCACCTAGCTGCCCCATTAATCCTCTTTTTATAGAGGAAGTACTGAGGTGTATGAGTGTTCAGGGAGAACTAACACCTCTGGTCTGAGAGCTTGCTGAACCCCTTTCAGGGCTGCTCATCCACTTTTGGTATCCACCTGATTGACACAAACTCTCACTTGTGGCTCCAAGAAGCTACAGCAGACACAGTGGCCACACCCTGGTAAAAGAAAAACCATCTTGACAGATGAACTAAACCAAATTGGGGGTAACTGACAAGGCTCAAACTTGTCAATGAATTAGAGGGGTGCCTACCCCAAGCATGTGAAGACAGAATGGGTGAATGAAAACAATTTATTCTGACAACTGTGAAAGTGGCTGAAACAGTGGAACAGTTAGAGCTGGGGCAGACATGGAAGATGCCAGCGCCATCCACTGCATCTCAAGACATTATCACTTATCTTGGCTTCCATCTTGCTGCTGCACTTTGATGACTTGTAAAGAGAGAATGAAGCTGATGACTCTGCCTCACTTAAATCCAATTCACACACAAGTCATCAGCCCCTGATGTCATTGGTCCTCTTCAAAGATGAAGGACAAACAAGAGGAAGCACTAAGCTTGTAATAGCTCCCTTGAATGATGAACCCTGTGGGTTATTATTGCAATGACCCTTCTGTCAAGGCTTGTACTGGCTGCCTCATAAGAGAACCTAAGTTGCTAAGGACCCTGGGAGTTGTATTTCTTCTCATCTCAAGAAAAGAGGGGGTGATGGCTAGTTAGCAACTGAAGGATAGAGTTTTCTACTAGAGCGGCTCCTGAGACAGAAGAGAGGAAGAGGAGGGAATGGCAGTACTGGAAGCTAATCATAATAATAGTAACTAACATTTATATAGTGCTTTAAGGTTAGCAAAGTACTTTGCACAAATCTCATTTTATCTCCACAACTCTGGGAGTTAGGTGGTATTATTGTCCCCATTTTACAGATCAAGATTTGCTGTAGAGTTGAAGTGACTGCCTTATTCTAGGTCACTTAAGTGTCTGAGGTCATGTCTTTCTGGTTCCAGGTCCAGAAATCTGTCCACTGTGCCATCTAGGCACTATTAGATAGACACCACAGGGTAGACGTTGGCAGTTTTCTTCACCAAAAGCATGTCTCTGAAAAGGCTAAAGAGACAAAAAGTCCAGGCTTAAGCAGCAAAGTATACACTTGGTTTGATATGGGTCATTTTCTTAATCACAATTGCTTCCGCAGGTGGCTGGAGTGATAAGACCAAAAGAAAAAAGTTAGATGTTGCAGAATATGAAGATACTGGCCATTGTTATCCCCTTTCCCTACCTTAATTCATCTGGGTGTAATTAGAACCCATTCTAAGTGTCTTTTATTCTGCTAAAGGCTTCATCTGACTGACCTAGTCTTATTTCTCATAAATACCTGTGGCTGATCCTTTCCTTTGCATCTCCTTCTTTCTCTTGGACAATGACAAGACACTGAACATTGAGATCCAAGCCCTCTTTAGGAAAGGTCATTATCTCCTGGGATCTGTGGCTCCCAGATGGTCCCAAAACAGTCATTTATTTGAGCCACCAGACTTCGAGTGCTCTATCACACCAGACCCAGAATCACAACTGGTCCACATAGCGCAGCCCTCTGGGTGACCCCATTTGTGGGTGACATTGTGTTGCCTGAATCATAGGATGCCCAGGACATCACATATAATACTTCAGGGGCAGAATTTGAATTCAGCTTATTATTCAGCTGCAAGGGAAACCAGCAGAGCTGAACTGCCACTACACAGACCTTAGATGGCCACTCTGGGAAGACAATGAATTGAGCAGAGAAATGAACAGAAGGAAAGCTGGCTGGGTTGCCTTTGGGAGATTGTGCAGTGATTTTAATAGACCCCAAAGCTTCTCCAGGAAACAAAGACTTATCTTCTAAACAGCTGTATTCTTCCAATGATGGTTGTGAGTGATGTGATACAATAGTCTTCAAAGAATTAAAGATGTGTCACCCAAAGGGTGACATGAAGAAGCGGGTGGAAGATGTGAGTGGGCAGATTGCTGTTCCAGAGATGTGTGACTGACTGGTGGAATGAGGGGTAGGGGTAAACAGTTTTGCTAATAGAAAGGAAC
>CM053601.1:17998459-18023919 GCA_028646575.1 Pseudocheirus occidentalis
TTCTTTCATTTTACTGAGGAGGAGGCTGAGGCTCAGGGAGGTTGTGTAATTTGCTCAAGTTCACTCTGGAAATTGGAACCTAAATCCTCTGGTTCCCAGTCACTGAACCGCACTGCCTCAAATAGCCTTCAAAGATAGAGCACTCGGTGAAGGCTGACTCAGAGTGAATGTCTAAGGTAGAAAATGCTGAAGTTGGAGACTAGTGTGGTCCAGGATCTTTGATGAGAGGGATGGGGTTAGCCAGTTTTTAAAGGGTTAAGAAGAGACGGAGAGGAGAGAAAATGGAGGCACTTTGTACTGTGTAGATGACCTTTTCAAGTTATCTACAAAAGGCACAAGAGAAATATGACAATAGTTAGCAGGCCTGGATCAAGTGAGGGTTTTGAATTTCTTTTTTTTTTCTTTTGGTCTTCTAGTTTTCTTGAAAAACCTCAAAATGTCTTAAGGAGGACATGTGACTCTAGTGCAGATCCAGGCCTCTGACTTTCTCCTGAGACTGTCACTTATGCTGCTTGAGGGGGTATAGCATGGGGCATTTCAGTTAGTGAAATAGTTTTCAGATAGTTCAGTAAACGCCTATTATGTTCCAGGCACTATGCCAAAAACCGGGCATACAAAGAAAGGCAAAACATAGTCCTTTCTCTTGAGTAGCTCAGAGTCTGGCAGAGGAGACTACCCACAAATGATTATTTACAAACAAGATCTGTGCAGGAACTCTGGGGGATAGTCTTGGAGGGAAGGTATTAAGATCAGGAAAGGCTTCTACAGAAGGCAGAACTTTGGCTATGACTGATGGAAGCCAAGAAGGCCAAGAGGTGGAGATGAGGATGGAGAACATGTTGGGAATTGGGAACAGCTAGTGAAAGCTGGAGTGCTTTATGCAAGTGTAAGTAAGGAAGATTTTTATGCTTTTAAAATGGATTTTTGTTATTATTTCTTAAAGTTCAACTTCCCAGGATCCATAGCCATAACAACCTTTTTACCCCAGGTACTAGATATGAGTTCTCACAATTATGGTTCAAAGCATCTCCACCATGCTTGTGCAGCATTATATAATGATAAATAATATAAACATTTGTGCTTAAATTGTAAATATCTGCTGTGACTGCACATTGAGATAAAGGGGTGAAGTGATATAAACTTGTGAGGCTATTGCTGCCAAGATGTCTTCTTTGTTGCTCCTGTAAAGCAGGTGGGCATTGGTCAGTGATTGGGGAACCTTAGGGTTGAATGCACGAATGCTGTGTACCTTAACTGACCCCCATGGAGGCTTAGGGAATATAGAGGATGCACAAGTTGTGCCTGTCTCAATTGACCCCATCGAGACATAGAGGTAGTTGGCCCCTCTGCCCCTGCAGTCCCCCTGTGAGAAGGGTGATTGGAAAATGCTACGGGAGTTTGTACTCCCATTATCAACAATCTTCTGAGAAAACTAGACTAGAATAAAGTAAGATTGTTAACTCCTTCCTAGAGCTTTCCCTGTCTGAGCAGATCAAGCATGAACCTGTGCTAACAGCCCTCCTGTGTGCTGTGTTAATTTCTCTTTCAGAAAGGAAGAGCAAAGAGGCCGTCAATAGATCTCAGAGTCCTTGGGGAAGCATAAGGTATAAGATGATTGGATGCGTAGTATGGGAGGGGACAGGTCATGAAGGGCTTCAAAGGCAACAGAGGGAGGTAATGGGGAGCCAGTGGGACATATTGAAAAGAAAAGTGATGAGACCATAGATGAGCTTTAGAAAATCCATTTGCTGACTTTTGCAGTTGGTTTTGGTTTCTTGCTTACCACTTTTTGTATGTGTGTCAAGAACAAAGTCTGTGTATATTCCCCAACCTATCTATCCTTTTTTTAAAAGACATAGAAGCCAGAGTGGCTAAGTGGCACAGTGAATAGAGCACCGGCCCTGGAGTCAGGAGGACCTGAGTTCAAATCCGGCCTCAGACACTTAACACAAAAACCTAGCCATGTGACCTTGGGCAAGTCACTTAACCCCAATTGCCCCCCTAAAAAGCAAAAAAAAAAAAAGAAGACATAGAAGCCTAGTAAATCACTAAGGCAATGAAGGAGTCACAATTTTTGCACTTTTTGTCACTTTTCTCAGTGTGACCAGGTGACCTGTCCTCACCTAAGGAGGTAATGATATTTATTTTATTGATATAATATTCAGATTAGGTTTAAGTATAACTGAAAAAATTGCTGAAGATTCCCAAATGAGAACACATTGCTATGAGGACTATTTTAAAAAAGACAAGTATGAGAGGTTTTGTCTTTTGTTTAGTTCTGCTGTTACTTTGCTTATCTGCACGTTATTTTTAAGATGACCTTTATGGTACCTTGGCTATGTGTTAATCGTTTGGAGGGTTGGAATCTCAAAGTAAGGAGTATATATGAATTCACCAAGGACTGGCTGCAAAGTGGTGTTGCTTAAGGAGACTTAATAAAAAGAAACACCATGTACTCATTAGAGACACTTGATCATTCCGTGCTGACCAAATTCTTCTGCCAGAGAATAAATGCATTTGTTTTGGAGCCCATCTGTCTTTCCCTACCTTTTAAGAAAATGGATTTTAATGAGCTGGTTTGAACAAAGGACCTGGGAAACATTTGAAATCATCACCTACTGGTTTTCAACATGACATGCAGCTCTGCTTTTTCCAGCCTCCAACCACCTGAGTGTATACCTTCACAGCCAATTTGCTATAGTGGATAGAACCTTGGAATAGTTATCAGGAGATCTGGGAACTGGTTCCAGAATTCTGCTAATTTAACACGTCAGTATGGACAAATCTCCTATTTTCTAGAGGACTACATTTCTCAATCTGTAAAAATGGTCAACTGTAAAAAATGGTAATCTGTAAAAAATGATAACTTGTAAAAATGATAACTGCTATGCTTTTCTTAAGCATAAAGTAAAAAGTGCTATATATGAAATTATGACTCACTGGTCCATGGGCCCCATAATTTCAAAGGAAGCTGTATCATAGGACTAGTGGGGAAAAAAGACAGTATTTCTAGTAAAGCAATTATCTTCTGTCTCTCCTTTCTGATCCCTTTTTGTGTGGGTGTTACCAGAGGTAATGTCTACTGGGAAGTTGTATACGTGCAGAGGGAGAATAGATTCCACATAGATGGATTGGACAGATGATCATATCTGATGTCCCTTCCAGGGCTCAGAGACTGATTCTTATATATTGAGTTCTGGGGAGCTAGAGATTGGTAGAAGGAGATAATCAGTGTTGCAAATGAGATCAGGGACAGGTTTGAGGGCTAAAGCAAAAGCTGTACACTCAGTGACTTTTCCAAAACTCTTACCTTAAACTTTCTGTGGGACTTAACAATGAATTTTCTAGTACTATGTATAATTCACTTATTATAATCAATCAAACTTGTCATTTAAACACCAAGATTACTTATTTTCTTTCCTCCTAGCTGCTAAAGGCTTCTCATTTGTGTACAGGTTCCGATTTGGTAGTCAATTGGAGATCGGCAAATAGGAAATCATAATCCAAAGGTTATTGCTCTAAGGGGAGCAATGGGACACTTTGGAATGCAGTAGTATGGTGGCCCAGTGGGTAGAGCACTGGGCTTGGAATCAGGAACATTTTTCTTTCTAATTCAAATCCTGATTAAGACACTAGTTGTGTGCCCCTGGGCAAATCACTTAGCTATTTGCCTCAGTTTCCTCATCTGTAAAATGAATTGGAGAAGGAAATGGCAAACCACTCCAGTATCTCTGTCAAGAAAACTCCAAATGGGGTCACAAAGAACTGGACATGAATGATACAACTCAACAAGTATGAAAAAAAGCCAATGAAGATCTCATACCAGTGTAAGAGCCATGATTGGAACCAGATAAATCCCCTATCCAAATTTCTATCCTGAGACCATGTTACATATCCTTTCTTCTAAGTCAGGGTATATTGCCCCACCAGGAGATCCTCAGTCTCTCAGGAGCTTCTGTGCTGCTAGCTTCTCAGCTCCCTCCTGTATGGAAAGAACATAATATATCTGTCCGGGACAATCCCATGAAAATTGTCTAGGTAACAGGCCTACTATCACATACCCAGATGTAAAATCTTAACCCGTATCAAGGGCCAGGCCTGGGGCAGACTGGTCCTCATCATTTAGTTTCTAGAGTAGAACAACAACTAAGCCACTCAAGGAACATTTAGCTGTTAATAAAAGGAGAATTATTTAGCCATACATAGCAAGAAAAGACTGACTCAGCAGTCAAGTCACTTGATAAATGCTTCTTAAGTATCTACTATGTGCCAGGTCACTATGCTGGGGGTATAAAAAAGGTAAAAGTCCCTATTCTCAGGGAGCTCATGGTCTAAAGAGAAAGACAAGAGACAAAGAACTATGTATAGTTAGGTTATATACAGGACACAGGTCTTCCTCATCTCTGTACATAAATGGAGTCTGGTCAGAAGGGCAGGGTGTCCTGATGTATATGGGACATGTCATGGGACATTTGTCAAGTTGTAATGGCTCTGATTCCATATGGACTGGCCCCTTTTTAGACTTCAGTGGTCATTGAGCTGTATCAATAGTGATGCAGCTTGAGTTGTAACCACTGAAGCAATGAAATTTCAGGGGCAGCTTCTTTGCCTTTTAGAAAAAGAATGAGCCTCATCTACATGCTTTGGGACCCTGGTTGATGTTATTCTCATCACAGACTGCCTCTTTACCACCTGTGAGGCTTTATATCAGTCTTTTACTAATGAGCAGGCCAGTGTAGTTATTCGCACTCCTCACTTCAATCAATGATTTTCTAGTCCCTGTATAATTCGATGAGATACAATTGAACAACTGGAAATATGGTAATGAACAAAAAAGTTCAATAATCAAGAATGGTTATCCTCAAATCACACAAAATCATCCCATATTACCATCTATGTCACATTTACATTTACATTACATGCAGTAGACATATCACAATGCAAAACATTACTCAACAAGCTGCTTTCATGATTAGGTACCTAAATAATATGCAAGATGTATCATATGCACACTTTGGGGGTGGTACATACATGCTCATAATTCAATATAAAAATAAGCAAGTAATTACAATAGACAACAACAAAAAACAGGTACCCAACTTATATAAAACCATAATACCTGCATATGTAGACAGGGGTGGTGGTGGCCGAATTAATCAGGATTGTGCATATTGATCAATGAATCAATGCCAACTGCTTTGGATGCTTACTGCTCCATGACATAGTCTGAGATCTGACACTGCTAGCCATGCTTCCTTTATATTTTTTTCTCATTATCTCCCACGAAATTTTGACCTTTTGTTCTTCCAGATGAATCTTGTTATTATTTTGGGCACATTCTTTAAAGTAGCCAAATGTATTTTATTGATTATAACTTTCATTTCAAAGCTCCTATGCCAATGAGTAGTGGGATCAACTTAGGAGGAACCCGTATACCTCCAGTGTCTGGGAGATAGGGAAACCTAGCCTTAAAAATAAACAACTAAGGGGTGGCTAGGTGGCACAGTGAATAGAGCACTGGCCCTACAGTCAGGAGGACCTGAGTTCAAATCTGACCTCAGACATTTAACACAAAAACTAGCTGTGTGACTTTGCGCAAGTCACTTAACCCCAATTGCCCTCCCTCTCAATAAAAGGCAAAAAAAAGACAAAAAAAATAAACAACTAAGTGAATGAATGAACAGAAGAACAAACAAATAAAAACTAAAAGTTAACATTATCTACTGAGGACTTTCCAATAAGATCAAAGGTCAAAGCAAAGGAATTCATTGCCATTACTAATTATTTTGGATAGTACTAGAGGTGCTATTCTTCCTTGAACACCTCATATGCTCTGGAGAAGAAAAAAAGTCGCTTTTTGTGAATCATATGTGAATTTATTTAGAAAACTATAGAGATTCAACTAAAATTAATTGAGACAATTTTTGTGAAGCAGTAGGCTATAAAATAAATTCACAAAAAGCATCAGTCTTTCTATATATTGCCAAGAAAACTTAGCAGAAAGATATAGAAAGAAATATTATATTAAAATAAATGTAGAATACATAACATTTTGGGGAGTCCATCAGTCGAGGGACATATAGACATTATATTATAATTATAAAATATTTTAATAAAATAGAATATTTATTATCTTTTTTTTTTTTTTTGCTTTTTGGAGGGGGAAGGCAGGACAATTGGGGTTAAGTGACTTGCCCAAGGTCAAATGGTTAAGTGTCTGGGGCTGGATTTAAACTCAGGTCATCCTGATTCTAGGGCCAGTGCTCTATTCACTACACCACCTAGCTGCCCCAAATATTTATTATATTATTTATTATATTTGTTATTAATACTTATTAGAGTATTATATCCAATGTTTGATTGTGGTGGGTTTTCCTGTTTACTAATTGGAGCTGTAAAATTTCAGGTAAATGACAGTATCTTAAAAGTTAATTCTGCTTTTTCTCAAAACTGTGACTGCTAGGCAGCTAATGGTATAATTGATGAATGCTTCTAGGTGCTAAGATAGAAAGATTGATAAATAGATAAATAGCTAGAGATAGAGATGAAAAGATAACTAAAGCAATTAAATGCTTACAATGTGACAGGCTATGTGCTGAATTCTGAGAATACATATCCAAGCAAGCAAGATGGTCCCTGCCCCCCAAGAAGCTTATATTATAATGTCAAAGAAGGTAACAAAATAAAGAAAAAGAAAAGCTGGAAAAAGTATGGGGAAGGGAAGTCAGAATGATGTAGAGAGGCCTAGCTCTGGACAAGATAAGGTGAAAGCTCACAACCCAGAAATAAAATGAACAATTTTGATTACTTAACATTGAAAATTGCAAAAACAAAATCAATATAAGTAGAATTAGAAGGAAAATAGTCAACTGGGAAAAATAAAATTTTGCATCAAAATTCTCTAAGGTCCAATATATAGCATATAGGGAATTGGTACAAATATATGAGAATAAGGGCTGTTTCTAATAGATAAATGGTCAATGGATATGAATAAGAAGTTCTTGCAAAAAAGGCAATTTATTAACCATATGAAAAAATGCTCCAAATCATTAATAATAAAGCCACAAATTAAGGAAATTCTAAATTTTTATTTCACACCCGTCAGATTGGCAAAAATGATAAAAATGGTAAATGGCAGTTCTTGGAGGGATTGTGAGAGGACAGAATTCTGAATGCATTGCTGGTTGTAAAGGTTTGAATGTTGAACCAAGAAAGGGCAAAAATAAAAAAAATGGGTAAGGACAGAGATGGGGGAAGGACTAGAAAATGCCGTCTTTTCAGCAGGCCAGTCATCCAATGTTTGATTATGACAAGCTTCCCAGTTTACTAATTAGAACTGCAAAATTTCAGGTGAATGACAGTAGCTTAAATGCTAATTCTGCTTTTTTGCAGCTGCAACTGCTAGGCAGCTAATGCTGTAATTGATGGATGCTGCCAGTTGCTGAGATGGATGGAAATTAATACTTAAATTACCATTGTTAGAGGTCATAATCATGTTTTCATTTATATTCCTAATACAGGGCACTTATATTACTTGTGTATACTGTTGTTCTTGGGGAAATTGTATTGCTTTTTATTTAGATGGGATACTACCCCTTTAAATATCTCCCCCTGCCATAGAATAGTGTCTTAAAGGGTAGAAAAAAATAGTCTGTGTAAAGAAAAACAATTAAATAATTTGTTATAGGACATAAAGCGCCATCACAAGTAGAGATGAACATTTTGATGCCAGAAAAGAAAGGGAAGATAGCTTTGTTTAATGAAAACTGCTAAAATTTGTGGCAAAGAAACATACTTTTGGATGGAATTTGAACAGTTTTGTAAGGAAAATGAACTGTGGCATAAATAGAAACACTTAAATTGACTTGTAAAAGATGCAGGATGATGCCTCATCTATGTGTGGAAAAGTATGATAGTTAAAAGGGTCAGAAAACAAACTTATTTATTAAATATTGGAAAAATTTTCCTGAGCATTAAAAAGCAGTTTCAAATATATGAAACATGGTGTTGAGTGACCGAAGACTTTGGAGCTTTGACATATTATGGTCCCTCCATCATTTGCATATAACTTAGTATTTATTAAGAACCTAAAGATGAGGAATCATAGAAATATGTAGAGACTAAATTTGGTCAGAGTTTATCTTTTAGATGAAAAGTGACAAATAAAACAAGAAGTCCTGATTTCAGCAATTGAAAGATAAAGGAAATAGAGCTAAATGTGGTAAAGAACCTGAAGAATCTGACAGAGGCTGAGAAAAATGACAAGAGTTCAAAGTCTGCTTGTTGGAGCAGTGAGAAGAAACTGGCAACAGAAGCAGTCAGCTGACGGGAAAGATTTTTATCTTCAGAACCACTTAGTACCTTTCAGAAATGTCTGTCATTCCTCTCCACTCTCTCTGTTTTTAAAGGGAAAAGACAGGTACCACAGCTGCATTGCTGTATGTGGTGCACTGGCTAGGCTGGTTTGTCTTGCCTAAAGAGTTGCCCCAAGCTCTTTGTTATATCCTCTGTTCTGATTGCATGTAGCATCCTGGTGAATCTGGGCTTGTTTATACAGGACAGAGATAGTCATCCTGATGAATTTATTAGTTTTGACTTGAAAGGATTTTCTAAATGTCCTTTTAAGGGTCATCATAAGTTGAAAAAAAGCTTACAAATATTATATTTGGCTATAGAAGAAAAGAGAATTTACTAAGTTGGAGAGTGTTAACAGACAACTGGTTAGTAAAAAAGTGGTTTTATATCCTGCAGATGAGCCTGAATGGACCAACCAGATCCAAATCCCTTATTGTGTATTACCTTAAGCACAATGGGTGTGTTTACTCTCCTTCATAGATAATGATGCAAATATTAGTGGGGAAGTATGGTCTAGATTATGTATGGATTGTGATTTATTTTATAAAACAGATTTAATATGAGTACCGGTGATAGTTCCTTATTTCAAAATAAATTTTTATTTTTAAGATCTGGTATCATTATTATGAGTGGTTGGTTTGTGTAAATGAGGGTTCATGAGTTAAGGTGTTGGTAGAGGATTGTACTGGGGTCCTGAGAGAATTTGAGTGTAACTACAAGGTTGGTCCTTAGCTGGGAACCTAGACCAGCCAATGTGAGAACAAGTTGGAATCAACAAAATGATTGAGAGAGTAAATAGGTGCCTACACAACCGTGGAAGACATATGAGATCCTTGCATAGAGTATTGAGACACCCCGTGTGATCTATGCTATGCCCCAAAGAGTAAATGTCATTTATTTACCATCTATCCATTGCTACTTATTCCCCTTACTCTGCCTCCATATATAGGACTCAAAGTTTCTGACATTTTATTATGCTTTTGACACAAAGAATTTTGTTTTTGTGCCTAAAATCCCCTTTCCATTGACTCCTTCCTCAATTCTGCCTCCTGGCTTCTCTGGCTCACTTTATGGCCCAGGTAAAACTTTACCTTTTACAGGAACACTTTCCTGATCCTTCTGAATTTTAGTGCTTTCCCTCTGTTAATAGCACCCCCACCCCATTTATCCTGTCTGTAGCTTTTCGTACATATTTCTTTGCTTATAGAATTCCCCATGAGATTGCAAGCTCCTTGAAGGCAAGGGCTATCTTTTGTCCCTTTCTGAATCTCTAGCACTTTACATGTCTGACACATAGTGGGCAAATGATCATTAGCTGACTGATTTGGAAAGGATTCTGACCACAAAATATTTAGAATCCTGGGTGCTGCATTTGAAATAAGGAGCACGGACTACATGGCTGGTCATACCCATTTTAACTCTGATCTGTCAACATTCAATTTAAATATGACTTCTTAGGAACATTGATTTTGTTTAAAGTGAGATATAACTGCTAGTGGAATGAAACAAAGAAAACAATTTGTTAAGCCTTTTTGCTTTTGGAATTGGGAGTCTGTGACCATCCCCAGGCTTTTAGAAGAACAATGTAGCTCAAGGACATGGGTTAACTTCAAAGAACATCCTCAGAACTTCCTTGGTCTAGGAGACTAATACTTACATTACTGATGTAACTTCATGGTTGCTTAAGTATAAAAGCCCAAGACATGAGTAGCTGGGTATGGTTTAGTTTTATTTCATGCTGTTGACTAGTTTTACCTCTGTAGGTGGAGAAGCTGGGCCTAACTGAATCAATACTGTGCCTTTACTGACCATCCCTTCTATGCTATTGTTAAGTAAAATATCTGTTTATTTATTCCTTGTTTGTTAAATGTTAACCAGTCCGTAAATATATCAATCTTCAAGCTACCTCATGAGCCTGAACCAGAACTGGCCTCAAATAGGCAATAATAAAAAAAGAAGTGATATTGTAGGCATATACTATAGGCTACCCAAGTGAATGGATCATATGAATGCTGTTCATACATCTGAGACAGCTGACGTAGAGGTAAGAAGGAGTAATAGTAAGGCCCTGACTAACTGGGCACCTGCCAGAAGTTTTATTCTAACACCAACAGAGCATTTGATATTCTTTACTTGTTTTCTGGACCATAGAAACTCTCAGAATATACAAGAAACCACAAAGGTTTGTACCCACCTAATTCTGACTAAAAAGTACTTGATGAAATTAAAAGTGAATGGAATATTAAGGAAAAATGTCTATGGTTGTCGCATGTATTGCTGTTATGAGAATAGTGAGAGGAGCACTGGAGAGCTGTTGTTGGATGTAGGACCCGGGTGCTGTGCCTAGGCATTGCTGAAGATAGGGCTGTGTTGGCACTCCTGCAGGGGCATGACTTGAGTTCCTCCTCCTCCTCATCCTCCTTTCTCCTTCATGGTCCCAGGCAGTGCTTGATATACCAGGTGACTTGTTCTGGTGTAATCTGTGTTGGTTCATTAAGGTACAGAGACACCATTTTTGCTGAATGGCCTTTTAAGGTATAAAAGAGGCTATTTCTGGGTAATAATAATAAATAACATTTCTGTAGCACTTTGTGCTAGGGATTGTGCCAAGTGCTTCACAAATATTTTCTCGTTTGTTATTTATAATAACTCTGTGTGGCAGGTGCCTTCAGGTCACCTTCCTATAACCTATAATGGTTCTCAACCTGTGGATCACAACCCCTTTGGGGTTTGAACGACCCTTTCGCAGGGGTCACAGGGCTCGTCTAAGACCATCGGAAAACACATATTTCCGATGGTCTTAGGAACCAAGACACTGCTCTGCTATCTATCTCCAGGCAGGTCTGCCCCCAGGCAGATACACCCACATATGCATATTAAAGGGTCATGGCATTAGGAGGGTTGAGAACCACTGCTATAACCTATTTGGTTATTACAGGGATTTGTGTTTTATTTCCTTTCAACTTTTGAAGTATCCTTATTTGAATACTTAATTAGTAAAGTTGGTGCTCCCCGGGTGCCTACTGAATGGACATGACTAGCCCAATTTAGGCCTATAAAAGTCATCATGATCTATGCTAGCAGAGGAAGGGAATGACGCAAATAAAGTTGGCCATATTTGTATTTATAGTTGTAAATCTAGCCTGGAAGAATGAAGTCTAGACAGCAGCTCCTTCAAAGTACCTGAAAGTTTTAGATAACTACAAACTGAGTAAGATTCCTTTAGTTGGTAGTATGGCATACTAGATAAGGTATTTGTTTCTAAGCCAGGATGAGCTGGCTTTAAGACCCCACTTCTGACACACACTAGCTGTGGGATCCTGGGCAAGTCTGTCAAGAAAACATAAAGGAAACATTTTCTACTAATCAGAACCATCTCAAGCTACCCAACCTGTTGAAGATGAAAGAGCTCAGAGTTGATATTCAGAAGGTCTGGTTTCAAGCTCTATCATTTACTAATTATAAGACAGAGGATTCAACTCCATTTTTGAGCCAGCTTTTTCTCACCAATAAAATGGGCATATCTGTCCTACCTCATAGGATCACTGTGGGAATGAAATGTAAAGATATATGTGAAAGATCTTTACACAATGTCATGTGCTATCCAAGCCCGTGCAGTGGGTACTGGGAAGGTTGCTAGGGTGCCAAAGAGTCTCCTTGGTTTCCCAGTAATTCAAGGTCATCTTTATGGGCTGAAGTTATCACCACAATTCCAGATGCATGCTAATATTGTCTGATGGGGGCTCTGGGGCCGAGGTGCTGGCAAAGATGGCCTGCCATAGGATCTGGCTGTTGATATTCCTAACTAATTTGGTTTCCTCTCAGATGTAGCCTTGTCCAAATCCACATTCTATATTGAAAGTTGATCATTTGTAAGACAGTTGAAAGGCCTGTACTTGATTACAAGCCACTTCCAGTTCTTGTAAAGGAAAAAAAAATCTCTTAGCATGTTTTGTCAGGGAGCTGTAGAAATTGGGGAAGATAGGCCTATTTGTTATATTTATTAGAGATATTATTATTTGTTTTATGCCGTGTGGAAGGCGGGCCAGAGCCATAATCTATTGATCATTTAATTTTATGAAGTTCTCAAATGGATGATCTGGTGTTTTTCTGACAGAGAGGCTATGGTTCCTGAACACCAGTAATAAGGTTGTCGTGTCATTTTCTTCTCACTGGGTTCTTTATTGCTTTTTATGTCTTTGCTGATATTACCTTGTCCCCTTCCCTCCTCTCTTTAGTCTTTCAATTTTCCCTTTAGGGTAACGCCAGGGATCATCTCCTTCCTTTGTTTGGATCTTTTCCATCTCGGGCCAAACCACCCGGTCACTGTACTTACTCTGCATGGCTTGGAACAGAAACTCTGCCATGACAACAGCAGTGTGAAGTCTTCAATGTCAACAAGAGAGATCAACTTTGGGAGGCCCAGACTTGGGGCAGCAAAGGGCAAATGGTGCACTCAAAGGCTGGACCCAGGGACAGCAGTGCAACAAGACATTTGCAGTTCTTGCTCTGGATCCCAAGTCTCCATGATTATTTATCAGTTATCTTTTGGGGTCTCTAGGGATAGTCCCTCCATAGGAATCCCCCATACAAGGATTGTACAGAGGAGCAGGGCAGATGATCAAACATTAGGAAATATTCTCTTTTTTGCCCTCATCAATTAGCAGAGAGCACTTGAGATGAAATCAGTCTCCCCACTCAAACTACCTTTTCCCTTCAGCCCAAGCAAGAGGGCTGTTTTCTGTAAGGGAGATGGGACTCTGGGATATGCAAAAGGAGATTCTTAGAGGCATACAGTCTGCCAAATTCTCTTTTCTCCCTGCAGATACTGATTAGAAACATCATGCCTTAGACTCAGGGCTTTACACTCAAAATTCCACATGGGTTCAATGCCCCATTAGAAGTATGCATGGTCTTCCCAGCCAGACTGTCTGTAGTCAGTAGGAAGAGAGCAGCACCATGGGGTAGGATTGCCAAAATGCTCAGGTACCTGTTGGCAGTTGATGACAACTCTCCCTTCAACCTCCAACACACACAAGCGCGCGAGCGCGCACACACACACACACACACACACACACCCTCTCTGCCACATTGGATACATACTTTCGTGGGTACAGAGACAGGGATTCCACCCTTTTCCCCTTCTTCTGCCCTCTGTCCATCTGTCATTAAAATCAGGCAGCTGTACGCTGGCCATGGCTTTGCTCCCAAGGGTCACAGCATTAGCTAGACATATTCCTTGAATAAGGAGTAAGGGTACCTTTAAGGGAAGCTGACTTGAATGCAAGTGGAAATAGCTAGAAGGTTAGGACTGACAGGCGGTGCATATGGGGAAGTGAAGAGTTAAGAGCTGACTGATTGTGGGAGGCTTGTGTTATGGCTTGTGAACAACTGCTTAATGTCTTTCAACTGGACTATTTAGTGAAGCTTCATTATAAACCTAATTGTGTGCTTGCATAGGCCCACAACATGAAGGAAATTCACACAGTAAAGGTATGATTGCATTGCCTGCTGCCATGCCAATTACTGGATATTAATGGCAGGATGGTATGCATATGCCTGAGCTGGGAAACAGAAGGTTAATAGAGGAACAGCACCAGAAGAACCCATTTATCAGTTTCTATTTATCTCTCCTTGGGAGGTGGCAGGTTTACAGTAAATACCTTCTGTCCTCCTAATTTCCTAATGATGGGGATAATGATGGAGAATGGTGAAGTCATTAACTGGGACAGCCTCTGTGCATCACTCTGTCAGCTACATCTCTCCAAGACCCACGATGAGAAGTGATAGGCCCCAGCTGTTCACCAGATACCAGTCCCCTCCTCCCCTTCTCTCCATCCCAAAATTCAGCTTGGGAAATATCCCCTCCAACTCCCAAGTCGATAAGGGAGGGTGGGTTGGACGGTGTTAGATGAGATGAAGGCTTTTCCAACACAAGTTCTTATTTCTTTAGTGTGAGGAAAGGAGCATTTTCTGAACTGAAAGGGGAATGTTGACACGTGGTAAAATGTTGTTCCCAATGGTGTTGAGCCTACCATAAAATATATGTAGAATTGGATAATTAATCAGTAATTGCAATGAGTGGATTGAGGGAGAATAGATAGATTCAGCCAAATGTTCTTATTTCTCAAAAAAAAAAAAGTAGAGGCCTTTGCCCTTTCTGGTAAATTCATAATCTAATTTTGCCTTCACCTCATCCATGTGGATAGGACTGGACAAACTAGGTTCACTTTTAGAAAGGGAAAACAGTTTATTTGACAGCCTGCATGGAGGAAGATACATTAGTGTATCTAGATAGCTGTATCGGCTTTCTTAAAGTTCATCAATAGGTGCCATTACTGAACATTGCATTTTGAACTGTCCATTGTCATAAATTGAAGAAAAAGAAGTTTTATAATTGGCATTTTGAGTAAGAATTGGAGGAATATGTATGCCAAGAATTAGTCACTTTTTAGACCTCTAATTTGATTGGGAAGTTATTTTTTCATGGAAATTCCACTTTCTCCTCCTTGAATTTGCTAGATTGAGAATAATTTTGTATTATCTTTAACATGTTCCATGGGGAGCAGAGACTTACCAGGGGGAAGAATAGAACTGTATGCCTGTTCAATTGGGTTTACTTTGTTTTTGCTCTAACTATGGAAGGGATTTCTAAAAAAAAGTAAAGTTGAAAATATTTCTTTTTTTTTAAATAGAGGAAAACTAGTATAAATGGGCTCTGTATATGGATTATTATTTATTTTGAAATTTGAGGAGACGAGGGAAATCAGAAATCAGGGGAGTGCAGCATATCATTTTAAAACTGGGAAAATAAATATAGATTGCTGCATGATAGAGAAAAAAACTGAAAGATTTTAGAACTCTGACCAATGCAAAGATAAAACATAAAAGAACAAGGATGCTATATACCACTTACCTCCATATAGAGACATGATAAGCTAAAAAGGCTAAGACATCTTAAATATCACTAAGGTGAGACTGTGTTTTATTGCACAATGTAGATAGGTGTTGAAGTAATTGGTTTTAGGGTTCATTTTAAAAATTGATCAATGAGAGTTAGAAGGATAGATTTATTTTTAAAAAGGCATTTGTTACCTGGAAAATAAAAAAAAAACTGGGGAGAAATTAAAGAGAATTGAGCAGATTAGGGGTTTTTTCCAAATGAGTATGCAGAATTGGAAGAAATAATAATGGTTAAGAATTGAGAAATGATTTTCTGGTAGCTTTTAATGCTAGAAAAGGAAGGGCAGTAAAGAAATGATCGGATAGGAAAGAAACATGATGTATACATACAGAAATATAAATATACATACATAGATGTATGGGATATGTATGTGTCTATGTATATATACACACTTACAAATCCATATGCATGCATGCATATATATGTATGTGTATATCAATCTACCTATCTACCTACTTACCTATCTACCTATCTGTCTGTCTGTCTATCTATCTATCTATCTATCTATCTATCTATCTATCTATCTATCTATCTATCAGAATACATGAATGCTGAGGATCTTGCAATCTGTGGAGATGGAAACTAAAGAAGCTATCAGAAAATTTTATTAAATTGCAAAATGTTTTAGGAGAATGTGATACTTAGCAGATTGAATCCAGGTTTCATTTAGTAAACTTTCAGGGAGCAAGGAAACCAGATTTCATGGTCAACAAAGACAATTTTTGAAAATGAGGGTCATCAAAGTGATTACCAATAATGAATAATTGTATTAGTATATATTATATTCATATATAATAATAATGTCTAAAGAAATCTAGTGTCTTATGGGCACATGGGCCACCTCTTTCTTGTAGGTAGAACCCTCCAGAAAAGGCATACCAGGTTCAAGGTATCTTGTAATTATTCTTCTAATAAAAAATCATAGATCATGTGCTCCCACCAATGTGTTTCCTTTTACTAGGCAACTAAGGGCACAATTCTTTCAAAGTGAAGACATTCAATGAAATGTCATGGAAGAAGAGTAGTAGTGGAACATCCATCCATAAATCTTGGGAACATTTTGTCATAGACATATAAAGAATAGTCAGACATAAAGATTGAATCACACACATAGGAGCACATGTGGCCAAAGCCTTTAATGAATGATTTCTGGTGTTGTCATCATACTGTTGTCTTTGGGACTGATCCCCACTGGACACTGCTCTCTTTAGGGTCCACATTTGGATTTCTCATTTCCATTTTTGCTCCCTTCACTGGATATTCCATTTTGGCTACTTGTCATCTATTATTCCCCCTCCCTGCCCCTGGGGATTGTCTGCTCATTGAAAGATGTGTCACTTCATTGATCTCATGGTTTCTAATGGATCCCTGCTACTAATTTCTGGGCTTCATCTTTTCAAGTTCACATATCAGTCATTGTAGATTCAATCTGTTAGGGCATCATGACTAGAAAACGTCTCTCTGCTAAGAGAAGCCTGGCAGGTCTTATCCACAGGCTAATTATACATACCTACAAAAGTCAGGTAGAGTGCCCCCAGGAAAAAGATTGCCTCTTTCCCTCTTAACGTTTATGTTTGGGGCTGAGATCACAGTCCTTTATTTTATGCAATTCTCTGACTTAGGTTTGGTTAGAGATTCCCCCATTTTTCTGGTTTGTTTGGTAAATAAATTTGAGCCTGAACAAAAGCTGAGGGAAGGAAACAAAAATCCATTTTTCAATACTTGCTTAGCTTCCATTCCTACTTTTATTATATCTTTCAGCTGCAAAACTCCATAACTCTGTTGTACATTAATCAATGAAATGTGTTAATGGCTCATTAATGTTGTGACAAAGGATTATCTTTATGTAACAAATGTTGCTGTATATTATAGTTAATTGTCATTTAACCAATCAATCAAAAATATTTATTTAGTGCCTACTACTCGCTAGGCACTGTGCTAACTTCTGGGAATGCAAAAAGAGGCAAAAGACAGTCCTTGCCTTCAAGGAGCTTAGAGTCTAAACAGAGTGATAAAATGCAAACAAACATACAAAGCCAGCTAAATACAGGATAAATTGGAAATAATTAGCAAGAGGGAAGGCACTGGGATTAAGAGGGATTGGGGAATGTTTCCAGTGAGAGGAGGTATTTTAGTTGAGATTTAAAGGAATTCAGGGAGGTAACTAGGCAGAACAGAGAAAGGAGAACATTTCAGGTACTAGGGAGAGCTAGAGAAAATATCAGCAGATAAAAGATGGAATATCTCATTCTTGGAATAGTCAGGAGTCCAGTGTCACTAGATTGGGGAGTACATGTGGGAAATAAAGTATAGGAAGACTGGAAAGATAGGAGGGAGTTAGATTATAAAGGGCTTTCAATGACAAACAGAGGATTTTGTATTTGATCCTGGAGGCAAAAGGAAGCCGTTGGAGTTTATTTAATAAGGATGAGACATGACTGGATCTGCACTTTAGGAAAATTACCTTAATGGCTGAATGACAGATGGGTTGAAGTAGGGAGAGAATTGTGGCAGCCTGACTTATGAGGTGTGAGGTGGTGAGGACCTGCACTAGAGTGGTGTCAGTGTCAGTTGAAGGAGAGAAAGGGGCATGTTCTAGAGATTTGCAAAGTTGAAACTGGCAGGCCTTGGCACCAGATTGGATGTGGGGAGGGGTGAGAGATAGTGAGTCCAGGCCTGAGGGACTGAGTGAAGTCTTGCCCTCTACAGTAATAGGGAAGTTGGGTGGAAGAGAGGGCTTAGTGGAAAACACAATGAGTTCTGTTTTGGACTTATTGAGTTAATATGTCTGCAGGACATCCAGTTTGAGATGTCTGAGAGTCAGTTGGAAAGGTGAGACTGAAGGTCAGTAGGGAGTTTGGGGAAGTATAGGTAGATTTGAAAATCTTCAGCAAAGAGATGGTAATTAAATCCATGGGATCTGATGAGATCACAAAATATGGTATGTAGGGAGAGGACCCAGGGCAGAACTTTGAGGGACACTGATGCTATGATCCGGAAGAGGATTCTGCAAAGGAGACAGAGCAAGAGCAGTCATATAGGTAGGAAACTAGGAGAGAGTGTTGTCCCCCAAAGCTAGAGAGAATAGCGTATCAAGAAGGAGTGAGTGATCAACAATTTCAAAGGCTTCAGAGAGGTCAGGGAGAATGAGGATTGAGAAAAGAAGTTTGCATTCATGAGAGAGAAGTATTAGTGGAATGATAAATTCAGTAGCCAGATCATAAGAGGTTAAGAAGAGAGGAGGAGGAAAGGAGGCACTTATTGTAGATGGCCTTTTTGAGGGGTGTAGCTACAAAGGTGGAAGAGATATAGAACAAGTTACTGAGGAAGGATCCAGTGAGGCTTTCTTCAACATGAGGAAGACATGAGCATGTTTGTGGTCAATAGGGATGATCCAGTAAATAAGAAGAGATTGAAAATAAGTAAAAGAGTAGGAATGACAGAAGGGCAATGTATTGGGGGAGAAAAGATGGAATAGGATCACCTGAACAAGCAGAGGAGTAAGCCTCAGCAAGAACTGACAACAACAACTTGTTAAGAAAATATGTACTATATTTTGTAGAGTTTAAATCAAACCCATGGAGTGGGTGATCATGTCACAGGCCTTTATCATAAAAGGGGCAACTTCTACAACTGTTAATAATTTATTTAAAATCTCATAAACCCGTTGGGAGATTGGTCTCAGGGATCTCCTTCAATTAGAACCATGCAAGGTTTTGATTCAGGAATGTGAGTATTGCTTCTGATCATTCCACTGAAATTGAAAGTAGACCAGGGGAATTCCTGACCTTATAGCTCTTCGTGGAATAATGGGTAGAGTTATATTAAACAAACATTTCGTTTTCACTTAATATGCGCAGAGTACTGTGTTAGGTGCTGAGAACATGAAAGTGAATAATATCTTCTACTTGTATCCAAAGTGCTTACCATCTAATAATGAAGATAAAATCTACAAATATGGTTATAAAAAGTATATAAGAAATACACACAAGGCTCTTCTGCTCTCTCACTTTCCCAACCAGTGAAGTGATTCCTTTTCTGAAGCGTGGTTGGAACTGCTTGCTCCTCTAAAATACCACACACTCAACTAATGTTGGTTCCAGATTGGCTTGCTGTTTTAAAGCAGACCCATATGGCATGGCAGGACTTACATTAGTTTAACGCTTTTGAGTGATTGATCGATTCAAAAGAGATGTTCTCATTTGATAAAGGTATCAGGGATAATGTATTGTTAGTCACTTTAAGCGGGTTGCAGTAAGTGACTGATTGACCAAATCTACCCTGATCTTTACATTTTGATTAAGTCATAGATGATATACTTTTCATATCTGAATATGGCACAAACCTTGGAGAGATAGGTAACACCCTGGATGACAAAAAACCCAAAATGTCTTGATTGATTTAGAACATTGGGCCAAATCTAGTAAAATGTCACTAAATAGAATGACATTAAATGACAGAAATGTCATTAAATATAATTAATTAAATAAATGTAAAATCTGAGATTCGAGTTAAAAACAACAACAACAACAACTTCACAGACACGAGATGGAAAGGCAAGGTGAGACATCAAGGAAACTGAAAAAATATCTGGGAGTCTCACTTAGTGGATTGCATGGTCTGAATCAGTCAAAGGTGTGAAGAGGTGACCAAGAATGTTAATGCAATGTTAGGCTCATGAGAGACACAGTCAATTTAAACACAGCACTTTTGACTTCATGATCCCCTACCAGCCCAGCAACAGTGACTCAGTAATCACAAATGACTCTTCTCTCAGACTCCCAGGATGCATTTTATTTAGATTTGGTAACTTGAACTCATGGAAAAGTTCTCTTCTCATTACCTTCCTTATGTTCACATTCAAATCATTGTTGATGATTTTTGTTCCTTCCTTCCCAGTACCAAGATCATCTTCAGTGAGAACAGGAGCAGAATACTAGTTAAGTAGATCCCCTTTCTTGTGTTTGTTTGTTACAATACTGAGACCCCAAGAAGGAGACAGTGGCCAAGTCTGCTAGGGAAATGATAGTCCCACTATGCACTACCGGACTCAGTATCTGCAGTACTATTTAGTCTAAGTGCCACATGTTCTTTTTACTTTTGTTTAAGATTGTATTAATATACTTTTTAGATCACCCAAACTTGTGGTTTCTCCCTTAGGGTCATAGATGATGAAGAGAAGGAAATAAGTATTTATTGTTAAATAAATTAAGAAGATGGGGGGAGGGAAAAAAGACATTTAAAAGATATTTTTGTGTATTTAAAAGGAATACAAATTATACATAGTAGTTTTACAGCTTCATGTGAATCATATTTGAATTATACTCTTATAAAATGCTTATTTTATTCCATAGATTAAAAACAAAATAAATTAAAAAACAATATATAAATATAGGTTCAGTAATGTGTCCTTTTATCATAGTTTTCCTCTCATTTTCTAATATGTTCTTTTATTCTTTTCCATTTTGTAAGTGAGTTTAAGAGCCCTGAAAGCAAGAAACATCCATCTCAGGCTGATCATTAGAATGACAGGCACTATGATAGTGCTGGGTCACATCATGGCATACATATTCCTCAAAATACTAAAGAATTCATCATTCAGTATTGACAATCAGTCACTGCTCTGCTTGGATATAACATCTGGTATCCCAGCAGCCAGGTGTCCCTGGGAGGAAGGTATATCTCTCAGAGTGGCACAGTTCTCTGGCCCCTGTGCCCCCAAAAGGCCCAAGAAGATGTATATGGGTTGGAGCTTCCCTGGGATACTAGCCTGGAGAAGGGACAAAGCTGAAGTTGAGCTGATGGTCTCTTGGTTGATGAAGAGGCAAAGTGATGGCTTTGGGGAATGCTAGATCCTGAGAAAACAACCTCAGCTGTTAAAACTGCACTCTGCCTCTCCATGAATCTGCTTAGACTCACCAGGTCCTGACCATGAGGCAAACCTGGTTTCAGTTGGTGGTGATAGCTCATAGTGGGAGACATATTTTGTGAGGTCCTCTTTGAGAATTTGACTTGGAGATGAATTTTAGGAGAGCATGGGTGTTATTGAACTGGTAGAATCCAGAGATGTCAGCTTTTTCAGTTCTGCTAATTTTCTAGTTCTTTGGTTTTGAAACCAAACCTGTCTTCTAGACTCCTCAATATGGATCTTCCCACAAATTCTCTTTGTTTTATACCAGGTTATAGCTTCCTTTGAAAATACTTCATAAAATACTAATTTACTCTTTGTTATATGTTAGAGAAAATTGTGCTTAATACCCTCCTATGAAAAATTGCTGTCCACCTTCCCCAAAGAGTTAAAAGACTGGATCCAAATGGCAGAAAGTACTAGACTATCATAGTTTCTATATGATGTTTTTTCTCCAGTGGGATTAAAAATACTTTTATTATTCAGTAAGAGACTTTTTACTATTCTCAGTATGTCAAATATGGGAAAATTAAATTTAAGCTCTGTGGTAGATGCTGAAAGAGAAAAGATTTAAAAAAGACCCAGTTTTGGCCCTCAGGGAGCTTACAATCTAATAGCTTCCTATTTCTATAAAAGCTAATTTAATTCAGTCCCTTCCTCTTGAGGGATTGTAATTGCTCTGATAATTGTCATTAAGAGGTTATTTTCTTTCATATCTTCTCCGATGTCTCTCTTGATAAATTTTGGAATCTAAAATCTATAATAATATGAAAAGCTTCCTAGTTTTGAAAGAGCTCTCCCACTTTGATGTATGTGGGACAGGCAGCAGAAAAGCTCAATATACATCAGTGAAACGACCCCCAGCTATTATTTCTTTGTATCTTCTGAGCCTGGCAGAATGTTATGGACTTAGTACATATTTATCAAATATGTGCTGAATTAAATGAAAAAAAATTGGTATGATTCATGTCCAAATCACTTAATATATTTTTCTTTAAATTTTTTTCAAGTAACAAGTTTTTTTTTAAAAACTTAAAAAAAGTCAACAAAACCCCACAAATCTATCAATAGACTTCTATACAATTCAGCAAAACAAATTCCCACATTAGCCAAAAAAAGCATGCATCTTTCTGATTTTTAAACTCATCACCTGTGTATCAGGAAGTTAGTGGCATGTTTTACCTGCATTCTTTTGGACTTAAATTCTAAAGCCTTTAGAAGCTGTTTTTCTCTATTATTTTTGTGTAAACTGTTTGAATTCTTCTTGTTTCAGTGCATCAGTTCATAAATATCTTCCCAGTTTCCTCTGAAGCTGTCCACTTTTTCATTTCTAATGGCACAGTGACATTCCTATATATTTATATACCACAATTCATTTCACCTTTTCTCAATAGGATACATCCTTAGTTTCCAATTTTTGATTACCATGCTACAAATAATTTTTTAGGTTTAGATCAGTGGTTCTCAACAGTCCTAATGCCCCGACCCTTTAATACTCATATGTGGGTGTATCTGCATGTGGGTGGACCCGCCTTGAGATAGGTAGAGGAGCAGTCTCTCAGTTCCTAAGAGCATCAGAAATATGTGTTTTCTGATCATCTTGGGTGACCCCCAAAGGAGTTGCGACCTACAGATTGAGAACCACTGGTTTGGATCCTTTTACTCTTTCTTTGGGGCACAGGCCTAGTAGTGCTATAAATTTGTTGAAAGGTGTACACAGTCTGATTACATTCTCGGCATGATTCTAAATTGGTTTCCAGAAAGATGGAGCCAATTCAGAATTCTATCAACAGTACGTTAGTGTACTTGTTTCCTCATTGCTCCTCCAACATTTGTCATATTTCTCTTTTGTTATCTTTTCTAATCTGGCAGATATATGGTAGAACATCAAAGGTGCTTTGGTTTTCATTCCCTGAGATTATGATTTCGACCATTTTTCATATGATTATGGATACTTGCCTTTCTTCTTTTGAAATCTGATTATTCATATACTTTGAACATTTATGTAGTGGGGAATGGCTCAGCTTTATAGATTTGAATCAGTTTCTCATATATCTTGAAAAAGGAGACCTTTATCAGAGAAACTTATTTCAAAGATCTCTTCCTTTTTCTAATTTTTATTATATTAGATTTACATAAAATTAAAAATACAATTAAATTGTTCATTATTTTATCTGATCCTTTCTGTTACTTATTTAGTCATAAGCCTTTCCTCTATTCATAAATCCAAAAGTTAATTTCTTCCTTAATGGACTCTTTTACTTGGAGCTTATCTTGATATATTGTGTGAGGTGTTAGTAAAAACCCAGTTTCTGCCAGATTGCTGTCTAGTTTTCCCAGCAATTTTTGTCAAATATTGAATTCTCCCCCCAGTAAGTGAGGCATATGAGTTTATAAAACTCTTAGTTACTGTATTTATTCTGTATGCTATGCATCTAATCTAGTTCACTGGTTGAACTCTCTCCTCTCTCATAAGTACTAAATCATTTTGATAATTACAGTTTAAGATTTGGTTCTGATAGATACCCTCCCTTCCCTCATTTTTCCTTATTACCTTTGTAACTCTTCACCTTTTGTTCCTTCATATGAATTTTATTATTTTCCTGGTTCCATAGAATATTCTTTTGGGTGTTTGATTGGTATAGCACAAAATACGTAAATTAATTTAGGTTGCATTTTCATTTTCATTATTCAACTCTACTCACCATGAGCAGTTAAGTTTTCTCCAATTATTTAGGTCCAAGTTTCTGGAAAGAATGTTTTAATAATTAAATTTGTACAGTTCCTTGATAAATCTTAGCAGATATGCTCTAAATGTTTTATTACTTCTGTAGTTATTTTGAATGGGATTTAATTTTTGTTCTTCCTCCTAGATTTCCTTGTATATATGTGTACACATGCTCACACACACTCACACACACATATGAATTCTGATAATTTATGTGTATTTATCTTATATCTTAAAGCTTTGATGAAGTTACTAATTATTTCTCTTAATTTTAGTTGGATTTTTAGGATTTTCTAAGTATGTCATATCATTTGTAAAAAGCAATATTTTTGTTTATTTTCTTCTCTCAATGTCACTTTTTTCAGTCAATAAACATTTGTTAAGCACCTACTGTGTCCCAGGCACTGGGGATATTGGTAGTATGGTATGGTTGTTGCCCTTCCATTCTCAAAGAGGTCCAAAACAACATCACTATGCTAAAATTAAGTTGCAATGTATCTGACTGTTGCCAGTCAGACAAATATGAGCTCAGAATGCTCTACCACAGGTCAGGCACAAATAGTCCATGTGAATATTTGGGGTGGATTCTCCAAATTCAAGGGGATTCTGATAGCTCAAGTAAAATGTCCTCAGATGCCAGAGAGGGCCCTGAAGATCCAGCAACAAATCCTCAAAGACTGGCGCAGAGGGCCCCTAATCCAGGAAGGTTAAAGATAAGGTAAGAAGCCAGGTGATCCAGGGCAAGACCAAGGAGGGGGTAGAGTCTGACTCCTGCATGAACCTCCAATCCAATAAAGGTATAAAGACAAGTAAACCAAAGAAAACAAAGCAAGTAAGAAAGAAAAGAGGGGTTTTAAAAATATCATAGGTCCAGAAATGTCCAAAAGTCCAGGCTAGAAAAGGTAAGTAAGAGGTTTTCCCCATTATGTGAAAACATAGAAGGAATGAGGCATAAATGACTCAACAATGCAGCCTGGAGAAGAATGGAGACATGACCAACCTAATTATTATTGTTTTTCTATAGTTCATTATGTTTGACTCTTCATGACCTTATAGACCATAGCACACCAGGCTCTTCTGTTCTCCTCTATCTCTCAAAATCTGTGCAAGTTCATATTTATTGTTTTCATGACACTCTCCATCTCATCCTCTGCTGTCCCATTTTCTTCTTGCCTTCGATCTTTCCCCAACACTAGGGTCTTTTCTAATAAGTTGTGTCTTATCATTATGTGGCCAAAGTATTGAAGCTTCAACTTCAATATCTTATCTTCCAGTGAATAGTCTGAATTAATTTCTTTAAGTATTGACTGGTTTGATTTCCTTTCAGTCCAAGGGACTCTGAAAAGTCTTCTCCAGCACCACAGTTTGAAAATGTTGATTCTGCAGAGTTCAGCTTTCTTTATAGTTCAACTCTCACAGCCATTCGTTATTACTGGAAAAACTATAGCTTTGAATAAACAGACCTCTGTCAGCAAGGTGGCATCATTATAGTATCCAGATTTGTC
>CM053601.1:18024419-18055555 GCA_028646575.1 Pseudocheirus occidentalis
TCCTTCCTTCTCTCCCTCCCTCCCTTCCTCCTTTCTTTCATTTAATTTTCTTTTCATTTATGGAATAAAACAAGCCTTTCCATAACAGTATAATTTTAAAAAGATGGCTGCATGTGAAATTGCTGATCTGTTATACACAACTTGTAATTCCTTTTAAATATAACAATGTTATCATGCACATTTCTTAACTTGGCTGTTCCTTCTCAGTCTCCTTTGCTGGATTTTCATCCACATCCTGGTTCCTCTTCGCTACATGTTACTCTTAAGTAATCCGTTATTATCTGTATGCTGATAATTCTCCAATATGCTTCATCCAGCCCTATAGTCTCTTTGCTGATCTCCAATTTCATATTCTCAACTAGTTAATACTGGTCATCTCATACTGGATGTCCCATTGATATCATAAACTCATTAAGACTTATCCAAATTTGAGCTCATTGTCTTTCCAGCCTCTCTGCTCTTCCCAATTTCCCTATAACGATGGAGGGAACCACTGTCTACTCAGTCATGCAATCTTAAAATCTAGACATCATCCACAAGTCTTCCCAATCTTTCAACCCATATCCAATCTGTTGACAATGATTATCAATTTGACCTTTATAATATTTTTCCCATCCCTCTATTGATTATTTCCAATTTATCCCATCTCCATCCTGTTTGTTCATAGTTACTTGCATGTTGAGTCTCACATTAGATTGCAAACTGCCTAAGACTAGAGAGTGTCTTTTACCTTTATATAAATCTTTAGTGCTTCTCACAGTGTGTGGCTCACAGCAAGTCCTTAATTAATGCTTATTGACTGGCTGGATCTTCAGAGCACAATATCTTAGAACAGAGTGCTAAGGACCTCAGAGTTCCTGGTACTGAAATTTTGCTATCTGAGCTCTAGGGTGCCCAGACCCGTCACTGCCACTCCTGGTCCCTTTCAATGTCCCTATTGTGGCTTTCCAACTACCCTATACCTTCCCCAGGACAGCCCTCTACTCTCCCTGTTTCTGGATAGTGAGTCTTACAGGGTATAAATATCTCTGGTTGGTCTCTGAGCTGATACTGGCTTTTCTGGTGACTTGTTTCTTTGTTGCTTATGGTTACTGAGTGGACTTTTTGTGTAATTCTGGGGATGAAAGAAGACACTTACTTGGTTCCTCATTCGACTTTGTGATCTTTTTTTAAGTCTAGTGTATTTTTAGGTTCTTGCTTGAATAGGTGTCCAGGTGCGAGGTAGCCTGCCTCCATGTAGGCAGCCATCTTGGCTAGAAGAGCTAACAAAGCTTTTGATGAAGTGTACCATTCTGTTCTTGTTGAGATGACTGAGGACATGGAGTCAGACCACTCCTGTGGTTTGACTGAAAGGGTGTCTTCTAGTAGTTGTATCGTGGTAGTTGCTAGCATCAGTGTTGCAGGAGGCCCCTAGGGGAGTACCCTTGGGATCTGTGCTTGACTGTATTCTCCTTAATGATGATGATGGTGGTGCTGAGGATGATGGTGGTTGTGATGATAATTGGGGCTGGTTTGGAATTCAGATCTTCCTGACTTTAAGTCTGGTACTCTATTTGCTCTCCCCATCTAGCTGCCATTTTTATAAATGACTTGGATAAAGGCATAGGTAGTATAGTGGATAGAGGACTGGGCCTACAATCAGGAAGACCTGAGTTCAAATCTAGCCTCAAACCCTTAGTGACCCTGGACAAGTCTCTTAACCTTTGCCTCAGTTTCCTCAATTGTAAAATGAAGGTAATAATCATGTCTATGGCTCTGAGATGTTGTGAACATCAAATGAGATGATATTTTGCCTAGAACATTGTTAAAGCACAATAAATGGTATCACCTCCAGTATTACAATTACACAAAGCTGGGAGGATATCTAGTGTAGTGAGTGACAGAATAAGGACTCAACAAAATCTCAACAGCCTAGCTCTGAGTTTAGTCTAACAAATTGAAATTCAGTAGGATAAATGTAGCCTTAATCTTCGTGCATAAAGTCAGCTTCAAACACAAGATGGAAGAGGTACATTTTAGCAACGGTTTCACTGGAAAATATCTCAATATGACTCAGCAGCATGATGTAGCAGCCTGCACATGCTGATGAGATCTTGGATAGTGTTAAGAGGGTCAGAGTTTCCAGTAATAATGAGGTGACAGTCCTCTCTTGTCAGAACTAATTTCATTCAGTTCTAGGTGTCACAACTGAAGAAGGATGCTGACAAGCTAAAGCGTATACAAATGTATGCAACCTGGGTGATGAAGACCTTGAATGAATTTCATGAGGACCAAGTAAAAGTTCTGAGGATGCTTAGCCTGGAGAGAAGACAGAGGCAAAATGACTATCTTTAAGTGTCTGAAGGAGTAGAGGAGTAATTATTAATTATTAGTAATTATTAATCATTAGAGGAGTAATTCAAGTTATTCTGTTGAACCTGAGAGGGTAGAACCAGGAACACTGCGTGCTTAATTTAAGCAAAATCTTCCCAACAAGTGTTGCTATTTGAAGGTAGAATGGGCTGCTTTTTGAGGAAACTTCTAAGGTCTTCAAGCAGAGTCTGGATACCCTTTTGTAGAGAATGTAACAATAGTAACAATAGTATTCATTGGGTTGGTCTCAATGGCCTTTGAAATTCTTTCTTACTCTCTAGTTGAAAATTGTGCAATTCTGTGTCTTATATAACGGCTCCTTTTATATTTGTGGAGACCAAAATGCCAGAATCTAGTAAAACACGGTGTTTCTCTCACCCAGGTACTGAATACATTTGTATACTTTCTTGTTTGTTATGAAACTGTAATAGGACATGAGATGCTTGTACACTTAGTGTATATATATGCTATTTTTAATTATATCCACAAATTAGCACATTTTCTTATTTAAAGGACTGCCAATCTGCAGAGATGCTATTGATAAACATCTTAGTGACTGGGAATTATCAAGCAATCTTTCATTTTGGGTGCCTAAATTTGAAATCCCCCTAAATACATCTTATATTTTACATTAAGCCTTTTATTCAACTGCAAAGCTTATCTTTAGGATACATCCTCTCAAATGAATTTATCAATCACAATAGGCTTACTAATCTCTCTATAACCTATTTGCTCCAGCACCTGTTTTGTCCATAATCTGATGGGTCTCCCATCAGAAGACTATGGTTTAAACAACATGATACCCAAGGTTGGCAAATGATCATTCTCAGGCAGAATTATCCAGTACCAATCTGGGTGGTCCGTAGATGCTTCAGAATAGGATTTGTATCAATATATATTTTGTTTTCCTTGCAAAAGGGTTTCCCCCCCAAAAACATATGCATATCTGAAATTCAAATTGAGTGCTCCTTACCTCATCCTCTCCTCTGGTACCTCTAATGAGGTGGAAAAAATGTACATTAATGATGGAAAGTTATTTAGTGCTGCATGGAGTTAATTGCTTCTAATCACTGCTTACATCCATCTGGTTTTATGGTAGACAACAAGCCTCTTCATCGGGCTTGCTCATTAGACATATTGTAAATCATAGAGATTCACTGGCATCTTGCATATTGTGCTTCTATTAGCCAGTCTGCATTTTCATAGAGCAACAATGGCAGACATTGGGATGCTCATCAACTTGTCCACATTCTGTTAAAGCTGCATGGAGCCCTAGTGAACCAGCCTCCCTAGGCTCACTTGCAAAGTAACAGAGATCCACTGTCTGCTAGCCACTGGATGAAAGACATGGCAGAAAGTTACTAGTATTTATTACAGCAATATGATTACATGGGACTGAGTAGACATTATTTTTATGATCATATCTTTTTTGCAATTTCATAAATTTGGGTCAGGTGGCAGCAAAGGTCATAGTATCACTATGGCAGAAACAAGGGCTGTTCTGGGTTTGGGAGGGAATGCATAGACCAGAAATGAGAGATGGGACAGAGCATGAATGATAAAGATTTAGACATATTTAATCTTGTATTAATACAGATCTTTTCTTAAGATATGAATATCTGGGCCATTTTCTGTTAGGGAATCATAGATTTCGAGTTGTACATGACCTTACAGCTTATCTAGTCCAATTCCCTCATTTTTCACATGAGAAAAATGAGACTCAGAGAAATGAGGTGGCATCAAATGGCAAGGCCAGTGTTCAATCCCTACTTCTTTGATTTCAAAGTCAATGCTTTTTTCTGTAGTATTTTTTCCTTGACAGGTTAAGGGACTTGTAAACCAATATGCTGAATAACCTGTTTGATTTTTCTTTTTGGTGGGGTAGGGAATTAGTACTTGGTCTGTCATTACTTCTCAGTATGGAAAACCCTTTCATCAGTGAAGATCAGCAACCTATCTGTAATTTATAATCTTAGAGAATTGTCTGGGGTGCGGGAGGGTCACTGAGAGATTAGGTGACTTGTCTATGGTCCCACAGCTAATAGGAGTGAAGAAAATGGAATGAACCAAAGTGTTCTTTACCCTAAACCTACCTATGTTATGCTCCCTTTCCTTAAGTATCTTTATTACAGTTAAATTTTACTTAACAGGACAGCTAGGTTGCACATTGACTAGAGTACTGGTCCTGAAGTGGGGAGGACTTGAGTTCAAATCCAGCCTCAGACACTTAACACTTACTAGCAGTGTAACCTTGGGCAAGTCACTTAACCCCAATTGCCCTGCCCTCCCCCATCCAAAAAAAAGGGAAAAAGTTTACTTAATCTGTTTATCAGACATTTTTCAGTCCCACTGACTCTCTCTGACCTCAATCTGGGGTTTTCTTGGCAAAGATACTAGAGTGATTCCCCATTTCCTTCTCTAGCTCATTTTACAGGTGAGGAAAGTAAGACAAAACAGGGTTAAGTGACTTGGCCAGGGTCACATAGCTAGTATGTGTTTCAGATACATACTTTAAGTCATACTTTCAAAATTTAGTAAACATATATTAAGACCTGTAATGTTCAAAGTACAAATCACTGAGGCTATTGATTTTGCATTGATTCATACCTGTTGATGATAACTGACTTCTATATGCCAGTAGTTCACAAATTGCTTGAGCCTGAAAGCAAGTCCATGAGGTAGGTCCTAATTTATTTGTAATTTTTATTTAATTTGGGAAGCTATGGTCCCATGGCTGGTAAGTAAGAGAAGAGGGATTTAGAAACAGGCCTCAAGATCTCAAGACTAGCCCTTGGGTGGCTTGTTAAGGAGGGAGTAGCTAGATTTAGTACACATTATCATCTCACCTTTTCTAATCTATGCTTTTAGATTCCTCCTTTAATCAAATAAAGAATCATACCAAATCCTCAAGGAAGGATGAGAGTATTCGTATCCACTTAGGTCTTTTAGATTGGTAGATTTCTTTGCATTGAGGGTGACTGTGTCTTGTAGCAGGTATATAGGCAAGGATGTGCTGGGGCCAGCTCAAACTGATTTGGGAGAGCCCAGTGTTAAATTTTCAGTGTGAGCATTTACACCTTGGAAAATGGCAAATGCTACAAAACAGGGCTTGATTTATTGATTTATTGGTTGTCTAGCCTTAAAAAAAAAAAGAATGGAGAACCTGTCAATAAGGCAGATTAAACTTAAAATTGAATTGTACTGACATGTATTATTCCAGAGAGCCACTTGTTAAATATTCAGCAGCACACTCTTGTGTATGGGTTATAGAATTCTACAATTTAAAATAGGAAAAAGACCTTAGAAAGAACCTAATCCACCTCCTTGATTTTTCCAAAAAGTTAAATGAAACCCAGTAAGTGACTTACCCAAGGATACGCAATTAGGGAAGACATTGGACCTTAAAGCCCAAGTTTATAACATGAGCATCCTATTCCCTAGCCATGCTGGGTAAATGGTTATTTCCTGAGCTATTATCTTTTGCAGTAAAAACTCTTAACTATTCATTTCTCTGGCTTTTCTCTAATATTTTTGTATTAGGCCCAAATTGACCTTAGGGGATTTCCTTTCTTTTACTTTATTGTCTTAATTTCTAGGCTGAAATCCAATCAATGGAGCTTTAATTATCATTGTCTTCCAATGAGATGGTCTCTCTTCTTACCTCTTTTCACCTTCCTTTTGTTATTATTATTGTTGTTGTGTCTTTGCTGTTAGAATGTCATCTCCTTGAGGGCAGGGACTATATTTTCCCTTGCTTTCCCAGGGCCTCAAAGGATGCCTGTGAAATCTCTGAACAATTGTGGACTGACCAATGGACTGACAAGGCTTCCATAGCTAACCCAACTCCCTTGTGGTATGTCCGTGAACCCCAGAGAGCACGCAGAAAGGTGTTCTAAGAATGCAGACTTTCATTTTTATCCAAAGTTCTGTTTTATCTCTTTGCTGTAGCATATATGTACAATTTCCTTCACTCTCTTACTCCCTATCCCAGCCTCTTCTCTCTCTTTCCTGCTTTTGTTTGACAAAGATACACAGTGTATAATGAAGCACCAAATAATTATTTGTAGATAAAGTCACTCTCTTTCCTATAGTGTGGATCTAAGTAATTAAAAAGAAATGGAGATCAGCCATTTTAAGCTATTCCCCTGTCCTGGATATTATTTATGTTTTGTCTTTGATGAAGCCTCCCTCCTGCCCTCTGCCCTAATTCCAGTGATGATGATGATGGTTGTTAGGAATGAAAATAGGAACATTTCTAAACATTGTGAACAACCAGTTTTTCTATCTTCCACATTCTTTTTTGCCCTCATCTTCAAGGCAAGACCAACATAAGCTTTGGTGATTGTAGAAGGACTAAATAAAAAAATGACCATGATTAACTTTGCTACAATTATCTCACCAATATACCATGATGGACTCTACTCCATTTCTCTCCAGTAGACCTGACAGACTCTCACTGACCTAATTGATACCAGATGACAGCTCAAATAAGACCTAATAGAGAAGTAATCACACTAATCTAATGAGCAAGCTGTTGTGATATCTGCTTATAAGGAACTGTTGTTTTATTTCCCAATTTTTCTTTTATTCTCTGCAGCTACTATGGCTCGTCTTCCTATCTTATGATTCTAGAATTAGAAATCTAGATGAGCCCTTGTGAGAACATCTTCCCCTTCCTCTTTTCAGGAATTTTCCCACCAATACTTTCACATTTTGCTTTTTTATTCATTGTTTTTCTGAGTTTTTAAGAGGTCTTAAAATGTATTTTATTTCTTTTAAAATTTTATTCTTCAATGATCTTAGAAAAATATGGATAGACTTCCATGAAATGATGGAGAGCAAAATGAGCAGAACCAAGAGAACATTGTATACAGTAACAACAATCTTGTTTTAAGCAGAACTTTGAGTGACTGTTATTTTGACTATGATATACACCCAAATGAACTACAAAGGACATATGAAGGAAGAGGCTGTCAGCATCTGAGAGAAAGAACAGATAAATAGATGTGTGCATAGAATGATTTTACACACGCATACACACACATGCACACACACATATACAACACATATTTTTTCATTCTGAAGTTATGCTAAACAATGTACCCTGTCTTAATAACTTTAATAACCTTTACAATATGAAAAAAAATCCAACCAACCATTCTTGTAACTAATGTCTTTTTACCCCCAATGTCTTCAATATAAATTGTCATGTCGTCAGTTCTGGCTTTTACCATGTCTCTTGCTCCTGTTCCTTTCTCTCTACTAATATGGCCGTCACCTTAGTCTAAGTTTTCAGCACCTATCAATGGGTTCCCATTTGGGTTCTGAGGTTCCAGAGTCCTTCTGATCTTTTCCACAGTTCCCCTAAATCACCTTTCTAAGGCATTAGCCTGACCCTGTGAGACTCCAGAGGTTCCCTAGTAATCTAGGATAAAATTGAAGGACTTTATTAAGACTTCTAAAGCCCTTCTTAATCTGGTTTTGGCCTCTCTACCAAACTTTTGTGTGACCACTATTTAAAGGAACCAGGGAGATAAGATGGGAGCACATTCCAGCCATTGCGGACAGCTAATGCAAAAATATGCTTGAGGAAGAAAGAACAATTTGGTTGAATTCTAGAGGAGGGAAGGGCAATGAGGTAGGATGGGAGCAGGTTGTAAAGGAATTTTAAAAGCTAAACTGAGCAGCTTTTATTTGACCCTGGAACCAAATGGGAACCATTGGTGTTGAGTGAGTATGGAGTGACATAGTTAGACCTACACTTAAGGAAAATCAGGATTGAGGAGGGATGACATGTGAAGTAGGGAGACCAGGGGTTTATAATTATCTAGGTATATTTTCTCTTTCTAGATAGATTATAAGCTCCTTGAGGAAACAGATGTTCATTTTTGTTTTCATATCTCCAGCACTTGGCAGCTGTAATTAATGAATCCATTAATGTTAATTGAGTATTGCCTTCCATAGAGACTATGTTCAATACTCCTACCCTATTACTTCTCATTATTCCACCTACTTTCAAAGTTGTACCCCATTCCTAGAATTTCTCCACCCTGCCTCTTAGATTCTTTTAAGCTATGCTCATGTTCTGGGCAGGTAGGTGGTGCCATAGCACGTAGAGCACTGGGTGGAAAGTCAGGAAGGGTCACACCTATATGGTTATTTTTGTATATGAATATATACGTTCATATGTGTACATAAACATATGTATGCATTGCGCCTCCAGGAGAATGTGAGCTCCTTGACTTTTCCAGTTATAATGGTAGTCAGAAAGAGCAGGGAGTAGACTTCCTTGTCCACATGTACTCTGTTAGTGATTTAAAATGGACAGAGCATTTTAAAATGATCAAAAAATCCCAAGAACACCCACAGTAAATGCCTCCATCCAGCCAGTGCTGAGCAGAAGGATAGTCATTGCCATTTTCTGATGATGTGACCCCCAAAGATAATCTCTTGTTCTCCTCCTCCTCCTTCTGTCCTTTCTCCTTCTTCTGTGTGGTGCAGTTGAAAGAGTTTGGGGCTGTTTCTGTTTTCAAATCCCAGCTCTTCAACTTCGCTGTCTGACTGTGCGCAAATGACTTAACTTCTCTAAGACTTCATTTTTTAGTTTCTTACCCAAGAAAATAAAGAGATTGGGCTAGATGTACCTTAAAGTCCCTTCCAAATCTAAATCTATGATTCTGTGCTCTTATGATTTCTTAAAAGTCTTCACAGAAGAGCAGCTGCCATCTTTATCAAGTAGGGGGCAGAGAGGAGTCAAGGAGATCTGAGTTCAAATCTTACCTCAGACATTTAATAGCTGTATGTGACCCTGGGCAAGTCATTTAACCTCTTTCTGCTCCAGTTCCCTCATCTACAGAATGGAGGTAATAATAACACTTTCCTCCCAGGGACCCACACATACACACAGACACACAGACACATATACACATACACACATCTTTGGAATTTGTATGTATTAACTTTTTTATCTCTGGAAAGAGGAAGCTAGAACATAAGTTATATATTGGTAGTGACTAACTAATACACACAGCATAGCTAACCAGGGACCAGATGGCTTCTACAGTTGCTAAAGTTCTGTGGGGAAAAAAAAGTATTTCAATGCATGGTCTTCCTGGTATCACTCATGCAATAACTTATGTGGTAGAATCTTTGAAATCACAATGCTCAAGAAAAAATTTGGCTTCAGGAGGCATGAAGTTGAGTATAATATATTACTGCCCTCAAGGGGATCTGAAATCTTAATATTTCAATAGAACACTGAGGAATATGTGAGAGAAACATATTAGAATAAAAGTTTCAGTATAGACAGTATGAGGCTTCCCTTGGAGATGTTTACAATCTCCCTGGAAATAATGCCACTGGCTCTGTACCTTATCCTCTGATGTTTGGCTATGGGCATCTCCTGCCTGGTCATTTGTGTTTTTGAGTCTCTGACAATGGAAAATAAGCAGTTTCTCTCAAACAACACACCTCCCATTTGGGGGAGGGGGCGGAATTGTGTCTTCTGCTCTGCTCAGAAGAATGCTGAAAGAAATAAATGATGGTATAATGCCCACATTTGTTCTCAGTACCCTCAACAACATGCCAGGATTCTGCTGAGGGACACTCAAATAAGCAGGGCAGTTTTTGGAAAGAACAGACTGGATTTGGTATATACTTTTTAAATGGAAATACACAGAAAACCCAAGACACATAAAATGGTATTTATGATTTTATACATGAAACATAGATACAAAATATGGATCTCTTCTATTCTTTTTATATGACAGTGTTCAAGTTTGTATTTGTCAGGTTCAGAATAAAAAAATAATTTAAAATAATAAAGCCCCTTAAGTGAAAGAAGTTTTTTCTTTATGTCTTTGACCATTAGCCTTTAATTTTAGAACCACATCTGGATATTAGTGGGTGCTTAACAGATGCATCTGGAATTGAATTGGAATCATTTTTCAATAACCCAAATTTGCTGTTGAGTTGATAAAAAAGTGGAAATACCTATTTGCCATCCTTTACCCTCCATACCAACTCTACATTTGTTCTGAAAAAATGTAAGAGTTTTTTTAATCTGTTTTTTGGAGGGGGGAAGGCAGGGCAATTGGGGTTAAATGACTTGCCCAATGTCACACAGCTAGTAAATGTTAAGTGGCTGAGGCTGAATTTGAACTCATGTCCTCCTGACTCCAGGGCTGGTGCTCTATTCACCACACCAACTAGCTACCCCCAATTTTAAGGTTTTTATACCTCTTACTTTTCAAATTGTATAATGGTTAATAATATCTACTCTCTGAATCCTTCCTATGTTTTCTAAGACATTCTTAATTTGCAGTAACAGCCCTTGATGCAATGCCCAGAGTAGATAGCTGGACCCATAATGCTTTCATTCATCTCCAATTTGGAATTTCCATACAAAATTTGCTTTATTGTTGGTTCAGGCTCCATACATGATTGACTAAGTAGACATTTACCAATTCAGCAATTTTTCATTTTCTGTTAGAGTTTTAATTTATAATTATAATTACATAATTATATGTATAATATGATAATTATAATATATAATTTATAATTATAAAGTTTACTTTTTCACTTCAGTTTTTTATCTCTTTTATCTCTTCTCAAAATGATCAAAGCTATTTTGAATATATCAAGATGCTTACTATGACTATGGAATAGAGATTGTTGAGGGAAAATCATTATAGGGAGTTATTTTTAATGCTTTGAAGCAGAAAGAAAATGTAGCAACATTGTTAGGAAGTTCTCCTCTTTGATCAATGTGTAATGAATACTCTGGTCAAGGAGGTCATAATCCTTCAAGCATGTGCAATGTACGCTTCCTGGTTTCAAATTTTATCTGATTGATTTTTTTTTTGCTTTTTTGGAGGGCAACTGGGGTTAAGTGACTTGCCCAAGGTCACATGGCTAGTTCTTGTGTTAAGTGTCTGAGGCTGGATTTGAACTAAGGTCCTCCTTACTCCAAGGCCAGTGCTCTGTTCACTGCACCACCTAGCTGCCCCTATCTGATGGATTTGATCGACCATTTAGTATACTTTGTGAACTTAATGAAAATATTTTATATTGTGTCAATTCCATCACCTATTAAGCTTTCCTGTTTCTTTTCCCTTACCTCCAAACCAGCAAGTTTAGAAATGACTTTTTTTTCTCAAAATGGTGCTAGTCATTGATGTTAAGTGGTTGCAATTTTAACAAAAGTTATCCATATGAGTCCATTAGAGGGCCATGGTTTCCTTTTCAAAATTATTTGAACAAAATTGTACATATGTGTATTTGAAGGGATGCTTCTACCCCAACAATTATCCATGCTAACATCTCTGTTGAAGGAATGAGCCCCCATCGAAGATCCATTTAACATTTCACAGGAGATTGAAGAAAATAATTGTTAAATTAGAGTTCAAAGTGCATTCACTAGAACCTTTAACCAAGGTCTTATGCAGCATGAGGAGTTAACAAGTGACATGTAAGCAAAGAAATGAGAGGGATTGTTTACTATGTCTCTGGAATAGAGATTGTTGGGGGAAAATAATAAAAGCAAGAGGTTATTCTTAATGGTTTGAACTAGGCAAAAAATGAAGCAACATTATTAGGAAGTTCTCTTTGTAACAAAAGCTAAATACTATTTTTTTTTCTTCCTGGAAAAAATGGAGAAGTAGACTAAATTTTCTGATCTGATGAATGTGTAATGAATAGACTGGTCAATGAGCACACAATCCTTGGAGCATGTGCAATATACCCTTCCTGGTTTCAAATCCACATAGAGGTTTGATAATCCTTCTAGGCATGTGTAATGAGAAGGCCCTTATTCAGTTTTCAATGACTGCTTTTCTTTTTTCCTCCCTCTCTTCCTCTCTTTCTTCCTCCCTCCCTCCTTCCTTCCTTCCTCCCTCCTTCCTTCCTTCCTTCCTTCCTTCCTTCCTTCCTTTCTTCCTTTCTTCCTTCCTTCCTTCCTTCCTTCCTTCCTTCCTTCCTTCATTCCTTCCTTCTTTCCTTCCTTCTTTTCCTCTTCCCTTCCTGGTAAGTGTCTTCTTTCCTGATTGTAGTGGTAAACTTATTTTGAGATTGGAGTGCATTTTGGTGCTTGGTGAGAATGAGAGCTCAATCTATCTAGGGAAAGCCCCTAGATTAGTGAGAGTGGGACACCCTTCAAAGCCATCTGAATTCCCACTGACAATTGGAGCAGCAGTAGCTGAGTCTAGTGAGGAGACAGCACAACCGCCCAAAGAAATGGTCTGCTTAACTCATCACAGCAAGGAGCTAGCCCAGCTGAACAAGGTTATTTTTCCACCCTAAGTGTTTGTTATTCTCTCAGATATACCCTTAAGTTCATGTCACTTTCACAGCAGTAACCCCCTCTGTGATCTGGTATGGTTGTTCTTACCGTCCTCATTTTCCTCAGTGCTATTTCTATTCCATCCTGCAATGCAGCAGAGACTATAATTTTCAAGTCTAAGTGGAGAGCCTCCACCATCATTGATGGAGAAAAGAGTTTATTACAGAAATTTTGACAGATTTTTTCCATTTTCATCTGTCATTCTCATGGTAGTTTTATCTTTAAATGGTTTTCAGAGACCATGACAAGTTGAATTAATTACTTGCAGGAAATAGAACAAGAAAACTGTTTGTAATTTCTCAATATAGACAGAAAAATCATTGATTGAGAGAATCTACAGATAACTCACAGGAAAAAATAAAGTAATTTTTCCTTCAAACTTCAAGCTATAAAGTGGTTACATTCAATAGTTTCAATGAAAACCAACCATTTTTACAAGTAGCCAGGAGAAAGACCTTGACATATAAAGAAATAGGAATTCAAGTAAAAGGATTATTTTGCAAATACAAGAAGTCAAAGTGAGGAGTAGAATATATTATTTCAAAACACAACAGGACTCATTCTGTACTTCCAAATGACTTATCCTTCAAATATGAGCCTAAATCATTAATAGTAAGATGGATCTTTAAAATTGTTATAAAATAAAATGTATTGGAACTGCTTAAATTTAATGACATTTCTTCTCCTTTTTGGTCTTTCTTCTCATTTGGTATTTATTTTTGCTTCATCTGTATCTGGATGGATACATGATTTTTTTAGTGTAGTTATCCTATGCTCTTCTCTTAAAATGTATTCAGTGTTATTTTTTGTGGTATTATTTGGTGAGAGTGAGATAAGGCAGTTAGGTGGCACAGTGGAGAGAGCACTGAGCTTGGAATTAGAAAGACATCTTACCAGTTCAAATCTGACCTTAGACTTACATACTAGCTTTAGATCTGACCTTAGATATTAGCTGTGTGACCCTGAGCAAGTCATTTAGCCCTCTTTACCTCAGTTTCCTCATCTGTAAAGTGAGTTGGAGAAGAAAATGACTCAACAGTTATTTGGTGCTTGCCATGCTTCTTTTCTTTTCAAAGGAAATTCTTGTAGGTATGAAAATTCTATATATTAACAAACATGCAGGTGTTTTTTGGTCTTCTAATTTGGTATTTATTTTTACTTTATCTTTATCTGGATAGCTACATGATTTTTTAGTGTAGTAATCCTATGCTCCTCTCTTAAAATGTATTCAACATTTCTTTTACTCATAAACCATGATTTCTAAAAATATTGTTCTCACAATCCGCATTTGTGAAGCACAAATAGATACCTTTACAATGAAGTGACCAAGGATTCACACACACACACACACACACACACACAAACACACACACAATTTGGGAGACTTCATTGAGTTCTTTGTAGAATTTCTTCACCTCCTAATCATTTGCAATTGACATTGTTGCACCCATGATTCATATCTTCACTGTGGTCATTTTGCAAATTTTTATCACAAGCACTGAAATAAACAATAAATTACATAAAATAAAGCTTAATGTTATCTTTGGATTTATAATACATTCATCAATATAAACTATATTACTATACCTACCATGCATCTCTTTGCCCATCATCAACACAACTAGTATTACCAAAACAAACCAAAACAAAACCAAACCAATCAGGGAGCAGCTTGGAATTATTGAAAATGTTTGGAAAAATTTCCAACATAATTCAAGTCAACACTTATTAGGCATGCACTTTGTACAAAGTATCTGCCTTTATGTAATCTTGTGGAATTTTATCCACTGAGTTTTCTTGGCAAAGATACTGGAGACGTTAGCTGTTTTCTCATCCTGTATATCCTTATTTCACAAATAAAGAATTGAGATAAATATGGGTTAAATGAATTGTCCTGGGTCATACAGCTTTATTATTGAACCACAAGCAATGACAAAAGAGATATGTGGAGAAATTGGGGAACTGGAAACCGAGGCAGAATGAAGTAAGAAGAGCCCAAATGATTTATATAAGGATATTTATTTTAAAAAACCCCAACAATAACTCAAACAAATAAAACAAAACTTCAGGGAAGGATGAGCCAATATAGGGCAGTTAGGTAGTATGGTGGATAGAGCACTGGGCTATCTATCAGGAAGATCTCAGCTCAAATCTTGCTTCAGATACTTACTAGTAATGTGGTCCTGAGCAAATCAATTATCCTGCAAAAAATGTTTTCTATTGGTCCTGTGAAATTTAAAGATTTATTTTGCATTTCATTTTTACCTTACATCATTTTACATATACTATATAGTATTTACACTTAATATATATGTAATATTTTACATTTTTTTGTATTTTATCTTTAAATATGGAATTCCTCTTCTTTCTCAGGTGAAAATTTGTGAATCCACATTATTATTACTTTGTTATATGTGTTCAAAGTATCTGGGCATTTTTATGACATTATTTTCATCAATGTTATTTAATTTTTTTTTTTTGCTTTTTTTTGGAGGAGGGAAGGTAGGTCAACTGGGTTTAAGTGACTTGCCCAAGGTCACGTGGCTAGTTTTTGTGTTAAGTGTCTGAGGTCGGATTTGAACTCAGGTCCTCCTGACTCCAGGGGTGGTGCTCAATTCACTGTGCCACCTAACTGCCCCAATATTATTTACTTTTAAGATTTTATGATGGTTTTCTAGGAGATAGACCATCCTCAAGTCATCCCGCAGTATCCTTTTTCATTCATTCATTATTTTTATTTATACTATATATATAATTATTTAAATAATATAAATATATTTTTATATTTATTTTTTAAAATTTTGAGTTCTAAATTTGTCCCTCTCCCACACTAGAAAGGAAAGTAATATGACATCAATTATACAAGTGAAGTCATTTCCACCCTATTTTTAAGGGTAATTACTTTGGCTTGTAGAAAATTCACAGGTTCTTTTAAAAAGAAACTGCCTTTTGCTTCCTTTTACCAAATATATTTTTTAGCCTCTATAATTTTATCTCCTGTAACTGTCATTCTCTTTCAGCGTTACTGCTTTTTTGAACAGATTTGACATCATTTTTTTATCCTGCCATTTGTTTTTGTTAATATGGAGTTGAGATTGATTCCAACTTAAATAAAATCCTAATATATTCTTTGAAATGTTTTATTTACCTTTTGAATCATTCTGGAGTCCCATGTTGTTTCCTAGTCTCATGATCATCTGCATCATTCTCCTGTCAGTAGGATTTTTTTTTCATTTCCATTCATGTTACAAAACTGGTCCACTGGAGTCTGACTCCTTGAATTTTTACTCATTTTAAAATATGTTTTTATGGAATTTTCTATTGATGTATCTGGTTAAAGGACAATACGTTTCAGGAAATAATAGAATCATGATTTTTAGAGTTGGCAGGACCTCAGAGTCCATTTAGTGCTAGCCATGTCCCCAAAGAATCACTCCTTTAAACACCTCCAGGGTGCCAATGGAGCCTCCACTCACTTTTTAATAAGGAAGGACCCCAGTATTCCAAGGCAGCCTTGCTCCACTCTTTGAAAAATTTAATTTTTAGACAGTTTGTTCCTGGCATCAAACGTAAACTTGTTTCTTTTTCATTTCTACCCTTTGCTCCTGTTTTTGCTCTCTGGAGTCAAATAGGACAGGTTTAATCTCTTTCATGAGAAAGTCCTTCAAATATTTGAGCATGGTTATCATTTGCAAGCTGAATCTTGTCTTCTTCAGAAATAAAGTATCCACAGTTCCTTTAAGTGATGTATTTACAGTCTCCTCTAGCTTGCTCTCCCTTGCTTGAGTCTTCCATTCTCCATTCTGACAAATGCCTTGATTTTCCTTCACATGGCTCCATAGAATTGTTTTCTGCCCCCTCATTTGTGCTGTGGAGTCTTATATATGGAACTGCCACAATGGGGTAACTGGGTAGGGGATGATTACAAGAATGACAAGTTTGTGAAGCTCTTTGTCTTGTTTGTATCCAATGTATGGCATGGCTTGTGGATGGCAACATAGAGAAGGAACTCTGTTAGAATATTCCAATGTTATTTCCTTTGTGCATTTCTCTTTTTAGCTTGTGAATTCTGCTTTAGTTATTCTAAATATGTCACATAAGACCTATCCCATCATTTTCAGACATCTACAAAGCAAACCATACTTTGTATGTCTTTCAGTCATCCACCCATACCATCTTGCTGTCTCAACTGATGTGAAAAGGAAGAGAAATTCACCCAGACCACTACATATGCTTGCTGCTCTAGGTCAGGTTATGCTTCCCTACCGAATGTCTTCTTGGGCCAAATTACTTTCAGCCCTCCTGCCACATGAGTATCTTTCCCTTTTCCTTCCTGCTCTGGGTACATTATATGAAGTAATACTCCCATTACTTCTGGAATGTACATGCCAATGTATTACATTACGGATCAACTCATCATTCTTAGCACTGCTCACTAAAACACTCTTTCTTGGCTTCTACTCCTTTATATCACTTCTCCCTATTTGAACATAAGTCTTGGGGCATAAGAAACTTTGGAGACTATCTAACCTCATGGGAATGTTTTCTTTCCTTTTTTGAGGGGGGAAGGCAAGAAAATTGGGGTTAAGTGACTTGCCCAAGGTGCCCACAGCTAGTAAGTGTGTCAAGTGTCTAAGACTGGATTTGAACTTGGGTCCTCCTGACTCCAGGGCCAGTGCTCTATTCACTGCACCACCTAGCTGCCCCCCATCAGATCTTTAATAGCCATAAATCTTAGTGCCAAGTAGTTGGCAGTTTGCTGAGGTGACGGGGAGGTAACAGAATTGGGAAGAGTATGCCACATTTTTTTTGTCTTGTGCTCTGCCTGCACTGAGTCTTTGGGAAATCCTTTAGCAAAAATGAAAAAATACAAATGTTGGCCCTGAGTCAAGTGCAAGTGTTCCCAAGCCTCAGTCCCAGAGGGGAAACATCTACAGTAGCTATGCTTCTGGCACCCTCTTTAATACTTTACCAGATGGAAAACTGGCACCTAAGGGTCATTTAACTAATAGACCTTCGGAGCAGGTGGAACATTTCAAAAGTGAACACAGCCACTTTGGTTAGAAGAAAAAGATCATTTTCCTTTTTTTGGAGGCAGTATATAATATAACAACAACACTAATAGCTTATTTTTTGGGCTTTACAGTGTATAAAATGATTAATATATATTACTTCACTGAACATCATGATAACCCTATGGGGGTGGCTAGCACTTTGTGCTTGAGCCCATTTGGCAAATCAAAGTCAAACTCACATGAAGCTAGTATGGAGTCATCAGACATTTCAAGTGAATTGTTTGAGTTCACAAGGCCAGTTCGTGCTACTGTGATACTTAGACTTCTACTAGTTACCTCCCATCACTTCCCACTTCCTGCCATAAATTCCATGATCCACTTCCATTTTCCCTTGCTTCTTGGAGCTTGTGATTATCACAGGGAGTCATCTTGGCATTGAGACAATATTATAATAGTTTTACTTTTCCTTTACTTTGTCTGTATCATAGGAGTTTTCTACAAATCCCTGATTCCAGACGCATAAATGGTAAGGGAGTCAAATTATGATGATGATGATAATAATAATGATAATAATAAAATATTATGATAACAATAATAATATTAAATATTATTATTAACTTAAAGTTAATAGTACCAATAATTCACCTTTATGGAACACTTCACAATTTACTAAACATTAGCCTTGTGGAACAGGAAGTGAAAATATTATTACTTCCATTGTGTATGATCACCAAACATTAAGGCTGTAAGGGATCTAGGCTCAGCAGCTCTTTTTTATTGATAAGGAAGCAGATTCAGAGAATGGGAGTGAAAATAGTTCCAAAGCAAGGCCCATAGATAGTGAAGAAGAAGAGTTATTAGGGACGAACTTTCTCTGGGAGAAGCTAATTCAGGCCATGCTTTATTTACTATGATTGGAACAGAGCTCAAATGTAAATTTAAACTTGTTTTTTAAACTCTAGAGAAAAATTAATCATCTAGCTTAAAGAGTTGAAGGAAGATCTTTTTTGCATACTAAAATAGATTAAGCCAATTTGATGATTTAATTACAGACTTTATTTTGTAATGGATGGCAGTAGTATCAGTGAACCCATTGGATGGTTGGCAGTCTAAAGTGAGAATGGAATGGAAAATATTTGAGCAAGGCAAATCAATAAAACTTTCTCATGATGCTTTCTACTAAGTAATGGGAACTACACTCTGAGTGGCAAAGTTGTAGTGGGCAATGTATGCTAGGAAGGCTGAGAGGTGACAGAGAAGCCTGGCAGACAGTGGAAGCATTTTGCATGATGGCGATCTCCACATTGGTCATAATGTCGCCTCATCTGCCATCTGTCTGCTAAAACAAACTCAGTATGCTAAGTGTTATTGACAGTGAGATGGGCACGTAGCCTCCTTTTGAGGAGCCTTGGCTGACCCTTTCTCAAAGGCTGGCAAACTATCAAGGGTCTGTTCTCCAATGTATGGCTCTCAATCTGCTTTCCCCCAGCATTTCCCCTTTCCCTGAACAAATGTGCACAAGGGCACCTCTATATTCTAGTATTCTTAAGCGAGAAGACACCAAACATGCCAAAATTCATCATTTAATAGTCTTTGCTTTATTTATAGTCAGTTACCTGGGCACAAATGCCCTATTGACGAGGGACTGAAGGTAATACCACAATGGATCTTTTTAATACCTTGAGTGCCCTGTTAGGTTGAGTGGCTGGTCATACTTTACTGTTTGCTCATTCTACTGTGGGCACATGTAATTAGGTTTCCCAAGGAAGCAAATTTTAAGGATACCAGGAACATATGTGAAATTGCTGTGTTTGGGGAGACATAAGTATTCTGTTCCTCCCTGGAGGAACTTTTTAAACTATCTGCCTACTGTTTCCTAAAGGCACCCTCAAACATCCCACTTCCCTTCACCCACACCCTTTTCTTGTAAACAATAATGGGATACTTTTTCATTTAGATAATATTTGCTATTATCTTATACTCCTAATGGGATTTTCCTAAAAAGCTACATATGGTAAAGAAAGGGAGAGTGACTGGATCTTTGCTTTCATTGGTATCAAGGTCCACTGCTTGAGAAAACCCCCTCTAATAATTCAGATTGATATCTCTGCAATTTACATGATCACTCTTCAGGGCTGTGTTGGTCAACATTTAACAACCAGATTTCTAAAAAAATGTACACAAGGAACACTTTAAAGTTTAATCTGTATTACTAATATTTTATCCATAATTTTCTCAAGTTGAGATAACCAACAAATAATAAAGCAAGTCCTGATTTGTAGTGATTGCCAAATTGGAAGTGTGAATGCTCTCACTTAAAATTTAATAATTGGCGCTAGGAGCCAGTTTTAGCTGGCTCCAGTATACCCTTGTTATGAACTGAGGTTATTCTGGCTTTGAGACTTTCTATCTACTCCAACATAGTGCCTCTCTTCCCAAATGATACGCTCACAGAAATGCCTGTGCTACAGATGATTATCTCTAGACTATAGAGGAAGTTGAGATCTAGGCATCCCAATGAAGTTGACAAAAATTATAGAAAGACGTGGGTCTAGCTCCCCAAGTTTTGATTTACCAAACTGTATTCTAATTTACTGATGATACTTTCTCATATGTGACCAGATAAATGGAATGCATTTGGCATCATATCTTATCAGAAACACATTCTACCTCTGAATGCAAACAAGCCAATCCTCCATTCATAGGCATGGTAGAAAAAACACTATTTATTCAATGAAAGTATCTACTTATATAAAAAAATATATTTTGAAAGTCTCTGTAGGAATCCAACTTATGAGATCTGTATCCCAGGGACCTTCAAAGCTTCCTGTGGAATACACCAAATAAACAGACACCACTGTTATTATTGTTATTATTGAAGAATGATCTTCTTTACCTTAGCATCTGGGGATTCCATTTGCTAACCAGAAATCACAACTCCCACGTTTTCTTTAGCCGGGCCCCCAGATGCCAGTGTGTAAGGAATCTGGGATAATTGGCAAAGAGAAATTATTCATTAGTGAGCCCATCAATTTGGCTTTTGAGTTTAGTTTGCTGAGTAAAACCATTATGATTACTTTAAACTGGTTTCCACAGACTTCATGATTATGTAAGGGGTGTGTGTGTGTGGGGGGTATGCATACAGGTTGTGTGTATATGCACATGGGTCTGTCTAAATGTAGATCATGGGAAGTGTGAACAGAAATCTCTAGAGTTTCCCCCATTCCCCTTCAAGGTAGACTGACTCATGCCAGGAGACTGGGCCGCAACGGGTTGGCCATTCTACTCTTCTCAGAGGACATGCTGGGCTTGAACTGCATATACATACATATATATATACACACACACATACATATAGTGCTATAGTACATATAGGGAATTAGTGCTGCAGGTTATGTCTGAAGGGTTGACTCCCAACCAAATGTCAGTTATACAAAGACAATGAAGAGAGAATTTATTCAATTTAATATCAATTTATTCAATTTGATAATTTATTCAATATGATATCAAATAGCAATCAAAGAAGCTATTCAGATTAGAATATACACAAAGTGAATGAACCCCTCTACTAGGTGTGGTATAGATCAGCTTAACTGCCCAAAGTATCAGGGACGTATTGAGCAATTGGATCCTCTGCATGTTGGCTTATTCCTAGAAGCTTTCTCTCCTTCTAAGAAAAAGAGACTGGAACCACATGCATTCTGTCTGGAAGCTGGAAAAAAAAAGGAGAAGGAACTCTTCTCCCAAGCTCGCATCTGTTCCATCCATTCTACAGGCATGTTTTATCAAGGAATCATTCTCTCCATCAATGAGGAGAGTTTTATGCAAATGTCCCTGGACCTGAGTTCCAGGTTTCAGCCATTAGAATTGAGAGGGACCTTATATCTTATATAATTTATGCCTCCTGCTCCCCCTTACTTTAAAAATGAGGAAAATGAGACCCCAAAAGGCAAAGTGATTTAGCTAATGTCACACATGGCATAGGTGGTAGAGCTGGCATTTCAACTCGTGGCATCTGACCCACAGGTCTAGGGCTTTTCCCAATATTCCATGTTGTTCCCCCTTTGTTCATAGATCATCTTTCTTCTCTCCCCTTGCCTAACACATGGAAAATATCTGCTTACAAATGTCTTCTAATTTGGAAGTTGAAATTTAATTTTCATTTAAAACTTTAAAAAATAGTAGGAAGAGATTCTCACAGATGGTATTACAACTTTAGGTGTCCTCTGAATTAAGCAAGTTGGATATATGAGAATCTGATCTTTAAAACAAAGAAGATCAATCTGGTGGAAGCAAAAGTGAATGTGATTTGCATTATAAAAGGCATCCTTACTTTGTGAAATAAACCATCAATTCAACATTTATTAACCATCTACCATAGTAAGATTGGGGATGCAAGGTAAAAAAAAAATACAAAAAAAGAACAATCCCCAAGGGAGCCCATATTTCATTGGAGAATACCACATGTAGATGGAGCACTAATATCTGACGGGATTGGGGAAGATTACACCTTCTGTAGCACTACCATTTAGTAAAATGGAGATATGATTCAATTTATAATGTTTTGATTTGAACATATTATAGACACGTAGTAACTGAATTAAATAACTATGTGTCTCATGAATGTCTTAGGAAATATACAAATGGATAAGCCTCATTTCCATGAGCCTTTGACATTTCTTCCAAATGGCTTAGAGAAACAGATTGCAATTTTCCTTTATAAAACAGAACAAAGCAAAAAAGAAAAGAAAAATCTTTAATTTTCCAATATATTACAAAAGTAAAAAGTAGCTTTCTCTTACTTTACTTAAATTATGCAGATAATCTCTCTCCCTCTCTCTCCCTCCCTCCCTCCTTCTCTCTCTCTCTCTCTGTCTCTGTCTCTGTCTCTCTCTTTCCCTCTTTCTCTCTCTCTTTCCCTCTCTTGCAAATCAGAAAACTCCCTGATAACAGCAACCACATAAAAGAAAGAAGTAATGTTATAGGCGTGGCCATGTGCTGCAGGACACATCAATAAGTGAAATCAGTTACTAATCCAACAAGCTTCATTGTAATTAATTTCAACCTTTATTTTCAATGTCAATCCTTACCACATCTTTAAAAAAATAATAAAATGTGTTATTGTCTTTTAATCTTGTCCAGTATAATGAGTATAGTTTCTGGCAAATATTCAGAACTTAAAGGATTCTTAGTTGATAGACTGAAAAAAAATTACGCCCTGCAAGAATGAGGAAATTTGGGTTTTCTGCCAGGTCCATTCCTGACTTGTCCACTTGAGCTCTTTATGGCTTATTTTCTTCATCTGTAAAAACCAAATGGATTAAAGTAGATATCTGTCAGGCTCCCTTCCAGCTCAGTGACCCTTCCCTTGAATTTGACAACATCAGTGAAATTGCCCAAGTGAGAGCATGCTGAAGGAAGAAGAGATCTGAAGGGCCTAGAGAATCTACAAGCAGTAGCAGCCCTTGAAAACCTTAGCATGTGATATCTCCAAGAAGAGGAAAACCCTGCTAGACTCTGCCGATGGAGGTATCCTTTCTGCTTGAAGATTGGATTGAAGGTACCAAAAAGAAAAGCAAAGTATCTGCCATTGGCCTACCAGGACCTGCTGGAGAAGCAGCTTCAGCCTGTGTAGTTTGAGAAGGAAAAAAGAAACAGAGAGCCTGCTATTGCCTTATCTGAGAATAGACTAAAGGCTGCTGTAACAAGGGGTCATTGCCATTAGAATACAGACTTGAGACCTGATCTGGCCTGTGATGTGACTGGGTGCATCATCTTTTAGGAGACAGGCCTGAAGGAAAGAGAAGTCAATCCCTGAATCTCTGGAAGACAGAATTGAAGCCTGAATCTCCCTCCCAGGCCTACTCCATGAAATAGGATAAGCCAAAAGAAAGTATGGCAAGATGCTGAGTCTAATCAGGGCTCTAAGGAGCTCTCAGCTCCAGATCCCAGCTCAGGGTTATGGAGGGTACAGAGCTTGGTACCAGTTGGTTTCCCAACCACAGACTACCCTGGGGAAGGTAGGATAAAGACAACCTCATACAGAGCAAGGGCAGGGCAGTAAAATCTGGATTATAGAAGTTATAAGACCTAACCCCAAAACACTGAGTCCCACTACAGGCCTGAAACCTGAAACAAAAACTGGGCCTAACTACCTCATCTAAAATTTTGTGAAGACAAAGAGCCTGATATAAAATTCTAATCCAGAAACTGAGGATAAAGCTATGTTTACACAAAAGAAAATTCCTGATACAAAGAATAAATACTAAAAAAAAAAGAATGAAAAAGGGGCGGCTAGGTGCTGCAGTGAATAGAACCCTGGCCCTGGAGTCAGGAGGACCTGAGTTCAAATCCAACCTCAGACACTTAACACAAAAACTAACCATGTGACCTTGGGCAAGTCACTTAACCCCAACTGCCCTACCTTCCCCCCTCAAAAAAAGAACAAAGAATAAATATTGTATGTTAAAGAATACCTCAGTATAAAATAACTGTGATACTTCCTAAAAGTACACCAGGAGAAAAAAGCTTGATTGTCTAGAGCAGTGATTCTCAATCTTCCTAACGCTGTGACTCTTTAATACAGTTCCTCATGTTGTGGTGACCCCCAACCATAAAATTATTTTTGTTTCTACTTCATAACTGTAATTTTGCTACTGTTATGAATCGTAATGTAAATATCTGATGTGCAGGATGCATTTTCATTGTTACAAATTGAACATAATCCACAGGTTAAGAAATGCTGGTCTAGAAGGACTTGGGGAGTAGACTGGAGAAGTGAAAGAAGAAATAAAACAAGAGAAAATGAATGCAAGTAGAAGACAATAAGCAGATTAGAAAAGAAGATAGAAACCTTGTCCAAGACTGGACACGGAAAAATAGAATGTAGCCAGTAGAATTCAATGATTCAATAAGGTCAGGAAAAATAGTTGTACAAAGTGAAAAAAAAAGGATGATAAATTAGAATACATAATAAAGCATCTTTCAGTAGTCAATTAATAAAAAAACATGTATTAAGTGCCTACTATGCATCATGTAATGTACTAAGCACTAGGGAAAAAAAGGATGAAAGACAGTTCCTGTCCTCAGGGAGCTCACAATCAAACTGTCTTAGAAATCAGAAAGAGACATCATTAAGAAGACTTTTTGTTGGTATCTTTTCTTTCTGTGTCACCTTCATATCCTAATATATCCTTCCCTCAGCAATTCTTAAGAAAAAGGGGTTTCACCTTGGAAGATTTATGTTTTTTAGGCTGATTTAAAGCAGAGCTATTGAGTACAATTATTTCTGAAATTCCATATCTAGTCTGTTGCATTGATTTGAATTTTTAAAAAAATGAGTACTGATTTGAAATCTGGAAATGCTATTTCCCCTTATAAAAGTTAGGTTTTTCTCTCCTCTACTATACTTTGTTAAATTTTGCCTTCTTCCAAATCAGAGAGAGCATGAAAGAGGGGGGAGGGAAGGAGAGAGGGAGGGAGGGAGAGAGGGAGAGAGAGAGAGAGAGAGAGAGAGAGAGAGAGAGAGAGAGAGAGAGAGAGAGACACACACACACACACACACAGAACACTGACCTTTTTATAAGGCATATACTCTATCATTAAGTGATGCCATTTACAATTAAAAGACATTAACAATTCTTATGTCATTTTAAGTTGAAGGCTTTTTCTCTCATATAAACTGTTGTAAGAACTTCGCCACATATATAGTTAAAATCTTAAGCTTTAATATAATATAAAGAAAGGGAAGAATATTTATTATAGCTACCTCAGAGTCCTGATGATTTTCTGCTGACTTTATCTTAAAGATATAGGGTCTAATTAAAGAAAAAAAAATTTTGAGTTAATAAAAAAACCCAAGAAAAACGTAAAAAAATAAAAGACCAAGAACTGTTATAATGTCTTAAATAATGTATATAAAAGACATAGGCATTATTTGTGGAAACTCAATTCTCAAGACTGAAATGATAATCTTTTGAAAGCAAGAAACCCCTTTTTCCTTCAGTAGTTGGATTATTAAATTCAAAATTTGTTTGTTCTAGTTTTACTTTCAATCTGAAGTTCTAAATTCTCATTTTCCCCCTAGTTTTGTTTATTAAATAATTACAGTTACAAATATTAGGACTTGGTTTACTATTAAAATTGTTTACTTCCTAATTTCAAAAATCTTAGCTTAATATTTTTCTGTTTATAACTTTTAACTCTTCCCAAGCCAAATACATAGTTTTGCATTCTTAGTTAAAAGTTTTCCCCAAGAACTATACACAATTTAGAACACAAAATATATGTTTTCTTTAGTAATAAAATATACCTTGCTCACATTAATGAAACTTTAACTCAAAGAAAAACAAAAATCATTGCTCATGAATATCCGGAACGGTTTTTAGAACTTAGCCTAGTTCCATTTTAACACACTTTTGGAGGTTCTTTTTGTTTTTCTCTGTGGAAAAGGAAGATTAAAGAAAGGATACACCTTTTTTGTTTGGGGTGGATGAAAGGATGATAACTGATATCAGACAGAAAACAGAAGAGTTTAACTTTCCCTCTGCTTCTACTTTTTCCCCAAAGAAGAATGATTATCTCCTTGGAAATGACAGAATAAAATGACTGAGAGTTTATATTTAAGATAAGTAAAGAGAGAACAAGAGAGCACCTAGTTGAACTTGATGAGTTCAAGTCACCTGGTTTAGATAATATAGATCCTCAGGAAATGAATCTACTGGCAGATGTTATGACTGAGCCACCAACAGTGATAGGTGAAAGATCTTGGGAAATTTCAGAGGTACCACAAGATTGGGGGTGGTGAGTGTTCTAGTTTTCAAAGATAAAGAAAACCACCACCAGCAGCAGCAGCAGCAGAAGAAGAAGATAAAAAAGAAAGAAAGGAAGGAAGGAAGAAAGAATGAGAGAAAAAAAGAAAGAAAGAAAGAAGGAAACAAAGAAAGATAGAAAAGGATGTACAATCTCTATTACCTTAGCAAAGGTGTGCCATGTAGGGTAACTTTAATTAATACCATTGCTGTAATAAGCAGACTCCCATGTATTAATTTCCTGTGTAAAATCTCACATCTTTTTCTTTTAGTGAATATTAATTTAGAGCATTGATGTTTGCTTTGAATAAATAAAAACAGAGTGTTATATTTAAATTAATGAGGACTTATGCTAGTCACATCAAAGGAAAAAGAAAGCAAAAAGTGTGTGAACATCTTGTATGAACCTAGTGGATAAAAAGATATTTGCAATGTTATATTATTATGCATGGGGTTATGGTAGTGAAATCACCCTAATGTCTCTTATTATTAATGTAACACAGCAACAACTACACCCCACTTCAAATAGTAAGAAATGAAATTCAGTATTTGACACTTTGTTGTAGAAATATATCAAATTCAAAAGAGAAATAAGTGGGAATAGGAAGATGAGCATCAAGAGGAGGGATGATGATCGGGAGGGATCACTCACAAGCAAAACACATTTTCTGATTTGGAAGGACATGTAGAAAGGGGCAAAATAAAAGTAAACAATTGGAATCTAAGAGGTCGCCTTAATTTGCCCCTTAGTTGGGGAACGGATGATATCTTATGTGGAGTATCTTTTCACATCTCTTCTTTCTGGCTAAAGAAATAACAAGAGACAATTTCATAGAATCCTGGGTATGAATTGACATGAAGCAAAGTGAGAAGACTCAGGAGAACTATTTGTACATAGAAAGCAATAAAGAAAAACAACTTTGAAAGATTAAAGAAATGCAGTGACCACAATGTTTCCAAAGGTCCTATGATGATGAACCATATTACTCTCTTCATGACAGAGAGGATGGACTTGAGGTAAAGAAAAATACAAACTTAAAAAAATATAGCCATTGTGTAACTTCATTTTACTTGAATATTCTAACTTATCACAAGTTTTTTTTTATTTTTAATCAGGAGGTTTGGAATGAGCTAATAATAATGACGGAGAAAAAAGAGGGCCATCAAAATATCTTTAAAATGTATAAAAGTTTGGAAGGAAGCATGGATAAGGAGGGCAGTTCTGAAAATCATTTGTAGAACTTACATTCTTTCTGATAAGCGACAAGTATGAAGTAGAGATTTGGGTTTTGTACAGAAACCACTTTTTTGTTCTATTACATGATAGAAATCTTTTTTTAAGTGGAGAATTTTAAGTAGAGAATTAAAAATAATTTTTGTATGTGTTTGAGAGGCAGAATTGAGACTATAAAATTGACTTCTGTTATAACTCTGATGAAGGTAAAAAAAAGTTCTTGTTGACATATCAGCAATCTACCAGGCACAGAAAAATGACAATATCTCCTATGGGATGTGCCATCTCACATCTCCAATGTGTCAAACTAGCTTCAGGTGATGTGTATTGCTAGAAAGGTTGAGATGAGGGACTTATGAAAGAAATTGCAGTATCTTGCTTCAGTTTTCCTCTTGAATGAGAAAGTCTCTGATCTATGGGGCCCATATAGCTTCAATAATATAGAATATAGTTATTAACTGAATATTCCCAGTGATCATCTGACTTTTGCCAGTATGACTTAATGCTATTTGAAACTCTATGGCATCACATAGCAAATAAGCCTCTAATTAACAAATAGATCAGACATGGTCAGGTATTAGTTAAATGTATTAAATATTTGATCCAACAGGTGAATAATTCTACCCCAATCATCTTGCATTCTGTATTACAATTTCCAATTGAAAAGCAGGTTTTTCAGACAAAAAACACCCTTCAACCATATTGGAAGAGTCCCCTCTCTGTCTAGTTACTATCTGTGACCACAACACAAGAAAATGAACTCACACATCACAATGGAAAGGAACACTTTCATTGGGATCAATACCTTCTACCTTTTTCTCTCCTAATTTGATCAAATATTCTCTTTCTTATATCACTGCACACAATGGACCTCTTACTTCTGTAGAAGAGCAGGTGAAGTATCTTTTCACATCTCTTCTTCCAGCCGTGTTTGTGCTTTGAACTTGCAAATCTTTCCTTTTGGATGGTTTTGTGGTTGTTCCTTCCATTGACATTGCTGCACACACTGAATATGTTGTTGTCTTGGCTCTGCATACTTCACTCTGCCCCAGTTCAGGTAAATTTCCTCATACTTCCATGTATTAATAATATTCATTGTTTGTTACCCCATGTTATTCTGTTTTATTCATTGCCACAATTTGTTGTCATTCCCCAAACAATAGTCATCTATTTTTGATTCAGTTCTTTGCTACCAAAAATGTACTGCTATAAATATTCCTGTATATATGGAGTCTTTTTTGTCAGTAATGTCCTTAGGGTCTATTCCTGCCTCCTGAATCTCAGGACATTATAGTCAGTTTCTTTGATTCCAAAGTACTTTGCTGAACTGTACAATTCACAGCTCCAACAATTCACTAGTGTGATTATCCTTCTCCAATTCCTCCAATATTCATAATTCCCATTTTTTCTCATTTGTAGGGGGTGAGATGAAACCTGAGGAATGTTTGAATTTGCATTTTTCTTATTAGTGATATGGTGAACCCTTTCATGTAGTTGTTAATAATCTCCAATTCTTTTGATAATTATTCGTTTGACCAGTTCTATATTGGGCAATGACTTCATTTAATATATTTTCTGATAGTTGTCTATATACCTTGCATATCAAACCCTTACCGGATGTTTTATATAGTCTTCCCAAACAGCCACTCTCTTCTTTATCCTAACTGCATTCATCTTACTTGTGCAAAAGCTTTAAAGTATTATATAATTAAAATTATCTACCTTATCTCTTGAACTCCTCTCTATCTTTGTTTTTTTTTTAAGAATTCATTCCCTTGCCCATATCTGTGACAGGTATATAATCTGCTTCTTTTCTAATTTTTATGGCATAATCTTTAATATTCAAATCACGTACCTATTTTAAATTTATTATGGAATATGGTATAAGATATTGATCTAAACCTAATTTCTGCCAGAATCTAGTTTTCCAGTCCAATTTTTCCAAATAGTTCTAATCAAATAAGAATTCTTTCCTCAGTAACATATTTTTCAAATTTTTGAAACATAGAGTTGTAGAGTTCTAATGATGATGATCATGATGACCATGATGATGACAGTTCATTGTCATACAGGGTGAGCTTTGTGCCAGTCACTGTGTATTAAGTGCTGTACAAATCTTGTCTCATTAGATTATCACAACAACCATAGGTGGTAGATACTATTATTATCCCCATTTTACAGATGAAGAAACAAATGGAGATTAAGTAAATCCCCAACGGTCACCTTGCTAGTAAATGTCTGAGGCTGGCATTGATTTTAGGTCTTCCTGACTCTATCCGTGTTTCTATCCACTGAGCCACCCAGCTGTTCCCATTCAGAAGATGTCATAAGTATTTCAGCTCCAAAATTTCAATAGTGTCTTCAGTTCACCATTTTCTCTTTAATTTAATTTTCTTTAAATTTCATTCTGTTTTAAGAGAGGAATATTAAAGTTTCCCATTATGATTGCACACTACCTGTATCTTTTACTTGGTTAATTATTCCTTTGTGAGTTTTGAAGCTGAGCCATCTGGTACATAAATGTTTACTATTGAATTTGGCTCACTGCCTGCTTTTCATTTAAGCAAAATAAAATTTCCTTTTTTGCCTCTATTAATATTGTAAATTTTTAAAAAATGTTGGAGTCAATCAGAAAACAAGTACATTAATGAACTGTGGGTAGATTGGTACAGCTTTTCTTAAAAGCCATTTGGAACAATACCCCCAAAGTTACTAAAGTGTTTGTATATTTTGGCCGAATAATAGCATTATTTAGGAATATCTCTTAAAGAGATCAATGAAAGAAAGTGTGTGTGTGTGTGTGTGTGTGTGTGTGTGTATACACATATTGATGGTAGCACTTTATTTTATAGTTAAAACCTGGAAGTTAAAGGACTGTTCACCTTTTGGGAAATGGACAAAAGTCATGGTATATGCATGTTGTACCATGAGAAAGGACAAAAATGTTTCAGAAGAAACTAGGAAGACTCTTGTAAACGGATGCATAGTGAAGTGAGCAGAACTAAGAGAACAATTCATACAATGACATTTGCTGTATTTTCTTAGTCTAGTTCATGTCAATCCATGAGTGCCAGGCCCAGGCCTTCCTTCATATTTTCCTTTAGTATCACTTTAAACATGTACTATCCTTTTCCTATTTCCAGTTTGTGCTTTGACATACCTTTATTTGACCACAACCTAGTGTCATTCTACTTTGACCTATGCCTCCCTCTTCCTAAATCCATTTTTTATCTCTATTACTTCCTTGAAATCCCTGTTTCTCCTTCCCCTCACCTGTCAGTACTTTGTTAAACCTTATCCCTTGGGGGGCGGAGCCAAGATGGCGGCGTAGAAGCAGCAAAGCACCGCAGCTCCCACACAGACACGCTAAAAAACTCATAAAATGG
>CM053601.1:18056055-18088061 GCA_028646575.1 Pseudocheirus occidentalis
GGGGGTAGGGACAAAAAGGGGAGAAAATTTGTAACTCAAAACCTTGCGGAAATGAATGATGTAACCAAGAAAATAAATTAAAATTAAAAAAAAAACCTTATCCCTTGGCTTGACTTCCCTCCTTTCTCTTCCCACTCTCGACTTCAAAGTTAGTTAATTCAGCCTTGCACTGCTCTCTGCTCGTGTTTCTTTTACCTCCTCATAACACATCATTTGTCAGAACTTAGGCCTAGATTGTTCCCACCAGCCTACTCATGCTCCTGAATGGAGGACATCATGCAACCTTGCTTTAGATCCGCTTTGAACTCTTCTTATCCAGCTTCATCTGGGCTCAACTCACCGCATCAAGTTAAGACTTTTATTCCTCCCTGATTGCTGATCTCGAACCTCACAGAAGGTGTTAAAAGCCTCCAGGTTTCCCCAACAGTTTTATTCAAATAGGAATTCTTTTCTCAGTAACCTCAAACCATGAACTGGTTGGCAATACATTGTAGTGTGACTTGGAGTGGACAGCATCATTGATAATCCTTATGAATTCCTTGGTGATAATTGGTGAAATTGTTTATGATAAATTTATTGTGAATGAGGAAAGAATTTATGTATTCAGTCCACTTTATATGCACTCATAGTATGCTTATATCAGTGATCAATGACACCTGTTCACATTTCTAGCTGGTAGGATATGGGCATTTCTCAGTTATTCCAATGTATCCCACCTTGCTGTGGCATCAGAATAGGAAAGAGGATTGTTTGTTCTAATGTGTTCCATGTTACACAAATCATCACAACAGGTTTGATGAGCGCCAGTCTTAAACCTTATGAAAAGAATCAATTTCTTAACTTCCTAGAGTCATTTTTTTCACATTGAACCAGTCACATTGAACTGCTAGAAGATAAAGGCCAATATTTAAGAGACCTTCACATCTACCATAGGGTTTTCAGACCATAAGTTCTCCAGGCCATCACCATCACAGATTCAGACTATAGCTCTAAAATATGGTTGCAATTGTTGTTATGATTGCCATTATGACAGGTGCAGTGAATGCTCACTGAAACTTTCAGTATTGTTAATCAATCGTTTTCATTTGAATGGATTTAGTCTTCCATTTTCTGGGCCTCCAGAAATATCTTTCCAAGGGTTACCATAGCTTCTCCCTCAGAGGAATGATGGCTATAACTGCTTTAATTATTCTAGTACTTATTGCTCTTGGCTCCACTTCCAAATGACTGTTGTTGGAATCAAGTCGTCTTTGCTTTGGCCTCTCTACAATAGCTCTTGGAATTATGATGATGATTCTCATAAATGAAGTAGATTTGTGGTGAACTATGAGTTGCCTGAGAGAATACAATCAGACCTCTACCATGAGTTATCATTTTTATATAATTACAGTAAATTTCTCCTGCATGATGCTTTAAACATTAAAATTGTTGGTTTTTAATAAATATTTCAGTCTTTAGCAAAAAAAAGCAAATAGAAAGTAAACAATTTGTCCAGGATAACACATAATTAGTAAATGTCTGAGGATGAATTTGAATTCAGGTCCTCCTGACTCTAAGGCCAGCACCCCATTGATTACACTGTCTACCTATCTCAATGTCTTCTCTTAAAGGAAAGAAATCTAGCCAAATGGTTAAACAATTGTTGCTAGTGCCTTTAAGGGCTCACTCTAACTAGGCTGTGATTATTGGCTGTCGAAATAAGACAGAAATCTTTCAAGACTACTGTACCCCTGCCAATTATTTGAGAGCCAGGTTCTCTGGGGAGTTTTGCCTGTGAAATCAGGCACATAGAAAGTGAAGACAGACCTGATCGCTCACTATCTGCCTCTAAAAGTGGAAAAGCCTTAATTTATACACCTAATAACTCTCTGTACTTCGTGTTGAGAGGAGCACATTGTCAGCCTGATAGAAAAGAGGTCCTAACTTTATTTATCAAAGTAGACAAGCTTTTTGTCAGAAGGAACATTCTCCTTTCTGATGTCTTCATAAAAAATCAGCACCAGTCAACATGAAACCCTTCAGATTCTCTCTTTTAAAAGAAATACCAATAATTACCCTGAGTGTTGCTGTCTTGTGCTGCCTCTGAGGCATGTAGTCATGTGGCATTTGCAGCAGGCTCGCCAAGTTTGTTGTGTGATGCTGTGTGATAGATTGGTAGGCCTTGATGAATGGCCTGTACCAGGCGGCACCATTAGGGCTGACTTACTCGGGCAAGATTAATTGATCCAGATAGCACAGGCAGTCTTCAAGACAGAGCCTGTTTGTTTATCTATCTTCTGTCTATCACAAGAGGGACCACACAGCTTGTCAAAGCCCACAAAGAAGAATGGGACTTTTTCATATTGATCAAAGGTGTTTTCAAAAGTCTTTCCTATCCCTTTAGCAGCCTTCCAAGCTCAACTGTGAAAGTACAAAGATTTATTTTTCACATATTATTCCCTCTCTTTCCTGTTGATAATCTTCCATTACTGTACCCTTCCCTCCTCCCAAGTCTTTCATTGTCGTGGCTACCATCTTCGAAATCTGCTCACAGCACTATTATTCTTGTGGGGGATTTTTCATTAGTGGCTATTATTTACTAGGTTCAACACTGTCTAAGAAATAATGGGTGTGTTAACTTAGAGAAAACAGTATCACTTCTCCCAGGAGAAACATTTAACCAGCACGTTTATATGCTTTTGGCAAAATTGTGAATTAGCACAACCATTCTGAAAAGCAAGTTAGAATTATGCTTAAAAAGTGATTAAAAACATATACCTTTGATTCAGACAATGTACTGCCAGTCATAGAACTCAAAGAAGAGTAGATATATAGGCCCTCTATACACCAAAATCTTTGTAACAGCATAATAATTTTAATGTGTAGTTAAGCATATATACTAATTATAATAATATAGTAATTTTGTGGTATTAAAGACCTGATCACAAAGTAGATGGCCATTTATTGGGAGAAAGCTGAACAAACTGGTATATTCAGGGAATGTAAGAAATGTAGTGTAATGTACCATGCTGTAAGAAAGGACAAAGATGGGGTGGCTAGGTGGGGCAGTGAATAGAGCACCAGCCCTGGAGTCAGGAGGACATGAGTTCAAATCCAGCCTCAGACACTTAACACATACTAGCCGTGTGACCTTGGACAAGTCACTTAACCCTGATTACTCTGCCCTTCCCCCCTACAAAAAACAAAAAAAAAAAGGAAAAAGAAAGGATGAAGAAGCAGGGTTGAGAAAAAGACTGATATGATGTAGATACTGCTATAAAGTTAGTAGAATCAGTAAAACAGTGCACACAATAATTATAGTAACTGAAAGAGTAAAACAATGAAATGAAATGTTCGTCTCAGTCTGGCCAAGCTCAGACCCAGAAAAGGGTGGAGAAAATGTGTCCCTCTTCTGTCTAAAGGTGAAGGAGGGTAACCACAGGTGTGGAATATCAATAACCCTAAATGCTGTATGATATGGACCATAGTGCATGGTTTATATATTGACTGGTTTTGTTGAACAGACATTTTTTTCTCTTTTTTAAAATCTTTGTTATAAGGAATGACTCACTGGAGAGGAAAGCTCTATATTCAGAGAGGAACACAATATAAGAGCAAAGAGGAATTTGTATTAGATGATTGCAATATGTGGTCAAGAATATACACATATATATATAGATTTTGGTGCACAATTTCTACTGATTGTGTTGATATTGGATTTATATTAATATCTCTTATAATGGAGCTGAGGTAGATGTAGAGAATGATGGATGGATTTAACACTATATTTGAAAAGTCAAGAAGCAAAGGTCCTAGTTGATGACTCACCATGACATGAAGGTGAACCTAGGCTTTCAAAAACTGCAGAAGAGCACAAATTTGGTGTAATACTAACAAGTTAAAAAGACATTGGATTTGGGTCCAATGGGTCCAGCTATGGAAAGCATGACTATGAGATAATCTGGGGGTTTTCCCAGTTCAGTCTGGAGAGACTCTTTATCAAGTTGGTCACAGGGGACTAATTGTTCAACTGTGGAACATCTCAAAGACTGTCTATTACAACATTCTAAACAAATTAAATTAGTTGTCAGCAGAGAGCATACTTCCCTCAGATGAAACCATGGATGCTCAAAGTTTTGAGAGAGAAATAGTTTGGTAAATGGAGAAAAGAAACAATAGCGTCATTAAAGACTCAGGCAGGAGGAAGAAGAGCATCCATGGAGGGTAAACAGAATAGGACATGGAGCAAACTGAATGGAATTGATTTATAGGAGAGTTTGAGACTCACACATAGGAGGTTAGATCAAGTAAGTAGTAAAAACATGTAATTAGGAATTAGAGCACTATGGTTAGGACCCTGTATCACATACATGATCAACATTAGTACTAATGGAGAAAGCAGGGAGGGTTATAAGGAGGTAACAGTTATCAAAGTTGAAGATTAACATAGTGGCAGAGAGGGAGTATGACAAATAGAATATTAGGTTTAGAATCAAGAATACCTGAGTTTAGAACATTCCCCAGGCATTTACTAAATGGGTGATACAGGAAATTTCACAGCCCCAGTTTCCTCATGGAGGTAGAGTCCCTAGGACCATTGGATCATAGCTGTAGAGTTGGAAGGGACTTCAGACGACATTTCATTTGTACCCTTCATTTTACGAAAGAGGAAACCTAGACTCTTTGAAGCTAAGTGATTGCTAATGCTCACATAGATAATAAATATCAGAAGTGGGATTGAACCCAGATACATCTACAAGTCCAGCTCTCTATCTATTATGCCATACTGCCTCTCCTTGACAGTGAGATCCCATTCAATAGTTTTCATAGCTTAAGTGAACTAACCGATTGTCTTAAATATGTGGGGGGAAATGGTACAGTGGGGATTTGAGTAACGGGGCAATGCTTTGGAAAAATTGTGTAGGAAATGAGCTAGGGAGTGAATAAGAACTAGAGCAGAACTATAGATTATCAGAGAGGGTCCAGGTGAAGTAATACACCATGAAGTTTAAACATTATTTTGTGACTCTCTCCCTTAGTTCATATGAAGGACAAAAGGGAATGGATGATGAGGGGATTAAACTGGCGCTGGCCAGAGGCTGAGGGATGCTGCTGCACTGGCTGCTGCAACACTAAGGCTGAACTCTTTGGGTGTAGGGCATAAAGCAAACAGTAGACTTCTGTGTATTGATGGGCTACGTGGCCACCTGGAGTTAAGAATGACCTGTCGGCTAACTTCCAGCGTGTGAATGTGTGCACAAGAACCGACACCACCATCTTTTCCAGTCTTACTATTGAATATAACTATTAAATTTCCCTATTGGTCTGGCACTCATAACTATAACGGTACACTTATCAAGGAAGAGAGGGTGTGAACCAATAAAGCAATCAGAGAGATAGGAGGAAGACCAGGATAGAGGTAGGTCACAAAGTCCAAGAGCTGAGAGACAATCCGGGAGGAAACAGTTATGAGTGTTGAATGCTAAAGAAAGGTCAAGGAGAAAAACTACTAAGAAAAGGCAATGGGATTTAGCAGCAAATACACTTTGGATCTTTGATTGATTTTGGTAAAGCAGTGGGATCGGGAGAAATGTTGTAAGAGGTTAGAGAGAATAAATTAGTGTTGAGAATGTTGGGCTGTCAGCATATACTATTCTTTCTAGGAATTTATGAAACAAATACACCAAGCATATGGAATGCCTTGAAGGGATGCTGAGTCAAGGGAAGATTTTTTTTAATAATAGAGGCAATGAGCATCTATATAGGCAATGAGAAAGGGACCATTATATGGAGAGAGCACCGAGTATTTGAAGATGAAAATAAAAGAAATGATTGATGGGGCAAATACCCAAAGGAGAGCGAGGAAGAATTAATGCTTTGCAACTACAGGGGCCATCTCATCCTATGAGACAGACTGGAACAAGTGAAGAGAAGATACGCGAAGATCCTAGAATCACAGTATCAAAATTTGAGAGTTGGACGGGTCCTCAGCATCCTAAACCAGACCTGAAAAGAATCCCTATAATAATATGCCTGGCAAGTGGTTTTCCAGGCTCTGTATAAAGATCTCCAAGGAGAAAGAACAGACTGTCTCCTGAGCAGTAGTTTAGGTTCAGTATTGAAACAAAATGATATCTGTATAGGTAATTTAACTGTTAACAAAAGGAGATTTAATTAATCATGACAGAATCTTTAACAAGGTCAAACAGTGAGGACCTTTTAAATTCGATCAGGTGAGTGAAGTTCCTTTCTTATTCAATGTGAGTCATTTCTGAGACTTTATAAGAAAGTAAGGGCAACAGTCTGCATCCTTAGTCTCCTGAGCCAAATAAATCTCAAGGAATATCTTTTAAGGAAAAATGAGCCCAACCTGTATGGGTAGTGGGTGTGGACAGAGATTAAGATATTGTTCCTAACAAAACGTGTTTCCCCCATAATGTATTTGTGAAGTTAGTTTTTTGAGCCCAAGTATAAATCTTTACATTTATTCTTATTGAATTTTCTCTTAATACTATCAACCCAATACTCTAGCTAAGAGTTTTTTAAATTTCGTTAAAGATTTAGATCCTTCCTCTGTCATTCGATGTATTAGCTATGCCTCTCAGCTTGTTGTCTTCTGATTCTCTGTGCACTTATATGCTTCACTGATTTTTTAAAAAGTTGTATAGCAGGATGTGACAAGCAGATCCCTTGGGTACTCTCCTGGAGAGTTCTTGCTGAGTTAAGATTGAGCTATTAACAACTATTCTTTGATTCTTGAAGACAGTCAAGAGCCAGGATAAGATAAAAAAAAGTGAATAACCAGCACTCCTGAAAACCATTTAATGTTTAAATGGTTTTAATGACTGATTTCTGAGAAAAGTATAACAGTAGTTAGTATAGTCACCCTTTCCTTTGGGAAGCCTGTAGACATAAGCTATCACCTAAACCTGGGCATGTCTTTTTATGTGGGGAAGGAAGGAGAAAAGACAATAAACCAAAGAGATAAAAAAGACAATAAACCAAAGAGATAAAATAAGTCAAACACATCTCCTCCATGGTTAGGTGTCCCCAGAATTGAACCTGGTTTTTGAACTGTGTGAAACTTGGCTAGAGTAGAGCATCAAAGGGAGTGGGCAAAAAGCCCCACCGTTTGGATCTATTGTGAGAGAGAGAGAGAGAGACAGAGAGACAGAGAGACAGAGACAGAGAGAGAGACAGAGAGAGAGAGACAGACAGAGACAGAGAGAGAGACAGACAGACAGAGACAGAGACAGAGACACAGAGACAGAGACCGAGACACAGAGACCAAGACACAGAGAGACACAGAGACACAGAGAAAGACACAGAGAGACACAGAGACAGAGACACAGAAAGACAGAGAAAGACAGAGAAAGAGACAGAGAGACAGACAGAGACAGAGACAGACAGAAACAGACAGGGATAGAAAGAGATAGAGACAGAGACAGAAAGGAGAGAGAGAGAAGAAGAAAAAGAAGAAGAAGAAGAAGAAGAAGAAGAAGAAGAAGAAGAAATAGTAGTAGCCTTTGAAAATTCTAATAAGCTTTTTCTTAGAATAAATAGATTGGACAAATTGCCTGCTTTTTCCTTTTTACACTTCAATAATTAAAAAACAAATCCTGTCAAGTCACATTCGCACTACATCCTGTCCAGGTCACTTTGGAGAGTACTCTTGGTCAAGGGGATTACTCTTACTGTAGAATAGATACTTGGATTCCTATGAGAGCTGGCCTGAGGGCCCGTGTACAGCTTTCTTCAGTGCCATCTTGGCTGATAAGTGGCACACATGCTAGCACTAACACCCTCAGAAAAGAAAGGGAGATTTTTTTGGGGAGGGGGGTGTTTCTTTAATACTGTGAGAGCTGACGTTTCTGTTGCTGTTTCTTAAGAAGAAACAGCAGCTTCTGGTTACCATATGTTAGCAAAACGCTGCATGCCAACTTGCATGCCATATCATGCCAGCCTGGAAAAGAGTATGTTCACCAGTGCTTTATTAGTTCAATTTATGTGCAACCTAATTACTAATTAGCTATCTTACTTATAACATCAGTATAAATGTACCTACCTTCCAATAATACCTGTGCATTGTGAAATAGAGAAATGTCCAAACTGAGAGTGATCAGATCAGGGCAGTTTCACACTTTTCGGTAGAATAGCTTATGTAAAGTCTTTTCTTGGGTTCTATGAAAGAAAAAAATGTAAAAGTGGGAAGGAAAGAAACAAATAGAAGAGAAAATCAAAGAGAAGAGAGAAAAAGAAGAAAGAGAAAAATAAAGAAGGAATGGAAGAAAGAAGGAAGGAATGAGGAATGAAGTAAAAGAAAAAATAAAAAGGGGAAAGAAATGAAGAAAGAAAAGGAAGGAAGGATGGAATGAAGGAATAGAGGGAGGAATAAAGGAAGGGAGGGAGGAAAGAAGGAAAGTGCTTTTCTCTTTGTAGACTAATACCTAAAATTAACAGATAAGGTGATGGATATGGGTTGGAAGAGATCTGTCACGCCACTTTAGTAGCTATGTGACCATGGATGTGAGACTTTCCAATCTCACTAAATCATAGAAACTTCCTGTCTGGCCACACATTCTTTGCTTAAAGACTTCTAGATAATGGGAATCCACCAACACTCTAGCTCAACTCCCTTTCAGGTGACCTATTCCACTTTTAAATGCATCTAGCTGTTGAGAAAGTTTGTACCTCAGAGAGATTTTTCAGTTAGTGGCACCTTAAAGTAAATGAAAGATAAAGTTTGGGTAGGGGGTTGGGGAGAATAGGGTTGTCCTTTTACTGCCTCCCCTGAAGTTACCAGATTCAAAGTCCAGGATTATGGTTCTAGAAGTAGAAGGGACATCAAAATTCACCTTATCCAGCCCCCTCTCCTCTTACAGATAAGGAAAGTGAGATCCAGGAAAGCTGTGACTTGCCCATGTCAAACCTGGAATAAGGGTCAGAGGTGGAATTGACTTAACACTGCCTCTCCTCACTTAAAAAAATCTTTATTATTATGACTCAAAAAAACCAACAAACAAGTCCATTCAAGTCAACAGTAATTATTTTTGAGTGCCCCTAATTTGTTAGGCACTGTGCTAAACTCTTGGGATGCAAAGATAGGTCAAAAACAGTACTTTTCCTCAAGGAACTTATAGTGTATGGGGGATACAATATGCAAACAACTTAATACAAACATATATAACGTGTGTGTGTGTGTGTGAAAGAGAGAGACAGAGAGAGAGAGAGGGGGGGGAGGGAGAGAGGGAGAGAGATGAAGAAGAAAATCAACAAGGCACCAGCAATAGCAATGACAGAGATTTGCAAAGGTATCTTGTAGAAGATGGAGTTTTACTGGGATTTGAATGCTTAGGGAAGCCATGAGACAGTGATGAAAATTATATTCATATGCCATAATTTGTTTAGCTATTTCTCAGTTGGCATGGACCTTTATTTCTAGTTTTTTTGTTTCTACAAAAAGTGATACTATCAACATTTTTGTGGGTCTTTTCCTCTTGTCAATATCTTAGGTGTGTCCAATAGTGGCTTAGTTGGTTCAAATGGTATGGAAATGCAGTTTAATGACTTTATGGATATAGTAACTTGTTATGGATCATAAAACTGGTGAAACTGGATAGGTATGAGTTAACACCCTCCCCCTCCCCCCCCACAACACCAACCTGAACTTTTGCATAGATTTGGGATAGTTTAGGTTTCTTTTGTTCCCAGATTTGAGATTTGAGACCCATCTCTGGGTATTTGGGAAAAAAGGGGATAAAAATTGTTCTTAGGACTTTGACTGGGAACTCATGACACTTTGGGGCAAGTAGTCTTTGCCCACTGCTTTCAGTTTCCACACTAGCAGCTTTTATCTGCCTGAACTGTTTCTAACTGCCCTGGAAACTGCTTTTATGAAGTAGAAATGTGGCATTTGATTATATTTTTATAAGATGGATTGTTTCTTTGAATCCTTGGACTCTCTGTGACTGATTGCACAAAATGTGAAATTATGACTGGGAGAATCCATATAATATTCTTAAAATGGTTTGTCCATCCACAACCCTCCAAAGATTGCTATTTTCCATTCTTATCATCTTTGCTAAACTGGTATGTATGAGGGAAAGCATCAGATATTTTAATTTACATTTCTTCAATTACATTTTTGGAGAGCCAAGATAGAAGATTTGGAGAAAACAACAAAGCACAACTTACCTCCCACAACTCTGACAAAGATTGAGGAAGCACACTACATAGTGCTTGGGAATTCTGAAGAACAAACTCAGTGAAGCATTTCTTTTCCCTTTCAGAGAGCAGTAATAGAACTTGGATTTAGGAGGGATTAGGACTATTGCTATATGAAAGACTGACCAGAAGCTGTATTCTCAGGTGGGGAGTGATTGCATTTTCAGTAGGAACATGGCCTGACTTTATGTATAGGGAGCTGGAACAGGAGACAGCATGTACTTATATCTTCCTCTGACCTCACAGAGTTGATGACCCAGCTTAGACTTGGAAGGCCAGCTGCTTCGCTCAGACTGGCCTATGATTGAGTGCCAAGCAAAGAGTAATCAGCTCAGATCTGGCCTGAGGCTGTTTATTGGGCAAGGAGCATGAGCAGAAGCAAGTAATAGTTCTGTGGCAATGACCCTGAAGAGAGGTAACAGATTCAGCCCCTTGCTAGGTCTAAGGTCTACAGAATTAAGAGACCAGGACAGGGAGATCAGAACAAGGAAGAGCCTTCTGTCACATCTGTCATTCTGAACTTTCAGCTAGCTGATGAGGGCTGACAGGCACGTTGAAAAGAGGAGCTGGAACCAGTGGCAGTTTACTAGAGATCTAACCAGGGGACAAGCCTACAGTTGTGTCACTCTGGCCCAAACCAGGTTCATGAGGTTAGAAAGCTCTAACCAGTTGGGCATAAAGCAGACTAGACTTTAGATTAGATTGCTTGGGGAATGTGGAAAGTTACTAGGTCCTAGTCATGAGCCACCCCCCAAATATTTTAAGAATATAACCCTTATTAACAAGAGAAAACAGGAGCAGGTCCCCAGAAGAAGATCTAAACACTCTTTCTATAACTATGAAGAGCAGGCCACAATACAAAGTCTTAATTCAGGAAATAAAAGGGGGGAAAATTAAACAAATGAAAAGACTCCAATGGCATTAGAGATTGAAAACTGTATGTATATATACATATATATGTGCGTGTGTGTGTATGTGTGTGTATACATACACACATGTGTATATGTGTGTGTATTCATTTTCATACCAGACTACCAAAAGAGCAATTTATAGAACTGGAAAAGAAACCAAATTCATCTGTCAGAACAAAAGAGTAAGAAGTAAAATAATAATCCCTCCACTCCCCCCAGAAAAAATGAGAAAAAAGGGTCCTGTGGTATCCATTCTCAAACTATAGAGCAGTAATCATAAGAAACTATTTAGTACTGGTTAAAAATAGAAGAGTTTATCACTGAACAAATTAACTGAATCATACCAACTAAATATTTAATATCCAATCAAAACTACTATGAAAATTTGGATGTAGGTTACCAGAAATTAGGTTTGGATCAACATCCCAAGACATATACCACAAGCAGCTCTAAATCTTATATTACCTAGGTATAAATAATCATGTAAGCTAATTAAAGATCTGGGAACTTTGCAAAATTATGAGTGTTAGATGTTTTCTTGATTAAACAAAGAGTAGAAATAATCATATGAAATACAATGGAAAATTTTGAATATATAAAAATGCATAAGATGCTTAAAATAAGGAGGGAAATAGTTAACTTGAAGGTTGAGAAAAGGGAAAATTTTGCAGCATACTTTTCTGATAAATGTCATATTAAAGTTTTATAGAGTATTGATTCACTATTAGTTTATTCATTAAAAAATGTTCCTAGTTTTCCATATCAATTATTTTTTTTCGTTCAGTAGTTTTATCTCTTCATTGATCTATTCTCTGTTTCTTTTGGTAAAAGGATTTAGTGATATAAAGCGCTGCTAGGTGGCACAATGAATAGAGAACAAGCCCTGGAGTCAGAAGTACCTGAGTTCAAATCTGACCTCGGACACTTGGCATACTTTACTAGTTGTGTGACCTTGGGCAAGTCACTTAAGCCTAATTGCCTTGCCTTCCCTCCTTCCAAATAAATTTAAAAAATATTATTTTGGTTGAATTGTCAAAGATTTAATATGTAGTTTCATTGTTGCCATTTTTAATGCAATTGTAAATCCTTATGTAACTTGTTTGTTTACTTATTAATTCTAAAAGTATATATGCTATATATTATAGAAATGTATGTATGTTTTATATTACATCTGTCTCTCTTTTTCTTTCTCTCTCTCTTTTGGTAGCTTTCTGTTCTTTTGAGGAGTGCCTTTTGGAGAATGATACTTGTTCTCTACTGCATAAAATATTTTAAACAGCATTTAACTTTGAATTATTCCTTTCATATTGTTGACTGTGTTCTTCATTGTTTTGTGTTCAGTAAAGCATTGATTATTTTTGCTTTTCTGCACTTGTTTATGAGTTTCTATCTCTTAGTAGCACATACCCAATTTTTATTAAGTTGCGATGTATACCTAAGAAATATGTATATTATTTTCTATTCCCATTTGGTAATCATCAAAGTTCTATCATAGATAACTTTTCTAAAAATTTTATTCAGATCATTAGCTTCCTTACTTGTCAAATTTATCTTTATCTATAAGAGGCACATTGAAGTCTCCAACTATTATAATTTTACAGTATACTTCTCCTTGTAATTTTATTATATTTAAGTGCTTATATACTATGTAACTCAGGGAATATGTATTTAGTGTTTGTTTTTTATTTTAAATATAATGATTTTTAAATTATTTCTTTTCATTATGGTGTTTTTTTTTCTTTTACTATCTCCTTGGCAGAAATAATGATTGCTACTCAAGTTTTTTGAATTTACCCATAGTGTAATAAATCTATTTCATACCCCATTTTCATCCCACAGGAATTTTTATGTTTCACTGTGTTTCTTGTAAATTACATATCACTGGATTCTGCTAATCCATTCTCTTGCCCTCCTTCATTTTATGGGTGAGATCATTCTATTCACAGTCGTGGTAATGACAGTTAATTGTATATTTTTCTCCATCATGTTCTCAAATCCTTTTTTTCTGCCTTTGCCCTGTTTCTAGCAAAAGACAAGGGATTTATCAAAGCCAGCAGTCTATAACTGAAACTTTGTTCTCCCACTCTATGATCACTGATCCTTACACTTTTTTCCTTTCCTTTTAATCCCCAATTTATAATCCATTCTCCAAAGCTGAAGTTTATTTTACTTCTTTCTATTTCCTCTTTGATTCTATCCTCACTCTTATGGCCCTCTCACCTTCTTGTCTAGCTTATTTTCCTCCTGAATTGAATTTACTTCCAAACCAGAATCTGTCTCTTTCTCTCTGTTTATGTCTGTCTGTCTGTCTGTTTCTCTGTGTATATGTGTAATACCCCATTGTCTGATTGAGATAAAGAAGATATTCACAAATGTCCTCTTGTCCCACTTCATCTTCCATGTTTAAATACTCATCTCATGCACCCCGATTATGAGAAAAAAAGTAATAATATTGATAGCTAGCATTTACATAGCACTGTAAAGTTTTTGTTTACAAAATGTTTTATATATGTCAGTTTATTTGATCTTTGCAGCAATACTGTGAGGTAGGTACTATCATTTTTTTCCCCAATGTTACAGATAAAAACATTGAGGTTAAGAGATATTATGTGACCTGCCCAGGCTTGTACAGCTAGTAAGTATCTGAGGCAGGATTTGAATATGGCTTATTGATTCCAAGTCCTATAATCTGTTTTTGCATTGTTCTTTAGCTTCTTTATTTCTAACTATATATCCTTTTTTCTTCCCTTTTCTTTCCTATCACAATACTAAAGCAACATTTAGATCCTAAATTTATCTTTCTTGACTCCTTTTATGATCTTTAAAGGATGTATACTAGTGTCTTTTCCCTTCATTAGAATGTAACTATTTCATCATCATTTAGTTCCTTCTAAAAGCTCTCATTTGTTTACTTCTAGGTTTCTCTTGACTTCTGTGCTTTTATTTCCAAGTTTCTACTTAGCTGTGATCTTTTCGTCAGGAATATTTGAAAGTCCTTTATTCTGTTAAGTGCCTAATCCATCTTCTCTCTAGAAAGATTATACTCAGTTTTACAGAGTAAATCATTCTTGCTTTAATCCTCCGTCTCTTGCTTTTTTGAACACTATAATTTCAAGATGTTCTCTCCTTTATAGTAATAGCAGTGTATTCCTACGTTATCCCAATTTGTTTCTTCAGCACCTGATATCTTTCTATTTTTTGAATTTTTCTTTGATGAGGAAGCTCTTGGTTTTGGCTATGACAATCCTGAGTGTTATCAGTTTAATGTTTCTTTAAGGAAATAACCACTGGATTCTATCGATTTCAAATTTGCTTTCTGGTTCTGGGCAGTTGTCTTTAATAATTTCTTGAATACAACATCTGGGTTTTTTTTTATTTAATCATGATTTTCAAGGAATAGTGTGATTCTTATATGAACTCTACTTGTTTTCCATCTCAATTTTTAAAAATGATGAATGCATTTTTTCCCACTTTTTAAAACTTGGAATCATTTAATTTTGTTTGTTCAAATCTCTTTCTCTTTAAAGGGAATTTGCTACTTCTGCACTTTCTACTTTATGGCTATTTTCCCTTTCATTTTTTCCCTCCAGAATGCTGTTCTTATTTTTAAAAAATCTCTGGCTTAATTTTTTTCCAGGTACTTTTTGTAGTTTTTGTGGTCAACCATTCCCCCTCACCCCCTGCAGAGGCTCTCCTTATAGGAAAGTTAAGTAATTAGTCTCTTTGTTTTTATTTTTCCCAGAACATCACTTAACCCATAATATTTTCTCATTGAGTATGTTTTTTTTCTCTGTTAACTCTTATCTATAGCCTCAGTTGCTCTTTGGGGATTTTGCATCTCAAAGCCATCTGTTTCCATAATCTTGGATGCAGTGGTCATCTTGTCACCTCCCTGAAGATCCTCTAATTTTTTCTATATCTCATAACATGTAAGTGCTTTCACCTTTAGAAATCTTTAGGCCATTCCTGGAGCATCTCAGGGGCAACTAGTTGGCTTACTGGATAGAGTCCTGGGCTTGGAGTTAGAAAGACTTGTGTTTGATTCAGGCTTATAGCTCTGGTGATGTGATACTGGACAAATCACTTGACAATCTTTGCCTAAATTTCCTCATCTGTAAAATGAGCTGGAGAAGAAAAATGTCAAACCACTCTAATATCATAACCAAGAAAACCTCAACTGGGGTCACAGAGACTTGGATATGACTGAAACAGCAATGGAAGATCTCAGACTCCTTTTCCTCTTGGAGATCTCTGGTTAGATCATTGCAGATTTCTGGGTCCCAAGAATAATCCCAGTCAGAAGACTGTAGGCTTCTGGCCCTGAAGAGTACCCCATGTCAGAGTTCTACAGATTTGCAGTGTCCCAGAATTTCCCTGTTCAGCATGGTATAATTTCAGGTCTTCTGGAACATCTTGGGTTAAAGCACCTATTTTTCAGGCTTGTTTACATGAGCTCATTCACACTGGCTTCTTTGGTACTTTCTCAATGACTGCAGGTTTCTGGCTATCTTTTGTGCAGTTTGACACTGTATGTATATACTCACTGTCATTTCTCTTTGGATTTCTTTTTAATTATTCAATGAGTTTCCTTTACTTGTTTGTATTCCCTTATTCTTTTCAGTGTATTAAATAATTATTAAGAAATCCAAAAGTACATATGAAAACACAGTGACTTTTGCTTACAAATAGAATTGTCCAAAAGGATAAGTTCCTTAAAAAGGTGATTCCTTCTTCCAGCCTGCACAACTACTGTCCAGATACATTATAGTGGGATTCTTTTTGTGTATGGGTTGAGTGGGCTGGATGGCTACTGAGATCCCTTCTAACTCAAATTCGGTGATTCTGTACTTTCATGTTGCCATTTCTTAAGAAGACATCCTGCTTCTCTTCATTTAAAGTGCAAAATACCTAGAAGTATATTAGCAATTTTTAAAAAGTTGTCTTAAAAATCCATCATAAAATATTCAAGGGATACCTATTCTGAATGTTGTTGAAACATTATCAGTTTAAGGTGGATATTGGAAAAAAGGAATTCGTTGATATTCAAAAAGCTGAAATAAACAACTTTAGTAACACACATAATCTCTAAAAGAAGTGATATTTTCTCTTTCCCAAGCCAGGCATATATGTACTGTAAAGTTGAGACTATATGTTATACAATCTTTAAATTTTAAACCTCATAGTTCACTAAAACAGCTTTGTAAAATCAGAGTTTTTATTCTACAAAATATTTGCCAACACACCCTTCTTTTCCTTCTGCTTAGAGAAAATTGGCTCAGCCCCAACCCTGGCCCCCACCTTCCAATCCCCTATTTTCTCCATCTGTTTTCTGTGTCTAAGAGATGTGATTGTATAATGCATTGGCACAAAGGTGACTTCTCAACATTTTCAAGCACTAACTGAACAAAAGCCTTATGTAAACTGTCCTCTAGGTTGTGGAATGTCAGTCGGCAATGATTTTGAGGTTCTGCTTACACCAATTAGCCTCTTGGCTTTAGTGTGGTCCTTTTAGCACCATGGTTGTAAAATGCTTTCTTCTTTCATTTAATTTTATATTATCTAGGTCATCCTTTTTTTTTTCAAAAGACATGTTAATTTTACTGTACTTCTTGCTACCTTTTGGGAATCAAATGTATCATAAGGCATTTTAAATATGCCCTGAATCCTATGATATCATAATAATCATGCCTACTCTCACTTTTTAAATGAAAAAATGAACAAAAACACCCCCTTTCAAAAAAAGGAAGGAGATAGGCATGAATATGTTTTTTAAAAAGTACCATTCAAATCTTTCCTTTCTTATTTATTACTTTGGTGGAGTCATCACCTCCAACTTTGACATGTCTTTGAAAAATTTATTTTATTTTTAAAAATGTTTTATTTAATTTTTGTTACGAGTTCTAAACTGTTTCCCTTCCTCTCTATTAACCCCACATTAGAGAAGACTAACATTTGCTAATATACACATGAATACATACATACACATACGTATATTAGAATATATAGGAATATATATGCATATATATACACAGTATCTGTGTGTACACAAACATATGTACATATATACCTACATAGTTCCATGTATCAGTTCTTTCTCTGGTGGTAGATTTGCATCTTTCTTCATAGGTCATTTAGAGTTGATTTGAATATACATATAACTCAGAATAGCTTAGTCATTCACACTCTAAGAATACTATTGTAATTGTATAAATATTCTCTTGGTTCTTTTCATTTCACTCTTCATTATTTCATGCAAGTCTTTGTTCATTTTCCTGAAATCAACCTGCTCTTCATTTCTTACAGCACAGTAGTATCCCATCATAATCATATACCACAACTTGTTTAGCTATTCCCCAGTTGACAAGCATCTCCTCATTTTCCAGTTCTTTGTCAATACAATAGTTTTTTTTTCCCCCTTTCCTCCCAATTACCCTGCCCTATGCCCTTTGACATAGCAATACCAGTACTGGGTCTGTATCCCAAAGGAGATTTAAAAAAACAAGGAAAAGGACCTATATGTACAAAAGATATTTATAGCAGCTCTTTTGGGGAGTAGAGAATTAGAAATTGAGGGGAAACCCATCAATTAGGGAATGACTGAATAAGACGTACTTGTGTACGTAAGTGTGTAATTGTCATGGAGTGCTTTTAGGCTGTGGAAAATGATGAGCAGGATGCTTCTGGAGAAATCTGGGACAATTTGCATGGGTTGATGCAAAGTGAAATTCAATGGGTACAGAGTGACAACAATATTGTGGGATGATCAGCTGTGAATGACTTGGCTATTCTCAGCAATGCCATGATCCATGACAGCTCTGAAGGACTTAGGATGAAAAATGCAGTTCATCCCCAGAGAGGGAATTGATAGTGACAGAAGGCAGATTGAAGCAACTTTTTTTCATTTTATTTTTCTTGACTTTTTTTAAATCTATGTTTTCTGTCACAACACTACTATAGTGGATATGTTTTGCATGACTACACATAGATAACCAACTTAGGAACTGGTTACAGAAGGAATTCTTACCTTCTCAGTGAGGTGAGGTGTGGCAGGAGGAAGGGAGAAAATTTGCAACTAAATGTTTTAAAAGCAAATGTTAAAAATTGTTGTTTGCATATAACAGTGGATAAATTATACTAAATAAATACAAAAATTATCCATTTTACATCTCATAAAGCTTTCTATCTTTTGTTTATTCATAAATTTTCTCCATAAATCTGATAGATAATATGTTCCATGGTCTCCTAATTTACTTATGATATCTGACTTTATGTCTAGATCATGTAATCATTTTCACCTTACCTTGGTAAATTTTGTAAGATGTTGGTCTATCCTTAGTTTCTGCCAGACTGCTTTCCAGTTTTCCCAACAGGTTTTTTTTAACCAAACAGAGAATTCTTATCCTGAAAGCTTAAATATTTAATTTATGAAAAACAAAGTTACTAAAATAATTTACTATTATGTATCATACATCTACTCTATTTCACTCACCCACCATTCTATTTCTTAGCCAGTACCAGATAATTTTGGTAATTACTGCCTTATAATACATTTTAAGTTTTGGTACTGCTAGACATAATTCCTTTATGTTTTCTTTCATTAATTCCTTGGATATTTCTGATCTTTTATTCTTCCTAATGAATTTTGTTATTATTTTTCTAAATCAGTAATATATATGTATATACATGTTTTGATAATTTAGTTGCTATGGCATGGATTGAGTAGATTAATTTAGGTAGAATTGTCATTTTTATTATGTTGGCTCAGCCTGCTCATGAACAATGACTATTTTTCTATTTAAATCTGACTTTATCTGTATAAAAAGTGTTTTATAATTCTGTTCATATAGTTCCTGAGTTTGTCTTCCCAGGTGTACTCCCAGATATTTTACATGGTCAGTGATTATTTTAAATGAATTATCTCTTATTATCACTTGCAGGCTTTGTTGGTAATTTGTAGAAGTGCTGATGATTTTTGTAGGTTTATTTTATTATCCTGCTAAAATTGTTGTTTGAGCTAACTTTTTAGTTCTATATCTATGATTTTCCATATTGCTGTGTTGTCTACAAAAAGAGATAGTTTTATTACCTCATTGCCCATTCAGATTCCTTTAATTTCTTTTTTCTCTTCTTATTGCTACTGCTAGCATACGATATTGAATAATATTGGTAATAAGGGGCATCCTTGTTTCATTCTTGATCTTTTTAGGAGGGTTTTCAGCTTATTCTCATTACAGATAATGCTTGCTGATAGTTTTAGATAGATGCTTCTTAATCATTTTATGGAAAAAATCCATTTATACTCTGGATTTCAAGTGTTTTTTTTAACAAGAATGAACATTGTATTTTCTCAAAAAGTCTTTTTATGCATCTATTGATATAGACATGTGATTTTATTAGTTTTTCTTGGTATGTTAATAATGTTAATATTTTCCTTATATTGACCCAGCCCTGCTTTCTTGGTACAAATCCTGCTTTATCATAATGTATGTAATATTTGTGATATATAGTTGTAGCCTCCTAGCTAGTATATTATTTAGTATTTTTGCATCTATGTTTATTAGTGAAATTGGCTTATAATTTTTTCCTCTGTTTTTGATTGTCCTGGTTTAGGAATCAACACCATATTTGTTTAATAAAAGGAATTTGGTATGGCTCCTTATTTGTCCGTTATTCCAAATGATTTATTTAATGTGAGAATATGTTTATCTTTAAATGTTTTGTAGAATTCATTTGTAAATATATCTGGTCTTAATAATTTTTTTTGGAAATTCATTTATGACCTGTTCAATTTTGTTTTCTCAAATAGTTTCCTCCTCTCTTAGTCTGAACAGTTTATGTTTTTCATAAGTGTTCTTCTGTTTCACCTAAATTGTTACATTTAATGGCGTATAATTGGAAAAATAACTCCTATTAATAGTTTGCTTCATCTTCATTAATCATGTATTCATGCTTTTCATTTTTGATATTATTTATTTAGTGTTTTTTCTCTATTTTTAAAAACAATTTACTTATCCATGGTTTATCTATTTTGTTAGTTTTTTTTCTTTTTATAAAACCAATCCATAGCTTTAAATAATCTCACCTTTGATTTTCAGGATTACCAATTTAGTGTCTAACTGTGGATTTTTAATTTGTTCCTTTTTTATTCTTTTTATTATTTCTTGATATCATATGAACTAATTAGCTTTCTCCTGCACAATTCTGGTTTTTAAGAAGTTATTTTCTTTGGTTAGTTTTTGCATCTCTTTTTCTAGTTGCTTCACATTAATTTTCATAATTTTCTTGCTTTTCTTGCAGTATTCTTATTTATGTTCCCAATTTTTCCTCAATCATTTTTTATTTTTAAAGTTCTTTTTGCACTCTTCTAAGAACTCTTTCTGGGCTTGTGACAAGTTTATCTTTTTTCTTTGAAGCTTTACAAGTAGCTGTTTTGATTTCATTTTCTGCTTCTGAGTTTGAACCTTTGTCTTCTCTATCACCATTTCTATGGTCAGATTTTTTTCCTTTTTTTTCTCCTCATTTTTAGTAGTCTATTTCTTGACTGTTAACTTCATATTAGAGTTGAGCTCTGCTCCTGGAGTAAAGGGAATAATATCACAGACTTTAGGTATTTTGTGTTGTCATTTTCTGAGTTCTTGCCTAGGGGCCTTTGACCTCTTGCTTCTTCTAATGTTCTAGAATCCAAAGCTAGGTGTGGTTATGCTCCTCTGGCTCCTGCCTTGGGATATTAGTAACCTCAGGTACTCTTCTCAGCCTTTGATCCATGACCCAGGCCCCTAGCACCCTTGCCACTACAAGCACACCCTTAGTTGACTACATGTGTCACCTCACCCCTCTGCCCTGGAACTGTCACTTGGACTCCACTCTCCTGCAAACTGACCACAACCAGCAGTACTTCACCCCTGCCCCACCCTCTGCAAACACACTTACCAGTACATGCTCACTCTTCCTTGCCCATAGCCAGAGTGCCTGGGTGGTATGTTCATAGCTAATGGAGGGCCCCCTCAATCTTCCCCTGATCTGCTACCCAATCCCATACACCATCTAAACTTGGGAAGCTGAGACTGTAGCCTATACAGCTGTCCCCAGAACTTGCTATTTGTTCAGTTTGTGGTATTTGCCCAGAGGTATCTGCACTCCTATCAAGCCAAACCACCAAGAAGTCAGATCTTTCCTAATGTACTCCCAAATTGTCTTAGGCTGGATGATTGCTTTACCCAAGCTTTGAACTCTTTCTGCTGATCTGAAATTTGCTTTGAGGCATTATTTCATTTGTGGGAGAATTTGGGAGAGCCAAGTAGTTTCCTGTTTTATTCTACCACCTTCCTACAATTCCCTCCAACTCTGATATGTCTTAAAGGAGCAGAAATCACTCAAAATTTATTAAAGTCTAGAGATTTTGATCACTATCATAATCCTTTGCTTCAGATAGTTCAGTGGCATGGCCTATTACACAAAGTTTCCTCAGAGATTCACACAGAACAAGGAAACACAGAAATACAGGATGTTCCAAAAGTCTTAATGCAGCTATAATCTTTAAATGATATTAGTAGCTATTTTGAGCTATTAAAGATGTAAATCACAGTAAGACTTTTAGGACATGTATAACAAAACTTTACAACATTTAATCCTTGCATTTTCCTTCTCCTGCCACAAAGAAATCCTGCTCAGCTTTTTTTTTTCTTTTCTCAGTGGAGATGGTCAGGCCAAAGTTGGGATCTTCCTACTTCTGACCCCCCGCCAGCTTGAAGGATACATATTTTTATGGGCATCATAACTGGAGTTTTACTAATACAATTACTCAGTCTACATTTATACATTGTGGGTCAGTTATGACATAAACATTTCTCAGCAGAACCCGACTGTCTCAGGTTCTAACCCCCTTTTTAGTTAGATTACTGCAATAACCTTCCAATTAGTCTAATTACAATAACCTACTATTTAGTCTCCCTATATCCAATCTCCCCCTACTCAAATACATTCTTCAAATCTCTGTGTGAATAATATTTTAATATGCAGCTCTGATTATATCTTTCTTTGTCTTAAAGCCTTGAGTGGTTGCCTAATATGTATAGGAAATTTCTATAATTTCTTGTGTCTAGAATTCTACATTCTCTGCAACATCTTTCCAGCCTAGCTTTCCAGTCACATCTTAACTTTTACATACTCTATATTCTTCTCTCTATATATATCCACATACACATATATACATATATAAATATAAATAGGTATGTATGCACACTTTGACACATATGTTTGCATGTATGTGTATGTATGTATATATGTATGTATGTACATTGGATCAGGAGTTAGGAACACTTAGGAGGAAGTTGGTTGGAGCAGTTGGAGCTGAGGGAGAAAGAGGAAGAAGGCAATGAGCTGTGAGTGTTCATTTGTGGGAAGGCCCTAGTAGGGGAAAAACTTGATGCTCCCTACATTGTTATTGTGTATAGATTTCTTTGTTGCTGTGATGGATTTGGTTTTCTGGTGTTTGAATAAATGTTTTGGTTCTGTCTTCCATGTGGAAGTTATATTGTGTCATTCAGAATTATGCCAGCATCTTCATAGCCACCATAGGCACTGTGAATATTGTGTTGGTGCTAAAATAGTAGGTATTTAATGAATGGTTGTTTCCTTCCATCCCATTCCAGTGGAATCATAACTTGTATATTATGGGTCCTTAATAAATATCAATAATAATTGTTAGTATCAATTTATCAATTATCATAAGTTGAAGGAAGATTATCTTTCTTTTGTGTATATTCATGGGGCTTATAGATTGTTGGCAAGGAAGGACCTCTGGCAGAGGCTTGATATAATGAAAAGAAGAATAAGAAAATGAAAACTTTTAATAACACATCATAAAACTGTGTACTGATATGTGAACTAAAATATAATCTATTTTTTTCAGTTTACCTAGAAATCCACAAGTTAATATTTCTTGGTGGATTGTTTGCAAAGAACAATTCTAGGATAAGGTCAGGAAAGAAAGCTTCGTTGTGACAAATGTATGAGAAAAGAGTTATCTCCCTAAAGAAAGTAGAAACCCCACTGCTGGAGTCACTTTAAACTGGACTAGAAAAAACGCATTGGAAAATGGGCAGCAGGGAGCTATGTTACATTGGCAAGAGGAGCCTAATTGGTCTTTTTGAGCTCTGCTGTCTATGAGGCGCTGTAACATTTATATTCATTTGTGTGTAATGTAGTTCAATGAACTGTCAACTGTCTGTCCATTTTGTTGTGTCTTGTATGACAACACGTGACCTAGTCCCTGGTATATTACTGTGTCATATAACATCTCACTGAATATGATTTGTTGGTGCATTAAAGGAAGTTAAATGTACAGCTGCAGAGCCCCTCTAAGCAGAGCGCTTTTTGCTCATTTTGGGGGAAAGTGCTGAATTTCTTTCACCAGGCCATTCGCAAGTCCCTTGCTCCTGTGTGTCAGCTGCCCTTGGCTTCAAGACAATCATAAAACATTTACTGCAAAGCCATGAAGAATCCATATGTCCATTTGATGTGTCAGGCCACCAAGAAGCCAGAGCGTGTGGGGTAGCATAAGGATATCTGAAGGTGACACATACTGTCATTTGATGAACAGAGATGCAGAAGGGGATTCTGGCAGCCACTACCTTGGCCTTGACAACTTGTGATGGTGACCAGGTGGGGTGTGTTATCTTAATAGTCTGGAGCTCTTGTGAATTATTTGCTGATAGATGTAAACAGCTGTTATTCTTGGTAATGGAAAGCAATTAGAAACATCTGTACTCTTGGCCATGAGTAATGCTTCCTACTCTCACTGCTCCCAAGTGCCAATTGGAAATAACTACATCATCAGGATGGGGTTGGCAATTCTACACTACATTATGGGCTGATGATTAGTACTGAGCTGTGAAGAACGAGAGGTGAAATACAGGGGAAAGAAGCTATACCTGTGATTTACAAAACCAGAGGAGAAACTTCCTGATATCAGTGTGACAGAAGGCAGGAGGGTAGGCCAGGAAAAAAAAAAAGGTATTTGTAGCAGCTGCAGAGACATTCCAGCTTAAAAAGTGACCAGTGCAACCAGTCACATTCAATTTCTCACCTTCAGATGAATATAATTGTTCTGGGTAAGTCTACCTACTGGTTCCTAGCAAATACCCGGATCCATTGGCAAATTTTAATACTGGACAATTTGAACTAAAATTAATTGCTTGATCTGGAGAGGAATTCTAGTCTGCTGATTTGCTTTTACCTCAGGAGGCTTCTTTTAGAGTGTTTTTAAAAATTTCTTGCTACTTAGAAGTTACATGATATAATCTGTGACCTATCAAGTTGAGAAACAGGGTATGCAAACCTTTTCTGAGTTATTGGGGAAGTCAAGGGTTAAAAGTCCTGTTTCTGAATACTATCACTTTAAGGAAAAGGTTTTTAACTTGGGGTCCATGACCCCCAAGGGGTCTGTTGGTAGATTTAGGGCTCCATGAACTTGGATGGGAAAATTTACATATTTATTTCCACTAAGATCTAACTGAAAATTAGCATTTCTCTCTTTTTAAATATTACTTTTATTTTTAATTTATGAAATAAAACAAGCATTTCCATTACATAGCATAATAAGAAAGATGACTGCACATGAAACTACAAATATTTTTATGACTTCCTATTCCTTTTAAATATATGGTAAAGTTATCATGCAAATTTCTTTTTTATTTCACCACCCCAGATGGCTACCACTAGACACAAATAGGTATATATATACCTATATATTATATATATATATAATATAACACATATATTATATATATATATGTTAAATTATTCTCTACATACTTTTATTCATCAGTTCTTTCCCTGGATGCAGATAGCATTTCTTTCAATTATGTACGTAGGCAACATAATATGGCATAGTAGGTAGCATGCTTGACTTCATCATCAATAGAAATCCCAAGTATTTTCATTGCACAATTCAAATATCTTGAAATGTTAGGGGTGAATATCAGAACTTTGAAATTAGTAGAGTTATTATCTCCCCTACCAGATTACACAGCATCAGAGTCTTTGCATCTATAGACAGACTGAATTTCAATAAGACTGGTTCCTTTTGGAGTCCTTTGTATTTTTCTAGTTCTATGTTTTTTATTCATTTAAAACCTTATTCTGAGGAGTCCATAGAACTTCAGCAGACTGCCAAAGGGATTTATGATATGAAAAAGGGGGTAACAAGCTCCAGGGATTTGACTTAAGTGAATGTATTCTTAAGAACATTTTTAAAGGAAGGATACTGCCTTCCTTAGAACTGGTTAAATATGATTTGACTAATGCATTTCATTAAGGAAAGAAAGAATTTTTTAAAATTCTATGGTTAGCTAAGTATCTTAAGGATCCAGAAGCAAGGATTTAGTCTGTGAAAAAGGACTCAGTTTTCTTGTTTATGCACATGTGCTGTTTTGGTAGGCCCAGGATATTTGAGTATGAAGAGAAATGTTTTCCAGTTCAGGAAGAAATTTAAATCCCCAATATCACCATGTCAAGATCCCTTTGCTACACTTGGTACAATGCGCTATGCAGAATCAGAGGGTTTGAAACATTCTTTTTACTAAAACCGTAACACTTTCTTCTAGTACAAGCCTTCTCCAGGTTGTTTTAAAGTAATCCAGGGGATAAAAGCAAATGAATTTCACTTGCAAGGAAGTTAAAACAACAGTCAAAAAGGAGGTTTCCTTTCCTGCCCAATCCTCAAAAAATTTTTTATAGTCCTGTCAGCCATAGGGCTCACAAGTAGGTCCTGGATCAATCTATATATTGCCAATGTTCAGCTCAACTGCCCCAAGTCGATATCACAACTTTCTTACTTTCAATAAACCAGGCTGATATCATGGGATTAAGAATTATCATTGCTTTTTAAATAGTGCCCATGTGCTGTGGGAGACAATGAAAACTAGCACCTCCACAGTTTCTGTCCCAAAAGACATACCCCTTATAAACTGTCATGACCCTGTGGCTATTTGTGGTTAAAATCTGACTAGCATTAGACTTCCTGTATTAAGAGAGACCAAGAAGGCTGAAGCCATAGGAGATGAGATTATGCAGTGGGAGGGATGGGGGTGGGTAGCCAGAAGGTCTGCCAGTCCCTGTCATCAAGAGGAATATGCCAGGAAAACAGAGATAGCTGGTATCAGCCATGATTCTCTCAGTGCCAGGTTGTAAAGAAGATACTAGGTTTGCTAAAAGCCTTCTCCTTTCCCCATTTTTTTTCTCAAAATACTGTGTGCCTATTCCCAAAGTTTATTTATTATTTTTAAAAATACTTTTCGGGGCAGCTAGGTGGCTGGGGCGGCTAGGTGGCGCAGTGAGTAGAGCACTGGCCCTGGAGTCAGGAGTACCTGAGTTCAAATCCGGCCTCAGACACTTAACACAAAAACTAGCCGTGTGACCTTGGGCAAGTCACTTAACCCCAACTGCCCTCCAAAAAAAGCAAAAAGCAAAAAAAAAATACTTTTCAATTGTACTTGTCTCCTTGCCTTGTCCTTAAAGCCAGTTTCAGTGTGTATTTGATAGGGCAGCTAGGTGGTACAATAGATAGAGTACTGGCTCAGGAGGCAGCCATCCCCGAGTTCAAATCTGGCCTCACACTTACTTTGTAACCTTAGATAAGTCACTTAGCCTCTATTTGCTTCAGTTTTCCCCAACTGTAGAGTAGGGATAATAAAAGGCTCCTCTACCCCCCCCCCATGGTGAATATCAAATGATATAATAATTATAAACTCAGAACAGTATTTGACAAGTAAGTACCATGTAAATCACATTATTACTGTTATCAAATGCTGCATTAACGTAAGACTCTACACTTGCTACTAGTACATAGAGGTCCCTTTTCCTTTTCCTTTGCTCTCTTTGGGTTATCTACCTAGCAGCAGTATTGCTGGGTCAAACGGCATGCACAGTTTTATACCATGTTGGGCATCATTTCAAACTGTTCTCTAGAATGGTTATGCAAATCTACAGCCTTCAAACAGGGCACGGAAAGGCTTGTTTTCTCACATTCTCTTTAGCATTTGTCATTTTTCCTTTTTCACCAACTTAGTCAATCTGATATGTGAGGTGGTATGCTGGAGGAAGGAGGTCAGGTAGGAGAGCATTCCATCCAACTATAGGGGACAGCAAGTGAAAAGCCCTAAGATTAGGAAAGGAAGAGCAAGGGCAGTGTCATTGGCTCATAGAGGGAAATCAAGTGAAAGAAGTCCCAGAAGGTTGAAGATCCATGCTATGAAGTGTCTTAAATGCTAATCAGACAATAAGGAGAGAGCAGCAGAAATGCATATCAATGAGAAAAAATGCACTAATAATAGGAATCAGTGAATAGCTAACAAAAAATAATTTTAATAGGTCTTTAGTGGACCAATGTATCCACGGGGAGGCTAGGTGATACTGTGGATAGAGTGTGGGGCTTTGGAGTCAGGAACTACTAAAGTCTGAATTGTTCCTTTAGCACAGTTATGTGACCCTGGGGAAATCACTGAACCTGTCTGCCTCTATTTCTTATTCTTAACTTACTATATGAAATAGTAGTGGTGATAATGGAATTCTTTCTTTAACTCTAATTCCCTGATATTACTGAAAGGGCTTTTAGCATTTCTCCTTTACATGTATATATATAGTATATGTTGGGGTGTGTATGTATACGTGCACATATACATATATACATATATGTACATTCACATGTACATATATGTATGTATACACACACACCCTCCCACCTCTACACCAATACCCACATATATATATATATATATATATATATATCCTCCCCAATCTGCATTTAAATTGATTCTATTTATGATATTAAGGAAAAATTCATTTGTTGCTTTTTTTTTTTACTATTTTTGTAAACAGAAATGTGTATTATATTTTATATTTTTGATATCTATTTATATCACATGATTTATTTTATTACTGTTATTAATAAGGTTTATTATGCTTAAAGTTTCTTTTTCTATTTTCATTTAATAATTTACAGAGATTTTCTCGCACATCACTTTTATTGTTTTGTTGTTGTTGCTTTTTTTGGAAGGGGAAAGGTAGAGCAACTGGGGTTCAGTAATTTGCCCAAGGTCACATGGCTATTTTTTTGTGTTAAGCATCTGAGGCCATATTTCAATTCAGGTCTTCCTGACTCCAAAGCCAGCGCTCTATTCACTGTGCCACCTAGCCACCCCAACATCACTTTTCTAAAAGTCTATTCAGATACTTAAAATTTTCATTGTTTACCTGTATTCAATTTGTCTATATCTGAAAAGGGTGTGTTGAGGTCCTTAATTATGACAATTTTGGTATTAAATTTTCTATCAAGGCAGCTAAGTGGTACATTTTAAATTTTCTTTTACATTTAAATTATTTTAAATACTTAAAGGAAAAAAACCATGATAAATCATTGTCCTCACCATCATTGTCTTATTCATTAATAATAACAATATATAATATTAAATAAAACTTTCAGATTTGCTAAGCACTTTATGAATACGATCTCATTTGATCCCCCCCCCAAAAATCCCTAGGGGGCTGATGCTATTATTAAGCCCACTTTTATAGGTGAGGAATGGTGTGAAGCAAAGGTGAAGTGACTGGCCCAGGATCATACAGCTATTAAATATCTGAGGCTGGATTTGAAATCAAGTCTTCCTAACTCTAGGTCCAGCACTGTGCCACTTATACTCATAACATTTCTTCATAATGTGTAATTTCTTTTTTTTCTTATTTACTCATATCTTCTGTCTCAGTTCTTGGTTTGTGGCTTTTTTCCCCCTAGGGTCAGACTCTACTCTGTCCCCAGACTCTTGGATGGAATGGGGAAGTCCTACTTGAAACTGAACTAGAGTTCCTGAATTCTAGATTTTCTGATTTCTACCTCCTCTGATCTGTTCATGGCAAGAATTTTGGCAGGTTTCAATCAGAATAATGGCACCTTCAGGTCTCTCTGTAGAATCTTAGGTCTTAGTGCTATGCATTTCCCTACCCTAGAGAGTCCCAGTCAGAGACTTTCTCACTCTTGACCCTACAACTATGATCAGAGCAGTCAGATCACTGCCAGTTTTTAATCCATATGAAGCTTCTCTGCAGGAATGATCTGTTTTCTCTATATATCCACAGATCTTTGCAGGCTTCAGGTGCCTCTAAAGCATCCTTGGTAGAACTATTGGCAGGCTTATGGATTGTTTCTCTTGTGTTCTCTGGCTTCCTGGCAGTTTATGCAATTTCCCTTTTTCTGATTCCATATATTTCTTGTTATCTTTTTAAAAAAATAATTCTGGGCAGCATAGAACTACTTTCTGTTGTTTCTCTTTGGATTTTTCCAAAGACTTCTTGGTCTTCTTCAGACTTTGTGTATCACAAATATGGGTAGTCTTTGTTACTCATTATAAGTACTAGTTCTTTCATAGACTATAATGTATTTCCCTCAAAAATTTCTGGAATTGGAATAGGGAGGTCATTTAAAATTTGCTATCCAGCACACCAGTGCATTCCATATTTTCCACCTTCACCATCCCTTCTATAGGTGGTCCAATGAGTCTAGTTGGGACGGGCCCCAATAATTAACTGATGATGAATTCTGAACTCCTATATTCAGAGCCTTGGAGGACTCCTGTCTCAGGCTCTTTCTTTATTTCTCTAGGGTAGCCCACTGGAAAACAACTTCTGTGAGATAAATTTAACATTTACTTCTTGAGTATATTAAAAAATCCAAACTATGACTGCAGCAGAAGTCACAGAATTATATCTGTTCAGATTGATTACAGCCCTTCTCAATTTTCAAATAACACAATTATTTTTATATTCAAGGTTTACTTCTTGGACTAAAGACATAGTTGCCTTTATATATGAGTGAAATACTGTCCCTTTAAAGTACTACCCTTTCATTCCAAGACTTTTATTTCTGAATTAAATCTACTCAGAATTCTAAGAAAAATCTACTCTGACTGAGTTCTGAGAAAATTTGTTACTAAAAATGAATGCGGCAACATACTGGAGAGGTATGAGTATCAGATATGATTTGTCTGATTATAATCAAATGACATTTTGGTTACTAACCTTAACCTAAGCTGGGGTTGTTTGCAGAGAGGACAAAGAGTTTGAATACTAAAAGATAGGACAAAAGAGGGAGAAAGGGAGAGGGTGAGAGAGAAGGGGAGGATAGTAGGGTGAGAGAGAGAGACAGAGACAGAGAGAAACAGAGAGACAGAGAAAAGATGAGATTTCAGAAATCTAACAGCCTTAGCCATTAGCCATTGATTGACTGGAAATATAAAATAATATCATCCCTATCTGTCTCAGTTCTTGGTTTGTGGCTTTTTCCCCCTAGGGGGAACACAAGGCAAGGAAGAGATTGCAATAAGAGAAGTGGTTCAACAGATTAGCAAGTGTGTCTGAGATATTGTGGCCAGAGAAATCATGGACAAACCAAGGTGGATCAACTCAGCTTAACAGTTCAAGCATCTGTTCAACCATAACCTAAGTTCACCAACTTTTCAGAAAAGTTCTTGAGACAGAGGGAAGACAGTGAAATTTTCAGCTCCAGACCTGAGTTAATCTGAGACCTGAGTTCATCTGAGCACATGAATTTTCCTCATTTGTATCTCCTTGACAAGATTATTTAAATGTACGTCCACTCTATCCCATACATACTGAGTTCATTGGTGGGAGAGTGTGAGCCAGGTTATATGTAGATTGCAATATATTCATTTTATATGTGCTTTAATGTATGAACACCTTATATGTTATTATTATTTTTTGTCTCAATGTCACATAAATTATTAAGTTTAAGACAAAAAATGTTTCATTTTATGCACTGGCTGTGTAAACTGAAACACTGGTGGGGGTGGAAGAAGTGAAAAGATGAGTAGGGGCAGCATTTCCCCCCAAAATAGAGTGAATGTATATGATCTTGAAGAAATCTTAGTGTGATCAAATAGTGATGGTTCCTCTCTGGGAAACCAGACCTGCCAGTGTAAGGACGGACTGGACTAAAGTTGGATTAAAGCAACTAGATATATGTCCTATGTAAGAAGTGTGAGTTGCTATGCTATGTATGCAAAAAAGTATACGTTTGTGTACTACAATATAGATAAAAGTTGCTATATTAGATACAGAGATTGCGTGTTTTTATTACATATGCTTTGTTTCACAAAACTTTTCTAGAGTTTTGGTCCCCATTTCATTAAAATTTTCTTTAAATTTAATTCTATAAATTAATGATGCTATGTTAGATAAGCTAAATTCATGCTAAATCAAACATTTGGGAGCTCATAACAAATCAAAGTAGTGAAATCGACAGGCCAATTCGTGCTACTGTGACCATCATTCATAGAATGATGAAGGTACAGATAACAAATAGTAATTGGATCACCTACAAAACTAGCCTGCAGATGAGCGAGCACATAATATTCAATAAATCGTAGCCACCGACAAATAAGCAGTGACTTATCAATAGTAAGTTATGATGTAATAACCAATTTTGTTTACAAACACAATGAATTTGTAGTCCTGAGATCCAGTGAGTCAATTATAAGAAAGAGTATTCTATCTGATCAAGAACAACAACAAAATAATGAAATGACAAAATGATACCAAAAACCTGAATTGCAAAACATCAATTTCAATGGAGGATACAGAGGATATTTCAAAGTCTGAATCTGTAAAAAAAAAAAAAAGTTAGCCAAGCAAAAACTAAAATCCTGCTAAAAATTCAGAATCATTAAAAAGATAATTCAGCAAAAAGTCCAGAATATCAAGGCAACTAATGAAAAGAAATGTTAGGGAAGGTGGCCTATCCATACCAGATTTTAATCTCTATTATAAAGCAGCGGTCCTGAAAACTGCCTGGTGCTGGCTAAGGAACAGAGTGGTGGATCA
>CM053601.1:18088561-18115469 GCA_028646575.1 Pseudocheirus occidentalis
AGACAGAGACAGAGACAGAGAGACAAAGAGAGACCAATAAAATTAAACAACAAAATAACTGTCTGAAAGTTCATGCAATGTTCCATACTCAGTCTCCCATCTCCATAAAGAAGGAAAGTAGGTATATTTTTGCATCTCTTTGTGGATATAGTTGGTCATTATAATTACACCATGAAGAGCTGATACCAGTATGGCAGAGCCCACCATCTGATGGGCAGATGGTGCCCATCACTCTTCTACTAACTCCTTCACATGGGGCTCCTTCCATACTCTGAAAAGTAGTAGATCTGAACCTGAGCCAGAGGTATTTCTGGTAAAAGACATCAATATTAGATCTTTCTCTGTCTCTTCACCAGGGATGTTTGCCCCACAGTTGCTTCCTCCCAACTGTATTCTCAAAACTACAACTGCATTAGCAATTTCCAGTGATTATTGTTGTTTATAAACACTAAATAATGGTTAAAATTTACATAGCAGTTTAAAATTTGTTAAGTGCTTTATAATTATTTTTCATTTTTATCATCTCATCAACTCAGGGATTAGTGTATGAGATGTTCCAGGAGGACCAGCACATCTGGTATGAGGATTTGCCAAGCCCTTTTCAGGGCTGCTCATTCATCTTTGGCAGTGGTTCTCAACCTGTGGGTTGCAACCCCTTTGAGGGTAGAATGACCCTTTCACACGGGTTGCCTAAGATCATCAGAAAAACACATATGTCAAATAGTCTTAGGAACTGAGACATTGCTCCTCTATTGGTCTCCAGGTGGGTCCGCTCACATGCAGACATGGTCAGATATGCCTGTATTCGAGTATTGAAGGGTGGCGGCATTAGGAAAGTTGAGAACCACTGATCTTTGGCGACCACCTGGCACTCAACTCTCACCTGTGGCTCCAAGAAATTGTAGCATGCACAGTGGCCACATCCTAGTAAACTCTATTAGTAGACAGACTAAACTAGGTTGAGGTAACTGAATGGTCTTCAAATCCATTGGTGAGTTAGTGGGTGTCTGCCCCAAGCATGTGAAGACTTCCCCGGGGGAATGGGTGGATGAGAACAATTTGTTCCAAGGGCCATGAAGGCTGTGGAAGTAGGCACTGTGAAGTGCTTAGAGCTTGGTCAGACATCAAAGATGCCAAGGTTGTCCACTGCATCCCAGGCCATCATCTTGACTTTTGTATGCCACCAGGCTCCCATGATTTCCATGACTGGACTCCCATGACTCTCAAAGAGAGAGTGAGGCTGATGACTTTGTGCAACTCTGCCTCAGTTAAATGCAGTTCATCCATGAGACAAGACATCAGCCCATGATGCTGTTGTTCCTCTTTGAAAACCAAGGCCAAAGAAGAGCAGCCACATTTTTCAGATGAGAAGACTGAGGCAAACAGTGGTTGCAATGATTTGTCCAGAGTCATACAGCTCACAACTGATTGAGGTGGAAATGGAGCTTAAGAGTTTTCATGACTATAAGTCCAGTACTCTATCCATGGTATGAGTTAGCTACCCTGCCTTCCCAAGGCTTCAGACTAACATGAAGGAAAGTAAGGTCAGGAAGAAAATGGAGCTTTACTACTTTGGGGTCTGTCATTTGAAGAGAAGATTCAATAGCTTGGCTTTTCTCTTGACTCTCTCTGTTCTGACTGGCCCAAGAACCCTCCCTCCCAGAGACCTGGCCATTTTCTTTGAGGCAGGTGCTTCTGTCTAATTTTCTGTTTTCTCAGTATCATGTGGCGACTTTTCTACAGCTCCAAGGGAGTTCCTGCAAGTTCCTATGAATTCCCTGTCTCCATCTCTGTGCTTCTCTTTGTGATTTCGGTTCCTCTTCAAGTCTGACTCCAAAGTCACCACAATCAAGGGTCTATCATTCTTCATCCTATTAATGAATTTATACCTCACAAGTAACCATCTTTGGTGGGATGTGTTCTACAGTTAGTGTAACCACATTATTTGGCTCCTCTGGGATTAGGTCAGTGAAAGATTATCTACTATGTATTTATGCATTGTTTGAAATTTGCATACTTTATATTTGATCCTTAACCACCCTCTGCATTAGATATGCAGAGAGATATTTTTATCCTATGTTACAGATGAGAACATTGAGGAAGAAAGGTTAGCTTACTTGTTCATGCTCACACAAACTAGGAATTATCATAGGTGAGATTTGAACTCTAACCTTCCTGGTTCTAAACTTAGCACTCTTCTCATCATGCCATGCAGTCTCTAGGCAGATTAAATATTTTGTAGATATATTCAACAAGAAGTAGGAAAAGCTGGTTTGATACTAAGGAGGAAAGTCAGGTATAGAGACAGATAGGAATCAGCTGCAGTTGAACTCTATCTGTACTCTAGATGATACCTGGACCATTTATGGCCAATTATCTGCAATATATACAAATAGTAATTTCCTTAGGAAATAGATGAGGCCTTCTAAGGAAAGAGTAAAGAAAGAAGGACAGATGACCAAGCCTTAGAAGCAGATGATTATTCGACTTAGTGTTTATGTTACAGTTTGCCCTGGCTACATATCATGTCAGTGTTGGGAGAGTGTAATAAAATATACTGAGGGATTCTAAAAATTATTTTTTAAATAATAGTTTAGAAGGGATTAATACTGACATGCTAAGATTGGTTACTCAATATTAGAAGAAATATTAAGATGACTAAGGAACCATGGGAAATATTATTAGGTTGTGCTTCTGCATCCTAGTCAGAAGGTGAATGGACCATGATTTGAACCATGCTTACCTGCCAATGAATTTGAATACACATGCTTGTGGGGGTGGGGGAGAGGCTGTCTATCTAGGACAGGGAGCTCTTCTGTGAATTTAATTTAGTCAGCCACAGGTAAATGCTCTATGTGCACTAATTATTCCTAAAGGCCCCGAGGCTCTGCAATTCAAGGGGGTATTCATGACCCTAATTTTCATTCAGCTCCATCAGTTACTACTATGGGGATCTGAATGGTTCCAGAGAATGTCTTGACCTGAATTACTGGTCCATGTCCAGTTCAGGTCAGTGGCTTCACACCAAAGTCATTGGGAGGTGAAGCCAGTTCTGGAATGAATGTAAAACAAGTAAGTAATAAAAGAGTCCTCACTTCTCATGTCATCCCATTAGGCATTAATTGGAATCCTGACCTCGATGAGATATCTGTTCTTTGCTTGGGCATAAATTTTGATATTCATGCCTGTCAATCAATCATGCTTCAGAAGAATCAAGTTCATTGGAGAAAGACTGGAAGTAAATAATGATAGACTAAGGTGGCTTATCTATTTTGGCAACATTCTAGTTTTGGCAAATTAGCTGAAGAAAGTTATGTCTTGAGAAAAATCAAAATGATGATCAAGGTTCTGGAAAGACAGGGAGGGACCAGTAGGGCAAGTTTCTAAAGGATGTGATTCCCTGTGATATTTTTCCCAATGGAACTGTTCAGCATTCATTTGAAAAACAGATGACAAGCTTTTGCAGCTTTAGGCAGAACCAGTAGATGGTGGTCTTAAGTTGCAAGCTGCACAGACTCCAACACCTGCCATTGTAGCAACTGAATATAGCTTTGTACAAAACTGGGATCTTCACTCTGATGTTGGAAGAGTCAGAAGGTGGCATGAGAAGCTTCCGAGAGGTTGTTACTGTCTTTAAACTCACATTTTCCTTTTTCCAAGTAAAATAAATGCAGAACATTCTGGGAATGTCATAAATGTGTTCAAATTACACTTTTGTTTTGTTGCAAATGGTTCACTGAATGCTTAGGCAGAAAGAGAAGAAATTCATAATTTCACACTGAGGACAATACCTGATGTCATTCAGAAAAAGAAATACCAACTCCCAGTTCTCTTGTTAACTGAGATACCACTTTACAGGTCCTTATCATTAAAAGTACTTGGGAGACATTCAATTGCAATAGGTGTTACAATGCCTTATAATTATGCAGACTGACTAGAATTAAAGACTTTGAAAATTAATTTTGAGTTGAAATATTAAAAAATTAAATAGAATGTTTTATCATAATGTCATAATTAAAACTAACTAAAATAGCATTGATAATAATCCTGTTAACTCTCCTTTCATTAAAATAAGAGGCTTAGCACTAAATTATTAAATGATCAAATTTATGAGGCCCAAGTTAGTAAAGATTTTGCATGAAGTGTAAATCATGCTACATGATTTCTGTCCAGTGACTCTTGCAAATTAGTCACTATAGTAAATTTTAGAGGATGTTAATAACACAAACACTTCGGTGTTGGAAGCATTGGCAGGACAGTGCTATATGTATTCCAGGGCATTAAAAATACACTCATTTTTTGTTCAGCAGAGGATTGTTGAATTACCATAGACTGGGGGTGGTGGTGGTGGTGGTAGGAATGTATCTGAGTAAAAATTATGCCCAGAAAAAAGAGAAAAAGGTAAACTTTTTATTTTTATAGGTCAACAATTTGGAGGAATATTTCTTGCCCCTGAGCACAAAGCATAGGTCTTCTTTTATTCATTGGCATTTTGATTTTATTCTGAAATTACATGGTCATTATCCAAATACTCTACTTCTTTAAAGTACAAGATTTAAATCAACATTTGTGTCCTTATGGAGTTACCCTGCTAATACATAGGGCATGGAGCTAGGTTTTCTGAATGTGTGCTAATCATTTTGTCTAACTATGTGGGCCAGCAGAAACTGAATAGAAGTGCCCACCATACCATGCCAATCTGTTCACAAATATTGTCTCATTTGATACTATGGAATGAAATCATTTGTTTGTAGAAATCGAATCTAATCGACACAGAAAGGTACCAAAATCTTGTGCCTCGTCACTGAAGAATGTTTTTCTGTCTATATTCCCGATTCCCATCTTGGAAAAATCAATCAATGGATCAATATTTATTAAGCACCTATCAACTAGTGTTTATTAAGCTCCTAAACTATGCCAGGCACTGAGAATACACAGGAAAAAAATTATAAAAGAAGCAGTCCCTTCACTCAAGAAATTCACATTATAGGGGTGGAAACAGTGGGTACACATATAATTAAATACTAAATTAAGTGAATAAAAGGTAATTTGGGGGTTCCGAGAAACACAAGCAATCCTAGAGATCAGGAAAATTTTCAGTAGGAGATGAAGCTTGACTTTTGTAGGAAGGTATGATGCTAAGTGGAAAGGGAGTTCCACCTCTCTAAAGGCTCAGAGACAGACATGGAGTATGATGTATGAGGAACAGCAAAAAGAACAGTTTGTCTGCATTGAAGGGGAGTAATGTATAATAAGTCTGAAAAGGTAGGCTGGAACCCAACTGGGAGGTGAGGAGTTTGAAATACCAAGTGTGGGAGTTGGTATTTGTTCCTAGAGGCATCCGAGTCATTGTCACTTTGGGAATGTCATGTTCTGACCCATGTCTTAGAAATTTTAGCAACTGTGTGGAGAGTGGACTAGACAGTGAAGAGACCTGAGACAGGGATATCAATTAGAAGGTTACTGAGATAATTCAGGCAAGGAATTGGATGTGGGCTGAGTGTAGGTAGAACAGAAAGGAATGGATATTTTTATGGTAGAATCCATAAAGTTTGGCAAACAATTGGCTATGTAGGGTGATGATGAGTGGAGAATTGAGTGTGGGGACAGCTACAGGGCCCAGTAAATAGAGCACAGGCCCTGGAGTCAGGAGGATCTAAATCTAGCCCAAGTCACCATAGCTAGTAAATGTTTGAGGCTGTATTTGAACTTAAATCTTTCTTTCTCCAGGAATAACACAGAGATCCCCAATCTGCCTACAAATAATATACTCTTCATGACTGTTGGAATAAAGATGCAGAGAATGATGGTGAATTGAGTGACCAGCTTATTTGAAGAAATATTGGCAAGTCAATGAAGTCTCCTAGTTTCAGATCTAAGAATTTTTAAATTTCATGCCAATTTTTGGTTTTCAAATGAGTACATAGAAATTTAATGTCACAGTCAAAACACCTCCCTGAAATGTTTGTTTTCATACTCAGAAAACTACAGTCTTTTGAACTATCAGAAAACTAACTAGCCAAGTATACACTTCACAGAATGTCAGTACCAGAAAACTATATTTGTGTTCCAATAAAGGCTTCATCAAAATGAGGTAAGGCAGTGTAGTAGAAAATGCACTTATGTCAGAGTCAGGAGGCTTGGGCTCAAATCCCACCTCTGCCACTAACCCATGTGACCTTGACTGAGTCAATTAACCTTTATGAATTAAATTTCTTGATCTATAAAACCATCTAAGAATTTAAGAATCCAACAAATATTGTACTAATTGTTGACTTTGTTAGATAAAATAATGTCCTTCTCACACCAGCAGAGAAATGCCTAGGGGCAAAATTAAAAAGAGTACTAAAAATAAATGTATTTGTGGGGTTGTACTGGTTATGATTTTAATGGAGGTTTAAAAAGTAAAATGTGGAGTAATCCCCTTACCAAACTAGTCATCATGGATTGTCATTAGAGAATGTAAAGGATGTTTAGGGAACAAGTGTCTATCTGTGACAAACCTGACAATGATTATGTGTCTCCTCTGAGATGTGGCAATGATCGTAGTTGTAGAACTACATTTTAACTACAAGGATGGCTCTGGCCCTCCTTGAAGAGAGTAAAATATCAGGGAAAGTATGTGACCTGGCATTAAGAGAAACCAAGGTTTAAATCTTGTATCTGACACTTTTTTAGCCATGTTACTGTAGGTCAGACTCACTTAAACTATCTGAGCTGTTTCTTTTTGGTCCAATGGGATGACTGAACCCTTATTTATAAGGTTAGGATGAGCAAAGTACTTTGAAAACCTTAAAAAAAGAGGGAGCAAACCCCTTTGAACCCCTTTTGCACTGCGAACACAAATTGCTGTGGAACTTTTCTCTCTGGATAGTTTGATTCCAAAGCAGTATTTCACAGAGTACACCCGATGCTTTTTCTGTTATGCAGACCTGTTTCCTCTTCTCTAACATATTTCTTGGTTGTGCCATTTTGCCTTTCACATCTATGAAGGTGAATCATCCAGAAAGAGCCTTGACCAGAAAATCAGTTTCACTTCTAATAATCAAATTTATTTTTGTTCCCCCTAAATATATACAAAGACAAAAGATGTGACCTTTAGTATGGAATTACTGCTTTTATACTGAGTCATTCAGTTGGACCTCACAGACAAACAGAACTTTTGAAAGCATTCATCAACTCATTATTATTGTTTTAATAACTACTTTGGCTTTTATATGTCTCGGGAAATAAGAAACCATAACATCATAAATAGCACTAAATGGAACCTATTGATAGAACCCGGATGATTTTAAGTATATCATTTCTCATTAGATTCATGCTAGTAAAGTTTCTTATTCAGATAAGCTTTTTGGGGGGGGGCTATTCAGTGACCAATGAGGTGTAATAAGTTTTTAACAAATTGGGGCTGAGGTCTCTTAGGTTAGCTTTATCCTTTGCTGTAAATTACACCAGCTTTATAGTGGCTTAACAGAGCTCTTGAATCAAAAAGGATTACACCTGAATTTCTCTGTTCGGGATGAATGACTGGCATTTAGAAAGAGAGAGAAACAGAAAAAGAGAGAGAGAGAGAGAGAGAGAGAGAGAGAGAGAGAGAGAGAGAGAGAGAGAGAGAGAGAGAAGAGAAAGGTAGACAATGAATGAAGAATTCAGGACTAAAGCCTTTTTCTTTCAGATGTCAAAATGGCTTATATTCCACTACTCCTTTCTCTGAACCAAAGAAAGCACAAGGAAACCCTTTAACCCTTTTATGATTATGATTAATAATGAGGCTCTGAGGCTCTGTCCACCCTCTGGGATTAAGGCAATGTGTTTTCCTCCTGAAGGGGAGAGCCTCAAACCCAGGACCAGGGGGGACTTTTACCTTAATAAGATCCCCCGATCTTATTCCTGTACATTTTATTATTACTATAAGCCAACAGAGAAATTAGTGGAATGGCCTTAAGAAAGAGAACTCTACTGGTCAAGCAGCTTGCTGCTTCCTTCTAAGCCTGGCACCAGGCTTCCACTGAGGGGGACTTTCATGGCAGCAACGCTTCTGTTGCTGGCTTTCAATAAGATAGCAGATGAAACTTGTTTGTTGTTTTCCTGTTTTTTCTCCTTTGGCACTTCCGGGCTTGATTACAGGATTTGGTGGGTCTTTTTTTTTTTTTTACCTCCTCAGAAAGGATTAGCAAAAATAGAAAAGTAATTAATACATATAATACAAAATATGAAATATTACTCTGCACAGAGGCATATCATGCTTCATTGGTTTCATGAGTAGACCAGAGGTGCCAGAACAATAATTAATATGTTGTAAGAAAAAAAATTATTATGCAAGGTCAGTAACATTCATAAGCTTTTTGAAGAATGGTATTGAAAAATGTCCTGAGACCAGTTTTTATATGGGCTGGAAGATAGGTTTAAATGAATCGGTAAACAGTTCTCCCTTTGAACAGGGAAAAATTGATTGTAGGTTACTGGTTTTCTCCAGAGAAATAGGGGAAGAATGCATCTGTACAGAGGCGATTGTTATTAATTGAGAAGCTACTTATGGATAATCTGACCTAGGATTTATACGGATTAAAGTGGCCTATCCCCACATACTGATGCACTCTGCACTTTGTATGCCTGGGCATGGGTACACAAAGGTACATTTCTGAATCCTCAACAATGTGATAGGACTAACAAGTTATGCAGCTTCTCTATCTCTCCCACTGATAAACTTTCCTCTTTCTTTTGAGGTGTTGCATAAGACTGTCTCATAGTTTTCCAAAAGTGAGCTTGGGGGAGACTGAGGGGAAAAAATCCTAGAAAGCTAAATATGCTAAATATTGAAAGTGTAGCAACAGAAATAACTCCTTTTGTGCCTAGGAAGAAGAGGGTTTGGGGGAGCGTTTACTCTCTTCCTTTCTGTTAAGGGACCTTTCTTAGCTGTAGACTGACTTTGTGGGAGACTGACCCCAAAAGAGAAAGGTCAGACTCTTTTTCTTCAAACTCTGACTCTTTCTGTTGCCTTGCTAGAGCTCCAGGGAGAACCACTAAGAGTTTATATTTTCTCAAGTTCAGAATTTCTTCCAAAAGTAGGGAATAGAAAGGTATTCGATATACCATGTAAAACAGGTATAGGGTAGCTATTCATTTGGGGTAGTGAGGTGGTACAGTGGATAGAGTGCTTGCCTAGAATCAGGAAGACCTAAGTTCAAATGTGACCTCAGATATTCACTAGCTATGTGACCTTGAGACAGTTACTTAACCCTTTTTATCTCTGTTTCTTTCTCTCTAAAATGACCTGGAGAAGGAAATGGCAAACCTCTCCAGTATCTTTGCCAAGAAAAAGGGTCAAAAATAGTTGGATGTAACTGAAAGTTTGAAAAATAAAAGTTATTCTTTTTCTCTAGGCAAGAGAAATGTTTAGCATAAGAAAGCCCAATCACTCATTAACAAAGACTTGATGGAGTGTCAGTAATTCAAACACTAAATGGTGAAATAGTTTGTGGAACTGCTGACATGACATATTATAGCGGTAGTACCCCAAAACTTCCCTTTGTGTCCGTGTCTTCTGGAAGGCCTGTTGAGGGTTCAGGCTTTTCCTGAACCTCTTTCTACCCAGATGGTCATCTTCTCTAAGAAGGGCATCATTGAAGAGCACCCCTCCTGTTGTCAGCTAACCCTGACCAAGAAACCCAGGAACTTCCAACTTCTCTACTTTGCAAGGTTGCCTCTAAGGCTGGAATACTCCATCTCAGTATTGCTTTTCAATCACTTATACTCAGGAAAGGAAAAAAAAGGAAGAGGCAGCCCAAGAGCCCCAGATCAAGCTCACACAGTGAGGACATGTGTTCTCTGATACATGCTCATACCTGCCATCCTACCAGGGAGTAAAACTGCCTTTCCACTACCTGTCCAGAGACAGGCTTAAGGAATCCTTCTACATTGGGCAGATAGAGAGTAAGAGCCAGAGCATAGATTTCTTTCCTTTAAGGTCCACTGACTAAAGCATTGTTCCTGGCTTTGTGACCAGTCATCTCTGATGTAGCCTTTTCTCCTTTCCCCAACCCCCTCCAGTTGTCACTGGTTGGGGAACGAGGGACCATTTAGAGTTTTCTGAGGCATAGAAAAGCACCAAGCCCTTTGAAGTTTGAACTACATGTGTCTACAGAAGTCACCATGTTTCATTGGCTAGCCCCTGTGGGCTCTTCCCTATATATGCTCCATTAGATGTTCTCCAATCCAAACTTCAGTACACAAGAGAAATTCATGACGAAGATCAAAGGAGGAACTATGGGGTAGAGGAAAGAATACAGGATTTGAAGTTGGAGTATCTACTCTGAATGCTTAGCTCTGTGTCTTGCCACCTGGGTTACTTCTATTCTTGAGGTCTCAATTTCCTTATCCATGAAATGGCTATTATGAAATGGTTAATAAGAAGAATAGATGAGATAATGTATAAGATATCCTTCATAAATTTTAAAACATGTGAGTAGATTGGACTTGGGAACTTTAAGGCAAATCACTTGGCCTTTCTGGAGCTTGGTTTGCTTACCTGTCAAACTTCTGAATTCTCTACTTGCCTCATGAAGTTGTAAGAATCATATAAAGTAAGAGATGTGAAATAACAGATTTATAAGTTAGAAAGCAGTGTACACATACACAGTGGTGAAGTTTTTAATACCAAATCTGGAGATTAAATCTGGCTTTAGTTTGGGACACTGGGAAGATCTCAAATTCATGACACTGAAGGTGTTCCACCTCAAACTAGCCTGTGTATTACTTAGATATGTTGACCTGTCATATCTTACCATGCCTAACTATGCCACACCTTACCATAGCCATGTTTAAAATCATAGATGTGACCCCAATTCACTGCCACTTTGTTACTGGTAATGAAAAGAAGGTTTCTGTTGAAATATATTATAAGCTTTCCCCCCTCCCCCTTTACTTGATCCTAGTGATATTTTACAGTAAGTTTCTTTTGTCAAACTTGATAAGCTAAGCTTGTCACACATTGTTCCTTCTTCTTTCTTAGTATCAATGATCCTTTTGGGACAGGAAATTTTCACTTTCATTTAATCTCACATTGGTCTTCTGTGTGACTGGTCAATATTTGATCTTCCTCTAATGTAACTCAGTCAATGTTAAGATAGAGATTGACTTGGATTTGACACATGTGAATTCAATGGTCTATCACCAGCTTATTCAACCAACTGCTTATACATCAATAATCAGTTCCATGAAAGTTCTATCTTTACTTTCCTATTGATTCTATATTTATTATCCTATGTTGGTTGTTATTCTGTGTATCACTACATATTTTAGTTTAGGAATGCAGCAGTGTCTGAATCTGTTAGGTTTCCAAGTATTCATGGGAGATAATTATTTGACATCTGACTTAGTAGAAGAAGGAAAAGAGTTAACCAGACGAGAGAAAAGAAAGGTAAAGGCAAGAAGAAGCTGAAAATTGAAGAAGAGAATGGAGGCAAGTGTAATGGAAACAATTGAGAAGATTCCACCAAGAAGAGAAATGTTCCTAGTGACCCAAAGGAGTCAAACTAGAATTAAGAAGAGTTAGAGATTGAATTAGAAACAGCCCGAAGCAGTGAGAGTGGATAGAACCAGGCTGAAAAATACTATCTTCTTGGAACATTGGCATCTTGTGTGCCCAAATTGAGCATTGCTGGGACCTGGTCACTCTTCAGAATTTGCCAGAGTAATTCAGAGTGGGGCTTTGGAAGGAAGAAATGAATGAACGAATGAATGATCATTTTTAAAGTGCTGACTTTTGGCAAAACATTAGACTCTGGAGATAAGAGAAAAGCAACAGTCCCTGGGATTCCAAGGAGCTCACCTCCAACTAGAAGGAGGTAATGTCTATTGAACCTTTATAGGAGTTGCAGGTCAAAAGGTGTTTAGGGTGTAGCAGCAAAGCAGATGATAATGATTCTGTTTTGGTGTTGTCATTGATAACCTCATATTTGATGAACCATTTGATGATGCCAAGATCATTGGAGGTGAGAAGGTTTTTTGTTGGGTTTTTAGTGTCTATGGTTGTAGCCAGACTATAAGCACCTTCAGGACAATTAGCAGAGTTGTTCCCCTGGATGATTAACATCAGGCCTGCAGAGGAGATAGAGGAAAGGGGAAGGGAATAAGTATCAATATAGCACCTATTAGGATATGATCTCATTGGATCCTCACAACAACCGTGAAAGGTAGGTGCTATCAGTAAGCCTATTTTATAATTGAGGAAACTGAGGCAAAGAGGTTAAGTGACTTGTCCAGGGTCACATAGCTAGTACGTGTCCAAGGATGGTTGGAATTCAAGTCTTCCTAAGTCCAGGTCTAGTGGGTGCTACCAGCTACCTTTAGAAGCCAGTGATCTCAGGGGTAGCTAGGTAGTGCAGTGAATAGAGCACTGGCCCTGGAGTCAGGAGGACCTGAGATCAAATTCAGCCACAGACACTTAACTCTTACTAGCCATGTGACCTTGGGTAAGTCACTTAACCCCAATTGCCCTGCATTTCCCCCTCCAAAAAAAGGAAAATAAAGTAAAATAAAATAAAATAGAAGCCAGTGATCTAGAAATCACTACTGTTCCTGGGACTTTGGGGCACCTTTCCTGGAGTATGAGGGAAGATGGTGACCGGCGTGGCGGCGGACGTTTTATCCACCGGCACATGCCTATCTTATTTCCCTATCTCGTCTTCAGAACACTTTTATGAAGAAAAGGCAGAAAGACGTTCTCATCAATTATTGTAAGGAATTACCACAAAGAACATATCAGAGGGGAACAAATGGGGGCAGATTCTATTCTGGATGCAAAGGACATTTAAAGGACATAGGTTTTCGATTTTAGAAATGACAGATAAATGATGATGCTGTATTATTCCAAATAGAAACTGAATCTACATGTTCTATTATTTCATCTTTGCTTCTTTCCTCTCTTCTTCAGGCTGGTGGCTGGGGTGGGGGGGGTGGGGGTGGGCAGAGATATCTAACTTACTCTTAGAGTTTTTTGGCAAGGAGCTTCGTTGTTTCAGTTCCCTCTTGGCAGATTCAAATTGTTAGAGGAATGAAAATGGTTTGAACACAGTAGGTCCTGGCAGGCGCTCTCCCAGGCATTGCCCAGGACTCTAGGAACATTTGTCTCCTTGCTACATGGTATTTTGTCCAGGTTGGGTTTTCTCTTTGTCTCAGACCCCATATGGTAAGAAATAATTTAGTTTACAGTTTCAGGTTTTGTGTATGGCGTGGGCATGGGGAGTAGGGGTAGGAAAGAGGGGTGTTGCATGGTGAGTACTAGTGGTACTATAACAATTCCGGGGGAAAAGATAATAAGAAAGTAATATGTTTTAATGAAGATTGATTCTGGGAATAAAATATTAACGTGAAATGCAGGTAAAATGTACGAGAATTGCCAGCTCTAGATCTTCTTTTCTCTAAGAATTAAGGAGACAGCATAGTGCTGTGGAAGGAATGTGGAGTAGGACACATGGTACAAGTCATTGCAATACTCGGTAGAGGACAGTGTCTGGATTCAGTCTTACACAGCCTCAGTTTCCTCATGTGTAATCCAAGGATTATTAAGTGATGCAGTGGATAGAGCATCAGGCCTGGAGTCAGGAATATTCACCTTCCTGAGTTCAGATCTGGCCTCAGACACTTAACACAAAAACTAGTTGTGTGACCCTAGACAAGTCACTTAACCCAGTTTGCCTCAGTTTCCTCATCTGTAAAATGAGCTGGAGAAGGAAATTGTTAAACCATTCTAGTATCATTGCCAAGAAAACCCCAAATGGAATCATGAAGAGTTGGACGTGACTGTAATGACTGGACAACAACAAATCAAGAGGACTGGAGAAGATTACTTTCTAAGGTCCTTTCTAATGCTAATGACCTTTCAAATTATCCTTTGATTGACTCCTACACCCTCATGTTTGGGTAGGTGTTGCTGCTGTTGCTCAAGTTACATGTTTATAACAAATAGGGAAGTCCTAAAATTGGCATTACATCTGCCTAAGAAAAGTGACCATAAAAAAAGCAACTGAAATCATGATTTTAGACTAGATAGCTTGAAATCATGGACAGAGAATTTACCTTGGAGCCAGAAAGATGTGGATTCAAGTCTTGCCTTTGATACATTCTGTGAATCTGGGCAAATTGTTGAATCTCTCAGAGCTTAAAAGAAGTCTCTAAGGCTATAAGGTACAGGGAAGGTACTAACTTGCATTGGCAAAGGAAGCTCTCTATAGCAATGGAATCATAGGGACAGTCTTTATACCTGTTTTATGTCTGAAATAGCAAAAATGACAACGTGTTTTCTGGGATAATAAGAATCTTTTGAGGATAGTGGTTACTGCTATTATATATAACTCAGATGGTACCAAGTAGAATTGTACTCAGAAAACAAGTGCCTCCAATGGGGAAGAGTCTGGTCCCACCACTAGACCTCTACCTGTATAATTGTTTTTTAGGCAAATGGGGTTAAGTGACTTGCCTAGGGTCACACAGCTAGTAAGTGTCTGAGGCTAGATTTAAACTCACGTTCTCCTTATTCCAAGGCCAGGGTTCTATCCTTGTATAACTTCTGACAAGTGAATAAACTTCTGTTAAGTCACAGATTCTATATCTATGAAATGATTATGACTTGAACACTACTTCATGGATTAGATTTTTCTTTTTTGCTTTTTGGAGTGGGGACGGTAGGGCAATTGGGTTTAAGCTACTTGCCCATGGTCACACGACTAGTTTTTGTGTTAAGTGTCTGAGGCCAGATATGAACTCATGTCCTCCTGACTCCAGGGCAGGTGCTCTATTCACTATGCCACCTTGCCATTCCCCTTGTGCCACCTAGCCTCTCCCTATGGATTAGGTTTTAAGATCAAATAAAATCAATGAATTAATCTATCAGTATTAATTCCCTCCTATGTGCTAGGTACTCTTCTAAGAGCTGTGAATACAGAGAAAAAAAAGAAATAATCCATGCTATCAGGAAGATTCTATTCTCTTGGGGCAGACATCAGGTACCAATATAAGTGACGAAATAGAGCCATAAATAAATACAAAGTATTTTGGGGGCACTGAGGCAGATTCATTGAAGTTTCATGGAGATGTCTTTGAACTGACTTTAGAAGGAAGCTAGGAATTCTAAGAGAAGGCACTAAGGAGGGAATGAATTCTAGGGCTTAGGTGACAGCCTATGCAAATGCACAGGGATAGCAAATGTAATGTATGAGGAAGAATAAGAAGATTAATTTGGGTGTGCTCTAGAGTACAGGAAAGGGAGAAATGCACAGCAAGTTTGAAGAGGCAGTTTGCATCCTGGTTATTACAGGCTTTGAAAGAAAAAATGAGAAGTTTCTATCTTGTCCTAGAGGGAATGGGGAGTTAGCAAAGCTTATAGATTACATACCCCAAAGTTGTGCATCTTTGTAACCATGAAATATCATATAAAGGGAAGATATTACTTGGTTAGCATTGCCATCATCGTCATCATCACTTCATCAAGACAAATGTTCTTTATTTGAAGATTTCTCTTTCTCTTTTATACAGTCTCCCTAGAGAAATAATTAGGCAAGAGGAAAGAAAACTGGGCGTAGTAGGTTGAAACATTATAACCAGGGACATAGAGATATTTTGTACTAATGGGCCCTAGAAATAGCTGTGAGGCATATAAAAATGTGTTTCCAAACTCAAAATCACAGCAAAGGAAGGAGACTGTTAACAAACCCTCTTTTTAAAAATTGTTAACTAAAGTCATTCCCTGATAGAAGGGATTAGCAGTCTACATTGTACCAGCAAGTTTTGCTTGGTTATTACATCTCTCCTTGGGAAATAAAGATTTTATTTTGTTTTCTCTATACTGATTATTTACATTGGCTGATTCTGTAAGAGAGAAGCTTTCAAGAGAGAGGACCATTGTTTCAAGTGGTTAAAACAATTATAGTCAAAAGATCGGCAATGACACGTTATGTAAAGACTGGGAAGCTGTTCTTGACCTTGAACTGTTTGCTGGTTTTTAGAAGTGAATTTTATATGAAGGCAAATTGGCCTGATCATCAGATCTGTAGATGACACAGAGCTTGGAGAGATACCTGACATAGCTGGGTGAGAGGTTCAGAATTAAAGAAGATCTGTAAAGACTAGAGCATGAAAACTATGAGATGAAATTCAATAGGGATAAATGGAGTCTTGCATGGCAATTCAAAAACTTGCCTTTGTAAGCATGAAATGGGGAACCATGGTTAGGTATCACTTTGGGAAAGATCTGGCAGTGTTAGGCAAGCTCAATGAGCCAATGCTCTCATGTATTGCATTGTGAAGCATTGCTTCCATGAATAAGGAGGTGATCAGCCCATGGACAGAGCCCTGGGCTTGGAATCAGGAAAACCTAGATGTGAATCCTGACTCAGGCATCCGTGTAACCCAAAGCAAGCTGTTTTTAAGCCTCTCACCCTCATTTGTCACACATACCCAAGGAAGATTGGGATATGTAAATTGTTTTGCAAACTTCAAGTTACTATATGCATTAGCTGCTTATCGTCATCATCATCATCATCATCATCATCATCATCATCATTTCTATTACTATTAGAACCTACCCTCAGGGTTGTTTTGAGGATCTGAGATAATATTTGTGAAGCACTTAGCAGGTATGACAGCTCTGCCATCCTGTAACTCAGGACACAGGAGCAATGAAAGACATAAGCTATGTTTTTATCCTCAGTTGGCCCTCTATTGACACGAAGTGAGAAAGTCTTATCAAGGCAGCTAGATGGTGCAGTGGATAGAATGCCAGGCCTGGAGTCAGGAAGACCTGAGTTCAAATGTGAACTCAGATACTTACTTGTTGTGTGACCCTGGGCAAGTCACTTAATCCCTGTTTGCCTCAGTTCCTCCTCTGTAAAATGGGGACACAGTAGAGAAAGAAATGGCAAATTGTTCCAGTATTTTTGCCCAGAAAATCTCACGGATTTGTCTGTGGGGTCATGAAGAGTCAGACACAAATGAATGACAATGACAAGGGAGTCTTAGGATGCCCTCTGAGGCTTAGGTGCTAAATGAATCATTGTAATAGTAATGTAATTTGATCCCTTTGTATTGTTAAAGCTAACAGATACTTAGCACCTAGTTTGAAATTAATTAGATCAAACCTCTGTTAAGAAACAAAAAATACGAACCCCTGTTGCTGACATAACAGGAAGTTGCTGATGTGACAGGAAGGGGCAAAACAAAGAGGAACCAATAGGAATGTAAGGAGAAGCCCCAGCTAGAATTTCAGATCTTTTTAGAGCCAGGTTCTGGAGGCTGAGGAAGGGAGGCCCAGGCTGGAGAGAATGATTTTTAATTTGAGAACCTGGATGAAGCGATTTTGATTCTGGGAACCAGCTGAAACTTCCACTGAGTCTGAGGGCTGCCTGGAGCTGCCGGGGAGCTGCTGAGTTGCTGAGTTGCTGCTGAGTCTGAGGGCCAGCCAAGCTGCTGAGGATTTCTGAGGATCAGCTGGAGCTGCAGAAGACTGAGGAAGCATGACTGTGGTGTCAATATTTTGTCTGTTTGTGGCTTTGTTAAGCCTTGACTTCCCAGGAACAGAGATTGTAGAGGATTTAAGGTGTACTGGACATTGTGAACTTCAGCATGGAACAGGGACTGCACAGAGAGCTGGACAAGGAACTGGGAGCTGACTGCCTTTGAACCCAGGTGACAGTTTGATAAATCCATGTAGGATCTGGGAGCATAGAAGGGGATCCAGGGAATTTGAGAGCCTACCTTGGGTCAAGATGAAGAGATCTCTCTGTGGATACTGAGTAGTGATTGAAGTTGTAACTTACTTATGACCTTGAAATTGTAACTTATTTGTTACTGAGGGGTTGATGGCCTGTGTATTTTACAGTACCCCTTAAGAGAGTGCTGAGTAGTGACTGATATTGTTACTTAGAGTGCCCCATGACTGGAGAATTTGACTTTTGTGTTTTGCGACTCAGCCTCCTTAAGGATGATTAATTAATTGAATAATTGAGTTGATTTAATAATTGAGTTACTAAGGGATTGATTGACTAAATTATTATGCTTTGTTCTTTTAAAACTATGTGACCACTGTGGTGAAAACTATGTGGCCCTTTTAGTGATATGTTGTTGTGAACACTGTATTTTGATCATCTGCGATAAGTTGTAAAATGTGGATGCTGTAAGTTGATTCCCTGTGAATGTTTTGCTCTGATTTGTTATTGAACAGAGTGTTCACTATACTGTGTAATCAGAGCCTTGAAAAGCTGTTCACAGCAGCATTCTTTTGGAAAACTGCTCATGCTTGGCTTTACAATCACTCAATCAATAAGCATTGATTATGCCTACTTGACTGATTGGAAGTGTTCATGAGCCTGAATTCAGAAACAATGAGCATTCCTGAATTATTACCTGCTACTTAGTTCCCCCCTGCCCTGACATTTTATAATTTATTCTGTGTTTATGTGTATATAGAAGGGGAAGAAGGGAGAGAGAAGGGATTTATTGGGGTCCAGAAATTCCCAAATATGGAAATATTATCCAGTGACCCAATATGTATTAGTAATTATTTGTAATCCATGGTCAATGATAAAATGAAATTCAACCCTGCAACCAAGAATTTCATTCCCTTTTTTCCATCTTTCAATACTGCAGGGAGATCTGCAGATTCTAAGGAATGGAAAGCTCAGGATTTAGTTACAAAGCCTCTTTCAGGTCTCATGCACAGCCCATTTTCTAAGTCCCTAAGTTCTTGCTCTGAAATCCCAATTCATCCTAATTCTCCTCTTGCTGTATGTCCCACATAGAGGACCCTCTCAGTACCTTGGAGAATTTTGTTCTTTAAATGACTCTAAACTCATAAGCACTCCATCTTTGATATTCATGTGCTTCATCAGAGATTCACCCAATTTTCCAGATATACATTTCCTGGAGTTTGTGTTTTATGCCATTTTTCATTCATATATCACCATTAGTAACAACCTGAAACCTGCTTAAGGCCATAATGTGTTTTTCTATTGCCCTTTGAATTACCTGTGATTTCAGTTTTTCCAAAATGATGATCCTTTATACTTCCTAGAATTACAAAATCTCTTCGAGAAGATGGGTGTTAATGAGATGGACTTTTGAATTGTCGAGCAGCTTTGTATCACTGGAAGCACTGTATGAATTTTCCAATGCAATATAGCTCATTGTCCATCTGTACTTCACACAAAAGATATGGTAATGATGGACTAGCTCAATGGGCCTTCCCTCCAGCTGCATGTCATAATCTGGCCAATATGTGTTTTCTTCAACCATTTCTTTTCTGGCATGAATAGTGCAAACCTATATCTTTTGAACACCATAAAAAATATCTGGGAAAGCTTTTTCCTGTACCCCACACAACACATACCTTTGGAGGACTTTACTATGCTGAGAGAAGACTATTGCTGTTTGGAGTCTGCAATGGAATCCTCCAAAGCAATTCTTTGCTGTCTGTAGTCAATGAACCATGGAACAAGTTGTATCCCTAAGACGGTGGTTTAATTCTAGCATGTACTGGCTTCAGAAAAAAACATGAAAACTGTATTTCTTCCATTAAATCTAATGCTCTTCAAAAATCAACAAATATTATATATAGCAATATATTTTTCTACCTCTCAGTCAATTGGGTTACTGTGAAGATATGGTCTTCTATTGGATAATTATAGGGAATAGCCTTCTGGTATTTTCGACAGGTGCACTGTTGGTATCTACACACCCATCCTTAAACAGTTTTGTCAAGATTAGAAGGTGAATACAGGGGTCATTTACCTTTGGTTTTTGTTTCTGTTCAGACCCGGAGGTCTATATCTCAGCTTCATTTATTGGATCAAAGCATCATCCTTGATATTTTCCATTTGGGGTAATACATCCCCTTGTTGAGTTCTTGAAAATAAATCCCTAAAAATGCTGTTATATTTGAAAGATAATAATTTCTCCTAGAGATAAAACACTAATATAGACTGAAATGTAGCATGATACCCATGAAAATACTATTAGAGATGATTCTTTTTGAAGGTTCATGGAATTGAGCTGGGTTATCATTTTGCATCACCTGCCCCAGTTTATGACCTAGATTGATGCCAATCCATATTGACTGTCTACCTGAATGTAACTCAAAATGGAGCAAAGGATAGAATAGAGTGAGGCCAAACCAGTGGGAGCCTCCCTCCCCCATTTTTAATCTAACCATTCTACATACAAGTCTAACCATTTGTACATCTGTAATATTTGACTTTCATCAGCTGTTCTGATTGTATGCAAAGTACCTCCTGTTGGATGAGGGATTAAGCCTTTTCCAATTGGTGCTTTTTACTTTACAGATGTCATAAAAAAGGCATACTTTCAAACCTGTTCATTTCCAGAGGAAGGCTGTTCCAGATGGGAATTAGAGAGCAAGCTTTGAGAAAATCTGTTTATTACTTAACACAAAAGAATAGTACAGTAACCTGCCCTTGTATGCTAATCCATTCATTTCAGGTTTGATTTACCTGTTCTGTCCATCTAAAATCTTGGTGGCTTTATAGGATTATAGCTAGATGTCCAGATTTTAAATGAATCAAAGGATATACTTTTAAAATTTATTACTATGATTCAAAAGCCAGGATTAACCTGTTGTTCTTGATTAGAGATGTTGTTTTTAGGTGGTAGGGATGTGTAAACTAATTCTGGGTTCCAGAAGGTGCTTTCAAGTTCTGTTCTTGGATAGAGAAAGAAAATATGGGAAATTAAAAGAAACAATTTCAAAGACACTTGATAAAACTTATATTTGTAAAATAGGAATATGGTAGTTTTTTTTTTGTGGTACATCATGTTTTTATTTGGAATTTTTCCTTAAGACACCACAAAAGATCTGAAAACATCTTGCATTCCTATAGCATCTTTAAGGCTTACGAAGTGTTTCCTCATTGTGAAGAAGGGAATACAGATATTATTGTTGCTATTCTACATAAGAGAAAACAGGGCCTCTGAGAAATTAAATAACCTTCTCAGGTTCACCTAGTAAAAGTCAGAGTCAGGAATGAAAGTCAGGTCTCCTGATTACAAGGCCAAGAGTCTTTGCTACTGCACTAACTGACTTTCTGTACCATAATAAATGGATTATATTGGTTTTGAGTCAAGCCATCTCAAGGAGGACTTAACATAATTAAATTAACTTGGTGATTAAAGCCCAAAAGAGTTCTTAAGCTGCTGGTATTTTCCATTTTAGTTTTAAGTCTCCTAGTCTCTGGTTTCTATCAGAGCAAACAGGAAATTATAGGAGGAAATGGGGAAATAATGATTTTTAAAGTTTGAAAGTGTCTAAGAGTTTTAAATATTTTTATAGCCTCAAAATTAGATGCAGATCTGCTTAGAAACTACTTAAAATGAGCTAGGTTAGTGTAATGCTGATTATTCAAATGAAAAACATTTATTAAGTCCCACTATACTAAACACTGGGGACGCAACATCAGATAGTTTAATTCATTTCAGTTTTTAAAAATTATTTAAAAGACATGTTGTAAAAAATACTACCCTGATACTATTGAAGTTTGGGGCTTAGGGGTGCTCAAGACCCCAAACTACTGACATGGAGGGTCCTGCTGAATGAATTTGACTCAAGTCTTCTTTCAGCCAAAGTAAAGTAAAGTTTATTAAAGATTTTCCATCATGGGTAGACATTTAATGAACCTAAGTATTTGTGATTCTCGTATTGACAAGAGGGCCAGAACAATCTGACGCAGACTCAGATTGAGTCTGAGGCATTCATGGAGACAAGATGACTCTTATATACAGAAAGATGGTGGGAGGGATCTAGGAGTAGTCTAGCAGTCTTGGAAGATGGGGCTAGGGAGGCTCTTGAGGAGAAGTCTAAGGAGGATCTTGATGGGACTGAGGTCAGACTCCCGGAACCTAGAGAATGGGATTTTGATGGCATCCAGGATGGGAGGCAGGTGAAAGTTACTTGGAGATAAGAGACAATGGAGAGCTAGCTAGACTAAGGGTGACAGAGATCCAGTCACAGTGACAATGGAAGGCTTTTGGTCTCTGGGGAATGCCAGGTCAAGGGGAAAGATTCAATGGACTCAAGGGGTTCCCAGGGACTATACCCCAAATTACTTCAGATGGACTCAGGGGTGGGAGAGACTGGGACTGTCAAGGCCACATGTGGCCGTTTAGTTCCAAAGGTATGGCCTTTTGAGTGAGTCCAAGTTATACAGAACCATTCCTTTTATTAAGGGAATTTATTCTGTGCTGGATTCACAGGGCTGTGCTTGAAGACCATCTGCTTCTCAACCTTGAGTCTATCAAAATATCAATCTACTCTTGCATTGACCTCATTCACTCCTCCTGAAGACCCTCCCCAAACTCATTACTGGAATCTGGCTTCAGTGCCTCCTCCTGAAGACCCTCTCCAAACTTCTCCTCTAGACCACCCCTAGATTCCTCTGTATATAAGAATCCCATCACCCTTCCCTGTGGTGTGAGAGCATCATAGAATGCCCTAGCAGACTTGCTCTGTGTGAGAGTGCCATAGAATGATCTAGCATAGACTGGCTCCTTGAGAGTCTACCCCATATGGCAAACTTTACTTTTCTTTGGCTGAGAAGAATTGAGTCAAATTCTTTTGGCAGGACCAAGCATGTTGGTATTTTGGGGTCTCAGACAACCCTAACCCTCTTTGGGTAAACCTCTTCACCTGGCTGATCTGTAGTCATTATTTCTGGTATCAAATGACATGTAATGTATTATAGCAATGGGCTCAATGTTAGTGAGTGACTCCACTGTTTTCAGGAGTGATAACCATTTCCAGAGCTGGAGTCCCCTCTCACCTGGAGATGATTTTCTGAAGTGACCTTCTCCATTCTAGTTCTATTCCCATACTGCCTCCAAATCCAGATTTATATATCAAAACTGACTGTTCCCCTAACAAACCTCTGTGATTCTAGTTATTTCTCAAAGCATTGAAGTAAATTTAATGATAATTCTTAGAATTGAATCCAGTGTGATTCTTGTGCTTTATAAGAAAGCATTTTTTTTCATTGAATAACTATCATAGCTTTTGTAAGCCCATTCATTCAACAAATATTGAGGGCCTCCTATGGGAAAATGGAACTGAACTTCTGAGCAGATATGCAATTACTTACAAATATTGTAATACACAGGGAAGGACAGTAAAATATAGTTTCAGAATTCTTTGTATTTTTAATATGAGAATTTTTTTCTCATATGAATCTATATATAGCTGAAAGGAACCTTTGACTATATAGTAATTTTGTAAATTTTTATAATAATAGCAAATAGAATAATTATTACAAATACCCAAATTGGCTTCAAAGGACATGTGAAGAATGATGTTATTTATCCTCAGAGAAAGAACTGTTAAATAGAAGTATATGTGAGATGATTCTTAATATTATATGTGTATATATATGTTTGTATATGTATATGTGCATTTATATGTATAAATATACACATATGTATATGTATATATGGGAAGGAAGAAAAATTTTAATTACATGATAATTTTATTATATATTTAAAAGGAAAAGCAAGTTGTACATAATGGATTTATAGTTTCATATGCAATCATCTTTTTCTTAGTGTTTTATTCTATAAATAAAAAATAAATAAAAATTTAAAAAACCCCTCAAATTCCCACATCAGTAATGAGAAAACAAAGACCCAGTGATGATTTGCCCAAGGTCCCGTAGCTAGTAATAAGCTAAAGAGACTCAGGTCTTGTGACTCTAATTTCAACTCTTGTTCTTGTAAGCCACACCAGCTCTCTGTGGCCTGCTGACATTGATTTTGTTATAAGTTAGATGTTTTACAGGGAAATCTTCTTATGAATAGTAACATAAATGGGTATCATTTTCAGATAGGAAAGGAGAATGATATTCCCACTTTGCCTAGGGCATACAAACGCCATTTTATCATGTTATTCACCTGAGTGAAAATGAGTTGCCAGTGGTTTTGCCCTCTCTTTACAGTGTGAGAGAGCCTTGTTTTCTTCTGTGCTCTCTTTTTTCTTGTCTCTCTCTCCTCCAGAGCTATTGACACAATCCATTGCCGATGAGTGAGGAGCTAGAATGGTAACTTAGGTCTGTTGTTGTTGCCATCTGCAAGAGAAGAGACTTTGAAAGAATTCAGGAAATAAGGTTTGTAGCAGAGTTTGAGTGACAAGCAAGCATCTGCCTTCAGGCTCCTGACCACCATGGCAGCTCCTCTTGCTGAAAGGCTTTGGGAGGTGTAGGGAAAAGGAAAGGTGAAGGTGGCATTGGTTTCCTTGTGGCATGCTTTGCCTTTCAAGTTCTGACTGAGCTGCAGCATAAGGTGTGAAATTAGGACAAATGTTCCAAGTCCTAGAAAATAAGTCTTTTTCTTTAACTCTCTCCTGCTCAGGAAATCTGTTAGTGGATTACATGCTTTTGGAGGATATTAGTGACTAAATAAATCTACAGGTTGATAAGTAGGAAAATAAGACAGATTTAATAAGAGAACTATTTTGCGGTTTTCAACCTTTTTCAGAAGAGTCAAAATAAAGGCTGGTCTTGGGAAACTAAAATATGAGAGTGAAATTCAAAAAACTTTTTATATAGGTGGAAATAATGCAATGGATATGCAAAAGAAATTTTGCAACTCCCAGTGGTAATCCTATGGACAAATTCACACAAACAGTTTGAGTCCTGGGCATAATTTGATACACTCTATCAGAAATTTGTTTATTCCATTGCACCAGGAAGAAATATTTCCCACTGGAGCAATTACATTAGGTCCAGGTTTCCTATATACATAGGATCTATAGACACAGTAGCTCTCCTTTCCTGCACATCTGCACCTTTTGATCTTCCTCTTTGTCTCTCTGCTTATCTCTGTCTCTGATTTACCACTGTCCCTCCCTCTGTCTCTGTCTTTTAGTTTCTTCACTTTCTCTCTGTCTCCATCCCTATTTCCCTTTCTTGCCTAGTTTCTTTCACAGCAGCGAGAAAACTGCCAGTTACCTCAAGGACTGGCAAAGAGACAGTGGCATCTGTGGGGAGTGGGACAGGCTAAATAGGTACCAACTTAGTTCATTCATTGTCATAGAACCATCCAGCCCAATCACTACAAATGGCTTTGAAAAAACTAGGGACCTAAAGATAGTTATCACATTTCTCATAATTTTTCATAGTGTATCAATTTTAGTTATAAGAAAATGTTGACTAGCTTATGACTCCTTGGAGCTCTTCCTCATGTAAAATCCTCATTCCTCCTTCACTTCTAGACTAAGTGCTCCATTGAAAGCAAGTTAGGGAGGCCTAGAACCATATTATTAAATGCCTCCACCTTCCCTAGAAACTTAGACTCCACCCCAGACTCTTCCAGCTGATAATTGCTTTATTTTGGAAATAACCAGGCTTTCCTTTAGTCTCATGGTCCCAAGCAGTGAGATTTCCACTTACTCATCTTTTTTTTTTTTTGAGTACCCTTAAATGTTGACTTTCTTTGTTTGGACTCTAAACTGCTTGAGGACAGAGACTGTCCTGTTTGCTTGTATTTGTATTATCTGGGCTTACACAAATCCTGTCACATGGTAAACTTAGAATGCTTTGCCTACCTATCTACGCATACCTACCTACCTTTACCTACCTATATCTATACCAATCTAGGTACCTAACTACCTACCCATTTACCTTCAGGTTCTGACTAAACCACTGTGGGCAAATAGATTACCAAAGTATTCAGATAAAGAGATGCTTGTTAGTTTTATTTTTTTCAGTTGTGTCCAATTCTTCATGATCCCATTTTGCTGTTACTTGGCAAAGTTACAGGAGTGATTTGCCATTGCCTTCTCTAGCTCATTTTACAGATAAAGAACTGAGGCAAACAGCCTTAAGTGACTTGCCCAGGGTCACACAGATAGTAAGTATCAGAGACCAGAATGAATGCAGGAAGATGAAGAGTTCCTGAGTCCAGGTCAGAAACACTATCCAGTGTTCCACCTAGCTAAGGCATCTTTAAATGTTTTTATTTTTCCACTTATCTAAACTTTTTATTGTTGCTGTTTAAGATTTTTAAATTTGGTTCTGTCATTCTGGTACAGAACAGCTGATGTGGAGAAAGGTCAGACTAGGAGTCTGGAGCACAGCAGTGTCCTGTAATGCAAACAGAAACTTGGGGCTCAAGTTACAATTTGAGCAGCAGCCACCTGACATGTCATTGAGTGGGAATATAGGGTTGGATTCCAGAAAAGGCATCTTAAAATGTCTAGGGGCCAGAGATGAAAAAAAAATCATATTTCAAGAGTTGCAGATACTTAACCCAACTCTTTCATTTTACAGATGAGTCAGTTAAAAGCAAGAAATAGAATGAATTGCCTTATGTGCCTGATATTGGTAGTCATGTTTAGGGACCAGGTGTTCTTATTGTCATTCAGTACACTTTCTAATAAACTACACTTCCTCTCCAAATGTTCCTTTCCACCCTCAATATCTTTCTTTACTTAAAAATGTTTTGCTCTTTTGTTTTTATATCACCTTCATTTCCTAATACATCTTTCCCTGTTCCTGTACCCACTGAGGTATTTCTTGTAATAAAATTTTAAAAAAGGAAAAAGAAAAAAAATCAGCTCAGCAAAACGCATCAGTCAAATCTGACAGTATATACTGATGAGGGTCATCATAAAATGAGGTTTAGTATTAGGGGTGCTCAAGACCCCAAAATACCAACATACTGTATCCTGCCAAATGAATTCGACTCAAGTCTTCTCTCAGCCAAAGAAAAGCAAAGTTTATTAAAAGTTCACCATACTGGGTAGACTCTTAAGGAGCCTCAGTATCTTTAAGACTTGTATTGGACACAGAGCAAATCTGTGCTAGAAAATTGTATGGTGCTCTCACATGTGGACGCAAGATGGGGTCTTATACACTGAAAG
>CM053601.1:18122297-18137482 GCA_028646575.1 Pseudocheirus occidentalis
CAATGTGAAATATCTCCTTGAAAAAACCACTGATCTGGAAAATAGATCCAGGAGAGACAATTTGAAAATTATTGGTCTACCTGAAAGTCATGATCAAAAAAAGAACTTAGAAAGCATCCTTCAAGAAATTCTCAAGGAAAATTGGCCTGATGTTTTAGATTCAAAGGGCAAAATATAACTTGAAAGAATTCACCAATCACCTCTTGAAAAAGATCCCCAAAAGAAAACTCCTAGAAATATTATTGCCAGGTTCCAGAATACCTAGTTAAAGGAGAAAATATTACAGGCTGCCAAGAGAAAACAATTTGAATACTGTGAAAACACAATTAGGATAACCCAGGATCCGGCAGCTTCTACACTGAGGGATAAAAGGGCCTGGAATATGATATTTCGAAGATCAAGGTAGCAGGGATTAAAAACAAGAATCAACTACCCAGCAAAATTGAGTATAATGTTCCAAGGAAAAATATGGTCATTCAATGAGGTGGAAGACTTTCAAGCATTCTTGCTGAAAAAACCAGAACTGAACAAAAAATTTGACAATCAAACACAAGAAGCATGAGAAGGTAAACATGGGAAAGAAATCATAAGGAACTTATCAAAGTTGAAGTATTTACATGCCAATATGGAAAAATGGAAATAGTAACTTATGAAACTTTTTCTTAGTATGAGGATAGGTGTAGGGAATACAAATATGTGTATATCTATCTATCTATGTAAATAGATAGATAGATATGTATGTATGTATGTATGCCTACACATATGTCTATATAGGAGATTATATATGAGTGTGAATACATATCTGAGCATACGTGTATATGTGTACATAGAGGGTATAGGATCAATTGAATACTAAGGGATGATAAGTGAAATTCTGAGGTGGAAGAGGAGTAGAATGAGAGGAGACAGGGAGAGACAAAATGAGGTTAATCATCCCATGTAGAAGAGGCGAGGGATAACTGTTACAACTTTACTTTCATTTACTCTCATTGAACTTGGCTTAGGGAAGGAATGACATAAACTGTAAACCGGGTATCATGCCACACAGGGGAGTAGGGGGCATGGGGATGAGAGGCGGGATGATGGAGGGAAAGGCAGGGTCTGGGGGAGAGTTGCTGGAAGCACATACTTCAGTAAAGAGACAGGGACAGGGTAGGGAACAGAACAAGGGATGGGTGGGATGGGAAGGAGGGACATATGATCAGACTGTCACAATATGTCCACTGTGAAGATGTTCTGTGTAATTACACATGCACAGCCTGTATTGAATTGCTTGTCTTTCCAGTGGGGGTGGGTGACAAGAGAAGAACTGAAAGAATCTAGAATTTAAAGCTCTGCAATACATGCAACTGGGAATTAAGATATACAGGGACTGGGATGGGGATACTCTAGCTGCCCTACCAGAAAGTTAGAGGGGTGTTGGAGGAGGGTACAAAAGAGAGCAGATTGGGGGAGGGGCTTTACAGTGGGATTGCTGTTGTGGACTTGGGGGTAGGGGAAAGACAGGGAGAAAATTTGTAACTCAAATATCTCATAGAAAAAAATGATGTAAACAAGAAAACAAATAAAAACTTTTATATTAAAAAAAGAAAGGAAGAAGGGATAGATTTTAGAACTCTAAAATTTATATAGAAATGTTAAAAATTAAAAATAACAATGGGACATAAAAAAACAAACTTAATCCTATCCCCAGTAGTCATAAATTGCCCTAGTTTGGTACAGTGAACTAAGGAAATTCCCTCTACCGATGCAGACCAGTATTTCCTCTACAGCTTAAAATCTTAGAAAATTGCTTGAGGCCCAAGGTCACTCTGCTATGTTTGAGAGGCAGGACTTACATGTAGGTCCTTTTAATAATTGCAATTTATATAGGGTTGGGGGAGAAGGGAAGCAATCACAGTTTTCCCCAGATTTACCCAGCATCACACTGCTGGTAAGTTTCTCAGGTCCTCCTGACTCCAGGGCCAGTGTTCTATCTACTACAACTGTCTCACTGCCCCTGGGTTTTTAAAATTCACATAGCACTTGCTTATCACCACAACCCTATGCAGTAGGTATTATTTTTCTCCCAATTTTACAGATGAGTAAAGTGAGTCTGAAAGAGATTGAGTGACTTACTGAAGGACATACAGTTAGTAAGTGTCTGAGGTAGTATTTGAACTTAGGTCCAAACTCTGGGTTTGGCATTCTACCTGTTGTCTCCCTTGCTGGCCACTATTCATGGTACCACCTAGCAAGCTACCTCTTACTCCCTGTCCTTTACTTCATACTGCCTTGTACCTTGCACATGAAGCTGCTAAATGAATGCTAGTAAATGAATTGAATGAAATAAAGCAAATTTCCAGTTTGCCAATATCCCAATAACAATGAAGCTAGAATTTCCAAAGTAAATCATGTTTTCTCCCCTTTGTCATTGTCACAACAAAAAAGCCTTATCTTTTTTTTTCAAAACATTTTTTTGAATTAGCAAGATGGAGGGAGGGAGAGAGAGGGACAGAGTATAAGAAAAATATTGAAGTCTCCTTGTTTTGTTTTGAAGGAATTCTTTGGATTAAAATTGAGCTTCCTGAATTCAATCACAACTTTGTTTTAAATAAAAATACAAGATTGTTGGACCTTTCATTTAAAAAAAACACCCCCAGCATTATTTCTATTACCTTAGAATAATTCCACTGTAGCAATATTTGAGACATTTTGGAATACACTTTTAGCATGGCTTGCATTATGTGAGTACATTTCTTCTGTGCTTGACAAAATGAGACTTTGTTGAAAGCATCTCTTTTCATTCTTCTTATAGAACAAAGTCCATTTTGTCTATTCAAAGGAAAAAATAAATGAGCAATAATCTGGAAGAAATCATCTTGACCAGCATTTAATGACTAGTTTGGTAGTTAACAGCCTGAAGCATTGCCCAAGGCCATTAAAGCTCTGAAAAATGGGGGTGGGGTAGGGGGACTATTAATTAAGTATAGGTGGCTGAATTAAGAATTCCTGGGGAAGGAGACAAAGAGTACTTTCGATGATTCTGCTTATTTTTATATATTTATATGGTATATTTAAAAATTTTAATGAAATCAAAGTATTTAAATCTTATACCAAGTCAGGTTTCATTGGAAGTGATTTATCTAAAGGAATGTGGAACTCAAAGACCCAATTTCAGCCTTTTCCAGATCGGACTATATTACTATAGGAACCACTTTTAAAAAATTCAGGCTTACACATTAGTTGATTGTTGGTGAATTAAAGCTCAATCACGAGATCATAAGGTTTGGTGGAGCTCTTTTTAAAAAAAAATCATAATCCTATCTCAATAAAGGTAAACACATAGGGATTATAAATGAACTAAATCTGAAGTAATATAGATTTGGGGGGAAAACCTCAAGAGGGTCAGGAGATAATGAAGATTATACCTCAATATTGGGATTATGATGTTAGTTCTTTATTTCAATAAAAGTGGATAGAGATCTTTTATATCAGGGACAGGGCTTAGCTGTAAGGACAAAGTAATCTTCTGGGAATTATGCATACAGGCTCGACATCATTTTTATTGGATGGCTGATGAACTGGAAAACTCCAGGATAGCCTGGCTTTAATTTGTAATCTTAATTTTCATATAAATCGGTACAGTTCAGGAGGAGGGAGTGGGGGATGTGAGGAGCTTTGATGACTGCTAGTGCTGTAGGAATGACAGTCTATGAACACAGGATACAGTAGTAACTCATCTACTCTCTGATCCTGTCTTTTTGTCTATCCATCTGTCTTCCATCTTTATATCCATCATTTAAAGAAATTTATAGCCAGCAAGTACCAGAGGAGCTAATGTTAGTACAATCTGCTCTCCACCTCCTCCTTGAATGATCTATAGTAATCTACTTATCAGAGAGCTGCACAGTACAATGGACAATAATTTAAGTTTCTGCTACTAAAATAATGGAAATCTTAATACACAAAGTTTATTTGGTATTTCTTGAGGTTCCAGGTCATAAAGGATCACATGGATGCCTTCAGAAAGCTATTACTTTGATTTTTCCTCTTTTTCAAAAGATGTGTATGCACTACATGGGATTTCATGTGAGGAAGAGTGTTTGGACAGGAATTGGTGACTTATGTGCATTTAATAAAAACTTTGGCTCTTAACAAGCCTATTGTAGAATATACATGTTCTTCAAAATACCAGGGGATCAAGTTTCAGGTGTGAGTGTTAGGGAACTTAACTCCATCCTCTCCCAAAAATGTGAAAAAAATTCCTTTTTTTGTATCTATTGCCATCTCCCTTCCCTCTGTTTCTCCAGCTTGGTCCCATTTTTCAAGAGCATCCTGTTTTATTTTTTTTTCTCTTCTTCCAACTGTACTTCCAGGTCTGAAGTAAACCTGCATCATCTACAAAATTAATTCTCTCTCACTACTTTACTGTATTTTCTCTGACCCACATTCACACTTCTTAGTTTATAATGGTATGATCAGCCTGCAGTATGGTCAGACCATTCTATCATCTCTCAGAATTAAAAGCTAGTACCTTCATGTTTAATTGTTTGGCTACAAAATATTTCAAAATAGTGAGGGGCGTTATTATTCATAACATATTAAATATAACAATTACACTAAGTGAAAAAGTATCCAAATGAATATCAAAGAATGTGAAGTAGAGAACTTGAAAATTTAATTCAAATTCCCACATATTTAAACATTTTTCATATTTTCTTATCTATTGAAAATCGTATGGCTTTCAAATTCCTCTCCTTTCTCCCTTAACAGAACCTACCCAAAAAGACAAGACTCCTTCCTCCATCACTTTCTCCCTATACTTACTAAACTTTAATACCTATCAATTGGTTCATAATGTTAATTTTGGTATCATGATTATTTTCAAATCCCCCCATCTGTCTGTCTGCCAGTTTGTGGTTGATTATTTTTTTATGGTACTTCTCCATAAACAGAAATGTTTCATTTTCAAACACCAGAGTTTGACGATATCAACCAACTAGTAATTTTCTTTGGGTACTGCCTAGTCTGCCTCAGCAATGGAAAAAGAGTGGTGATAGTTTAGGTATTGAATAAAAACAAAAGAGAGGCTACATTCATTGTACAAACAACTATGTATCTTTTTGATTAATATACTATACGTTTTTGCAAGGTATTACTGATTTCTTCATTAAAGCCTTAGAAGACAACGATGAACTACAGTCATTATATAGAGCTGCTTCTTCAAAAGTCATGCAATTAATTAATCAATGAGCACCCTATGCCTTGACTTTGCCATGTTGTAGGGAATCTAAGAATTATCTTAGCCTCTGCACCCTACAAAAACATCGGGATTTAACACATTTGCTAACCCCTGTGCTAGTCTCTGCTTTCATGGAGGTAATGGGAAAGATAACTAAATGGGAGAGACTCTAATGGGAGAAATAACTGGTACATGAATTGGTACACAGATGACAAGTATAGAAGAGATGGAAGGTAGCCATGAAGAGGAAGACACATGCACAAACATGTAAATTATATACAAACAAATGTAAGGCACTAATTTGATCTAGTGTGATAAGGTGGAAAAACAGCTGGATTTGGAATCAAAGGACAGGGATTGGACCTATTATTTAATTAGTATAAGGAGCTCCTAGTGACACAATGTCAAACTTCCTCTAATAATTCAGTCAACATCATCTCTATAACTTTGAATCTTAGAGAGTTGGCTTGAATGCTGAGAAGCAAAGGGAGAGGGGAAGGATGGACATTCATTAAGTGCCTGCTATGTTCTGGATATTGTGCTAAGCACTTCACAAAGATTCCATTGGATCCTCATAACAATCCTGGGAGTTAGGAGAAGCGCTCGTCCAGGGTAACATAGGGCACAGAGGTTCATGGTGTCAGAGGTAGTATATGAATTCAGGTCTCAAACCACTATGTCACGCTGCTGCTTCTGTTTTTTTCTTAAAGGTCTTGGATTCAAATCCCAGCTCTGCTACTTAATTAACATCTGTAGGATATCATGTAGGTCATTTAATCTCTCTAAGCCTCAGTTTCCTCATCTGAAAAATGGGAGAATTCAACAAGATTATCTTGTTGAATATGAATTTTTCTAGCTCTAAGTCTGTGATTGATCCCATGATCTATAGTTGGGCAGAGGTCACTATGAGGGATCAGTCTGTGTTCTACACTCTATCCAAATACTATTCAAAGCCTGAAAATAGGATGCAAGATTCACAGGTATCAGGATGTCCTTTCTGTACTGATGTTGAAAAACTACTCCAGTTCAAGCTCTGACTTGTCTTCCCTGCCCCCTCCTCCTTTTCTCTCTCTTTCAAAAGTAAATCACTTGCAATCAGTGCTTATATTCTTTGTTTATATTCTGCAATTTTCTTAGAGCAATAGTCTCTTAAAACATCAGCAGCATCTCTTAAAAGCAGAACATAGATTCCCCCAACCCTACTTTATTATTTTGCTTCCTGGTCCCCCAAATCTATCAGTGATGTGACATGAGACTTGATATAGACCAATATTCCTTCCATAATCCCCATAGGGAAGCACACTCATCTTTTAAACAATTCTGTCAACCTAGATTTATCTCCATGGGAGAAGGAGTATAAAGCATCGTTTACATAAATAACATCGAGCTCTGAGTTGGACAACTTTCAGAGATGAGTAACTGCACTGAAGAGGAGCCATTAAATCAATCACCAAGCCTCAGACAATCAGACATGCGGTGACTACAGCCATACACAGCCCGATCACGGCATAATCTCTCTCGGCTGCTTGATGAGGGAACAAAATACGCCTGTTCATTGAACAGCTGCTTTCATAAGGAATGCAATAATGAAAAAAAATCTCCCAGAAACTTCCAGTACTCACACATGAAAACAAGATTTCCGGAGAGAAAATTAAAATGCCAACAAGATTTACACATACCTATGCAGATGTTCCAGGGTCCACATCTCTAAAATATTTTTCCATTACTGTTAACGTGGGGGGAGGGGGAGTTAGACTAAATCTTTAAAGGGTACAGTTATTGAAACATAAAGGCCACCAGCAAGATTATTTTTCAGAATTTAGTGCCAAAATGAAAATGGAAGGAGATAAAGAAGAGGTTGCCCATGTGTCTGAGCTCCTTGAGGGCAGGAATTGTCTTTTGCTTCATTTTGTATCCCTACTACTCAGCAAGGTGGTTGGCACATAGTAGTTATGCAATAAATGTTTATTGATTGGTTGATATTATCAAAATACACTAGATGTAACAACCCAACTTTTCATGGGTTCCATGAATAGATTTTCCCACTGTGGTATATCTTCACTATGATTTCTTCCCTTGTTATTATGATAATTGAAATGTCATTTTCAAAGGGAAAAAAAACTGAGGTAAATATAAGAGAAGTAGCAGATAGTGGAACAAAGATTTGAAACAAGGTTTTCTGACTCCAATCCAGTGGCACCTTCCAGTACCTTAGGCTTCTTTGAAACAAATAAATTCTAGCCACTACTTTGTCATAAAATGTGATCACAGTTAAGTCCAACCAGGACCTGGGAGCTTGAGTGTTTGTAGGCCTCAGTCTTATTATGCCTTCTATATGAATCCTGACAAAAAAAATACATAATTCAACTCAAGAGTGTGATGCTTCAAGAGGACTAGGAAGCACACAGACTATCTAGAAATTCCTAAATATACAATGAATGTACCATCAGGCACTTGTAGAAAAAATGATCAAAAACAGCAAAGAACAAAGAAACCTATAAAAAGTTTTCTCCTGTATAAAAAAATTGGATCTTTAACTGTACCTGAATATCTAGAATGTACAGTTATTGGTAGATCAATAGAAAAATACCTTTCCTTGACTCAACAAGGCCTGCTTGGAAGCTCCAGCTCTGAGGAGAAAGAGAAAAACAAAGAGATAGAGGGAGAAAGAGAATTAGGGAAACTCCAAAACTAGATCTCTTCAATTTCCCGAAGGTATAGAGTTGAGAAAGAGCCATTTCAAATCATTGCTTTCTCAAGGGCCCACTGGAAAAGAATAAGTGTCAAGCATAGTAAAGCCAGGGAACTCCTACTTCCTTTGTCACTGGGAAACACAAAGAAGTGCATCAGCAAAGGCAGAGAGTGTTGTCTTCACTCATGGTTGCCATTCCTCACTTACTAATACATTATCATCGTTTTTCCTACCCCACCAACTAGAAAGAAATTGCTCTCTCCAAAACTGACAATGACTTTCAACTACTAAATCAAATGGATCTTGCACAGTGATTATGTTTCTCAAGCTCTTTGAAGCATTTGTCACTAACATCCTACCACTGGATTCATTCTTGGTGGTTTTCCTTTCTTGGTGTCTACTACCTTTAGATTTATCATTTTATTTTATAAAAATATTTTTCCTTAGATTTTTTCTTTGGCCAGTAATCAATTTAGGTACTAATTAGTTTTAATTTAGGCTTATATATGTTATTAATATGACCTTAATTATTTTTAATATTTATAGATATATTTATATTTATTTGTATAGATTATTTCTATTTATAGAAGAATATACAGAAATTTTTTCAAAATATTTATTTATGAATTCTTTGTCCCTTATCATAAGGTCAATGCTTTGTAATAGTACCATGTAATGCTTAAAATTACATCTATTTTTTAATGTTCCAATTCAGAAATCATCATAGGCCTATTCAACACTAGTTTTCCAATGATCTATTCATAGTTATAATTTCTTCTCATTTGTCATTGTTTATTTTTTCAGTTTCTGAATAGAAAGCCTTAAGGAAACTGTGAAGCTCCTTTAATGACCTCAAGCTTCTCCCAGGAACACAGGCCTATATTTTTTTAAGACCAATATTTTTCAGGAGTTGTCTGATTATGAGGAAAGGAACATAACAGTATCCAAAGAATTGAGAATTCGTATAACATAGAAGCTCATGATGACTTAAAGAGGTAATGCCAAGCCATCAAAACCCCCATTGATAATTGGAGTTGGCAGTAAAATTTGTTGGCAGAAGAATTTGTAGATGGAGGGTGGAAAGACAGCTCCAAATGGATGACAGCAGCTTTAGGGATTGTGACATATGATAGTGAGAATTGCCTGTTGACCTTAGAAAGACTGAGTTCTGGAGAGAGGGGAAGGAACCTCAAAGGTACATCATCTCACAAGAGTAAATGCTCAGACCATGGTACTTTTCCATTATTGACAATCTTTAGATCATTATCATCTGCATTACTAGAAAAATATTTGCTTGAAAATTACTGGATTTTGTGTGGCCGTTTGATCTTTTACCTTTAAGACTCTCCCCCAATAAAATATCTCCAGTGCTTATATTGAAGTCATACAAGATTCAGTCATTCAGTGAACACTTATGGAGTGTCTTCTTTGTACTTTGTACATTGTACTGTGCTAAGCACAGGTGATAGAAGAACTTAATCTCCTCTCAAGGAGCTCACAGTCTAATGGGGGAAACAACACACAAACAACTCTTTGGAAACCATCAACAAAGGAAGGACAATAGAATTAAAGGAAAAAAATAAAAAGAAATTTAAAATTAAATTCAAAAAATTAAAATAAACTTAAAAATTTAAAAATTTAAGAGAAAAGCCTTCTTATAGAAGATAAGATTTTATTTAGGAGCTGAAGGAAGCCAGGAAATCCAAGAGGTGGAGATGAGGAGGGAGAGAGTTATGGACATAGGCATAATGAGAAAAATGGCTAGAATCCATGCTTGAAAGAAGTAACAATAGAGATGACTTCAATGATTTTCTGATTATTAATACCAAAGAAAATCTAAGATGCAAATATGCTTGTTAAAGGTATTTGGCACCCTAATGAAAAATAGCTTGGACAAATTGCTATGAAAATATTCCCTTTGATGACCAGGTCTTTGGATGCTACTATTGGTGGGTAAAACAACATCCATCCAGTTAAACTCTGAAACATTGCAGGAGTATTCTAAATGAGATCTATAATCACACTAAAGAGATATGAATGAATGAAAGAAAAATATTTATGAAGCTCTTAATTTGTTCAAAACACTGCACTATTAAGAACGTAAGATAGTCCCCACTCTCAAAGAGCACACATTCTAATAGGGACTGGCAACATACTTAGGAAAGTTCAATGTCATGGCATCTAGAGAGGGTGTAGTGGCAAGGCAAATGATAATGCACCTTCTTTCATGTCATTTACCTTAATAAAACCACACTTGTTTTCTATGTTGAACCATTTCACCATGCCACCAGATATTAAGGTGAAATTTTTCTTTTCTAAGTCTTCAGTAACTATGGATGCTGAGTAGGCAGGGACATTCTTAGAACCTGTAGACACGCGAGAGATCATATCCATACAAGGGTTTTTGGCTGCAGGACCCTGCCTGGAACCAGGCCAGGTAGCCTATGGAGTATCACTATTGTATCAGTAAGCACCCTAGCATACCCAGGATGGCTGCTAGCACAGGTTCTTAGATCTGCTTTTCTAAAGGAAAGCAACTCAAAATGGATTAACAATCTTACTTTAATCAATCAAACATATATCATTTACTTAGTTCAGGGAGGGAAAGTCATCACCCTGAACTTCACATAATACAATCAGAATACAAACAAGTTAAAAGCAGAAGTTACAAGCAGACAAAGAAACAGATCAGCAGACGGGGCTTCCAGCAGTCTGACCATCACATCCATACCTAGTCAGTTACCAGAGAGAAAAGCACCAACATCTGGGTTTTCAAAGCCAGGGGGCTCAAAGCTACCCAGAGTCTTGTCTGACCAAATCGAACTCTTTCCCAAGTGAGGCCCAAAGCAAAAGCTCACATCAGGGTATATATAGCCTTCTCCTGGATCAGAGAATGTCCCAGCCCTCTTGACCCACTGCCCAATCACAAAGTTATAAGGCATGGGCATTCCTGAAGAACAAGCCTCCTACCACAGGCTCCATGTGACCACATTCAGCCTATTAGGGGGCAGAGTATATTTTCAAATCAGGGAAGGTTCTCAGAGCCACTTAAGCCTATCAAAGGGCCTAAGGGCAGGGAATGTCTGCAGATTCACATGACAGCTATTCCCAAATCTCTTAAGCCTACTTGCTCATTTTGGTAACAAACAGTTAGTAGTGGTGGGAATGATGAGTTACTTCTCCACAAGAGCTTCTCCTCTGGGTAATAGCTGCAAGGAAGAGGCTATCAATAAAGCCAGTGGTTTGGGGACAGGACAGTGGTGGGATAGCATTGATAATCCTGAAACTATTAGACACTAGATCCTAGGCTGTCTCCACTGTGATCTCAGGGAAGCTGGCGATTAAGGTGACAGCTGTGGTTTGACTGCAAATTTACAGTGCTTTTGGTCTCCCTCTTGGATTTTTACCATTCCATGGTTTCCATCTAGAGAGAAATCATTTTCAGTTGTATCAACAAATTCAAATATATACCCATTATCTGTCTTTATTATTGGCTGTTTGAAGTGATATGTGAGGGCAGGTGCTAAATTATTATAATCTGCATTTCCTATGGTTCATTTGCATAATCTGCATTGATTGCTAAATTTAGGTTACTTAAAGTATCCACTCCTAATAAGCACATTTATTCCCCAAAACAATTTATATAACTCAGTCATTTTAAAGATATTTCTTTGTTGATGTATTTGTTGGTACTGTCCTTATTATAATATACTCATAAATGCCTTTGTTTTTTGCTAATGTTGCCTACTACCTAAAGGTTAAAGAGAGTCACACTGAAGAGGACTTGTGAGCTATAGCTTTAGGAGTACCTAACCACAGCTTATCCTAGTAACTGAGTATTCACAACCATAGATACAACTTGCCCACATGACAGGCTAAAGCAGTAAGGGAGAGACAAGGGAGCAGCCTATGACAGTCAAGTCAAACTACTGCCATTGTGCTGACCATCATCTCCCCTAACACCCTGATGAAGATCTGAAGAGCCTTGGGAACAGCAATTTTTCCAGCCCAGAATCTACACTCACCACCCTTTTGGAGATACAGCCCAGCTATATTTGCTCCCCCAGGTACTGCAACCATAGTTACTGAAGACTCAAAAAGGGGGCAGCTAGGTGGCACAGTGAATAGAACACCAGTCCTGGAGTGAGGAAGACCTGAGTTCAAATTGGACCTCAGACACTTGACACACTTACTAGCTGTTTGACCTTGGGCAAGTCACTTAATCCTAATTGAAAAGAAAACCTTGACATTAAAATCCTTGGTACTATCAAGTGATTCCATGTCTGAAACTTACTAGATTTTTATCAGTCAATGTTATTACCATCTGCTTTGCTGCTGCACTCAAAAGACCATGGGGATGAGGGAAAGGGAAGGGAATTAAGTACTTATTACATACCTACTATGTGTCAGGCCCTTTGCAAAGATTGCTTCACTTGATCTTTATACCCATACAGTATAGAAGGTGCTGTTATTATTCCCATTCTACAGATTAAGAAATTGAGACTTGAAAATGACCTGTCTAGGTTTACATAGCTAATAAATGCTTGAGACTAGGTTTAAACTCAGGTCTAACAGAGTTAACTCCAAGCCCCCAGCTCTGTTGCAGCTAACACTTTTCCAATATGTCATCTCCCCTGTAAAATGTGAGCCCTTGGAGAGTAAGCACTGCCTTATTTTTCTGCTTGTATTCCCCACCCCCCCCATTCAATAATTAATACAGACTTTGAACATAGTAAGCTCTTAAGAGACATTTTCTTCATTCATTGAAATCCGAATAACAAATTGAAGAGATAACACTGAGGGAATGTTACACTGTGAGGACTTTGGGTCTCCTCTGCATTTTTAGGGACCCTGTGTACAGATTCTCCAAATAAGACAATCCTTTGATATCTTAGTATTAGAGGAATCCAAAAGAGACAAATTTCTATTTTTTTTGTTTTTGATTATAATTAGAAATTCAGGGTTTTTCTTTTACATGTTTCCTTTATAGTTTCTTCGAGATAATTTCAAAGAAAAGATGTCCATTATCATTACTAATATTCGATACTATGAGAAATATGCTCATTCCAGAAAGAAAAATACTCATTGTGAGGCCAGGAAAGTTTTATTTTATTTTACATTCATTGTGAATAACTCTGTTAAGAAGAATGCTTGCTCAGACAAATGAAAAGCTATTTATGCTATACTCGCAATTTGCATTTCCCACCTTGCTCCCCATTGGCTAGATGCAGCCTCCTGAACTGCCCACTTAATCTTCTCTTCCTTGACATGTTCCCCCTCAAACAGCTCCTTAAGCATGCATACAAGCTTCTGACCTTTTACTTAATCAGAAGCCAGGTTCTACTAGGTCACAGTTGTGATTAGAACCAGTTTCCTCTGATTTACATCCTGTTATCACTCAAAATTGGGAGCAGTTTTAATCTGTGAAAACAGATTCCCTCTTTTGTTTCTCACAATATAGTACTAGAAATTCTAGCTAAAACAATGAAATAAGAAAAATAAATTAAGGGAATAAGTTTTGGGAAAGGCAAAACAAAACCTTTTCACAGTTTATATGAAGGTCTATCTAGAGCAGCAGTTCACAACCTGTCGGTTATGTTCAATTTAAGTACATCCTGCATATCAGATATTTACATTACAATTCATAACAGCAGCAAAATTACAGTTAGGAAGTAGAAGCAAAAATAATTTTATGGTTGGGGGTCACCACAACATGAGGAACTGTATTGAAGGGTCATGGCACCAGGAAGGTTGAGAACCGCTGATCTAGAGAATATTAGTAAATCAACTAAAATTTATTTGAATCAATCTATTTTGTAAAGTGTCAGGATACAAAACAAATCAATGATAGTATTTCCATATATTAACAATAGGGGCAGCGAGGTGGCTCAGTGAATAGAGCACCAGCCCTGGAATGAGGAGGACCTGAGTTCAAATAGAACCTCAGACACTTAATACCTACTAGTCATGTGACCATGGGCAAGTCACTTAAACTCAATTGCCGTGCCTTCCCTACTCCAAAAAGCAAAAAGCAAAAACAAAAAAACCCAATAATAACCACCAGGAAAAGACAGAATTTTTTTTAAATTTCCTCAAAGTAACTATGGAATATATAAAATATCAGGGAATTTTTCTACCAACACACCCACAAGAATTATATTAATTCAACTATAAAATATTATTTACAGAAATACAAAAGTAAATTAATGGAGAGAATATCAATAGTTAAGTGCTGTGGTTAGGGTTAGGGGTGCTCTGTAGATCCCAAAACACCAACATGCACGGTCCTACTGAAAGAATTCAACTTGTCTTCTCTCAGTCAAAGAAAGCAAAGTTTATTAATAGTTCATTCAAAGTTCGCCATGTGGGGTAGACTCTTAAGGAACCTAGGTATTTGTGATGCCTGCATTGCCCAATGCAAGCAGACCAAAGTCTGTGCTAGGTCATTCTATTGCCCTCTAACACCACATCGAGGGAAGATGGGATCCTATATACAGAAAGACTGTGGGAGGAATCTAGGGGTGGTCTAGAGGAGAAGTTTGGGGGAGGGTCTTCAGAAGGAGTCAGATGAGGTCAGACTCCAGTAATGAGTGATTAAGGGTGAAAAGCTGGAGGTGACCTGGAGACCACAGACAATGATGGGCCAGGCCAGTTCAAGGGTGGGAACAGGAGGATCAAGGGTGGAAAACTGTTGGAACAAAGGAGGGCTAAAGACTTGGGCAGAGCCACAACCTAAGGCCCATCAGCTCAGGCAAATGCCTTCCTTGGGAAGATTCAAGGAGAGCTCAAAAGGGCTCCCAGAACCTGTACCTCATCGTTAGAATAAACCAAGCCAACATAATGATAAAAGATAATACTACCTAAATTGATTTACTTATTCTATGCCACAACAATCCCATCATCAAAGGAGCAAAGGAATTCTAGAAAATACAAAGCAAAATTTTGAGTGAATAAAAATTGAAAAGTCAGTATCTTCTAATGTACTTATTCTTCTGAGAAAATACAGCTACCCCTTACTTTGCAAAAGAAAGGAATTATGAGTGTAGAAAATTGCATATAATGAGGTACAGGCTCTGGGAAACCCCTTGAACTCTGATTGAATCTTCCCATTTGATGAGGCATTCACATGAGGCCATAAGCCTTTCCTTATGGCTCTGCCAAGATCTTTGTTACTAGCTTGGCCCTCCATTGTCCATCTACTTCCCACCCTTGAGGCTATCAAAATATCTATACCCAAATCAACATTACACCCTTGAACTGGCCTAGCAC
>CM053601.1:18146743-18178852 GCA_028646575.1 Pseudocheirus occidentalis
CAAGCCTTCACAAATAGAACAGGATCCCTCAAGCAGGGATCCCTCTCAGACTCATGACAGTTTCTCATCCTGGTCCTTGGAAGTTCTCAGTAGAAGCTGTAGAAGCAGGATCTCAGGAAAAGGTGCAATCTCCAGGTGGTGTCTGAGAAAAAGGGCTCAAGGTCCTCCTGGTTCTCTCCTTACATTCAGTGTAGCTCCTCCCTGTTCAGCCCCTTCCTGTTAAGGTGTGAACTACTCCCAAGTAGCTCCTCCCTGTTCAACCCCTTCCTGTTAAGGTGTGAATTACTCCCAAGGAGTTAACTGGAAGTAAGGAGCTAAGCCTATGAGGTGCTAAGTGCCTTTAGTAGGTGCCAATAGAAAGGGGCATGGAAGATCTTCTGATTTCATTAACATTACACCAAGGAATTCATAGTATAATGGGGGAGAAAGCATGAAGATAACTCTGTAAAACAAGCTATATACATGATTTTATTCTTATTCAGTTCATATCACTCTGGAATTATTTATTTTCTCATTTCTTACAACTTAAAAGGACTCCATCATATTCATATACCACAACATATACAACCATTCCTTAATTGATAGACCTACCTTGACTTTCAGGATTTTTGTTGTTTATTTAATTTTTGGCCACCATAAAGGACTGCAAAAAATACTTTTGTATATAAAGGGCATTTTCCTCTTTTGTGAACTCTTTGGGGTATAGATCTCTCAATGACATAGCTGGCTCAAAGGACATGGTCTGCTTAGTGCCATTTTGTATATAATTCCAGATTACTTTCTAGAATGGTTGTATCTATCCACAGACCTACTATTAGTGTATCAACATTCCCTGTTTTCTCACAGTCCCTGAACATGTAAATATTTTTCTTTTTCATCATAGTTGCCACTCTGATGGGTTTAAGGTAAAATCTAACAACTGCTTTAATTTATATCTCTCTAGCTAATAATGATTTCAAACATTTCTTTTGAAGCTATAGAGAGCCTAAGCTTCTTCCCTTGAGAACTGTCTATATCCTTTGACCATTTATGAACTGGGGAATGACTATTTTACACCCAGCTATTATTGTGGTTGTTCATTTATTTTGTAGTTGTATCTGACTCTTCATGACCACATTTGGGGTTTTCAAGTATCTAAAGCAAAGATACTTGAGTTGTTTAAAATTTCTTCCTCCAGCCCCCTAGTTATTGTTTCCCTCTAAATCTTAGCTTTATCAGATTCATTTGTGGAAAACCTTTCAAATTTTCTGAAATCAAAATATCCATTCCTTGTTTGGTCATGAACTTTTCTCATATCTATAGATTTGATAGATAACCTTTACTTCATTTCTATTATTTGTTTATGATATGAACTTGTATATCTAGGTCACACACTAATTTGGAGCTTATTTTTGTAAAAGATGTAAGGTGTTGGTGAATATCTGATTTTTTTCCATACTGCTATCCAATTTTCTGGCCAGTTTTTTAAAAAGTCAAATAAAGAGCACTTATTCCAGTTGTAGAGATCTTTGTATTTATTGCATACTAGAGTATTATATGGTAGGAGTGAGATAGAAAATTGGATAGAACACTGTGTCCAAAGTCAGAAAGACCATTGTTCAAATCCAGCCTCAGACACTTAGTAGCTGTGTGACCGTGGACAAATCATTTAATCTCCATTTTCATTAATTCATTGGAGCAAGAAATGGGAAACCATTCCAGTATCTTTGCCAAGAAAACCTATAGACAGCATTAGCGTAGTATGGTTCACAAGGCCATGAAGAGACAGATAAGAGTAAATGATTCAACAACAACAATGGTATTATATAGAATGCTTTCTATATGTTATATACCTAATCTGTTCCATTGATTTATCTATGAATTGCATGTTCATATCCTTAGACCATTTATGAACTGGGGAATGGCTGTTTTATACCCAGCTATTATTGTTGTTCATCAATACAAAATGAAAAATAAATAACTCCTGTTTTGTAGTTTGAGATTTGGTACTTTTAAAGTTATTTTGTTTCTCATTTCTTTATTTCTCTTGGCTTTTTAAAGGATTATATGAGTTTCTCTGTTATATTTTTATACTTTTATAAAGTAATCCATGGAGCAGTTAGGTGGTGCCATGGATAGAGTACCTGGCCTTGAGTTAGAAAGGCTCATCTTCCTGAGTTCAAATCTGGCCTCAGACAATTTCTAGCTGTGTGACCCTGGGCAAGTCACTTAACACAACATTCACTTGTGAAATGAGCTGGAGAAGCAAATGGCAAACCACTCCAGTATCTTTGCAAAGAAAACCCCAAATAGAGACACAAAGAGTTGTCTATGACTGAGAACTGACTGAATATTAAAGTAATATTGTGGCAGTTTACTTGGTAAATAACTAAGTTAATTCAGGTAGTATTATAATTTTATTTTTATTTGTTTATATAATTATAATGTTTATTAAATTGGCTGAGACCAATGTATATAGATATAAAAATTTTATATAAAATACTAGCAAAGAAGCTAAAATAACATCTCACTAAGATTATACAATTAGTTGAATTTATTTTGCAAATACAGAATTGGCATAATATTAGAAAAACTATAAACTTAATCATATTGATTACAAAATGAACTAATAACATTATTTTTAAAAAAATTCCTAGTTTAATTTATTTCAATTTTTTTGTTGTTTTCCAATTTGTTATTTTCTTCTTTAATTTTCAGCATTTCTCTTTTGGCACTTAATCAGGCTTTTAACTTATTGATGTTCTAGTATTTTAATGGCATTCTAAATTTATTGATGTGGCTTCTTTTGTTGGTGTTAATAAAAGAGTTTAGAGATAGAAATACTCCCCCTAAGGACTGTTTTGGCTGCTTTCCAAAAGTTTTTGGCATGTAGTGTCTTTTTCATTACCTTTAATAAAATTTTCTATCATTTCTATGATTTCTTCTTTGATCTAACAATTTTTTTAGGATTAAGTTATTTAGTCTCCAGTTAATTTTAAATATTTTTTCATTGACCCTTTAAGATAATTGTATTTTATTACTATCAGCAATGCATGTTTATAATATTTCAGTCTTTATGCATTTGTTCATGAGCTTGTTAAGTACTAAAACATAATCAATTTTTATTTCTATACAATAATCACCACCAATTTTTTCTTTGTATCCCTAGGTTATAGCACACTGCTTGTCACTGGGTAGTTGTTAAAATTCTCATTAATTGATTGAATCTCTGAATAAAAGGATAGCACAAAATGATCCTAATTCTTACATGACTTCTGTCTGTTAACTCAAGGATATTGACTAGTGTTGGGAAAGAGAGTGGAGGTAGAGGATGGTTTAAATAAAAGTTTGTTGTTGGCACTCTTAAGGTGAGATTCTTATTCAGCGCTCAATGAATGAACTAATGGAAAAAATGAATATTACAACCATGGAAATCTCAATGTAAGTAAAACCAAAAGACATATGGAAGATATTGAAATGAAGTGAAAAAATAATACAGATAGCTTTCTATTTGATAGAAACCTCTATTTGGTAAAAACTGGGAAAATCCCAAGGTTCTCCTTGGATCTATCAAAGGTGTTAACTGGGGTACTTAATAACTTTGGCAAAGTTATAGCCTACAAAATAAACCCTATAACAGCATTTATATATAAAAATAGCAAAATCCCAAAAAACATTACTAGGAAGGGATATCGTATTTCAGATAAATACAAAATGGACAAAATATGTGAGTCTATTAAACACAAGATATTTTCATAGGTTCAAATTTTGATTTGTATAGTACTCCTTATATAAGTGAAAAAAAATTTTATATAACTTGATAAATATTCAGTGTTAATGGCTAGGAAGTACAAATATAATAGAAAGGATAAAACTATCAAATTTATAGCTTTAATTTTATAAAAATTAAACTATCAAAGGAATTCTTTATTCCACAAAATAATAACAAAACTCTTGGAGAAAGAAAAGATTGAGAATATTGGAGTGGGGATGAAAAAAGTTAGGGATGGAGGGAGAATACCATACTTCAAAATACTTTTGAAATAGGAGTCATAACAATCATTTGGTACTGGTTAAAACACAGAGAAGTACATTAATCAGACAAACTCCACAAGGGAGCATCAGAAGTGAAATAACTCAACAACTCAGTCCTGAATGAATGAGAAAACACAAAATCCTTAGGAAATAAATCCATTTTTGGGCTGCAAAGCACTCTGACAGAAATTAGACTTAGGACAATATTTTATGCCATTCCACAATAAATTTGTAATTGATTCATGGCCTGAATATAAGATTGTACCACAACAAATTTTAGAAGAGAAGCAGACTTTTTATAAATATGAATAGGGGAGTTATTAACCAAACAAGAGATGGTAGCAATTATGAGGGATAAAATAAGTAATTTCAATTATATGAAAATGAAGAACTTCTATACAAACAATTAGTGCTTCTTAAATAAGAAAAATTCAAATGGAGAAAAAAATCTATCAATTTCTCTGACAAGGGTTAAGTATTCAAGATTGTGTGTGTGTGTGTGTGTTGTTTGAGGGAGAGACTGAGAGAGACAAAAAGGGAATGTACATACACAGGCACACACAGACACACACACATGTGATTCCCTAATAATAGCTAAGCAGTCAAAGGATATGAACACATTCTCAAAAGACAAATTGGAAACTATTAAAAGTCATATGAAAGAATGTTCCAAATTACTAATAATGAGAACAAAGCAAATAAAAATGATCCTGAGGAATTACCACACATACTAAAATGGCAGAGATGAAAAAAATGGCAATAGTCAATTTTAGAGGAATTATGGGAAGACAGATACACTAGAACATTGTTGGTGAAGCTGCAAATTAATGTAACAATTTTGGAAACTGATTTGGAATTATGCAAATAAATGGACTAAAATGGAGACACCCTGACTCAGTGATTCTATTACTAGGTTTATACCTCTAGCATGTCATTGATAAGAAGAAAGTATCCACGACAAAATATTTATAGAAGCATTGTGGTAGCAAAGAATTGGAAACAAAGTAGTTATCATTGATTGGAGAAGGACTCAACAAATTATAGTTCAGCAATATAATTGGATATCAATGTGCTGTGAAAAATTACAGATAGGATAAATACAGACAAATGTAAAGACGTACTTGAACTGATACATGGTGAAGAAAAAAGTCAATGTGGAAAATTAATAATACAAATTAGCAATACAAATGGAAAGAACAGCTATAAAGCAATAAAATGCATGTTCTGAAATTACAAAGAGTAATAATGTCTTCAAATAAGAGATACAAGAATATATCCCTAACACATCTCTTTGTATTGTTAGGAAGTCCATGGAAAGAGATCTAATATAGCACATATTTTCTGACTTTTACAGTATATTGAAGGATTTTGTAGAGTTTTCTTTTTTAATTTAAATATTATTTGTTATATGGATAGTTTTCTGAAAGAAAGAGGGGGAGAGATACTGGAAGAAATTCAAATGATGTAAAAAGAAAAGATTTCAATCAAAATTTTATTTAAAATAAGAATTAACAGATGTTCAGGAACAAACCTGAAATACCATCAACTAAACCTCTAAATTCTCCTGGCCAACGAGGAGAAGCAATCTATGTTGTGGGACTAAACTGTAGAATGAAGAATACATAAAAGGTGAATGGGAAGAAAGAGGAGACAGACGAAAGAAAATTCACTATCCCCTACTTATGTCCATGTGTAGATAACATAAGGAGCCTACTTCCTATAGCTTCTCTGCAAAAGAGGATACAGGAAAATCATTGAGGTTACAAAATTGAGCTATTGTAACTGGGGAAATTAAAGAGAAAGCTCTAGGCCAGCAGTTCTCAACCTGTGGGTCACAACCCCTTTGGGGGTCGAATGGGGTTACCTAATACCATTGGAAAACACATATTTCCGATGGTCATAGGAACCGAGACACCACTCCTCTAACGATTTCCAGGCTAGTCTGCCCACAAGCAGACACATCCACATATGAGAGTATTAAAGGGTCTCGGCATTAGGAATGTTGAGAACCACTGCTCTAGACTCTATAGAAGAGAGGTTTCCACTGAAGATTACTTCTACAAGGGGTGAGATATAGCCTATAATGAGAGAACAGGAAGTTAAAAAGGATCTAATCAGTAGTTTGTTTTCTGTCTGATACACAGGTAGATAGGGCAGCTAGTTGGCAAAGGGGAAAGAGTGCCAGGCTTGAAATCAGAAAGACTCATTTTCCTGAATCCAAATCTAGTCTCAGACACTTACTAGATGTGTGCCTCTGGGCAAGTCACTTAACCCTGTTTGTCTTAGTTCCATCATCTGTAAAATGAGCTAGAGAAGCAAATGACAAACCACCCCAATATCTTTCCCCAGAAAAAGAACATTTCATCCTTCTTCAAAACTCTCATAAGTTCCCCTCACTCCACTCTCTCAAACAAAATTTTTGCCTCATATTTTATTGAAAAAAAATCAGGTGTATGATATTCTCTCCACCCCAAAGGCAGGAAGAAGTTAATTTTATTGAATTTAATTTTAATTTATATCTAAGTCATTATTAACTTGGAGATACATCCAAATTAGCATAGTCTATCATGCCTTCTTACCTGACCCTCTGCCTCAAGATAATTTGTGGTAACATTTATAGAGAGCTTGAACAAAGATCACAATCTATTAAAATACTATTTGGGGTTAATATTCCAGAAGAGATATTACTGAGTTCCCTCTTAGACCACTTCCTTTTAAGAGATTAAAAAAGTGCTCCTTCCAGTGATCAATGTCTTAACCTTGAATTTCAAAAAAGAAGACTAATACATGGGAGAAGGTACTGACATAAAAGAAAAACAGAAACAAAAAAAAATCACAATTCAGGTAAAAAATGCAAGCCACAATGGAGGAAAATGTCAACTATAATTTCAAATATGGATGACTTAACGATAAAGTAAAATGAAAGATGACAGGAAAAAATACCCTCTACAATTGGTTGCTTATAAGCAACACATCTAAAAACTAAAGCATACCTAGAACAGACAAACCACATTTTTATGAAAAGCTGGACTATTTTCCCTGCATGTATTAGGTGATTTTTTTAAAAGCAGGAGTGGAAGTCTTTCTATTAGGTCAAGCAATAACAAAAATCTGGGAACTAAGTGGTGCTGTGGGTAGAGCTCTAGGTTTGGAGTCAAGACAACTTGAGCTCAAATTAAGACTTATATACTTATTAACTGTGTGACCCTTGGGCAAGTCATTTAACCTCTGTTTGCCTTAGTTTCCTTATCTGTAAGATAAGGATGATAATAATAGAACCTATCTCCAGTGTCATTGTGAGGGCCAAAGAGATACTTGTAAAGCATTTACCACTGTACCTGGAATGTGGTAAATGCTATATAAATATTACATATTATTTTTGTGGCTATTATTAATTTACAACATAACCATTATATTATGCTATAAAAACTATAGATAAAAACAACTTCAGCATTAAATACAATGATCCAATTTGCATAACATCTAAATTAATAAAGGCAAAAAACTGATAAACTTGCAAGAAGATGTATATAATAACCCAATAATAGAAGGATGCTGTAATATTCAAGTCTGAGTTGAACAAATTTAGCAGAAAGATAAATAAAATGAGTATACTGAAAGAAGTTTTGGAAGAAATTACAGGCAAAATGCTTTATATGCTCTTTGAATGGAACCACTGAAGAATATACGTATTCTTCAGCACCACATAAAACTTAAAAAGAAATTGATCATGCATTGATTCATGGAGAAATTGCAAATAATTGTAAAACAGACAAAGAAGCCACTAAATAATATAAAAATCTGGTTTAGTTTGTATAATAGCTATATTCTTGAAACTGAATTTTATTAATTGACAAATGCATTTTATAAACACACTAGTTGTTGTTCTGTCATTTCATTCATGTCTGATTTTTTATGACCCCATTGTAGGAGTGGTTTATTGGTTCCTTCTCTGGTGGCAAATAGAGGTTAAGTGACCTTTCTAAGGTAACTCAGTTGGGAATTTACTGAGGCAGTACTTGCATGAGGATAGCTTGATATTCAAATGTGTATGTTGGTGAAAAAATTTATGAAGTTAAATTTATTTTCAGTATGAAATTATAATTTATAAATATTTCAATTTTGTAAGTTCAAATTTCCCCACTTAAACTACCATATACTTACATACATACATATATAAATACACACACATATATATGGGGGAGAGAGAGAGAGAGAGAGAGATTGGTATATGAGCAAGCACCCTAGCATACCCAGGATGACTGCTAGCACAGGTTCTTAGATCTGCTTTTCTAAAGGAAAGCAACTCAAAATGGGTTAACAGTCTCACTTTAATCAATCAAACACACATCAGTTACCTAGTTCAGGGGGAAAAGTCAACATCCTAAACTTCAGAGAATACAAACAAGTTATAAGCAGAAGTTACAAGCAAAGAGAGAAACATATCAGCACACTGGCTTCCAACCATCTGACCATTACATCCATACCTATTCAGTTACCAGAGAGGAAATCACCAACATCTGGGTTTTTCAAAGCTGGGGGGGCTCAGAGGCTTCCCAGAGTCTCATCTGGCCAAATCACACAACTCTTCTCAAAGTGAGCCCTAAAGCAAAACCTCACATCAGGGCACATATATAGCCTTCTCCTGGATCAGAGAATATCACAACCCTCTTGACCCACTGCCCAATCATAAAGCAACAAGGTGGGGGCATTCCAGAAAAACAAGCCTCCTGCCACAGGCTCCACATGACCACATTCAGCCTATTAGGGAGCAGAGTATACTTTCAAATCAGGGAAGGTTCTCAGCCACTTAAGCCTATCAAAGGACCTAGGGGAAGGGAAGATCTTCAGATTCCCATTACATTTGGTTGCTGAAATAACATAAAATTAAAGAATGAAACCAATTTGGGAAAGAGGTAAAGTATTTTGTCTTGTGTCTATGTGTATAAAGAAATAGTTCTTTCCATTATAATGAGAGGATATAGACAGGACTAGATAGAGAACTGTCCCTCAGATAAATGTACTAAAAGAACTTGTCTGAGGGCAGAAAAATGACTTAGGCTGGATGATGCTGTGGTCCCTCATTTTTAGTTCGAAAGAGTGCAAATCACAAAGTGGCAAATCAAATAACTCTTTGGAGACTTTGAGCAGATTAAATAAGGTCTGCTGGCTTCATAACCAACAGAAAATTGTACTTCATAATTTATGTATTTAGGCAAAGATGAATCACCCTCAAGAGGACCCTAAATTGAACCATTAGTGGCAATGAAGAGCCCAGAAGGAAAGAAGTCAAGAAAAGGCCAATGGGCAGGTGGGCTAAGAAGACTTTTCTGCAGTATTACTGTAGGGATTGACTGAAGAAGAGACCCTGCTGATTGAGAGAGTTGAACTCTTCTGCAGTTGTAGATATTATTTTTCCATGTCATCTGTAGGTATTCATTCTTCTATGCTGTTTACTGTACCTTCTAGTTTTACATAGAAAAAAAGCAGAGAAGTGATTCATTGTCACTAGAACTGACTGTATGATGAAGCATCCTAATGAGTAAAGAGTTTTCTGGGCTTGTCTGCATTACCCATAGAGACTGAAAATTAAGATTTAATAGAATTACTTTATTATAACAATATAGGAGAATGTCATTGGATTATACAGAGCTCAGGTACAACATGATGGACTCTGAGACAGTTTGAGTGCTTCATCTATGGGAATTCCAGCTCTGTTGATGTGAGGACAGGTTGGCATAAGAAAGCCAGACCAGAGGTAGAATAGGGGACCCTACATCTGCACAGGTACTAAATAATATTGGTATTTATATTTTTTTAAAAATATTTTATTTCCATAAATGTTTGCCAATTAATTATATTTTAAAATTTTAACATTGATTTTTTAAAGTTTTGAATTTCAACTTCTCTTTCTCTTTTCCACCCCTACCCCCTCAATGAGAAAGCTAACAATAGGATATCAATTATACATGTGAAGTCAGGCAAAGAATATTTCCATAGTGACCATGTTGCAAAGGAAAATAAACACAAAAATAAGAAAAAGAAAAAAAAAGTATGCATTAATCTCCATTAGTTCATTAGTTCTCTTTCTGGAGGTAGATAACATTTTTCATTTTGGGTCTTTTCAAATTATTTTAATATATTCTTTTAATTAGAGTGAATATTTCAAAGTTGATCATCCTTACAACATTGCTGTCATTGTGTACAATGTTCTCTTGGTTCTGATCATTTAACTTCACATCAATTCATATAAATCTCAGGATTTCCTGAAACCAACTTGCTCATCATTTCTTTTTTTATGTTCTAATTATTTTTCAAATTAAAACGAATACATGATAAGAAAAGAAAAAGTAACATATTACAAACTTAAATATTAAGCTTAAATACAAAATAAGAAAAGAAAAAAACATGTCATATGCACAGCAGATCAAAGGAGAGGATTCACAATATGTATTTTTTCATTTCAAAAAAGCTTATCTATTAAATACTGTGCATTATGTTGAAAACTGTTTATCTTTTCTTTGCTTCCTTGTAGTTTTTTTTGTTCTCTGCTGTATACTTTTACTTTGTTCTTCCCCTTCCTCTCCTTTCCCCTACCTACCACCCTGAGACTACAATTAATCATGAATATATTTATATATAGGCTCATAATTTCTCATGGAACAATATTACACCATCACATTAATATATATCACAACTTGTTCAGTAATTCATTAATTGATGACATTTCTTCAATTTTCAATTCTTTGTTGCCACAAAAAGCTGCTGTAAACATTTTTTGTGCAAATTGAACCCATTCTCTTTTCATTGTTCTCTGGGACACAGACCTAGTAGTTTATTTCTGGAATAAAAGATATGCACCATTTTATAGCCCTTTAGACATAGCTCATAAGTACATGAGCAGAGCATTAATGTCACCATATTTCTACATCCCCTCCAGCATTTATCATTTTCTTTATCTGTCATATTAGTCAATCTGATAGGTGTGAAGTGGTATCTCAGAGTCATTTTAATTTGTATTCACTATTCAATAGTGATTTAGAGAATTTTTTTCATGTGGTATTGATAGATTTGATTTCTTCTTCTGAAAATTATCTGTTCATATCCTTTGACCCGTTGTCAATTGGAGAAAGGCTTATTGTTTTGTTTTTGTAAATGTGACCCAATTCCATATATGTTTGAGAAATGAGGTCTTTATCAGAAATTTAGTGCAAAAATTTCCCAGTTTTCCCTTTAATTTTGACTGAATTAATTTTTGTGCAAAACATTTTTAATTTAATGTAATCAAAATGATCGATTTTACATCCTGTAACACTCTTTCATTTGGTTATGAACTCTTCCCTTATTCATATATCCATATATCTGACATGTAAATTCTTCCATCCTCCCATGATTTAAATATGGTGTCACCCTTTTTAAAAAATCATCTGAGATATTGTGCCTAACTTCTGCCAAACAACTTTCCAGTTTATGCACCAACTTTTGTTGAATGATGAGTTTTTGCTCTCTCAAAACTTGGATATTTAGGTTAATAAATCACTTGATTACTATGGCTATTTACTATGATGTACTGGGTACCTAATCTATTTCACTCTAGTACAAGATTGTTTTTGATGATTACCATTTTGTAAAATAGTTTGAAATCCGGTGCTTCTGGGGTCCTTTCCTTCACATTTTTAAAAAAATAATTCATTTAATATTCTTAATATTTTGTTCTTCCTGATTAATTTTATTACTTTTCCTAGCTCTATTAAATAATTCATAGTTTGATAAGTATAGCATTGAATAAGTTAACAGATAAAATTTTAATTTATATTATATTGATTCAGCTGACCATGAATAATTAATATTTATCCAATTTCTGAAGAACTGCCTTTATTTGGGTGAAAGGTGTTCTTTATTTGAATTCATATAGTCCTCAGATATGTTTTAGCAGGTAAACTCCCAGATATTTCATATTGTCTGCAATTATTTGAAATGGAAATTCTCTTTCTAGCTCTTCCTGCTGGATTTTGTTTGTAATATATAACAATGATGATGATTTATATGAGTTTATTTAAATCCTACAACTTTATTAACTTAGTTTTTTAGTAGATTTTTTAGGCTTTTCTATATCATCTCATCTGAAAAATATGGTATTTTGTTTCCTCATTGATCTATTTTCTGGATTAGTTGTTTTTTCTAATAAGATATTTCATATTTCTTTATTATTTTGACTTTTTAATTGTTTCTTGATGCCTCATAGAGTAACTTTCAGTTGCTCAAATTTAATTTTAAGGATTTATATTCTTTAATGAACTTTTGTATTTCTTTTTTCCTTTTGGCCAATTCTGTATTTTAAGGTGTTCTCAAGAAATCTTTTGTGATTTTTTTTTTTACCAAGCTGTTGTCTTTTTAAAATTTTCTTCCCTTACTCTGATTTCTTTATTCAGTTTTCCTCTACCATTCTTATTTGATTTTGAAAGTATTTTTTGAGCTCTTCCAGGAATATTCACTGGGATTTTGTCCACATATTTTTCTTTGCTGGTTTTCTTAAAGCTGTTTTGACATCATTTTCTTCTTGATTTGTGCCTTGATATAACCTGTCACCATACTAGCTTTTTGTGGTCAGGTACTTTTTTGTTTATTATCTAATTTTACCAGAATATTTCTTGACTATGAACTCCATGTTAACATTGAGTTTTGTTTCTGACTTTGAAGATGATGGATGGGAAACTTTCTCAAGCATTAGGCTTTTCTGTACTGCTATTTTCAGAGCTAGTTTTAGGGGATTTGGAAGTGTTTGATATTTCAAGGTAGTATAAACTAGGGAGAGATGGGACCACTGCTTTCTTGCTCTGAGATCTGATCCTTCCCAGGAAAGGCCTCTGATCCATTGCAGCCTCAAGTGATACTGCACCTCAGGCCCCTTCACCCTCATGTCTGAAATTTCCCTACCCTTGAACTGTGATCTGGAAGTGGGTATAGTGACAGTCAATGGAATTGGGACCTAGTGATAGAAAAGGGGCCCCTATAATCTCTCTGTGACTAATTGCCTTATCTCCTTACCATCTCTGAATTGAGGGCTCTTGAAGTTGCTGTTGGTGCTGCTATCATCATTACCAAGTCCCACCGCTGTTGTTTCATCCATGTATTTCCCAGGCCAGCCTCCACCACCATGTCATATTCCTCTCCTTCTGATTTCCTAAATTATCTTGGACTGGAAAAAATCTCTCCCCTGAACTTTTTGTTGTATCTGACATTCCAGGATTTGATTTGAAGAATTATTTTCAAGATATGTGGTGTAAAATGTTGGGAAAGCTTGGCCGTAAGGCTTCCTCTCCTCTGCCATTTTGGCTCCGCCAAAATCTGCATAAGGCAGGACACAGTGTGTGTGTGTGTGTGTGTGTGTGTGTGTGTGTGTGTGTGTGTGTGTTCATTATATGTATTTATACAAGCAGTAACTGCAAGCAAATAAAAAATCCTTCATTCCACACAGCTAGAAAAACATGAAACAATACTTAATACTCTACCTCAAATAAATTCTTGGAATCTTTAAGAATATTTATCAATAAAATGGATAAAGGATGAGGATTCCTCTTGGAATCCATTGCAATGGAGCCCATCCAGTGAGACTTTAATATGCTATTCCTACCATCATTATATTGGTTAATCATTATGTAGGAGGTCAAAAAAGAGATAAACATCAATGTATAAAAGACCTGAGAAAGGTTGTCTTTAATAACTGATTTGATTTGCAAACAACATCTGGGACAGAATATAACAAGTAATACTAAAAATGTCATTTCTCTGACTAATCTTTTTAAAAGTATTTTATTTCTTCCTGGTTTTTTCTTGAGCTTAATGGACTCTGCAGTTATGTTTGAAATCAATAGTTTTTGGCATATCTAGGTTAAGGTTATACTTGGAATTTACAAGACTTGTCAGTCTCTAACTTTCTTCCATATTTCATTATATCATCCTAGTTATAATTAGTTGTCTGGTAAAATTAAGAGCAGCCTATTTCAGTGAATGCTCATGAGAACATTTAGCAACTTTGTGCTAGGATGACAGCTTGGCGACAGAAAGAATAATCCAGGCTTTGTGAGCAAGAGCAAGGGAAGTACCTAATCCTAGCTAACTCAATACTTTGGCAGCAAGTTTGGAGCTTCTAATTTTTTTCTTTAGTTATTAATCACAAAGCACACATTTCTTGTCAGGAGACCAGCAGCAGTTTGATGGCATATCTGTCTCTGCCAGAGTGATTTGAACTGGCCTGTCTTCAGAACTCTGACTCCCTAGAAACTTTGCTACTGATGAGAGTTGATTCAGCTGAATGACTTGACATTCAGCTTGTCAGTGAAAGCTATTTTAATCAGGAAGATTCATTTGCCTTCCAAGTGCTGAAACTAGCTCTCACATACGGCTCTCTCTGTTTGTGTATATGTGTAGAAAAATGAACCAGAAAAATTCAGTGTCTCTCTTTACCATCTCTTCCTATTTTCAGTGCTGACCTTCTGTCTTTTCCCTACAAAGATGAGGAAAGTGGGGGAAAAAGGAACATGGTGGGAGAAGCAACAAGAGAAGTTGCTGGATTGTAGGGACCAGTTTCTACCCTTCAACAAAGAGGGAGATGAAATAAAAGTTTGAATAGAACTAGCTGGAGCAGGGATCCACTCTTTATGCACATTTTGCACTCTGATTCTTTCCTTGCTTTCTGCCCCTCTTAAGATCATAATTATAGTATATGTATAATTACATAGACACATATATGTGTGTATGTGACTTGAAAGTTTGTAAAGTTTGTATTTTCCTCAACTACTTTGTGGGTTAGGTTATTGCTATTATTATTCTCATCCAACAGGTGAAACTGAGGCAGAGAGAGGTCAAGTGATTTCAGGGTCACAGAGTGAAGACGTGTCTGGGGTAGGATGTGAACTTTCATTTTTCTAACTCTAAGTTCATTGCACTATCTACTGAGTCACATTCCTACCTCAAATGAAAAAGAAACACAAAAATTATAATTCCTAAATCCTTCTTTAAAGGGAGTTTACAGTCACAAACTTTAAATAAAAAACATTTTTTCATAGCTTATATTTCCCCCTGCATTCCTTCTCTAATTTTGAAAGTCATTCCTTGTTTAAAAAAAACAAGAAAAAGAATAGGGAAAAATTGTGAAACTGATCAATACATTGAAAAATATCTAATGTTCTATAAAATGTTTCAAATTTGTGGGCTCATTACTAACCTTTAAAAATCTTACTGATTTCAATGTGGATAGAAATGAAAGGTTTTCATGACAAGTGTCATTTAAGTGACACTGTTCTCTCCATCTGTTAGGTTATCTCTGATCTTTTTGGTCTACCTCCTAAGGATTGTGACACTTTTGTCTCTATTTGCAAATGTGGGATGAATCACAGACTGTGGGTTTCCTGTTATATTAAAAGTTGGACAATTCATTCTCTGGGAAAAGGACTTTCTAATTCACATCCAAATACACTATGAAAATAAATTAAATGAAAAAAATTAGGTTAATATCTATGTCCTATGGAACATTGTTTGGATTATACATGAGGAAATAGAAACATTTCATATAATATCAATACTTACTGTATAATGTTATTTAGTCCTTTTAATTCCATAAATATTTTTAAAGTTTCTGCTGTGATCATATCACTGTTTCAGGCATGTGGATTCAAAGACAAAAGTTATATAGCCTGCTCCCTCAAAGAGTTTATGATCTACTGGGGACAGAAAACACATAGGAAGAAATGTAAACAAAAGCAATGTCATTGAGAAGTGAGAGAGCACAAATAATTCTAAGGAACAGGGGAGTTTTCACTGTAGGGCTGCCACGTGAGCTTAGGCTGAAGGAAGGCAAGGAATTCTAATTCAAAAAAGCTTGTGGAGGTGAGGGAAGGGCTAACCAATCACATATTTATTGAGGATCAGATAGCTTGGCATGAGGACAAAAAAACTTAGATTAGGAAATACCTCTTCTAATTCCAGTGCTGTCACTTATTAGCTGAATGATCTTGGGCAAGTCACTTAACTTGGCACTGGATAAAGTGCTAGACTTGAAGTGTTGACACCTTCCAGTTGTATCCCCCTAGACAAGACATCAAGCTTGTGTTTACTTCAGTTTTGTCAATATGAAAATGGGGATAATACTAAAATTTCATCTTTCTCCCAAGCTTGTCATAAGGATTAAATGAATTGCTATTTGTAAAGTTCTTACTTAGTACAATTCCTTGACACATAGTTTCTTAATAAATACTTGTTCACTTTCTTAACTTCCAGTCAGTGTCCTCATCTTTAAAGTAGTCTATTATTTTCACTACTACTACGGTGGGATTTTTGAAAATTAAAGTAGATCATAAATTTAAATTGCTTTTTTATACTACAAAATGTCATGTAAACAAATGTTAGTGATAACAAAATAAAAACGATGTCAGCGGATTTGTGAACTCAGAAATGACGGCATCCCTCCAATATGGCTGCTAGCCACCCATCTGTAAGTTTTCTTCCAGCACAACTGTTATTCCTGTTATCCTCTAAGACAGGGGATGGGAACCTGTGGCCTTGAGGCCACAGATGACCCTCTAGGTCCTCAGGTACTGCCCTTTGACTAAATCTAAACTTCATAGAACAAACCCTCTTAATTTGTTCTATAAAAATTGGACTCAGTCCTTCCTCCCTCCCTCTCTCCCTCCCTCCCTTCCTTCCTTCCTTCCTTCCTTCCTTCCTTCCTTCCTTCCTTCCTTCCTTCCTTCCTTCCTTCCTTCCTTCCTTCATACATATTGGTAATTCTCATGTACTCAATCTGGTGATGAACTTCTTCAGAATATCCATCAGTCTTAAAAGATACTGCTAAACTTTTGAATCCATACTCACTTTCTCTTGCTTTTATCTTTCTGCCTTTTATACATACCTTTTAAAGTAGTGATTTTAGGAAAATGTTTGAAAAAGTTTCTTATGACCCATCAAGTCTCCATGCAATGATTGTGTCCTTACAGTAGCATCTCTTGATTCACCCTGTTTGTTATTTACACTTTGGACATCTGGAAAGAAGCCATAGATGTTATTTCTGTCTTTCTTCCAGAGATTGTCTCTTTCAAATGATCACTTCTTTTCTTATGTTTCTTGGTTATGCTGCTGTTTTGTACCAGGCTTGGTAGATTTTTGTGGACAGTTTCCTCCTTCCCCTTCAATTCGGTTGAGGGTATCAAATCTGCTTTTCCTGCCTTTGGAATTACAGCCATTGGCTGAGATGATGGAACACCTATGATTTTCTTTTTATATTTCAGATGTTATCATACACATCTCAAGATTTAGAATATTTTTATGGTCCCATTTATAGTCTACATATTGTCAGTGGAGGTACCATTATGATAACAAATGCCTCCATATGTATTAGGGTAGGAGCAGGAATGGTAACTATATGTACCTATTTTCAAATTTAGTAAGAAATTTCCTTCTCAAACAAACAGCCTTCTGTCCTCAAAGCTATTCTAATAAATTAGGTTTGAAAAGTTGTAATACAATAAATAATACTGACACATTTTTCAAAAATACATAAGCAAACCAAGATGCTTCTGCTGTTGCTATTGGTGAGTAACATTTGATTTTTGGGTAGAGTTAATGAAACAATTTGGAGACTTGTGCATCACGTAACTAACATAATAGAAGACTAGAAATCTTCAGTCCTTTTTAACTCCAAGCAGTAATTATGCAAAACAGGTAAAACTTTAGCTGCCACATCCATAGACCAAGACACCAAGAAACCTAACGCTGATAGCCTTATAAGGCTGTCACTAATTCTTAATCAGCTCACTCAGCTCCTAACTCACTAGCCCCCTCTCTTTGACATGGCACACAACCCAGTCTACAAGCTTGTTCTCTAGGACCTGTTTAGCATTTTTCTTACTGTTCTGTAGTCTTTGCTGTCACACTCTGCTCATCATTCTGCAAATAGGCAGTAGGCCTTAACTCTGTCCACTCACTTGCAGAAGAAGGAGAAATACAGGAAGGTCAAAGCTTGCTTTGCCTTAGGTGGTGGCATTCAAAGAACCAAAAGCATAGGGTACAATGGAAGTGGACTTAGAGGGAATGGCTAGAAAGAAGGGGGACTTATATCCAGCTGGGACCAGGTCTGTTCTCCCCAACGCCTCCTGGTGCAGGGACTGAGGTCAGGAAAATGTGAATTCCACAAAAGAGGAGATTGAACTAAGTTTGAGTTCTAGCCTTTGGGGTGCTGCCATCTAAAGGAAGGGAATAAGTAAATAATAAATAAATGAATATGAGGAAAAAATACTAAAAATATTGGCTATCAGGAGGAAGAAAACAGTTGAAAACCTAGAGCATAAGCAGATAAATAAATCAGGAAAATATTAACACTACAAGGGACAATAGACATCAAGATATCTCAAGATAACTACAAGTATCTCTAAATAATTATTGAAAGACAAAAGAAGTTGAATCAAAATCTGATGAAACAGAGAACTCTGCTGATTCCAAAGAGAGCATGGAAATATAGAAGAATGTTTTTGAAGGTTCAAGAGTAAAATAAGCATCTTGAAAGAAGTTAAAAGGGAAAAAATGGCAGATTTTGTGGTCTACACAACAAACATAACTAACAGAATAGAATAACTTGAATCCACCCACAGTGGCTTTCTCCAAAGAATCAAAAGAGAAAACATGACTGACAATACAAATATCCTTTTAATGGTCTGAAAGAAGAGAAGCAACAAGTAATAATGTTAAAAAGAAAATATGGTCTCTGCAAAATGAATCTGAAAGACAAGATGCATTAAACAAGCAAAACCAAGGATTTAAGATCTCTTGGAAGATTGTGAGTCAAAAACACAAAAACCATACTGCAAAAAATAATGCAACAAAACTTTCCAGCACTTCTGAATACAGAAACCAAAGCACCAATCCAAAGTGTCCACACATTGCCACCAAGAAACCATTGCTCTTGAAAGCATATCACTATTTGTGTATCACATGTGTAATAACTCTGTTATATGCATGGTTGTATCTATAAAGTAAATGCCTCAATGCCTTTAATCCTGAATTAAATATTCTTTCCTATCTGGATTAATTGCTAAAGAGAGATAAAAGTGTATACAATCACATTTTGGAGAAGGAAATAAGATGGGAGCCAAGTGGAGATCAGGAAAGGCCTCAGGCAGGAGGTGCCATTTTAGTTGATCTTTGAAGGAAATTAAAGCCCTCTCACATTTCCCCCTGCTCCTTCATTGCCAAAATCGTATGCATCTAATACTTCAACATGTTCACTACCTAACCTCTCTTTGATGTTCTACCCCTGTCACTCTATTGAAGTTAATTTAAATTCTCCACTGGCTTCCTAATGACTAAAGCCCATGGATATGCTCTTTATCCTCATCCCCCTTAACTTTTTGGGCAGCATTTATTCCATCCTTACCTTCAGAAATAACACACTCTTCCTATATGTCTAATCCCTTGTCTTCTGTCTGGGACCTTCATCTTCTTCTGAATCATTTAAGGTGCTCATCAAAGGTCTATTCATATCCCTCCTTTCTCTCTAATCCCCTTCCCTTGGCAACTGTTATGATACTAATTATCATTACCTCTCCAAATGACACTTAGATTTATTTTTCAAACACATCTTCAACCACCTATAGGAATACATCTCTACCTATATACTCCACTGGCAATTCAAACTCAACATGTTTAAAACAAAATTTGTTAAGTTTCTGACCAAACCTGTTCTTATTTCTCTTATTATTTATTATTGTCTCTAGTAAGCTTCAGTGTTGGAATCTCAGAACTTTCTGTGCCACTTCCCTTTCCAATTCCAATACATTACAAAGCATTGTCAATATCATGGCTATTTGATATCTCACGTCTTTTATATCACCATTGCTATGATCTAATATGGACTCTCATTACCACCTCTTTGTCCTATTGAAATATTCTCTCACTAGGTCTTTTCATGTCCAGATTTTTTTTCTTTCTAATATATGTTTCGTAGCACTTCACAGTATCAAACAATGATTCTTATTCATAAATACTGACATGTCACTCTTGCTAAAAACATCATATGGTGTGCCTTGTTGCCTCAACCAGGACCCCACACTGATGATCCATAACATGTATAAGTGAATCCAGGGAGGTGAAGTCTACGCTGGTGCAATTCAAGTTATGACAGGTTCTACCATCCTAGAAAGGTTCTGAGCACAGACATAGCAGCAGAATATGTCAGTTTTCAGAGAAACAAAATAGCTACATATGAAGAGTCTGGTCACTAGGTGGTGGATTCTTTGGTCATGGTAACTCATGGAACAATGGAAAATACAAAATGTCTCAGTTATATGTGACTCCTTTTTGCTTCTGCAGTGATTCTGACAGTAACAGTGAGAGTAGAAGGGGTTATGAATATAGACAGCTTTTATACTGTCTATAAATAGACAGATATAGACAGTTTTAAAATTGTCTATAAAATAACTTAACTGTTTCCACTTTAAATATGAGATACTTGTTTGATGATCAGTAAATCTATATAGTACTGGTGGAAATGAATCATGTCAAGATGGATATCCTCACTTTAAGTGAAGCTAGAAGTAGTAAAGAATTTGCAGCTAAAAGAAAGGGGGGCTCATAGGTTTTCCTTTAAAAAGGGAGTAAGTGGAGTCAGTTTTATTATGTGTCCAAAGGCAACAATAAATCATCTACAAGCATCTATAAATACCCAATCAGTACTGAGAATATAAAAACATGAAAACATCACCTCATGGGATACTTGGTCATCTCACATTAAAGGGCTTATGATATGCCCAAATATCATCATGATAATTACATATGATATGCCTATTGTCCATCCTTTTTTTTTTTAAGAGAACCAGTCATTGAATTGGATTGAAGTGAGGCAGAGTTGCAGTTATCAGCCTCACTCTCTCCTCCAGAGTCACCAAAGTCCAGTGGCAATACAAAATCAAGATGAATGGTGATAGGCAAAGATTCCATGGATGACCTTGGCATCTTCAAGGTCTGACCAAGCTCTAAGCACTCCACAGTGTCTGCTTTGATAGGCATTGGAACAAGCGGTTCTCCTCTTCCTCTTTCATCAGAAATCTTTATATGTTTGGGGCAAACATCCCCCTAACTTGCCAACATGTTTGAGGTTTGTTGGTTACCCCTAATCTGGTTTAGCCTCTCTGCTAACATTGTTTACTGAGGTGTGGCCACTGCACATGCTACAGCTTCTTGGACCCATGGGTGAGAGCTGGGTGAAGGCATACACCAAAGGCAGATGTGCAGCTCTTAAAAGCACTCAGCAAGCCCTCACCCCAGGGATGCTAGTCCTTCTACATACCCCATACACTTCAGTGATATGACTACATCTGTTACAGAGGATGAAAAAGTAGAGGGAGTCTACAAAGAACTAGATAAGACCCTCCAAACTAAGTCAACAGATACTTTAATACTTGGAGACTTCATTGCAAAGGAAAGATAAAAAATAAACTCAGAAAATATGGCTCAGGATAAAACAAAGAGTTCAAAGGCTCATACATTGCTTGGAAGGCTTATTCTTGTATAAAAGTACCATATCGGTATAGCATATTCTTCTCCAACCTCTCCTAGGAGCCCTAGATCTGCATCATTGACTTATTATTAGATGAGTCCAAGCAGATGTCATGTAGGTACCTCAACCTCAAAGTATCCGCAGTGGAACTCATTGTTCTGCTCATTCTCCACTTCCATACCCCAAAGTAACTCCTTCACATTTCCTGATGTCTGTCATCCAGGTTTAACACCTCTTCCTTATCTTCCAAACTAGTCAGTTTTCAAACCTTATTTTCTCCAATTCAACCATGTCAAGACCACCCGTCCCCTTTTCCCTCAAACAATGACGTCTTGGTTCAGCCTATATGACTTCTTTCTTGGACTTTTGCAATGGCTTTCTAGCCATCCCCTTTCTAGTGCTTTCCAATCTTAAATACAAATTCTGGAAATAGTCTTCTTAAAGACAAGCCCACTCAGGCAGCTTGGTGGAGCAGTGAATAGAATACCAGCCTTGGAATGAGGGGGACCTGAGTTTAAATTTGACCTCAGACAGTTAACTCTTACTAGCTGCGTGACCTTGGCCGTGTCACTTAGCCCCAATTATCCTGCCTTCCACCCTCCAAAAAGACCAAAAAAAAAGAGAACAAGCCCACTAAGAAACTTCTCAGTTCAGCATTTAAAGCTCTTGACAATCTGGGTGAAGTGAACATTTCTAGTTTTATTCCACATTATTAGCCACCCTCATATGTTCTGTGACTCAAATAAACTAGCCTATTAAGAACTCCCCTAATTCAGTAATCTGAACCCTCACCCTCATTCTTTTGCCCAGGCTATCCCAAGCCCTGGAATGCAATTGTTCTTCACTTGTGGCACCTAGTTTCTCTCAAGGATTAGCTCAAGGGCCACCTCCTATGGGAAGCATGTCTTGAATCTCTATTTGTCAGTACTCCCTCCTTTCTAAAATAATCATGTCTGCTTATCTGTTTACAGGCTCCCCCAGTACAAAGCACTAAGATTCTTGAAGCCAAAGTCTTTTTTTTTCTGCTTTGTCTTTGTATCTCAAGTCTGTAGGGCTGAACATATTTTTTTAATTGAACAATGTATCTTAAAGACAGCTGTTCTTCAGTATCGCAGTTCTTCAGTATCTCAGTGACTCTTTATGACCTCACTTGGGGTTTTCTTGGTGAAGATACTGGATTGGTTTGCCATTTTATTCTTCAACTGACTTTAGTGATGAGCAACTGAAGCAAGCAGGGTTAGATGACTTGCCCAGGTCACACAGTCTGAGACTGGGTTTGAACTCATGAAGCTGAATCTTCCTGATTCCAAGCTTAGTACTCTATCCACTGCACTACATGGTGGCCCCTAAAGTCAGCTGTGCCACTGTGATTGTGAGAAATTTCTTTGCCTCTCTAGGCTTGGGTTCACTCATATATCAAGTGAGGGAGATGGACTAGAATCAGGGATGGGGAAGCTGCCTCCTTGAGGCAATATGTGGTCTTCTAGGATCTTGGGTGTGGCCTTTTGAGTGAGTCAAAGTTTTACAGAACAAATCCTTTTATTAAGGGGATTTGTTCTGTGAAATTTGGATTTAGTCTAAGGATGGCACTTGAGGACTTAGGGGGCCACTTGTGGCCTTGAGACTATAGGTTCCCCACCTCTGGAATAAATAATCTGGTAGATTTTTTTAAAGCTTGAATCTGTTAGTTTATGAAGACTTGTAAAATAATGAACTTAATTATTCAGAAAGGAAAAATCCTAGCCATTTTTTCTGGCTTCTGTGTAAGAAGCATCAGGAGAAAAAATAGGACATAAATCCAACAAAGGAAAAAGAAATACTACAGGTGACTTAGCAAGGTGGGACTAGTGAAGTAGATCAGAGGTTGAATTTTGGAAGAAGAAATTTGGAACTTTTTTCTAATTTATTTATTTATTTACTAATTAATTAATTAATTAATTTTTAGTTTTCAACATTCATTTCCACAAGATTTTGAGTTACAAATTTTCTTCCTGTCTTTACCGTACCCCCCACCGCAAGATAGTGAGCCAACTGAATATCCCTTCCCCCAATCTGTTCTCTCTTATATCCTCCCCCATACCTCCCCCCTCCCAACTTTCTAATGGGGCAAGATGGATTTCTATAGCCCAGTGCCTGTATATCTTATTTCCAAGTTGCATGTAAAAAAACCCCAACACTTTTTTTTAACATTTGTTTTTAATACTTTGGTTTCCAGATTCTTTTCCTTCTTCCCTCCTCACCCACCCCCTACTGGGAAGACAAGCAATTCAATATAGGTTGTACATGTGCAGTCACACAAAACTTTTCCATAATAGTTACATTGTGAAAGACTAACTATAATTCCCTCCATCCTGTCCTCCCCCCACTTATTCTATTTTCTCCTTTGACCCTGTCCCTTTTCAAAAGTGTTTGCTTCTAACTACCCCTCTCCCCCAATCTGCCCTCCCTTCTATCATCCCATCTCTTATCCACTTACCCCTTCTTTCCTGTAGGGTAAGATACCCAATTGACTGTGTATGTTATTCCCTCCTTAAACCAAATCCAATAAGAGTAACGTTGACCCATTCCCTTTCACCTTCCTGCTCTTCCCCTCCATTGTAACAGTTATCTCTTGCATATTTTACATGAGATAATTTATCCTATCCTGTCTCTCCTTTTGTCCTTCTCCCAAAATATTCTTCTCTAACCTCTTAATTTTATTTTTTAGATATCATCCCTTCATATTCAACATCCTGTGCCCTCTGTCTATGAATGCATGTACACATATACACACATTAACATATATATATACACAAGCATACACCCTTCTATATATACATATATCCATAGATATATCCATGTATATATGTGTATATATATATACATATACATATACATATATACACACACATATATTCCCTTCAACTATATTCATAATAAGTCTCATAAGTTACAATGAACATTTTTCCATGTAGGAAGGTAAATAGTTTAACAAGTTCCTTATGATTCTTTTTCCTGTTTATCTTCCTATGCTACTCTTGCTTCTTGTATTTGAAAGTCAAATTTTCTGTTTAGCTGTTTGTTTTTTATCAAGAATGCTTGAAAGTCCTTTATGTCACTGAATGACCATATTTTCCCCTGAAGTATTGTACTCAGTTTTGCTGGGTAGGTGATTCTTGGCTTTAATCCTAGTTCCTTTGACCTCTGGAATAGGATATTCCAATCCCTTTAATCCCTTAATGTAGAAGCCACTAGATCTTGTGTTATCCTGATTATTTTTCCACAATACTCAAATTGTTTCTTCCTGAGAGCTTGTAATATTTTCTCCTTGACCTGGGAACTCTGGAATTTGGTTATAATATTCCTAGGAGTTTTCATTTTGGGGTCTTTTTCAAGAAGTGATTGGTGAATTCTTTCAATTTCTTTTTTGCCCTGTGGTTCTTGAATACTAAGACAATTTTCCTTGAGAATTTATTGAAGGATGATTTCTATGCTCTTTTTTTTGATCATGGCTTTCAGGTAGTCCAATAATTTTTAAATGATGTCTTCTGGATCTATTTTCCAGGTCAGTGGTTTTCCCAGACAGATATTTCACATTGTCTTCTATTTTTTTCATTTGTTTGGATTTGTTTTATAGAATCTTGATTTCTCAAAACGTCATTAGCTACCATTTGTTTTGATCTAATTTTGAAGGAATTATTCTCTTTAGTGAGTTTTAGAAATTCTTTTTCTATCTGGCCAATTCAGCCTCATTAACTTTTTGGGCCTCTTTTGCTATTTGAGATGGTATATTTTTTAAGGCGTTATTTTCTTCAGTCAGGCTGTTGACTCTCTTTTCTTGATTTTCTTGTATCATTCTCATCTCTCTTTCCAATTTTTCCTCTACTTCTTTTACTTGATTTTCAAAATCCTCTTTCATCTCCTCCATGACCTGCAACTAGTTCATATTTTTCTTGGAAGCTTTTGGCATAGGAGTTTTGACTTTGTTGTCTTCTTCTGGTTCCATGTTTTGATCCTTTTCCCCCCACAAAAAAAAATTCCATAGTCTGATTGTGCTTCCTCTGTTTGCTCATCTTTCCAGCCAATTACTTGACTCAGGATTTCTTCGCTGTGGTAGAACTCTGCTTCCAGAATGGAAAAAGCTGTGTCCCAAATCACAGCTGCAGCTGCCACACCTCTGCTATCTCTCAACCTGGGAGCAGGGTCCAGACTGAGTTCTTCTCTCACCCAGTTCCAACAGAGTTCCGCACTGAACTTTAAATTTCTCTTTGGCATTTATGGGTTGAGAAGTTTGGAAACTGCTGCAGCTGCTGCTGATTCCTTCTCCTGAAGTCTGATATGGCCAGTCTATGCCACTGGTTGGGGCCACCCTGGGTCTGGAACCCCATGGCTCATGGGGGACTGCACTTGGCTCCCAGCCTGGTGTGATAGTCCCTTCCTGTTGGCCTGCCAGGCTGCCTTCAGTGGGATATTTATTTTTCCCTGTCACTTTGTGGGTTCTATAGCTCTAAAATTTGTTTTGATTCATTTTTTACAGGTATTGAAGGTGGTTGGAGTGGGGCCTCAAGGAAGTTCCTACTTTTATTCTGATGCCTTGGCTCCACCCCTTGAAATTTGCAAATATTTGAAGAATAATTTCAAGGCCCAATTATTGGTTCTAATTTTACTAAGGGATTGAAAAAGGGGCTGGATCTCAGACAGGTAAGGAAGAAACAAAAGGAAAAAAGGAGTACTAAAGGAGTAAGGCCAGAAATAGTGGGCTCAAGAAGGATGAGGAGGAGAGAGTAGGCAATAAAAGGCAGGTGAGGAAGAAAGGTATGTGACTCTGGAATTGCTGAGACTAAAGAAAGGAAGTTAAATAGGGTTGGTAAACTTTTAATAGGTGATAATTGTCCATAAATGGTTTAACTAGGTGCTTAGCACTGAAGCATAAACATCCAGATACAATGGGGAAAAAAACAACAACAATATCAAACCATAAAGTTGAATGTCTTTACCAGCATAGAAAGTGGGGGAAGATTGTTATGACTAGCATCAAGTAGAGTACATCAAAAAAGATAACAACAAGTATAAAAAATTATTTTAGATCAAGAGACCATCCTTCCTCTACCTACCAAGAAGAAAGGAACGACTCCTTAAGAAATGCAAAAGGAAACTCAAAGGAAATGAATTTTCCAGAAAGATTTCATAAATACCTAGAAGAAATGACGTAAGAGATATTAAAAATGAAAACAACAATAGCTGGAGGATAAAATTGAAAGGAAAATAAATAGTTAAAAGAGAAAGTGGTAAACTTTACCCAAGAATACTTGAGTAGACCAAAGAGAAATAAATGACTCCATAAAACTTCAAAATTTACTAGAAGAGTATAAAAACATTGGAAAAATAGAACAAAGTAAAAGATATATAATAAAAATAAGCAGGGGGTAGAGCCAAGATGGCGGTGTAGAAGCAGGAAAACTCTGCAGCTCCACCACAACCACCTCAAATACCGCCCCCCCAAATATGACTCTAAACAAATTTTTGTGCTCCAGAACTCACAAAATTACAGAAAAACACATCTCCCACTGAAGGTAGCTTGGCAGGTGGGAGAGGAAGGGCTCATCATAGAGTGATAGGAGCTGGAACCAGCCTGGCCTGAAACCACAGCTTGGCCCCAGGGAGGCCAGGACAAGTCAAAGCTGGAGCCTTCAGCAGAGTGGATCAGTGGCAGCTGTGGAAGTTTCCAGAATTATCAATTCATAAGAAATAAGGACTAAGTGAATGGTTATTGGAACTCTGCTTATTTGGGGAGAGGATCCGGCTAAACTGCCTCCAGGGCAAGGAAGCAGCAGGAGGAGCAGTTCTACAGTCACTTCCACATGGCTGCTTCAGAAGCTCCCGGCCTGCTGATTGCAGGGTGACAAAGAAATCATTCAGAAGCTAAGTGATTTTGCCTTAACCAGCCTGGATCAGATTGTGGTGTTTGGTGGTGGTCCTAAGGTGCATTTTCAGTGAGCCAAAGCTGGTGGGGGCTGCAGCAGCCTACTAATAGTTCCGGCAGCTGTGAAAGTTTTTGGGACAAAGCTCTCCCCTCTGGAAGCAGAGTTCCACAGAGCTAAAAAGTCAAGTAATTTACTGGCAACATGAGCAGGCAAAGGAAGCAAAGTACGAATAGCAATCCAACTTTAGACTCCTTTTTTGGGGATAAATAGGATTGAAGTTGGAATGGGAGGAAGACAACACAGTCAGAACCTCTGTATCTAAAGTTTCCAAGAAAAATGTAGAGTGGTTACAAGCCATAGAGCAGCTTAAGAAGGATTTTGAAAACCAAATAAGAGCAGTGGAGGAAAAATTGGGAAGAGAAATGAGAATGATGCAAGAAAATCATGAAAATAGAATCAACAAACCTGACTGAAGAAAATAACACTTTAAAAATAGATGAACTCAAATGGCAAAAGAGGGCAAAAAAGCCAATGAGGAGAAGAATGCCTTAAAAAGTTGATTTGCCAGATGGAAAAAAATGTCAAACACTTTCTGAAGAGAATAATTACTTCAGAATTAGAATGGAGCAAATGGAAGCAAATGACTTGATAAGAAATCAAGATACTATTAAACAGATCCAAACAAATGACCCAAACAACAGATCCAAACAAATATGTGTGTGTGTGTATGTATATGTATGTGTGTGAGTGTATATATACATATTATTATTATTATTATTATTATTATTATTATTATTAACTACATGCAACTGGAAATTAAGATATACAGGCACTGGGGTAGGGAGATCCATCTTGCCCTGTCAGAAAGTCAGAGGGGTGATAGGCAAAGGACATAAGAGAGAACAGATTGGGGCAGGGGTTATACAATTGGATGCCTGTTTTGGGGTGGTGGGTGGGGGTAAGATGGGGAGAAAAATTTGTAACTCAAAAATCTCATGGAAATGAATGATTTAAACAAGAAAATAAATAAATTACACTAAAGAAAAAATTAGCGTTTGATCTGAAACAGGTCATGGAGAGATCACTTGAAATTTCCAGATGCCTTGAAAATCATAATTTATAATAAAAATTTTATTATATTTAAAGAAATTTCATTAAATTATAGAAAAACTTTCTGGAAATGAAAATGGGCAGAATCTATTAGAATCATAGTATAATTAAGGACCCCAGGAATGTGCCAATCACCTCCTAAAGAAAAAGTCCCAAGAATGACACAGACAAAATCTTAAACTCCCATAATGAAGAAAATAATACTAAAAGCTTCCAGTAAGAAGGAAAACAAGAGCCCTTAGCCTAGACAGAGCCTTTACATACTATAACTAATTTGTGTTCACAATTTGTGTTTAAACTTTTAAAATATTGTAAAGATATTCCTATACCTTAAGAAATTACAAAGAAATTTATTTCTTCCAAACTTTTGATGATAATAATTTGTGAAATTATTTATGTATTCTCAGTCTTGGAGAGGGAAGGTTATTAGAAGCCATGTAAACTAACCCATAAGTGAACAACTTTCTAAAAATAATTTGAAGTTATTTGAAAATTAAAGGCAATTTATAGGTGTCACATAAAACTTGAATTATTAAATAATCAAAGGCAACATGAAATATACAGGCTTAGCTTCAAAGGCACAGGTTATTTGAAGAGTACAGTGCATAATAATCATTTGAACAAGTTAACTTCTACATTAAAGTGTAGAAGTATCTTCTCATAAATAGCTCTTAAAGAAAATAAAAAAGCACATGTTTACATCTTTAAGTCCATCTTTGCTTCCAACTAACATTTTGAGTTAGATGCTAAAGTTTACACTTTATCAAATGCTATAACAATCCAAACTTAATAAAAGTTAGAGAATTTTAGTGATTACATGTTGTAACCACACTTACCTTCTTATTTTATTGACCTATGATACTACTTTCTAGGGGCACAGCCAAGATGGCAGAGAAAAGGAAAGGACTCATGTGAGCACTCCCAAATTCTCCTCCAAACAACTTTAAATAACTCTACAAAACAAATTCTGGAGTGACAGAACCCAGAAAAGGAGAGGGTGAAACAGTTCAGCCCATGGCAACTTAGAAGGTTGGCACCAGGGTGAGAGTCATTACAGGTTATACCAACACAGGCTGCACCCCAAGAAACTGGGTTCAAGTCCTGGGGACACCTGAATTGGCAGTTGTAGTGGCTCTCAGCCCATAAATGTTAAGGGGGTTGAGTGACTCTTAGAAGATTACAGGGGTCTCTTTGCTGGTAGTGGACACAGGACTCTTGCATTTTCTTAGTCATTGACGTAACATTTAACAAGTAAACATATAGCTCTCTATGACAATTGTCCATTAAAAGGTGGGGATCTTTGTTTATTCCTCATGGGACATTATACTCTATTCTTCCATCTCTTATTGTGGTATTGATAGGTTCCTGCTTCCAAGTCTGGGCAATCAGGGCCTGGTTTTCTCTTTGATTTGTCTAGCATGCATGTGAATTGATGTTTGAAACTGGATTGAGTTGAATTTTCACAAATTACCTTAATTGTGTGCTTGGGAAATAATATTCAAAATATTTTACTTATTTTCATGAACTCAGCAAAGTTTGTCAACTTTTGTTTATAATCAAGCCCAGTTATACAGTTTTTTCTGACTTATTAGGTATATAGTATTGCAGGGCACAGTTGCTCCAGTCCTGCCCTTGCTATCAGTCTGTGAAGCTGACTGTCCTCTCAAGTTTCAAATTCAAAAGGTCTTTCCCATTTTTCCTTGATTATACATTGAATGAAAAATAGGCTTATGCTGGTTGATGTGTCCTACAAACATCAACTCCCCATTCTCATCTCTGAGCATTCCTTCAGTATGATTTCAGATATACCAGTTTTTATATTTTGCAGGAATCAAAATACTGTGCCTTTAAAACTTGTTGATTATTTACTTTTCTGCCCCTGTTTAAAGACTTAGGTACATTTCTAACTAAAATGTCCCTTGCAAAGACAGGGGCATGACACTTTTTCTGAGAAAAGTCCTAACCTAGGTCTGTGATTCCAGTGTAATGTGGTATTATACTTTATGATGTGGGGAAGCTTATGATCATCTGTAGCTGTCTAAAATAGATTTTTATTCCAAGTTAATTCTAATAATTTATCTCCAGATACTCTTTCATTAATTAACATCATTTTAAATCTATGAAGTATCTTTTGCTTCTCTGTGAGAGATTTTTATAATCAGACTCCAATCACTTTCTGAGACCCCTATTCTCTTAGAAATGTTGGGGTCTATATTCTCAGATAATTTACTGAAAATTAATAATGTTTTATCTTTCTTTTCATGCCTTTTAGTTAATACTTCAAGTTTCTTTTTACATTTGTAATAGTATCGTATAAAATATCTTCAATATCTATTTCTTTAGGTTGGCATTCCCTAAAAAAAAATCTCCTCTTTGTAGTTCTATCTGTATTGCAAAGTAATATAAACTACATTGTTATAAGCATATTATTCTATGTATTACTTATATTAACCTATAACAGTACTTAAACATTCCATTAAATAGAATTATTCACAGGAAGTGGTCTGACTTGTAGGAAGAAAAATACAAGGGAAAAAAAAACTTTGTCCAAAAATCATTTCTTCCATCCTGAATCCTTGTGGCACTAGGGAATCCCATGAATCCAAAATGTTAAGTCTCTGTCAATACAAAGAAAACCTTCAAGAAATCTCAGGCAAACACACAATATGTAGCTACTGCCTTTAATCTTATTCTCTGGGATGATTCACTTACTGCAGTCAGCCTTCTCATTAGTAGGTATGGAGTTCCCAGAGAGAGACCACCATAATGACTACTATTCAAACTTTGTTAGGATCCAAAGGACCTTGGTGCATGTGTGTGTGTGTGTGTGTGTGTGTGTGTGTGTGTGTGTGTGTGTGTATGTGTGTAAAAGAGAGTAATATATTCCTATTACTTGCCATGGTAGCTTTTAAAGCAACTGTTAGTGTGTTTCCCACCAAGGTAAAATCAGTAACCATAATGCCAAGTACTCAAACATATAACAAAAGAATAATTATAACATCACACTTACTCAAAATAAGGTATATTCAACAATAATACATCATAGTCCATCTATAGATATAGATATAGATATAGAACCAGCATCACGCTCTTCTACCAATGCATGTACTATTCATTGGAGAAAGTGGGTGTACTTATATGAACCAAACAGGGAGGTCCATGGGGAAAACTATCTTCATGGGAGTATCTTGCCACTTGAACTGAATGCCTTTATGTCCTTTATCCCTTCAGAAAATCTAATCCAAATAAGACTGATACACTTTCCTTCTAGTCCTTCCACTTCTCTTGCTATGAAAATGTAGTCCCCTTCTCTGCTTAAACTTAAGATATACAATACAAGATTTTAAAACTCACAATAAACCTTAATGGAGTACTGAGAAAATGTTATGTTTTTGTAGTCAAATAATTCTCTTTAGGGAGAGAACTGCTGAGGCCTTCCTTCCTTCTTTCCTTCCTTCTTTCCTTCCTTCTTTCCTTCCTTCCTTCCTTCCTTCCTTCCTTCCTTCCTTCCTTCCTTCCTTCCTTCCTTCCTTC
>CM053601.1:18179352-18222187 GCA_028646575.1 Pseudocheirus occidentalis
CTTCCTTCTTTCCCTCTTTTCTCCCTCCCTACTTCCTTTCTTCCTTCTTTTTTAATACTGATAGACTCCAATTTCTCATATTTCTAAATTTAATTTCATTCTAACAGAATATGTTAAAAATCAGTATTGTGATATCATAAAGCATATCCTAAACCCTTTTCAGTGGGAAGTGGTGTGATTTTTCTTAGGTCCCACTGAGATCATCATTCTCAAACCTTAAATGAGAAAATGGGGCTTCCCAGAAGCTGGACCTTTTGGTTCCTGCAAACACTTAGGGCTATTGGCTTTCTGGAAGAGCACTGGCTTAGAGCACTTCATTATTATGAATGTGTGAATAATGTCTCTGGTTCTCCATTGCTCACTTTTATGGGGGGGCTGGTCTGGAATGAAGTATATTATGCAATGGTTTTGTCATGTATCAGTGAAGATGTTAGCAGTCTAATGCTAAACAGGATCTGAGGAAATGAGGAAGAAAAAAATGACTTAGTATATTTACCCTGAAACAAGATTCAATCTGCCACTGTATTTAATGCTATATTTTTCATTATCTCACAAGCATATGTTGGAACCGCTACAGATGATGAAGTTAGCTGCTGGGCAGAGTTATCATCAAGGTTTTCCATCTTTATTTTAATAAGAGGAACTAGCAAATTGTTTGTGACCTTTGTCAAGGGCTTCCTGGAAGACAAAAAAAACAACCTAGCCATAGAAACACTAGCCTGGAGCCCTGCTGAATATTCAAAGCCCCTTTCTCATAATAATATGAGTTTTTAAAGGAAGCTATTGTGTGATGGTGCCCAGTTTAGAACAAAAGGACAAAAAAAACCTAAAGGCAAAAATGCTACTTCAATTTTTTTTCTTAACAAATTCTTTATATAAATATTTGGTGTAATCACGGTTGCTTTGTGGTTGATATGGAAATATCATTCCCAAGAAATGTGCCTCCTATATAGAATAATAGGACTCTTAGGATAGCATGACTTTTAAGAAAGCACTCTCTGTCCTTCACTGTTAAGCCACCACTTTTAAGCCACTTTGGGTTAATGAAGATAATAACAAGATTCTGCAATTGGTTATTTTACAGAAAGTTTCTCTGATATCTTTCAAATATACAGAAAACTGAGTTAAATTTATAGAAATAAGATTCATTCCACAATTTTATCAATGGCCAAAGGATATGAACAGGCAATTTTCAGACAAAATAATTGAAACTATCTATAGCCATATAAAAATGCTCTAAATGACTATTGATTTGAGAAATGCCAATTAAAACAACTCTGAGCTACTACCACACACCTGTTATATTGGCTAATACGATAGAAAAGGAAAATGATAAATATTGGAGGGCATGTGGGAAAATTGAGAAACTAATTGAGACATTGATGAAATTGTATACTGATTCAACTATTTTGTAGAGCAATTAGGAACTATACCCAAAGGGCTATAAAACCATACATACCCCAGATCATCAATACCACCTCTAGGTTTGTCTCTTAAAGAAGTAAGAAGCAGGGGCCACTAGGTGGCACAGTGAATATAGCACTGGCCCTGGAATCAGGAGTACCCGAGTTCAAATGTGACCTCAGACACTTAACACTAAAACTAGTCATGTGACCTTGGGTGAGTCACTTAACCCCAATTGCCCTCCAAAAAAAAAAAAACAAAAAGCAAAAAGGACCTATATGTACAAAAATATTTACAATAGCTCTTTTAGTACAGGCAAAGAATTGGAAATTGTTGGGGCAGCTAGGTGGCACAGTGAATAGAGCACCAGCCCTGGAGTCAGGAGGACCTGAGTTCAAATTCAGCCTCAGACACTTAACACAAAAAAACTAGCTGTGTGACCTTGGGCAAGTCACTTAACCCCCAATTGCCCTCCAAAAAGCAAAAAAAAAGAATTGGAAATTGAGGGGATATCCATCAACTGGGGAATGACTGACCAACCTGTTGTACATGATTGTAATGGAATAGTATTGTGTAATAAGAAATTACAAGCAGGATGCTTTTAGAAAAAAAAAACTGGAAAGACTTACATGACATGATGCAAAGTGAAATGCACATAGAAGGAGAACATTGTACACAGCAATAGCAATATTATATAATGATCTACAGTGAATAACTTAGCTATTCTCAGTTACACAATCATTTCAGAAAGTCCTGAAAGACTTATGATGAAAGGTGCTGTCAATCTTTAGGGAAAGAACTGGTGGAGCTGGAATGCAGATCTAAGATACTTTTACATTACTTTTTTTCCCCTTTTATTTCTTACTCCTTTTCAAAAATAAATTTTTATGTTTATTTTTAGTTTACAACATTGATTTCCACAAGATTTTGAGTTATATATTTTCTCCCGGTCTGTCTTCTACCCACCACCCCAAAAACAGTGATCCCACTGAATGCCCCCTACCTCTAATCTGCTCTCTCTTATATCCTCCCCCATATGCCCTCTGACTTTCCAGTAGGGCAAGATGGATTTCCATATCCCAGTGCCTGTATATCTTATTTACCAGTTGCATGAAAAAAAGAAATAATAATAATAATAATAATTTCTTAAACATTTGATTTTAACACTTTGAATTCCAGATTCTTTCCCTTCTTCTCTTGTCACCCACCTTTACTGGGAAGATAAGCAATTCAATATAGGTTATATGTGTGTAGTTACACAAAACATTTCCATAGTGGATATATTGTTACATTACTTTTTAATTTAATTTTTACTTTTAATTTTTACTTTTTTTGTCTCTGTTTTCTTTCATGCATTTGATTTATATGGAAATATGTTTTTTGTTCACTATGCATGTGTAATCTCTATCATATCACTTGCCATCTCAAAGAAGGTGGAGGAGAGGGAGGAGAGAATTTGAAAAAAAATTTGAAAAAAGAAAGAATGTTAAACCTTTTTTTGTATGTAATTAGGGAAAATAAACTATTAAATTAAAAAGCATCATTTCTCATGTGAGAGTATAAATAGTTTAACCTTATTGAACCCCATTTAATTACTCTTTTTTGTTTACCTCTGCTGAGAAAAGAAGGAGATGAGACTGGAGTGATGTTATGCTACTCTCTAGTCTAGGTTATCAAGGGCAACGAAGTGTTTCAAAATAAAACAAAATTGAAGCAATACTTTAATTAAAAGCAGAGTGGATGGAGGAATATAAGGTGGTAGAGGGATAATTGAGTCTTGTCAGGATGTTGAAGAGTGGAGTAATGTCACAAACAGAACATAAAGAAGAGAATGAGCATGGAGCTATGTGATAATTTTGAGGTTCTTCATGAAGAAAGAGCTTGTTGTCTTGAGCAGAATGCAATTTCTTTTCTTTCAATGAATGCATGATATATTAGAGTCACAAAAGCTTTCAGATGAGAGAGCATGCATTAAGGGTCAGAGGAGGAGGATGACAGTGTTGATTACACCCTTCTAACTTTTGGTTGACCTACAAATAACAAGAGATAAGTCTGTTGTCTTCCTGGGACCAAGACAAAACTGAGATTTTTCAAATAAGATAACTGCTGCTTGCTTCTAGCAATTCATGAGGTCACAAAAATCATACTATGAGGAGGAACCTAGAAAACATTGCCAAAGACTACACATCATTAGGCAAGAAATTGAAGGTTATGTTTTCCCCATTGCTACTCATTTATGGCCAGGGATGCAAAGAGAAAAAAAATAATTTGATAAGTGATCAGCATTCTGGAAGATGGTGTTGCAGAATGATTTTCACATTTCTATTCCAAGGATTCTAATATTTCTAATGTCCCAGGTTCTACTAAAACAATATGTAAATGACAACGAGTTTCATATTATCTCACCAGTGCAATGAGATAGAGTGGAATCTATCATGAACTAGAAATCTTAAGATATTAATGGTCGTATTCATTCCCAGACTGAAGGGGGAAGGAAGGGAAGAGACATTCATTGTCTAATATGAACTAGTTATTACATTAAGCATTTTTACAAATATCTCATTTGATTGTCACAACCACCTTGAGATACGTATGCTATTATTAGCCTAATTTTATGGGCAAGGAAACTGAGGCAGAGATTAAATAACCTCACCAGTCACACAGCTATTTCACTGAGGCTACATCTGAACTCAGGTTTTACTGATTCCAACCCTTGTGTGCTGTCCATTGTGCTACCTCTCTGCCTCTACAGGCTGAATCAGACTGTATAACTGATTTAATTTCCCTGATCTTCACTTCGAAATGAACATTTTAAAAATAAATTCATTAATTTCTATTTTGAAACATTCACTTCCATAAACTTTTGAGTTTTAAATTTTCTCCTCCCTCCCTCTCTTCCCCCTTCCCCAAGACAGTGTGCAATCTAATATAGGCTCTACATATACATTCTTATTAAACACATTTTCGTATTAGTTATGTTGTAAAGAAGAATTAGAGGGGGGAGGAGCCAAGATGGCAGAGTAAAAACAGGACCTTTTCCTGGCTCTGGCTCCAACTCCCTCCAATACATGAGAATAATGATTCTAAACAAATTTTAGAGCTGTAGAAACCACAAAGTGACAGAGAGAAACAAATCTACCACTAAAGGAAGCCTGCCAGGCTGATGAGAAGGGTTTATTGCATGAAACTGGGAGCTGAGCACAGTCCAGAATGAGCTGTGTAGGCCTGGACCTGGGCTGGCCCTAACCAGTGCCCTAGACAGGCCTGAGAAGACTTATAACATATTTTTTTTCTGTCCTGTTTATCTTTTTATGTCTCTTGAGTCTTGTATTTGAAGATCAAATTTTCTGTTGAGCTCTGGTCTTTCATTAGGAAAGTCTGTAAGTCTCCTATTTTACTGACTATCCATGTCCTTGCTGGAAAGATTACACTCTATTTTACCAGGCAATTGATCATGGTTTGCAATCCAAACTCCTTTGCCTTATAGAATATCAGATTCCAAGCCCTCATATCTTTTAATGTAGAAACTGCAAGGTTCTACAAAATCCTGACTGGTTCTAGGGTATTTGATTTTTTTTTCTTTCTGGCTGTTGGCAGTTTTTTCTCCTTGACCTGATAATGCTGGAATTTGGCTATAATATTTATTAACATCTTCAATATGGGATCTCTTTCAAGAGGTGATCAGTGGATTCTTTTGATGACTGTTTTACTCTCTGGTGATAGGAGCTCAGGGAAGTTTCTGTTGATGATTTCTTGGAAGATGCTAGCCAGGCTCTTTTTGTCCATCATGGCTTTCAGGTAGAAAAATAAGTATTAAATTCTCTCTCGTGCATCTCTTTTCCAGGTCACTTGTTTTTCCAATGAGGTATTTTATATTTTCTTCTATTTTTTCATTCTTGTTTGATGTCTCATAGTCATTAGCTTCTACTAACCCAATTCTAATTTTTAATGAATAATTTTCTTCAGTTAGCTTTTACACCTCTTTTTCCATTTGAATAATTCTAATTTTAAGGAATTGTTTTCTTCAGTGTACTACCTGCCCCCATTTTGTCATTTGCAGTTTTTAAGGAATTGTTCAATTTTTCTTCTACCTCTATAATTTGACTTTTAAAGTCCTTCTTTAATTCTTCCAAGAAAAGTTTTGGGCTTGAGATCAGTTCATATTCTCCTTTGAGGTTTCAGATCTGGGTATAAGTGACAATGCTCTCTTCTTCTCAATTTGTGTTTTCATCTTCCCTGTACCCATAGTAAGAATCTATCATCTTTGTTTTCCTGTGTTGCTTTTTGCTCATGGTGTTTGCCTTTCTTCTGGCTTTTCAGGATGATTTCTGCTTCTGGGGTACAATGGGCACTGTCCAATGCTTCTTTTGCTGAGGGCACATATCCTCTTCAATATTTATCATTTTTCTGTCCTGTCACATTAGTCAATCTGATAGGTATAAGGTGATGTCTCAGAGCTTTTTAAATCTGCATTTCTCTAACAAAAAGTGATTTAGAGGACTTCTTCATACACAAGCTTTTTTAAAACTGGTTTTACCCTACTGTCTTTTTTTAATGAAAAAATATTGCTCACAATTGCCTATCATATTTTCTAGGACTTTGGGAATTAGTTAATATCTAACCTAGTATTGCTGTTGGCTTGCATCTTTATCTCTTTGGGAGTAATCTAGATGTTTGTTTACCAAAGCATTTTCTTTTAGTCTTCTCATTTTGGCAATTCCTATGTATTGTTTAAACTTCTGAATAAAATCATCATTGTCAGTGTGGATGTTATCGCTATTGTCCATTTCCCATTTTTGATCATCAATTACTTATTTATATGGTTCAGAATTAAATTGCTTCAGTTGTATGCCATGTCTTTTCTTTATTATTGTGGTTGTTTTTGTTTTAATTATTATTTTACTAATTCTGATCTTAACTTTAAGGAATCCATGATCTGACTGCATACAGACAGTTGACTAGGATTTACTTCCACATTTATTATAAGACTTCTCAGGTCTGCTAAAATACAATCCATTTCATTTTTATGATGTTATTTGGTACTTAGTATGTCCAGTGCCTACACGTTCATTTCTTGAGTAAACTGTTCATGATAATATATGTGAAGCATGTACAAGTCTTTGTCCTTTTTCAGTCTGACTTCTTGAACTGTTCTTTTACATATATTTCCCACCATCCTTTCCTTTTCCCACCTTTGCATTGAAATCAACATTGTCAAGGAGTATATTAATTTAATTTGGAGAACTATGAAATTCATATAATTTTTCTGCCTCTTCATTCTCCACTAGTGATGATGGTATATATATACTTCAAATAATTTCATGTTGCTCCTAAAAAAACCCAAACAAACTAATATTTGTACTTCAAAAAATGATCACCAGTTACATTTAAAATAATGTTTCTTGGTGCTTTGAAAATACAATACAACCCAGTTGATTTAAAGAGTGTGTCATAAAGTAAATTATCCTTTCTTTTTGCTGCAACTTCCTTTTTTAAAATTTTGTTTATAGCAAGAATTTCAAGATTGGAGTGGCAGCTGGGTAGTGCAGTGGATAGAGTGCTACTCCCAGGAGTCAGGAGGACCTGGCTTCTTCAAATCTAGCTTCAGATGCTTGCTTGTTGTGTGACTCTGGGCAAATCACTTAACCCTGAGTATCTCAAAAAAAAGAATGTCAAGATTGTATGGTTTAGCTCCTCTAGTAACATCCCTACTTGTGGATCCTTGGATGAGGATCCTTCATAAGATCAGCAGTCAAATTAAAGTTTATTTATGGCCTAATAACTGTAATTCATAAATCCTGTTTCCCCTTCCTACCCCTTGAACGCTGTAACTGAAGCAATGGAAAAAAGCAATTTTTTATATTTCTGTTTCTTGAGGTGTCATGGTTAAAACTTTATCAGGTAGCCAATCCCGCCAATTAGGAACTTTTCCATACTTAGCTGCCTAAATTGGTCCATGGAAAATAAATACCCTCTGCTATAGAAGCCATAGTAGATACTTTTGAAGTGTATTTAAATATTTTAGAGCTCATCCATTGTTGGTATAGAACTCAGGTCATTTATAGACTACAATGAAGCAATAGAATAGATAATGTAAATAGTATTATTAATTAATTTTATGGATGAAGAAATTAAAGATAAAAATGTTTAAGTGACTTATAATTTAAGTCTTTTTTAAAATTTAAGTCTTTTGAACTAAGATCATACTGACTCTAGAATGGAACTATGTATTAAAGTTTATTTATATTTTGTAATTATCATTATTTTTCATTATTGTATGAGATTAAATGGGGAACTTTTCATGGTCTGTATCATCTACTAATGCATTGAACTTCAGCTGCATTGGAAGACTAAACCCCTTGACACCGAATTTCAATCATGTAGTTTGATATACAAACATCTGTTAGCTGAAAAATTGAATATAAACTGTCAGAATTTTTTAAAATGAAAGCTGTTTTGTAACATTCAAAATTAAAAAGTGGAATTCTGTTATCTGTCTTAGCTCATTTCATTCTTGTTTGTTTTGTTTAGTTTTTTTTTCTACTTACAGCAAAGAATCCCTGTCACAACAGAAAAGAAATATGGACAGTCTTCAGAGGTGCAATTGATAATGATGAATGGGTGGAGGGGGAGCTATGCTTCCTCACAAAGTATATGATGAAAAAAGAATTTATCATTAAGGGTTAAGATACATTTTAAATTTGTTAAATGCTTAAGAGTTACATCAACTCCCTGTTTCAATGATGGGAAGGAAAAAAATTCATAACAATATGGTCAATGAAAGTCCATTGTTATGTGTGACTCTGGGCAAATCACTTAACCCTGAGTGCCTCAAAAAAAAACAAACAAGAATATAAAGACTGGATGGTTTAGATCCTGTAGCAACACCCCCACTTCTGGATCCTTGGATGAGGATCTTTCATAAGATCAGCAGATTGTTTGTGTGTTCATGTTCACTTCAAAAATATATTTTCCAGGGCAGCTAGGTGGTGCAGTGAATAGAGCACTGGCCCTGGAGTCAGGAGAACCTGAGTTCAAATGCGACCTCAGACACTTAACACAAAACTAGCCATGTGACCTTAGGCAAGTCACTTAATCCCAATTGTCCTCCTTCCCATAAAAAAAGGAAAAAAATTTTTTTCCAAGAAAAATTCAGCAGAATATAATAGTTTTGATTTATTAGACACTCCTTATATGTTGTTTAAGGATGAGATGCTATCTGAACATAGTATCTGTCTAGTTTCCTGGTTTTTATTTCTTCCATCACTATCATATGCTTTGGGTCCCTTTCTTTTTTCCCTTTCTATTTATATTCAGGTAAGAGAACCAAGATTCCCTTTTCTCCTATTATATTATATTTAATTATTATCTTGGACATTATGCCTTTCTTCTCTCATATATGCAACTCGGATGATGTTTTTTGCTTAATCAATGAATTTTCTTATTTTTCTTATATTTCATATCCTTTCTGTCATTGTGAAAAGGAACTTCTGTTGAGAAAGCACTTTCTGCTAAAGTAGAGTTACACCTTCTTTACAACCTTAAAACATTTCCTGGGGTCACTGAGAGGTTAGAAACTTGCCCAGGGCCACACAGCCAATATGGGTCCAAGATGGGACTTGAGCCCAGGTTGTCTGCCCAGTTGGCTTTATATCACAGATTACTTCTGCATCTGCTTATACTAAAAGTCCAATGGTAGAAGGAATTTCCTCACTGAGACTTACTCATATCAATGAAATCACAGGTCAGGGCCTCCAGAAAGGTTTACAGTTGTGAGGTCAGTACATTGCTCATGGTCCTTTGGTGAATTGAGAACATGATACTGTTTTGTATTGCCTTTTTAGAGAGTCTAACTCATAGCATTCATTTCAAATGAATAAATGACATTGAAAAGAAAGTTGATGTGAAAGTAATTAAAAATGTCTCTACGTTCCTTTTGCCTCCATGGACTAAATATTTCCTTGGTGTTCCTGAGAAAATGAAAAAAAAAAGCTGAATTCAAAAAGCTGAATTCTCTACAAAAACTCAATGGACATATTCGAGACCAGCAAATCTGTTAACCATCTTTCATTAAACTCTGCTTAGAGATTAGAAGAAAAACAACTGCCCTTGTGATTAGTGACCTTATTGCCACCGCTCATTAATTTTATTTTGATGTTTGATCCTGGAAAAAATAGTATTAGTAACAATTGGAGTGTCTAGCGAAAGAGTTTTGATGTTGCAGTAGCATAAGTGCTCCTCCACTGTGCCATCTGCTTGAGAGTTCCGAGTGCTGAATGAAAGGTGTAAACCTGAATTAGGGTAGATGGGGTTTTCAATTGAGTTTGGCTGATTCCCATCTCACTAGAGGTTTTCCAGGGCCCCTCCAAAGCCCAGATTGCCATTGTACAGTGCAATGCCATATGTTAGGATTCATGTGACATAATATCTAAAAGTTGTAAATTATTATACTGCATCTCTTTATTGGGCTGTGATTAGAAATGTTTATGTAAATGCACCTCAAAAGAAAAATGGCCTGCAATGTTAGGTAACAATATGCATGGCAGCTCTAATGAGATACTTTGACTGTGTCAGAATGTTGTCTCAAAAACAATCTTATCCCAGGATAATGAGAAATTAATGTCCTTTCTAAATGTACGGATCTTAGCGCAGGCAGGAGCAATGGAGGAAATCACTAAGGCTGAAAATATGCACCTTTGACTGTGAAGAATTAAAATAGAAAAGATTAGGGAAAAGGTCCCTGTGGGAGAAAAAAATACTATATTTTTGAATACCTGACACACCATCTTATAAATGGTCATGAGTAAGTTTGAGTGATGCTGAAAATCGAGAGAAATTCCAATATTCTGGAAAGAGCATAATGATGAGAGGTAGGGTACGCACTTGTATATGTGGTCATGTTAATCTGGGAGATCAGACTCTAGAGGAATCCACAATTGAATTTTTCTCAAGTCATTCAATTGATGGCTCAAGTGATCTCTCTTGAGAATTTTGGAGGGGAAAACCACTACTGAATACATATGCATATGTGTATACACACATGCATACATACATACATACACATGTGTATATATACAAACACACAGAGACACTGAGAAACAAACACATATATTTATATACACACACAGTTTCAGTGTTCTTTGAAGATTGCCTGAGACTTTCCCCCCCTTATATGAAGAATGCTTTTGGAATGGTTTTCTTAGAAGGGGTGATGATAGGTTTGTATAGATACATTCACATAAACCAAGGCCCGTAACTGTGGTTACAGATAGAATCAAGTGAACTTGTTTCATGGGTCTATATAGGGAAAGAAACAGTGAGGCTGATCCCATTAAACTGTTGTAGATATCTGTGACTATAATTTAATATTTAATTCTTGATCAAAGACTTGGCATCATTTCTAGTAAGCTGTAATTCTTGAAGATCAAAAGTCCAGTATATGTAGTTTGCTTGGGTCTTCTCAACCTAGAAAATATATGGCCACATATGGATTATTGATAACAATGATTAATATTTCAATGGCACTTTAAAATTGGTAAAGTCTCCTTTTTAAATTAATTAATTTATGTTTAGTCTACAGTATTCAGTTCCACAAGCTTTTGATTTCCAAATTTTCTCCCCTTTCCTTGCCCCCCCCCAACCTCACATGTAGGCATGCAATCTGACATAGGGTCCACAAATATCTTCACATAAACATTAGCCAAGTAGTAAAGAACAGTTATGGTCAATGGAATGAACAATGAGAAAGAAGGAACAAAACAGAACAAAAAAAAGAGAGCAAGTAGTTTGCTTCAATCTGCATTTGGGCTCCATAACTATTTCTCTGGATGTGGATAGCTTTTTTCCATCATGAGCCTTTTTGAGTTGTCTTACAGCCTTGCATTGCTGGGAGGAGCCCAGTCTATCAAAGTCAGTCATCACAGATATGATGTACCTGTAATTGTGTACAATGTTCTCCTGGTTCTGGTCCCCTCACTCAGCATCGGTTTATGTAAGTCTCTCCAGGTTATTATGAAGTCTGTCTGCTCCTCATTTCTTATAGAATGAAAGTATTCCATTACATTCATATATCACAACTTGTTCAACCATCCCCCAACTGATGGGCATCGCCTTGATTTCCAATTCTTTGCCACCACAAAAGAGCTACTATAAATATTTTTTGTACATACAGGTAGTTTTCCCACTTGCATGACTTCTTTGGGATACAGCCCAAAACTGATATTGCTGGGTCAATGACCAGACACAGTTTTATAGCCCTTTGGGCAAAATTCCAAATTGGTCTCCAGAATGGTTGGATCAGTTCACAACTCCAACCACTTGGTAAAGTCTTCCTGATGTGTGTTGTTAATTAAGCCTTACAACCACCCTATTAGGTCAGCTATCATTGCTCCCATTTTACAGATGAGAAAGTTGAGGGTCAGAGACTTTAAATAATATCCCCATGATCACACATGTAGTACGTCATAAGCAGATTAAATACATCTCTTCCTGATATCAAGACCATCATAGTATTTACTGCATCACTTTCCTCTACTAGTGATGGATCATTTGTAAATCCCATATGCTCTTGATTTGTAAGTTTGAGGTATATACATGAATGTATCTGTATCTCTATATTTTTATACATAGCAAATGATTTATCTTGAAACTATTTTCTATGCATATTTCATAAAGATATCTTTAAAATACCTCAATCCTTTTCACATGCAAGCAAATATTACTACATAAAATATTGACACATTTTCCAAATTGTTAGTAAAGTACTTTAGGAGATTTAGAATGAGTGTACACGTATGTAACTTTGTGTGCACATTGAGGATAGATATAAATTGAATAGTTGTCTAGCTGTGTATTTCTGTAAGTATGTACACACAGGGGGATACCTGCTCCCTCAACTTATAATGTTTTTGACAGACATATCCCCAAGATGCAGTGACTCCACTGATTTCACGGATGTCTGTCCCCACAGTGAGACAAGCTGCAACAAGAATTACTGAAGGCAGACACGTGAAGGCTGCAATCATGATTCACCCACACAATGTTCTGTGCCACACCCTTGAGAACTGAAGGATGACAATGGCTTTAACTGTGATACTTTTTCACAGTTCTAGATTTTAAAAAATTCTATGTTTTCTAGATACAAAAGCCCATTATGACTTTGCAGAAACCTCATAGACTTTTGTCCTAGATATCCCCCTACCAAGCCATCAAAATCTTTTTTTAAAATGATTATTTCCAAATAGATTTTTGCTATGTATTCAATATATATTTGTTAAGTGATTTGAATATATTCAAGCGATTTGCCTTCTTGCTTATTAAATAGTTGACATTCTATTACAATAAGGATGAAAAATAAAATCTTTCTTCCATTCTTGTAGAAAGGTAGGTATCAGATAGAAAAGTACAGTAAGTTAAGTAAATATGGTGCAGTTTCAGTGATTGGAGCTAAAATATCATCACTGATGATTCAATGTCAGCTGGGTAGGAGGTTTCTAGCAGGTCTGTTTTTGGCCTTGTGTTGGTTAACATGTGCACTTGTGACTTGAATAAAATGAATAAAAGCATAGATAGAATGCTTATTAAATATGAAGATAAGACAAATCTGGGATCGATTACAACACACTGGATTAGATGAAAGATACAAAAATATTATTAGGCTTAAAATCCTGGGGCTAAATCTGAAAAGATGAAATGTAATTCAGATAAATGTGAATCCTTACACTTGGGTTTAAAAAATAAGCTTTTAAAGTAAAATATGGAGTAGGAAGAATTAGCTTTGTTTTTTTTTCCCCGAAAAATGAAAAAAAAATCTAGGTGTTTTAGTGAACAAGCAACAAGTCTAGATTAGCATTATAATACATGTGTCAGAAAAGCTAATGGAATGATAGAGAAGCTTGATGTCCACAGCTAAAGAAATGGTAGACCTGCAGAATTCTGCTTTGGTCATATTGTATAGTAAAGTATTGCATTTAGTTCTGTGTATCATAGTTTAATAAATACTTTGATAAATTGGAGATTAGGAAGGAGTGAGATATGCATCTAGACTCAGATCCATGAGAGATGATGAAGGTTCTCAGGTTTTGAACATGAGAAGATAATTTGAAAGACTTAGAGATGTGTAACTTGGAGAAGAGAAAACAGGTGATATGGGGATGGATGTTATCTGTCTTCACATAACACAAAGAAAGGCTAGAGATTAGGTTTCTGAAAGTAAAAGCTGCAAAGAGGCTGATTTATTTATTTTTTCTTTCCTTTTCAGAATTTATTTATTTTTAGTTTTCAACATTCATTTCCACAAGATTTTGATTTCCAATTTTTCTCCCCTCCAACCCCCACTCCACGATGGCAAGTATACTGATTACTCCTTCCCCCAGTCTTCCCTCTCATATATCCAACCTATCCCTTCCCTTTCCCCCTTCTCCCTTACTTTCTTGAAGGGGAAGATGAATTTCTATATCCCATTGCCTGTATATCTTATTTCCTGGTTGCATGTAACACCATTAAAAAAATTGTTATTTACTTTGTGTTCCAGATTCTCTCCCTTCTTCACTCCTCACCCACCTGGGAAGACAAGCAATTCAATATAGGTTATACATATGTAATTATACAAAACATTTCCATAGTAGTCATGCTGTCAAAGACTATTTCCTTTCATCTTATTCCCCCCTCATTTATTCAGTTTTCTCCTTTTCTCCTATCCCTTTTTGAAAGTGTTTGCTTCTGACTACCCCTTTCTTCAATCTGCGTTCTTCTATTGTTGCCCCCTCCCTGCCCCTTATCCCTTTCCCTCCTACTTTCCTGTAGGGTAAAACACCTAATTGAGTGTGTATGTTGTTCCCTCCTTATGTCAGATCCAATGAGAGTAAGGTTGACAAAGAAGCTGATTTAAAATGAGAATTAGCAACCTAGATAGGGGAAAGTAGGGAGTTCTCTCCAACTCTCCATCATGTAGATGGCATTCCAGCTGATTGTACAGGTTGGACTCTACATTAACTTTACAGCCTTTAAATGGTAAAAACAAAACAAGTCACCAAGTTTGTAAAGTGATTGCAGATTAACAGATGCATTATGTCTTCCCTAAGACAATGGCTTTCACTGAAAGATCTTGAAGTAGTTTACCAAAGAAAAATAATAAATGATGGCATCAAATATGTTTTCAAAAGTTGCAGTAGAATTTAAATAGTGGTTTGTTTGAAGCCTACTGTATATGACATTCCAACTCCTATCCTCATATAAAGCTATAATATATGCTATAATGCTATATATAAGGTTATAATGCTCCTTCTTCTCACCTTTACCTCTTGGAATTGCCAGTTTTCCTCGATGCCCAGTTCTTGCAGTTGTTAGTGGGCCACTCCTTGCAGTCATTTCATATTTATTTTGGAAATATTCTCATTTATTTCTCTTTCAACATATTGTGTCCCTCTCTACACCAGTGAACTGAATATAATCTCCTTGAAGAATTTTCCCCCTCTTGTCTTAGTGTCCTAATCATTTAACACAACATTTACTAGGTGCTCAGTTACTATGTGGAGTAAAGAATAGAGAGCTAGACTTGGAGACTGGAAGACTTGAGTTTAAATCTGACCTCACACACTTACTAGCTTTGTGGCCTTGGGTAAGTAATTTCAATATGTGTTAGCTCCAGCATCCTCATCTTTATAAAAATGAATATAATAATAGTACCTACCCCCCAAGACTGCTGTGAAGATCAAGTAAGAAAATATTTGTAAAGCACTTTGTAAATCTTCATGTGCTATGTGAGCACTAATTGTTTTTGTTAATGCTAACGGATAACTGTGACTTATTGATGTAAGAACTAGGCTTCTGTGACCACAAGGGGAATTTTTCTTGTTCTAGATGTTATTATTTTACTGTACCCCTTTACTTTTTCCTTCTGCCCTTTCTTTTTCATGCTTTTTTATCCTTTTAAAACCTTTTCTCTTTCTTGCTTTGACTTCTTTCATTGAATGGATGAGTAAATGAAAGAAGTATTATAACAGCAATCAGTTTAGCAGATACTTAGCACTTAGTAACTTTCCCTAAGTTACTAAGTGCTAAGTATCTGCTAAACTGATTGCTGTTATAAGCATTAAAATGCTTATTATATGCAAATCTGGGGATAAAAATAAAAAAAATAAAATAGTTCTTGCTCTCAAGAAACTTACATTCTAATGGAGAAAAAATATATATTATGAAAAGTTTCAGTTGCAAGTTAGATGGAAAAGTCCCATTGTCCCTAGGGAGTAACTTCAAATGTTTTTAATTTCACTACTGACAAAATCAGTTAGAAACAATGGCCAGGCTGTACCTCCACAGGGAATTTCAGGATGATGGCTGAGGGCAATGTGCTGGAAACAATGCTTTTCTCAAGGGTCTTGGGCTCACAATCTTTCTCAGAGCTTTCTTAGTCAGGAGATTCTATGGGGAATACATTCTACTGGGGAAAACAATAAAGAAACATATAAATACATGCACAATGTACTCTCTCTATTTAAATGAATCTATGATATTACCAATTCCAAAGTCCTTTCAAATTACAGAGATTATAATGTAAGCATGCCTCCCAATCCTGTGTGATTCTCATCCACATTCTCCTGAAAGTGTGTTACATGGGGTTCACCCACTATATACCTGGCATCTCTTGCTTTCTCTTAACATCTCAAGTATACACACTGCCTGTATGTCTGTCAAGTCTTACTTGAAAAGAATGGGCTTAAATTTAAAGTAGTATGTACAAAACATGTTCACTTCTGCAAAAACTGTCCCCAACAGACTAAGGGACTTTCTTGCTAGCAGGACACACCACTTGGGTTACTCTCCACCTCCTTTTTCATCTTAATCCAACTCATAGCCCACCTTTGTGGTATTTGATATGCTATTTACACACATATGTGTACATATACATATATATGTACATACATGTTAAAATCTAGGTAACGGACATTCTTTATCAGTTTAATGTTTCATGTATTGATGGATAGACTAAGCTTCTTTGGGCAATTACAGAGAAAGCCTCTTTCCAGGAGGCTCTATAAACTACAGAGTAAATAAAAGGGAAAAAACCCACATAAATATATGCAAACTATTTACAGGATAAATACAAGGGAACTTGAGGGTAGAGTGGCAGCTGTTAGCAAGATTAGAGGTAATGTAAAAGATCAATGTAAACCAGCACTTTGGAAGAATTAGACTAAGGAGAACTTAGATATTAGAATGATACCTATAAGAGAATAAGAGAACTAGTGTAAAGCATTTTGGGTAGATCATCTTTGTAGGATTGAAAGAAGACATGGAAAAGAATCACACAGGATACTAAATCAAGATGGTAGAACAGGAGATTGTGGTATAGTACTGCTCCCCTCCCAAATTCTCTAATAATAAATGAAGAAGAACCACAGACAGAGCAGTAACTAGGAAATTGCTACATGGTGCAGTGAATAGAGAGCAAAAATTGAAGTAAGGAAAACCTGAGATTGAATCTTTTTTTCCTTTTTTTAATATAATTCTTTCTTTATTGACTTGATTGTTTACTTTTAGGTTACAAGATTCTGTTAGTTGCAGATTTTTCTCCCCTTCCTTCCCATCCCCTACACCCCTTCCCCACCATGGTGACATACAATCACGTATGGAATCTGCAAACTCCTTCACATTGTACAATAGTCTGGTTGTATAGGTGTTATAGGCAATGGAGTGAACAATGAGAAAAGAGAAACAAAAGCCAAGCATCGAAAAGAATCATAGCATGCATTGCTTCAGTCTCCCTTTAAATTCTGATCTTTCTGGATCTTTCCCTGAGATTGAATCTTGACTTAGATCCTTACTAGCTGTGTGACCCTGGGCAAGTCATTTAACATGTCTGTTCCTGCTTCTGAAGTTGTACTAGATGGCCTGTAAGATGTCTTCTAGCTCTCAGTTTCTGATCCTGTGATTTGAGCACTGGACAGGAGGCATCATTCCAAGGCCTGCCTCTAGTATCTACTCATCTGTGAAACAGGGATGATCATATTTGCAGTACTGACCTCTTGGTACTCCTGTGAAACATGCACTTTGTAAACCTTACACCATCATGGAAGTGGGTGAAGTTGGGACCCTCTGAACACAACTTTAAGATTAGAAAAAAAGAATATGAAATTTGACTTATCCTTGGAATTCCGGGGGTGGGTAGGGGAATGGTGGAAATTGTTTTTTATAAAAGAAATCTACAATAATGACAATGCCAATGCAGAAATTCGTGACACTGGTCATTTATTTTATTATTTAAAAAAATGTTTGCACACAAATGCATATATGTAGAAACACCCATACACACATGTGTATGTGTGCATATATGTGTACATAATATATGCACATGCACCTATATCTATATATACCATAATATTCCTATATACATATACACAAAATATGTACATACATATATCACACACACATATAATGCTTAGATTGCTTTCCTTTTGTATACTTACTATCCCTCCAATTCACTGAACTCTTAAGTTGAGTTATGAGAAGAAGCCTAATATATACCAAAAAAACCTAGGAGTGTTCTTGGGATAAAACCTTGTAAAGTTAATATGATCTTCTCCCAACAGGTGTTTTAGTAGACACAATTTCATAAATCATGCATTTCATTTCACTTAGTAGTGTGATTTCATGAAGAAAATTGTCACCTATTTGCCTTAAGTAAGTTAAACTAGATGCTGTCAAAGATCCCATCCGATGCTGAAATCCCCAAATTCTGTGCCTATTATCTATAATTTGACAATGGTCTAAACTTTAGCAATGTGTACTCCCACATCTATGCTCCCACATCTCCCATTCAGATGTCAGAACAAAACACAGATTTCCCATGGTCCCTGAGGATAAGCTACTTTCAAGGGTTAATCAGGAGTCAAGCCTCTCTCCTCTTCTCCTGTAGTTATAATCCAGCCTTTGTCCAGGGTGCCCTATACCAGAAGCTGGTATTTTGAGCTTTGTGAGAATGGATTGAGTATATTTAGTATAAATATACTCAGAGTAATTGTATAGCTCATATCAAGCAGGTCAGGATTACAGATTTAATTATAGTTTTTGGATATTGAAAGACTTTATACAATTATGATAAGTCCATGTAAAAGGTAAAATCATTTTCTCAATATGGAGCCACAAAGTGCACTGATCTGATGTCTCTTTCCATAGGTCTCATTTAATTTTGATGATAAAAAAAAATCCTTTCCCATTTCATCTCAGAGAAATGCACTAAGTCGGTGTTTTGACATATGGTACATCAGGTGTGAGAGGCAGTACTGTGTCCCCACTCTAACCCTTATTTCCAATCCCCCAGTTCCACTCCCATATTATCCCAGCTGATTTTTTAAAGCTGCAGAGTCTATTTATTCCTTCCCCTCAAGTCAACAAGAATTTATTTAATTTTCAGATTGATTCTCTCATTTATCTTTTTGTTTTAGAAATTTATTATTTATCTTAATTTTTTTCTTTTTGAATTTTGAGTTCCAAATTGTCTCCTTCCCTCTCACCCATCCCCTGCCCACATGGAAATCATGCAAACATATTTCCATATTAGCCATATTGAAAAGAAAGAAAGAAAGAAGAAAGGATGTAAAGAAAGAAAGAAAAAGGAAGGAAGATAAAATTCGATTTCAATTTGCACTTAGAAGTCATTATTTCTCCCTTTGGAGGTGGCTGACATTATTTCTGAATCCTTTGGAATTATCTTGGATAATTGCATTGATCAGAATAATTAAGTCTTTCACAGCTGATCATCATCACAACACTGCTGTTACTCATCACAATGATCTGGCTCGTCTCACTTCACTTTACAATAGTTCACATAGGTGTTGGTATCTTTTCCCCCTGAAACAACTTCTGCCTTCTCATTTCTTATGGCATGATAAAATTCTATCACAATCATGTGGTATCACTTGTTCAGTCATTTCCAAATTGATGAGCATTCCTTTAATTTTCAATTCTTTGCCACCACACACACACACACACACACACACACACACACACGCACGCACACACACACACACACAGAAAATGACAACCCCAAACTGTTGTACATACAGGTCCTTTTCCTTTTTCTTTGATCTCTTTATGGTATAGACCTAGTAGTGGCATTGCTAGATCAAAGGGAATGAATAGTTTATTTCTTTTTCTTTTTTATTGACTGTTTACTTTTAGTTTACAAGATTCAGTTCCAGAATCACCTGAGTTTCAGATTTTTCTCTCCTTCCTCCCCACCCTCTCACCCCCGCCATGGTGGCATACAATCATATATAGGATCTGCAAACTCTTTCACATTGTACAGTAGTCTGGTTGTATAGGTGTTGTAGCCAATGGAGTGAACAATGAGAAAAGAGAAAGAAAAACCAAACATAGACAAGAATGATAGCATGCATTGCTTCAGTCTCCATTTAAACTCTGGTTTTTCTGGATCTTTCTCTGAATATAGACATCTTCCATCCTGAGACTTGCAGAGTTGTCTTTTAACTGTGCGTTGCTGAGAAGAGTCCAGTTTTTCAAAGTTGGTCATCACACATATGATGTACTGTGACTGTGTACAAATTTTTCCTGGTTCTGCTTTTCTCACTTAGCATCAATTCGTATAAGTCTCTCCAGGAAATTATGAAGTCCATCTCCTTCCCATTTCTTATAGCACAATAGTAATCTATCACATTCATATACCAAAACTTGTTCAACCATTCTCCAATTGATGGGCATCCCCTAAGTTTCCAGGTTTTTGCCACAACAAAGAGAGCTGCAAGAAATATTTTTGTACATATGGGACCTTTTCCCACTTCTATGATCTCTTTGGGATACAACCCCAAAAGTGGTATTACTGGTTCAAAGGGTATGAAATTATTTATAGCCCTTTGGGCATAGTTCCATATTGCCCTCCAGAATGGTTGTATGAGTTCACAGCTCCACCAACAATGAATTAGACTTCCAATTTTTCCACATCCTCTCTAGCACTTGTCATTTTCCTGTTTTGACATCTTAGCCAATTTGACTGGTGAAATGTGGTACCTCAAAGTTGTTTTGACTTGCATTTCATGAATCAATAGTGATTTAGAGCATTTTTTCATATGCCTAAAGATATCTTTAATTTCGACCTCTAAATTGCCTGTTCATATCCTTTGACCACTTATCAATTGGGGAATGACTGTCATTCTTGTAAATTTCATTTGATTCCCTGTATATTAGAAATGAGGCCTTTATCAGAGACACTGGTTGTAAATATTCTTTCCCAGTTTCCCACTTCCCTCTTAACCTTGGTTACATTGGCTTTGTTTGTACAGAAACTTTTCAATTTGATGTAATCAAGATTGTCTATTTTGCATTTTATAATGCTCTCCAACTCTTCTTTGGCCATAAAGTCTTCCCTGCTCCATAAATCTGACAGGTAAACTATTCCTTGCTTCTCCAGATTATTTACAGTTCAGCCTTTATATCCAGATCGTGCATCCATTTAGACTTGACTTTGGCATATGACATTAGATGGGCATGCATAGTTTAAATAGCACTTTGGGCATAGTTCCAGATTATTTTTCAGAATGGTTACACCAGTTCACAACTCAACCAGTATTGATGAGTGTACCTATTTTATCTCATCCCCTCTAGAATTAGTCATTTATGATAAGTGTGAGGTGGCACCTCAGAGTTATTTTGGTTTTCATTTCTCTAATCAATAGTGATTTATTTTAGAGCACGTGATCATAGGTAACATTGATGTCATAGTCTGAAAACTGCATGTTTGTATCCTTTGACCACTTATCATGTGGGGAATGGATCTTATTTGTATAAATTCGATTCAGTTTTCTATATATTCAACAAATGAGGCCTCTGTCACAGAAACTTGTTTTAATATTTTATATATGTCATCATTGTTTAGGGTACCTTTTTAGCAAAATATAGTTTTCACAAATGACTCTTTTAACTAGGTCAATTTTTACTTTTGCTTTGTCTGAGATATGAATTGCTGCTACTCCTGACTTTTTTTAAACCTCAGCTGAAACATAGCTTCTGTCCTAGCCCATCATTTAAACTCTGTATGTCTTTCTTTTTCAAATGTCTCTCTTGTAACCAGCATATTGTTGAATTTGAGTTTCTAATCCATGTGGCTTCCTGCCTCCATTTTATGGATGAGCTCATCCCATTCACCTTGTGAATTATGATTATTAACTCTCTCTCTCTGTCTCTCTGTCTCTCTGTCTCTGTCTCTGTCTCTCTCCCTCTCATCTTGACCCTGCTGTTGACGCACTGTGTGTGGGCCCTACCTGGTGTCACATACCTCTCCTACTGACCACCAATTTGTTTTAGGCTTGAAAAATGTCTTACTTTGATCTTTTCTTGGTTCTGTGGCTCCAAAATCTGTTTTGAGGAGTTATTTTAATGTTGTTTGAAGGAGCATATTGGGAGAGTTCAGCTGGTTTGCTGTCTCTATTCTACCATCTTGGGTCTACCCCAGAGAGTCTCTTTGTTGAAAAACATTTCTAAGGTCAAAGTTGCCCAACCTTGCTAATTTTGCTTTCCTGCAAGGGAGGAGACATACAGCTATCTATGATTTCATCAATAGAGGCAGAAAAAGCCTTTGGAAAAACATAACACCCATTACTGTTAAAAGCACTAGAAAACATAGGAATAAAAGGAACCTTTCTTAAAATGATAAGTAGTATCTATCCAAAACCAAGAGCAGGCATAACTTGTATTGGGAATAAACTTGAAGCCCTGCCAATAAGATCAGGAGTGAAGCAATGATGCCCATCATCGCCATTGTTATTCAATATTGTGCTTGAAATACTAACTACAGAAGTAAGACAAGAAAAAGAAATTTAAGGAATAAAAAAAGACAATGACAAAACAGAATTATCACTCTTTGCAGATGATATGATGATATACTTAGAGAACTCTACAGAATAAAACAAACAAACAAACAAACAAAAAACAAGTACCTGAAAATTCAGCAGAACTATAGGATAAAAAATAAACCCATTAATCAGGGTACTATCTACAACCAACAAAACCCATGAGCAAGAGAAATTATATTTAAAAAAACCCTGCCAACAATATAAAATACTTGGAGTCTACTTGTCAAGAGAAATCCAGGGATTATATTATCACTGTTATAAAGCACTTTTCACAAAAATAAAGGCAGATCTAAAAAATTGGAGAAGTATTAATTGCTTATGGATAAGCCAAACCAATGTAATAAAAATGACAATTCTAGCTTAGTTAATTTACTTATTCAGTCCCATGACTGAGACTGATTTTTGTCAATTTACTGTTTGCTAAACTCCTATGATTCCATATTATCTAGAAATAATATTAATTCCTCTTTTTCAGATTTAAACCTTCACATTTGACCCCTTCCTACCTTTCCAGGTTTCCTATTTACTATTCCACACATACTCCTCCATCTCCCATCTCAGTCTTTCCACTGGTTGTCCCCCATGCCTCCAATGTGTCCCTCCTTACCTCAGCTTCCTAGAAACCCTGGTTCCATTTAAGGCAACTCTACCATCACCTTCTACATGAAGTCTTTTCTGATCCTCCCAACTGCTAGTGTCCACTTTACAAAATCTAAGACATTATTTTTTTTTTAGCGTAACTTGTATTGCCATGGAGATGTACACTCAGACACACTGATTAGTGAAGTTTTTAGCTTCTGGGAAGGACTCCAGAAAGATTTTTGGGAAAGATACAGAAAGAATTGAGTCAGTTCAGGTATTTGGAATTCACCCTCCATCTTGGGACAATGTTCCATGTGAATAGGTGATGTTGTGTGATGTTTCTCTTCCTGAGATTGTGATAAGACTTTGCCTGTGTTGCTGTGCATTAGTAATGGAAGTATTGCTATGTTGAATATTACTTTGATGAGAGTATCAATTGGTGAGTCTTCTCCTGCACTGAACAAATCTAACTAACTGAGGAATGCCTCTGAGTTCTCAGTATCCCTCAATACCCATGAGGGGGAGGACGTTATCCTAAGGAAAAAACAATTTCTTCTACAGTTAGGTGCTCTTGGCATGAGCTTGGTGTATTTATGCACTGTTCTTCTCTACCTTTCCTCTCTTGTTCTTTCATTGCTATCTTTTATCCCTCTCATTCAAATAAAGAGAACAACTGTCTGATTATTCTTATTACTTAGGTAATATAAACAATGCAGATTGAGGTTTAGGGAAAGGTGCCAATTTAGGTAGAAGAGGAATGGGGTAGCAATAGTCATTTCCACTGGAAACTGTAAACAGGATGGAAATACTTTGAAATAGAATTCCAAAAACAAATTGTTGATAAGCAGAAGAAATACTAATAGCCTGAAATGAATCTAAAGCCCATAAACATAGTAGAATAAATTGAGGGAGCCAATGAAAATAGGAAAGGACTCCTAATGCTGATAGATAGAATGTTGGGCCTGGATTCAAGAAGACCTGAATTTGAATCTAGACTTGCTAGCTGTGTGACCCTGGGTGACTCACTTAATCTCTATTTGCCTGTTTTCTTAACTGCAGATAGAGATAATAATGCCTCTCTCTCCAAGGGCTGTTTTGAGAATAGAATGAGATACGTGTAAAAAACACTTGGCATAGTGACTGGCACATAGTAGGTCCTACAGAAATGTTTACTCCTTTCTCCTCTTCCCCCACCCCTACTATGTTAGTGATGTAATTGTTGGTCCTTTGCCCTGGGTTACTTATTCTCTGTCTCGTTTAGGGCAGTAGAACATGAATAGATAGCTCTCTATCATACCCTCCAATTTATCTGTAGGTAAATATTCATATAGAAGGGCATACCACACAGCTTGCCTTGATCTTTGTCAATAAGTCTTTCAACAATCATTTGAGGGGTGATGCTTCACTTTTGCCTGGCAGATAATATAAATACTTCCTGATTGAATGATGGCCTTCCAACTTTAAATTCTATGATTCTATAAATAACAATTACATTTCCTAATCCATGGAACATCTTTGTTTGAATATTTAATGGATGGCTTTAATTGAACTCTTATAGAGAATGAGAAGCTGAGTCCAAACCACAACCAAGAACTTTAGGTCAGCAAGAGGTCTTTGAGATCATTTGGGTCAACACTACCCTCCTTTGGCAGAGGAAGAAAAGGAGGCCCAGAGAGGGTAAACTAATTACCAAGGGCACAAGAAGTTAGTTGCAGAGCCAGGGCTAAGATATGACTCTCCCTCATGTGTGATTCCCAGCCCAGTTCCATTAAAGCAGATAATCATTTGGGCAGTCTTGACTGAGGTACCAGATTTGAAAATAATCTGCAAAGTAAATTTTGCTATTATATTTTGAACATATAGAACCTCTGACAGTTAGAAATTCAAGATGGGAAGAATTCTGTGCTCATTTGGAGTCACATTAGTAACTTGGCCAGGAGACCTATGATGTATCAGAATTTTTCTGATTGTAAAATGTAATTAGAATTTTTGTTGGCTTATTATTAAATCTTTGTTTATACGTCTATAAAATGTGAATGCTAATACTTGAACTGTTACCTTAGAGAATTATTGAGGGGCAAATGTTATTGAACTGTAAGTGACTAATATTACTATTTCTGGAGAAACTAGTAGTACTTTATTATTTGGATGCTGAATTACATCTAGTCTAAAAGAAAAACAGATCTACCAGAATATATCAGAAGAGCAGGATGTTGGTATTCTAAGGTTGCCAAAGAATGAGGCAAAAAGCCATGTGCTAATTATGTTAGCCTAACAACAGACAGATGGGTGGTCACTGGGCAGATTGGATTCCACTGTTCTTCCCTTGACCTAGCTAACATGAATTTGCTGAAGCCTTTCAAAAATACATTTTAGTGATCTCCACCTGTTTATTAGGTGTCTAGCTAATTGTACTGGTAAAAAAATGCACATCTATCAATTACTTTTTAAAAATATTAAATGAGAGAAAAAGATATTGTGACTAAGCAAAATTATAAGGATATTTCTTGTTTCCTCATTTAGTGTGTACTTTTGCACTTCATTTTATATGGAAATTTGCTTCCATCCTAGCCAAGGTAACCCCAATCCTTCTCCATTATGTGATCCCTTAATATCTTAATTTGTGGGACAGTAAAGTATATCTAGTAAAATATACATAGACACACATACATATCTGCTGGATTTTAATAGAGGAACTCCCCAAAGTGTTTCATATGTTTTTTTAATTAGGATATATAATTACTATTTATAGAATCATTGAATCAGTATCATAGAATTAAAATTTGGAAGAGTCCTCAAAAGCTTATGCAAATAAGCACAGAGCTTTCACTCTCCAATTGGTAGCAGGAATTTTGAGTGAGCATTATTTAAATAAATATGTTCCCTCTCATTCCCCCAAATGCACAGCTTGACCCATGCTGAAATGTCTATTTCCAAATAATTTATGCTGCATAGTATTGTTAGTTATGTTATTTTCCACTCTCTCCAGAGAAAGATGTTCAAATGGATTGTTTACATTGTAGATTCATTTCCTGGAGGGGAAGGACAGCCTGCTTGACTCATTTGACCAGCATAGAACACAGCACTTTGGATCTTCTAACACATGGTTTTCCTCAAAGAGCTCAATCAATATTTTTGACTGGCCAGTGATGCTGCTGCTGATAAAAAAAATGACAATGACATTGTCAGATAATAAATAATAAAATAAAATGACAAAAAAATCATGACAATAATGATGATAGATAGCTATGTTCTGCCATGAGCAAAGAGAGTTGAGATCATGCCAACTCTAAGGAGGAAGAGAGATGTGGACTTTGGCAATAAATTGTGAAGAAAGCAATAAAATTCATATAACTACACATATGGACTCATCCACCCTGTCACAACTTATATAAAATTACAAGCCTCCTACCTGTAATTTTATTTACCAAATCTTTTCAATTCATAGTTTGGACAAAGGTTCCAAGCTTCCTATGTTTTCTTCTTTAGTGAGGTTAACACTAATCTGCTGAGATGTTTCCTTGTCAAAGATGGTTGTTCAGTCATTTTTTCAATTATGTCTGATTCTCTGTGACCCCATTTGGGGTTTTCTTGGCAAAGAAACTGGAGTGATTTATCATTTCATTCTTCAGTTCATTTTACAGATGAGGAAATTGAGGTAAACAATGTTAGGTGATTTGCCCAGGGTCACATAACTAGTAAATGTTGAAAGCCAGATTACAACTCAAAAGGTGAGTCTTCCTGACTCCAGTCCCAGCACTGTACTACTTAGCTCTCCCTCTCAAAGATGGGGCACAAGCCCAATTTGATCTTTGGGTTTCTTTAATTTCAGGCTATGAATTGAGGATTGTGACATATTTCTATCTTGCTGGAACAAAGTGTGTGGTGCTTTTTGTTGTGCAAGTGAGTTAACCAGGCACAACTTCTCCCCTCTAGAAAGTGAATCAGCAAGGTGAAACATCCAGGTATTGAATATAGAGGTGATGGAGAAAGAGAATACAAGAACACAGCCCTATTCAAACTTAGGAAAAAAATTTGCTAACTTTCTCAAGTCTATGGGTGGAAACATAAAACTGACAATTAGTGTGTTCCATGAATTATGTGAAAAATAAAATTATTTCAGCATGTGAAGCCATGTATCAGAAGGGTGAGGCATGTTTTGAGTTTTTAAGATTTTAAATAAGGTGCATACATAATTCCTGCTACCAGTTAGAGTGTGGAAGTTTATTTTTATTATCTTTGTTATCTCTACAGTGGATACTTAATTAGGTAAAGTAACTAATTAAGTAAAGTGGTCACATTTGGGGGATGATACCCCTCTTTCCTACTCAGTTTGGATATGTACTGCCTTATTAAAAAAGCAATTGATCTGAAATAATAGAAAGCAATCTTGTAGTTTATCCTGGGAGTTTATCCTGTAAAATTAAAATTCAGTCAAAAGACCACACTTAAGGACCTAGAAGACCACTTGTGGTCTTGAGTCTGCAGGTTCCCCACCCCTGCATCCTACTTAGAATTCTATTAAAATAAAGGAACTTTTATTCATATGTTCAGGTTTATTTACAAGTGAGCATCAAAATACCAATGTGAATTCACAAATATCAATGCTTCAAGGTAAGTTCTTTGACATGATATATTCTTTTAGATCTAATGAAAAGGGTGGATTTCTCAATTTAATATTTGATTAATGAAAACCATTGAGTGCTTCTATAGATTTTTCATCTGCTTAAATCCATAAAGTCCAACAGGTCAGCAAACAGAAATACTTCAGTTTTTAAAAGAAAGGGGGACTTAACCATGGAAGCCATTATATCGAGCAATAACTTTAGACTATCATTAAGAAAGTAAAAATATGGGACTTGAGGGAGATATGGCTGTTGCAACTTACCCCAAGCTTTGTGGCTTGGGGCCTGAAAACAAAGAACACCAAATCATTGGCAAAGGGCACCAAAATTTTGAGAATAATTTTGGCACTTAGGGCACTGTAGAAAATAGGCTTTGAGCCCTTTGTAAGTCTGGAAGTCATGGATAGCCCTCACTCTCCCAATTTGGATATGACTGTGGACTTTAAAATGTTTTGATTCCTTTGTGTCAAGACCTGGCATATGCCCTTTAAAAAATTGGTAATTCCCACTACTGAGTTGCCTGTAGCAATGCAAGATCTTCAGATTCTGTTCATGATATTTGCCAGTAAGATCTCCATCTTGGAACACCTCTCCCTTCTTGTTGCCTACTCTTTTTGTGAAGTACTTTGCTTTTCTTGTGTTGCTTAGCTCCTGGGTAGCTGCTACTTGCTCTTGAAGTATTCTAAGATAGTGATTTTAGAGCTAGTCTCTTGAGCACATTTATAATGTTGCCCCCTTTCTTTAGCAACCAATCCCAGGAAATAAAAAGAGTACTGACTTTGGAATCAGAGAACCTGAGTTCACATCCAACCTAACTCCTACTACTTCTGTGACCTTGGTTAGCCACTTACTTTCCTGGGACCTCAGTTCATTCATCTGTAAAATTAGAGAGTAAAAATAGACGGCCTTTGTGATCCTTCCCAGAACTGGATCTATGATCCTATAATCCTTTGCTTATGGAATGAAATATTTCAGAAGGATTGAATCATTCAAGCATTTATTAAGAACTTACTATGTTTCAGGTGCTGTGCTCATTTAAGGGTACAGATATAGGTCAAAGAGTCTTCACCCCTAAAGAGCTTCATTTTGATTGGTTATAAAACATTTTTTCCCTCTCTTTGGATCTATTATACATGAAAGGTAGGCACAGTCTGAGGTAATGGGTAATATTATGATGTTCTTGTTGAAATGTCAAGAAAATCTAAATTTAAATATCTCTTTTGATAACAAATTGGAGATCCTCATCAAGTCACCCTCTCTGTGCCTCAAGAAACTCCCTAGGACTTGTATCCTATAAGACTATATTGAATAAACTTGTTGCAATCACAAATTATATTCAGTGTCAACAGAAAAGTTAGGGATATAATAGCCCAGGTTCTTTGTTTCTACATTTTTATCAAGGGCTTTGTGTCATTTAATATTCAATCATTCTGGAGAACAATTTGGATTTGTGCTAAGAAAATGATTAAAAGATTCATATTTTTGGGATAGAGAGGTGACTTTAAAGCCCTAAAGAAGTCAAAGATAGAATGAAAAGTGGGATATATATGCCAAAAAATCATTGTACATGAATACAATGAAGTATGATTACACTGTTAGAAATAATGAATCAGAATTCAGAGAAACTTGGAGGACAAATATGAACTGATGCAATGTAAACAAAAGTAGGAAAATAGCACATATAATGATTGCAAAAATGGAAAGGACAAAAAAAGAAATGGAATATTTTGAATAATGGAATAATGGAAAATTATTATAATCAAACCAGGGTCTAAGGAAGAGAGGATACTCTCTTCTTTGCAGAGGTAAGGAGCTGAGGCTGAGAACAGCCACATAGTATCTTTAGCAACCACAGAAGCCATAAACCAAGCTTCTGTAATTAACAAAAGGCAGGAATGGAGAAAAAAAATTATAAACCAATTTCTCTCATGAATATAGATGCAAAAAATTTTAAATAAAACATTAGCAAAAAAGACTACTGCATCTTATCACAAGAATATTACTCTTTGCTCAGGTAGGATTTATTCCAGGAATGCAAGGATGGTTCAATATTAGGAAAACTATCAGTATAATTGATCATATCAACAATAAAACTAGTAAAAACAATGTGATTATTAAGAGAAGAAGAGAAGAAAAATCAGATTAGGCAAAAAAGAGACTAAGCTATCACTCTTTGCAGATGATATGATGATATACTTGGAGAATCCTAGAGAATCAAGTAAAAAACTACTTGAGATAATAAATAAATTTAGTGAAATTGCAGCATATAAAATAAACCCACATAAATCCTTGGCATTCCTATATATTTCTAATGAAATCCAACAACAAGAAATAGATAGAGAAATCTCATTTAGAGTTACTGTAGACATTATAAAACGTTTGGGAATCTACCTGCTAAAGCAAACCCAGGACCTTCATGAAGACAACTACCAAACACTTATCACACAAATAAAGTCAGATCTAAATAATTGGGAAAACATCAGTTGCTCATGGCTAGGTCAAGCTAATATAATAAAAATGACAATTTTACCTAAATTATTTTACATATTTAGTGCCATATCAATCAATCTACCAAAAATTACTTTATAGAGCTAGAAAAAATAGCAACAACATTCATCTGGAATAAGAAAAGGTCCAGAATATCAAGGGAATTAATGAAAATAAATGCTAGGGAAGGAAGCCTAGCTGTACCAGATTTTAGTCTGTATTATAAAGCAGCAGTCATCAAAACTGTGTGGTACTGGCTGAGGAATAGAATAGTGGATCAGTGGAATAGATTTAGTACACATGACACAGCAGTCAATGACTATAGTAATCTACTGTTTGATAAACCCAAAGACCCCAGCTTCTGGAATAAGAACTCACTATTTGACAAAAATTGCTAAGAAAACTGGAAAACAGTGTGGAAGAAACTGGATATAGAGCAATATCTTACTTAATTTACAAAATCAAGTCTAAATGGCTACATGATCCAGGTATAAATGCTGATACTGTAAGCAATCTGGGAGAAAAAGGAATAGTTTACCTGTCATTTATAGAGAAGGGAAGATTTTATGACCAAATGAGTTAGAGAGCATTATGAAATGCAAAATGGATAATTCTGATTACATCAAATTGAAAAGTTTTTATACAAAAAAAAGCAACTTAACCAAGATTAGGAGGGAAGTGGAAAATTGGGAAAGAATTTTTATAATGAGTGTCTCTGATAAAGGCCTCATTTCTAACATACACAGAGTTGAGTCAAATCTATAAGAATACAATTCATTCCCCCAATTGATAAGTGGTCAAAGGATATGGATAGATAGTTTTTGGAGGAAGAAATTAAAGAAATTTATAAGCATATGAAAAATGCTCTAAATCATTTTTGATCAGAGAAATGCAAATCAAAACAACTCTGAGGTATCACATCTCAGTGGTCAGATTGGCTAAGATGACAAAACAGGAAAATGATAAATGCTGGAGAGGATGTCAAAAAAATTGGAACACTAATGCATTGTTGGTGGAGTTGTGAACTAATTCAACTATTCTGGAGAGCAATATGGAGCTATACCCAAAGGGCTATAAAAAAAGTGCACTCCCTTTGACTAAGCAATACCATTTCTGGGGCTGTATCCCAAAGAAATCACAGAAGTGAAGAAAAAGACCCATATGTTCAAAAATATTTATAGCAGCTCTTTTTGTGGTGGCAAAGAACTGGAAATCAAGGGGGTGCACATCAATTGGGGAATGGCTAAACAAGTTGTGGTATATGAATGTAATGGAATACTACTGTGCTATAAGAAATGAGGAGCAGACAGTCTTCATAATAACTTGGAGAGTCTTATATAAACTGACGCTGAATGAGGAGAGCAGAACCAGGAGAACTTTGTACACAGTTATAGACACATCGTATCTGTGATGACTAACCTTGATGGACTGGGCTCCTCTCAGCAAGGCAAGGTCATAAGACAACTCCAAAAGACTCATTATGGAAAGGGATGTATCCACATCCAGAGAAAGAACTACAGATTGGAGCAGACTATTTGCTCTCTCTTGTGTTTTGTTGAATCCCTTCTTTCTCATTGTTCAGCCTGTTGGTTATATCTTGTACAACATGACTATCATTTAACGTGAAGGTATTTGTAGAACCTATATTTGATCACATGCTGCTATGGAGAAAGGGGAGATGAGATGGAGGGGGAGAAAATTTGAAACTTAAGATATTGTTGAACTGAATATTGTAAACTAAAAGTAAATAAATAAATTAACATTTTTTAAAAAGTGGGATGGGGGGAGAACTCAGTAGCTACTTCTCCCTCTGGAATGAAACACTATATATTGTCAGAGTTGAGAGACAAGTTAATTTTACTTTACTGATTTTCAATTATTATTTATCACTATACATAGCTCTCAAGGGAGGGAAGAGGGAAAATTTCAGATAGGGTGATTTTTTTAAGACCAAATTCTCAGAGACTTTGTACCTTCAACCATTATTTATGAATACATGTACTAGTGTTAAATTTTTCAAAAGTTAGAGAAGGATCTGAGGTTTAAAATTTGTAGTTTGTTCAATCTTGAAGCCACCTTATAAAACATCAAGTTGCATACTCCCAAGTGCATAGATGAAGAAAAAGAGGCCTGGAGAGTGTCTTCTTCACAATCACGCAGATAGTGGCAAAGCTCTCTCATAAACTCCAGTCTCTTAACTCCGACTCTGCTGTTCAAATGCATGTTCTCCCAGCTAGCACATATTGGCAGTGCTTATAATTTGGGTTAGGACATTTTACTAAAAAAAAATGGTCTCAGCCTATGGTTTTATTGGTGTAGAGTACTGCTGATGAGAAATCCCCGTACTAATATTAATCAGAAACTGCTCCGCAGATGGAGTCTTGGAAAGTTCCTTGGGGCATGGGTATCCAGGAGTCAGCTACAACTGGCTCAACAGTGGATTGTTTCATTTTCAGGGTGAGCATTTATACTTTCAATATCACCAAATGTTACAAATCAGAGCCTGATTTATTTTTTTAATTGTCTAGATTTAAGAAACTGATAAAGCAAATTCTAATCTAGATAAATTTAATTAAATATTTAATCTAGATTTAATTTTAATCTAGATAAATTTAATTGAAAATTTAATCTAGATTAAATTGATCTCTGTATAAAGGTATATCTTAGATATATCCATATAGAGATATAGATATATATTCTCCATGAGAGCAGGTTATTAAACCTTTAACTACCACATTTCTGAGCTGGGGACACTGAGATATTAAATGACTTGCTGAGGGTCTCCCAGTAAGTATGGCTCAGAGGTAACTTTGGACCTCAGGATTCCCTGACTGAGGTTAATTCTTTACTGTCTACCTCTGTACTTTACTTATCATTTAGAAGTAATTTAATTCTTTAAAGGTACATTTGAAAACAAGCTGTTAGTAACAGATGCAGGGGCAGAAGGACACTGCTGGGATTGCAAATAGTGACAAGCTCCAGAGGCTTTGCCTGCATCTGGGATGGAGGAGAGAAACTATTTTAGCTACGTCTATACTGTCATCAGTGATGGTTTAGAGCTGTTAATCCAGTTTATATTTGCATGGCTAGTGGTAAAATGAATATGTGAGAAAGTGGAGAAATTTCAGCAAGGATTTTGGAGAGTTCTAGAAGCTCAGAAGTAGAGATTTGCCTTTCTTTCTCATTTCCCTCAGTGATTGCTCCATATAGGCCAGGATGCTGAGTCTATGGGACCTGTCTACATGTGGACCAATGGTTATGGGCTATGTTACTCTGGGGCCCAAAGAGAGTGTTCCCCAAAGAGTGGATGATGGAATAATCTTCAGCTGGGCCCAGAACTGTGTACAATATTTAGCATTTGAGTTCAATCCCCTTTCCTTCCAAAGATGGGGGCAGTGATAGACATCTTAATTTGACAGTGGGCTCATCTACATCTGTTGGATAGAAAGACAGTTGCTACACAGGAGACTTTTAAAACCAAAAGTCCTCTGAGAAAAATGCACTGAAGTCATGTGAATACAGATACCACAGATTCTGCCAGATAGACTTTTGGGTAACTACATCATTCCTCATGCCATTAGACCTTTGACTCCCTGATACTGAAGGCCCCAGGAAGTTGATGATCTAGGAGCAGAGGCTGAGAACAGCCACACAGTGTCTTTAGCAGCCTCAGAAATCACAGTAGCCAAGCCTCTATCATTAACAAAAAGCAGGGAAGGAACTCAATGAAGACTTCTCCCTCTGAAAGCTCAAATGGTCAATGGATGGGCTGAGCACAGTAGCTAATGGCTTCCCTAAACATTTCCAGGGGGATAATTCTGCTTTAATGATTTTGCTCAACTTTCCTCTTGCCTGGAGGTCATATCTAGAGTGACCTACATTAGCAACAAGGGGGACTCATTTGAGCTCTTTGCATGATTGGAGTCTGCAGTGTTGGGATTGTCTGTGAATTACCTAGTCCCTCTGATTGTCTCCCCTCTTTGGTTCACTGTGCTATGGATATGGGCTCTTTTAGTAATATTATCTTTTGCTTGGAAGAGTTATTCACTTTATAAGCTTTCAAAATATTAACCAGTCGCTGAAGGTTCTTTGAAGAAAAATATGACTGCTCGTGTAAACAATTAATGGCTGGTAAGCATGGCAGTGTATATTATGACAAACAACACATGCTTCATGATGCCAGCTGGTGTAATGATGTGATAATGTCTGACTCATTAACTCTGGCACACAGTTTACGATGCCCTTCCATGACAGGATTAATTGATTCACACATACATTAAAACAAAAATAACTAAGCTGAAATTCAGCTGGAAGCGTGGCTCCTCATTTGTCATAAACCCCATTGCTGGTAGATGCTAAGGAAGGCCTTGATGCTGCCTGGGTGAAGGTTTAACCTTTCCTTGGGTTCTGGATAGAGAAAAAAAGAAGAAATATTCGTCTTGAAGAAATGATCTCTTCTTAGGAATGCTTCATAGTAGAAGTTTGTGTTAGAGATGATTTTGTACAGGAAAATGTGATGTTAGTCTCAAAATTATTTAAAATACATTTAGTGGCTTTGTTAACTGAGGAGCCAAAGACCTGAAGACTTTAAGTTGCTTTGAAATTGAAAGAATGTGACATATTTTGTTTAGGGCCCTAGCTAATGCACAAATATTTCAAGTACAGTTTTAAGCTAGGATACTTATACAATACCCTTTACCTTCTTTCTCTTCTCAGCTACTAATAAATGCGTATTTTGAGTTTTGAGGATTGATCACCCTTGTAATTTGAACCCTGGCTAAGGCAACTATGGATATTGTCTATGAATTGAAAATGCAAAGAGAAGTCTTATTAAATTTGGAGGAAGCCTTATGTTTTTTAAAAAGATATCAATTATATAATATATATTTATTGACACTAAATAACAGTTACAAGGCAATTACTCCTAAGTAAATGTTTCTGGTTACCAATTGGGACTGTATGTATACAGTATTTAGCATGCCATTTGTGTCATGTAATAGAAATTGAGTACATATGTGGTCCTGTATACTTAAAGATAAAATTCTATTATAATTTTGTATTTCAACTCCCAAGTATTTCCAAAACAGAACACTCAGATGTGTAAATGAGATAATGAGGAAGATGATTCCTAGAAGGTGGAAGGGCTTATAAGCATAATTCAAATGAAGCAATTGACACATGAAATACCCTGAGAAATATGATGACACCAGAATGGGAAGATTGGTCAGTTCCATTTTTAGCATTTCCTCTTATTTTTTATTTTTAAGGAGGATAGGCTTCTACACTTTTAAATTCTCCTCAATTTCTCCTAAATTTTTCAAATTCCTTAAAATCAATATCTGGGATTCCCCTTTCCAACTGCTCACCCTACCTCTTTTCTCCCTTCCTTGTCCCTTTTCCTTTCTCTCTCCCTCTCCCCTTCCCCCTTCTTTCCCCTTCCCCTCCCTCCTCCCCCTTTCTCATCCCTTCACTCTATCCTTTCTCCTTCCTCTCTTCCCCGACCTAGACGATGCCTTGGTGGAGACTGCTGAGGAGGCCACGGAGCCTGCCAATGTGGACATTACGGGGCTGTGCCAGTACGTGTTCTCCAAAATGGCCACATACCTGACAGGAGGACTGACAGCCACCAGTGAAGATTATAAACCTCTGGAAAAAATAAACAAATTGACTAGCTTGTAGTATCTCGAAATGAAAGATATTGCAGTAGACATAAGTAGAAACCTAAAGGACTTAAACCAGAAATGTGCAGCACCTCATCCTTATCTGGATCAGATCACTTTCATTGAGGAGCAAGGAGCAGCTCTTGAGCAGGCAGCTTACAAATTGGCTACATATTCAAAGAAACTAGAAGCAAAGTACAAGAAGTTAGAGAGGCGATGAAAGGATTCTTTAGCACAAAGACTCTAACTACAAGAATGTTTTATAAGAAACATGTGCAATGGAACTTATCACTAGGCTTTGGTTCCTAAAAGGAAGAGGTGCTGCTGATCCAAGGAGATTCCCAGCCCCCACCTCAGGATGGATGTGTAACTGGCCACCCCGGTGTTTTCCTCAACCTGTACTCCTGGAAGCCCATCTTATCGTGTGCTTCCTTGTGTGCCCTGGATCGAGGCTCAGAAATCAGGATCAACACTGTCTGGAGTAGGTGCAGATGAGTGGCTCTCGGTTCCCTGTCTCCTCCCTTGCCCCCCACCCTGCTCCTTACCTGTTCTTAAGCTTAAATAATAAATGCCAGCATATGAAAAAAAACAATATCTGGACAGTTCCATAAATTCAAAACTCTTTAAACCATTTTATATGTTTTTTTCCTTATTCTGCTTAAATTTCACTTTTCTGTCCCATTACTATTTCAAAAATTTCTCCCACACAAGATGGATGTAGAAGGAATGGCAGCCTTAATGATTAGAATGGTGCCAAAGTGGAATGGGCTGCATCAAGAGATGGTGGGTCCTCCTTCCTTGGAAGTCAGATGACAGTAGAATTACCATCCCCTTGTTCCTGAAAGTCTTACTTCTCTTAATGTAGGCCAAAGCAGAGACTAGATGACTTATTATGTTATATCAAGGCTTCTTTTCAGGTTTAAGTTTAACTAGATGACCACTGAGGTTCCTTCCATCTCTCAAATTCTTGCATTCTGAGATTCTTAAATTCAATTAGTAAGGGAATTTATTGAATTTAAAAATAAACTATTCAAAGTTCTATATGTATATGTATACACATATATAATAGACTGGTAACAATTCATATCTGTCTTCATTTTAAAAATTAAATTAATTTCAGAGAATCACAGAATTTGAAAGGGACCTCTATAACTATTTAGTCCAACCAATATGAAAAAAAGGAATCCCCACTGTGATACCCAACAAGTGTTTTTCAACTCCTACTTGAATACTGCCAGAAAGGGAGAACCAACAACTTCTTAAGGCAACCATTCCACTTCTTGGCATCTCTAAGTGGTAGAAGGGTTTTCCTGACATCCAATCAAAATTTCCCTCTTTAAAACTTCCAGCTTGTACTTCTGCCCCCATCAGGCCATACAAAACAAGCCTGATTTCTTTCACACATGACAAGCCTTCACATCCTTTAAGGCAGTGATCCAATTTTCCTCAGTCTTCTCCAAATTATATAACTTAGTTCCTTCAACTAGTCCTCGAATGATAAGAATTAAGGGGTCCTTCTATTTGTCTTTTTTGGGATGCTCACCGACCATTTAGTATATTTAAAATTCAGCACCTGGCACTAAACACAATTTTCTAGATAAGGTCTAATGATGTAGACTTCTTAATAAAGCCTCAAATTAATTGAGCTTTTTTGTCTGTCCCACTCTCTTTCAGAGGAACTTCTACCTAACCTAACTTTCCCTTTCCTACGTTTATGAAGCTGATGTTTTTAAATCTAAGTGTAAGGCATTCCATTTCCCCCCCCCCCCATTGAATTTTATCTTGTTTGATTCAGTCCAATGCTGCTTCTCAACTTCACCATCCAATGTTCACTCTACCCCTGCCGGCTTTGTGTCCCCTACAAACCTGATGATCACATGTAGTATGTAATATATACCTTTATCCAAATCATCAATTTTAATTAAAAATTAACTGTTAAACAGCACAGGGCCAAGAGCAGATCCATTTGAACATTGGCATTTAAGCACTAATGACCCCCTGACCCACTAAAATTTTATAAAAATATTACCATCCTCTTAATTATATTATCACATAGTCCAGGGGTGTTAAACTTGAAGTCATCAAACACTCCATTGCTACTAGAACTAGATTAAAATGTCTTTAGGAAATGTTTTACAACGTGAATAAAAATGATAATCAATGTAATGTTACTTTGTGGTTTTCTCAGTCAACATGCTGCTGACATGGCTCCTTTTCTATTTTATTTTGAGATCACTTATGACTTCCTTATGACTTCATATTCTTCACAATAATCATATGACATACTTTATCAGAAAATTTGTTAATCTAGGTAAACTTTATCTACAGCATTTTTCTGGTTTACTCTTTTGATAATTGTTAAAAAGGGAAATAAAGTTAACTTGGCAGGAACTGTTCTTTAAAAATTTTTTTTTCCAACATTCACTTTTATAAGATTTTGAATTTCAATTTTTTTCTCCTTCTCTCCATCCCTGCCCCACTCCCCAAGACACCAAGTATTCTGATATAGATTATATGTGTACCATTACCTTAAACACATTTGCACATTAGTATTTCTAAAAGAAGAAACAGAACAAAATGGAAAAAACACAAGAAGGTAAAAGAATTAACAAGGTGAAAATCATTTGCTTCAATCTGCATTCAGACTCCATAGTTCTTTTCCTGGATCTAGATGTCCACCATAAGCTTTTTGGAGTTGTTTTTGTATGCAATTTGTCATTATATTGCTAAGAAGAGCCAAAGCTATCGAAGCTGATCAGGCAGGATGTATTCTTGATAAAGAAGGATAAAGCACTGGCTTGTAGTCAACAAAACCTGAGTTTGAATCCTGCTTCACATTCTTACTAACTACGTGACCATGGAGAAGTTGCTTAACTTCTGGGGGACTCAGATTCCTCACCTATAAAATGGGAATAATAATAGTACCTCTACCTCACAAAGTTTTGCTGAGAATCAAATGAAATAATATAGATAAACTGGGTTGCTAACTATATATATATAAACACGTTACATTATTATCATTATTATAAAGCCATATTCAGTCTAGATAAATTCTACTTCACTTTCTAGATACCCCCCAATCATCTTTAATGATCCAATCTAAAGTTTTTCTTAGGAATCAAGGTCTACCCCACTGGCCCATGGGCTCAGAGTCTGTTCTTTTGCCTTTTTTGAAAATCAGGACATTTGCCTTACTTCAATTTACTGGTAACTCTCCTGTGTCCCCCAATCTTTCAAATATTACTTACTATTGGAAGGGTTTGCATCTGCTTGCACATCTGCTCAGTAATCCCATCTGCTGCTCCTCTCAGCCTTTGATTCTGTTGAATATACTATAAAGTAGCCTCAACTAAAGCCAACCTCCTCTATCTCATTGTGCCATGATGGCAATCCTGATTCCTCGACACTAATACTAGTAGAGTAAAAACTATAGAAAGTCTTGTTAAATCAGAAATTTCCTAAGTATTTGTCTGTTGTCCAAGGGAAAATCTATGTATATTCTGGAATGTGGTCCCTCAGGAATAACGGCTCCTGTGCCATGGGTGGCCTGAAATCTCTGATGGTAAATGAAGTATTTAGTCTTTGATTTAAACACACAGACACATAGACACACAAACATATATAGGCACAGAGACATACAAGTACACACACATACACACACCCAAAACCTTGACTTATGAGAAAATATAAGTTTACCACATAATGAAAATGATTTTTTTCCTGTTTCCAGCCTTTTCTGGATTTCAACTACTGATTAATATTTGCCAAGATTATATTCTTCCTTTTCTAATCACGGTCATTAGACTTACTGTTAGGAGAAATGACCTAAATTTGTGGGAGCTCAAATCATGATTCTTACAGAATGGGAGCCTTATAATATTTTTAATGAATCTGGTTAAATTTTGCTATTGTCTGTGTTTTTAAGAAGTTAATGCTTTCAGTCGATGGAATTTAGAAAAAAACAATCAATACTTATACTAAGTGTACACTTTGTAAAGTAGATTCACATTAGATACTAAATAAGGTATTGACTTATTAACTTAAAAATTGGTATCTTTTCTTTTTATGTCATTTTCATTTCTGAACATATACTTTCACTTTCCCTGTCCAAAGAATTACCCCTTACATTAAAAAGGAAAAAATAACCCAACAAAAAGAAAGCTTTTAAAAAGCAGTTCTGAAAAATTAAGCACATATCAACAGAGTCTGATAGTATATGTAGTGATCCACACCAGTAGTCCCCCTCCCTCCAAAGAAAACCTGGACTATTTTCTCAGCTCTTTTCAGTCAAGTGTAAAAGTTTTTGGTTATTGCTATTTATTATTTTCAGTTGTACCTGACTCTTCATGATGATTTTTGGTACTTTCTTGGCAAAAATACTGAGATGGTTTGACATTTCCTCATCTAGTTCTTTTCACAGATGAGGAAACTGAGGCAAACAGTTTAAATGACTTGCCCAAGGTCACACAGCTAGTATGTATGTGACTGAGGCAGAATTGAACTCAGGTCCGCCTAGGATTTTATCCACTGAGATATCTAGATGTCATATTGTTGCATTTATATATCGTTTTTGGTTGTTTTTTGTTTCTCCGTTTGTATTGATGTTATGAATTCTCTCTCCCCACATCCGACCCCATTCTAACTTCTTTACTCTTACTGTTAATATAAATCTCCTCATGCTTCTCCAAAACCCTTCATATTCATTGTTACTTAGAGCACATAATATCCCATTTTATTGATGCACTAAATTTTGTTTAGCTATTCTCCAATCATTGGTCATTCACTTTTTCCCATTGTTTGAGATTAGGTATTCATTTTAATCAGAAATATATTATCTGGAATTTTTCTTGCAGACTAATTCAGTGCTTTCTATAGATGTGACTACAGGGAACTAGGTTTTATATATCAAGTTGAAGGTGTATTTTCATTTCAGAATATTGCTCTCATTGTTTAGGAAATCCTGTGGCTTATTTCCATTTTCATTACATAGCAATGGATATTTGTAAGCAAGGCACATTGCTTTCCCTACCCATCTTCCAACAACTTTGCATATAACTGTTTTATATTAATTTTGTATTCTACATAAATAACTATAAGGAGTTAAGTACAAGGTAGCTTGGAAAGATAGGAAAGATTTTGTCTGGAAGGTGATATTAGAGCATTGTCGTATGGGAAAGCACAAGTTCTATGAGACAACATTGAAGCGAAAATACATTTCAGGCATGGAGTGCATGCATTGCCAGTGCAAAATCATGGAGATAGAAAGTGGAGAGCTTATATTTAAGGAATATAGTGAAGGCCAGCTTGGCTGGACCACACATTGGGGGAAGAGGAATAATAGATGAGGCTGGAAAGGTAAGTTGGAGTGAGGTTGTGAAAGGCAAAGCAGAGCAGTTTTTATTATAGAGGCAATAGGAGTTCATTTTATTTTAATGAATAGGGGAGTAACGTGGTCAGATTTGTGCTTAAGGTAAACCACTTTGGAAGACATACAGAGGTTGGACTGGAGTAAGCTGAAATTTGAGATAGGGAGACCAGTAAGGAGGCCATTGCAACAGTCTAGATAATTGAACTAAGGTGGCAACTACACGAGTAGAGAGAAGGTAGTGTATGTGAAAGATTTTGTGGAGGTTTTTGTTTTAGTCACGTCAGACTCTTCATGACCCCATTTCAGGGTTTTCTTGGAAAAGACACTAGAGTGTTTTGCCATTTTCTTCTTCAGCTTATTTTATAAATGAGGAAACTGAGACAAAGATTCTTAAGTGACATACCCAGGGTCACACTATAAGTGTACAAGGCCAGATTTGAACTTAGGAAGATGAGTCTTCCTAACTCCAGGTCCTGCACTCTATCCATTGCAGCGCCACCTAGCTGCCCTGTATTATTATTGTTATAAGGGACTGCGCATCAGAGCAAGCTATGTATTTATTATTTAATCAGTTAACTGCCTTCTTGTTGGAGGTCACATAGTATATATCAGATGCAAGATTTGAACTCAGATCTTCCTGACATCAAATCCAGTTTTCTGCCCAGTAAAGAATGCTGTCTTTTACTTATATCCTTAACCCAAAGAAAGTTCTCTTTCCATGATGATGTGAAATAATCAGTTTACATACAGACAGAATGTCACAATTTGACAAAAAGACACAGATGGGCCTGAGATTAAAAATAACTTTCTTAATAATTTCTTTGAGGGAAATTATTTTCAAATAAATATTGAATACAAGTTCTTTGTGAATGAAGCTACTGAACTGAATCTACATAAAAGTTCCAAATTCATCCAGTGTATCAGGCTATTCTCATTATTCCACAGACACTTCCGGGAAATTCTGTTTGGAACAAAAATCATAGTTTACATTTCAGAAGAACTTTCCCCCAATAACCTGATGAAGTGAGTGCTGAAATACTTTTACTCTCACTGTATAGATGAGGAAAATATAACTAAGAGAGGCTGAGATGATTGACAATATCATAACTGAGAAGTGAATTAGACCTAGGTCTCCTAATGGCATTTCTACTCATCTCTTCAGACAGGGATAAATATTAATTTCACATGTATGCTCTGGGAGGTACTAATGATGAACCTCAACTCATTAGATTATTTTTTTTCTCATAATAGTTTTGTTTTTCCCGCTTTCAATCCTTTTAAAGCCCAGTCAAAGGTACTTCTAGGAATCCCCCTGTGAGTCCTAGACAGAAAAATCCTTTGTCCACAGAAATGACAGGATAAAGTGTTTTAGAATTTTAAAACAAAACAAAACAAGACATCTTGCTGTGTACTCTAGTTATTCCTATTTTGCCTCCCTACTAGATAGAAGTTCCTTGAGGCCAAAGATCACACATATCAACAATTTTAATTTCCTGTAGCTCCTAACACAATACTTTCTTCACAGTAAGTGATTGATAAGTACTAAATTGCTATTATTTTTCTTCTGTTTGTTTTAGTCATGTCAGAGTGGTGACCCCATTTGGGATCTTCTTGGCATAAAACACTGCAATGGTTTGCCATTTCCTTCTCCAGCCCATTCTGCAGTGAGGAACTGAGGCAAACAGGGATTTATGCCCAGTGTCATACAGGTAGTAAGTTTCTGAGGCCATATTTGAACTCAGTAAGATAAATGTTCCTGACTCTAGGAAGATTTGTACTCTGCACTCTATCCTCTATACTATCTAGATCCTCCCTGTTTGACATATACATATATATATATAT
>CM053601.1:18222287-18235745 GCA_028646575.1 Pseudocheirus occidentalis
CACATTCTCAAGCCTTCACAAATAGAACAGGCTCCCTCAAGCAGGGATCCCTCTCAGACTCACGACAGTTCCTCAGCCTGATCCTTGGAAGTTCTCAGCAGAAGCTGCAGAAGGAGGATCTCAGCAAAAGGTGCAGTCTCCAGGTGGTGACTGAGAGAAAAATCTGAAAGTCCTCCTAGTTCTCTTCCTTATATACAGTATAGCTCCTCCCTGTTCAGCCCCTTCCTGTTAAGGTGTTAACTACTCCCAAGGAGTTAATTTGAAGTAAGGAGCTAAGTGCCTTTTCTAGGTGCTAAGTGCCTTTACTAGGTGCCAATAGAAAGGGGCATGGAAGATCTTCTGATTTCATTAACATTACAATATATACACACACACACATACATATATATTTTTATGTATATATATGTTTGACTGAGAGAAATTATTATTTTTCTCTTATGTTAATAACCAATTATTAAATAAAGATTAAGGGTTTCCCTTCCTATTTCCTCATCGACCAGCTCTTGAAGGTTGTCCACTCAGCTTCTTAAGGATATTGCCGATGGACAAGATTGCCCAAATCCTTCAGGTATATACTTTTTGATCTTGGGTGGGACCCCACCTAAGTAGAAGATTTTAGTCTAGACAAGATCTTACCCTTAGGAAATAAACAGCTTCTGTCCTTGGAATCTTCCTTTAGAAATGAGAGTGACCCAGCTTACGAAGGCAAAACCCAGCCAGAGTGGTCTGAGTAGAGAAGGATTCTTTTGTCCAGATTGCTGGAGGCAGCAGGGTCTCATGATTACGTTACATTCTCTGCAGGAGGTGAAGACTTTGTCCAGCTCAGTATGTCTACCCCTTCATTAATTGTTAACCAATCAGAGTTGATTTCCACCCTTAGAGACACCCCATTTTCCAAAGGTTTTTAAATGTTTAATATACTTGGGGGGGTGCTTTTGTTGACCTTAATTCATTATCTATTGCCCATAATTAATAAATTGATTATCACTTAACCAGAAACTTTCAGAAATTTTCGGTGGTCTCATATCTATCTGCATACATATATGCAGCTTAATAGAAAAGCTCCAAAGTTTTAACCTAGTAAGAAACTCCCTAAGACCTGAAAGCACCAAATGGAAATGAACCTTAAGAGACAACAAGAATTATTAGAACCAAATGAATAGAAAGAGAAAAGGAATGAAATAGTAATAATAATGTATGCTATCTTTTTTCTTTCCCCAATAGGTCATTTTTGGTCCCTTTTAGCAGCCAAACTGCTCACATCCGAAAGGATCAGTATCTACCACATTTTTTGAGGGTTGGGAGACAGCAACTTCATGATGTAAAATGGCAGTAGACACAACATAATTTCAGTGATACATAGAACACTAAGAGCTGGGCTATTCAAGTGTGATTCTGCTCTTTATTTTTCATAATTTGATTCTTCAAGTGGTTGGGCTGCTCCCTCCCTGTGATTGGAGAGGGTGGAGGGTGACATTGGTGACTCCATGATTTAAGATACTCCATTTAAGGCAAGGTCCCAGGGTAACTATCTCATAATTTACCTCCTGGATGAATGGCTTCCTTGCTTCCCTTGTGCTGATACCTTCTCCCTTAGAGGGTGAGCTTTTCAGCATCTTTTTCTCCCATTAGAATGTGAACTTCTTGAGAGAAGGCATTATCTTTTACCTATCTCTGTATTCCCAGTGCTTAGCATAGTGCCCAGCACACAGTAGGTTTTTTAATAAATGTTATTGATTGACTTCAGAGTTATGGTCTGGAAAAAGACAAGTAGTACTTAATCCTTCCCAGTTTGTTCTGAGAATTCAACATTGCATCCACCTTCTTGTTTCATTTGTGTTCGCTCCACTTAGGATTCATTCTCTTATCAATTCTGCCTTTTGAATCAATCTATTATATTCAAAGTTTAGCTCAAGTGACACTACCTCTCTCAATCTTCCATAATATGCCTAACTGTAAATTTCTCTTTCTACTCTAAGTACCATGAATTTACTTATTGGGCTTATAGTGCATCTCTGTAGTAAAGTGCAATCTCTCTGGGGTCAGGGATGGTTTCATTTTTGTCTTTGTCTATATTGAACCTAGAACATTACAGTGCATATAAGTAGGTATATGAAAAATTTTTGTTGTATTGAATAAAATGTAGTCAATAGACACAGACACATTTGCATGGAGAGATAGATTCTGGAGTATTTATTTACTTACAGTAAAGAAAATGCAAGGGAGATGAAACAGCAGTCATAAACTGGGTTAGAAAGAAATCTGTATGAAGAACAATAAGCTTTAAATGCCAGTCCATTAGGGAAGGCCAAATCTAAGAGGATTTGGCATGCTGCACTGGATGACCAGGGAACTCTTCATCCTGTTGTTCAGTTTGCACATTTAAAAGAGCTAGTCTGACAGGCATGCAAACACCAAGAGGCATGTTTTCTGCTGAGTCTCCACATTTTCCTTCATGATAGTGATGCTAAACCCAGGCAATCGCAATTCTCTTGAGAATGCCTAATGTTGGTATAGTGTCTATTTATTCTTGGCCTTGTAATGTTGACAATAGCAAAATATGTGTGCGTTTTTGCACAGCCATGAGTATAATCAAATATGGCTAGAAGGAACAGGCTGATTTCTTGTCAGCAGATGAGCTCAGAGTCACACAGGAAGTCATGCCTACCTTTCAGTAGAAAGATGATGAAGACAGCAAAGAAGGATGAGCAGAAATCTTATATTCCTTTTCTGTGAGAATTATGTCATTAGGGTCCTATCAGTTATGCAGAGTAAGCCATATACTAGTGTATCTTATGTTGTAAAGAACAGTGAAATATACAGCTAATAAATTATCCATAACATTCCAAAATGCAAGGCAAATCAAACTTTCAGGGAATATTTCAACTTATTGAATAAAAAATGGAAATTCTTTCTTCCTTACTGATGTCTTAGAAAAAGAGTAATTCTAGTTCAAACAGAAAAGAGAAGGTTAAAGACAAAAAGAAGGGTCAGCACTACAATGAAATATTCACTGTGTATATAGTAATGAGAAACCAGAAAAAAGTTGGTCCCATCATTTGGGGAAAGACTAAACAGATTGTGGTACATGAATGTGATGAATTAATGCTGTTTTTTAAGGAAAAAGAAATAGAAAAAGTCAGAGAACCATGGGAAAACTTATGTGAACTGATATTTAGTGAAGAAGACAGAACCAGGAAAAAAAAAGCTTATACAATGCTTATGATAATGTAAATGAAGGCAGGAAAGAAATATTCACCACATTGGGTATAAAAGGAGATTATGTTCTCATAAGGGAAGAGAACATATAAAAGGGAATCGAAAATCTGAGAAGCAAGGTACAAGGGCTCGGTTTGGAAGTTTGGATGTCAGCAACAGGGAGAGGACTTAATGTTTGCCTGAGACCCCCACAAATAGTCACTTCAGGAGGAAGAATGAGGTAGGTCTTAAGAATGAACATTCCAAATTGAGAAGACTGTATGCATTGAGGGAAGTTTTAGGGTAAAATTGAGCATGGTTTGGGAAGTCCAGGGGGGAATGAAAGAAAATGGACTTTTTAAGTAGAAAGAACCCAGGCATCATCTCACTCCAGAATTTATGTAATAGACTGCCAGCAGATCTTCCTGCCTCATGCCACTCTACATTACAATACAGCTTCCATTCAGGCATGAAAATGATTTCCCTCAAACTCAGGTCCTACCATGTCGCCCCCTTTTACCATACAAAAACTTACTCAACAACTCTCTCTTACCATACAAAATTCTCAGTTTGGCCTTCAAAACTCTTTATAACCTAGCTGCCTTCTACCTTTCAGTCTTCTACCTTACTCCCTTCCATATACTCTTTAATCCAGTGACACTTGCTTCCTCGCTATTCTATGAACAAGAAGCTGCATCTAGGCTATAGACATTTTCTTTGGCTGTTCCTCAAGCCTGGAATGCTCTTCCTCCTCATTGCCACATGGTGGCTTCCCCAAATTTCTTTATGTCTCAGCTGATGTCCTGTATTCTACAGTAGTTTCTCCTAACTCTTCTTAATTCTCATCATTCCTTCTTTATTATTTCCTATTTATCCTGCATATAGCTTGTTTGTTCATATTTGTCTGCTTATTAGATTGTGAGCTCCTTGAGGGCAGGCACTGTCTCTTGGCTCTTTTTTGTATCTCCAGGGCTTAGTACAGGGCCTGGCACACAGTAAGCACTTGATAAATGTGTGTTGACTGACTTACAGATTTGTCCTTTCTGATGAGTTATTCAGAGAATGGGTCTGGTCTGGTTTCCAGTTCCACGTGTGAAACTCTGAGAAGTTAGTTATTGATCTGGTAGTGTGTGGTGACAGAATGTCTTCTGATTGATTTATTTTTTAAAGTACATTGATTTATTTTAGTTTTAAACATTGACTTCCTTAAAGATTTTGAATTCCCAATTTCCTCCTCGTCTCTTCCCTCTCCCCACCCCAAGAGGCTCTACATATACATTCATATTAAGCTTATTTTCACATCTAATTGACTTTAGACCAAGATGGAATAGAAATAATTCAAGAAAGGACAAGCATAAAAGTCCAATGACCATAAGTTTTCCTTTCTGTCCTGATCACTTTTAAGCGAGGAGTGTTGCCTGGAGCTCATGAGTGAGGGGTAGCTGCTCACTTACTTGCCCTTCCCGCTCACAGCCTTCAAGGCTTTGGTTAATTTTGTGTTCATTCTTTCCTGATCTTAGGTAAATGGGAATCTTTAGAAGGGAAGGCTAGGTGCAGAGTGAGTTAAGAAATCCATCAAAGTCATGAAAGGTCCCAAATAGTAACCAGAGTCAGTAACAGAGCTTGGTGAAACAGTGTAGCCAACAAGAGAGGAATCATCTATAGATGGGAGTTGAGAGCCCATTTCTGGAGGAAAGTGGATGGGAATCTTGTCATAGAGGGAAATTCTGGCTGTGACCTCTGCAAAGGCACCAATCTTCAGAACCTAGGAGAGAGCTACATCTAAGGGGAACCTCATGAGAACCCAGTGAAGAGGGGAAAGAACTTCTAGGTTAGGAGTAGGAATTCCTTGACTATCTATGTTCCCTTCCCATGTGTGTTACTCCAATTATACTTTAGGTGAGACCACTTTCCCCAAGAACCTTATATACAAGCAGAATGTCCTAGGTTGAGGTGAATGATTTGTAACTATTATCCTTGCTGTACCACCTTTCTAAATACTCTTTTCTAAATACAATTTAATGTCATCTTGTTCTTTGGTATAATGGGGGTAGGAGAGGGACATACCAAACAATAGTACTAGAACCTCCAACCCCTTAGGGTTACTTTAATAACCCTCAGGAGATCTTTGCCATCTGGGTTCCCAAACTACCAGGGTGAGAAGGAATTGGGAGAGAGATCATTTAAAAATCCAAGGTTTACATAAAGCCATGATGCCCTATATAACCCTCCTTTTCTGTTCTTTTTTTTAAAAATAAGGAAACAGTTGTTTGTTAATACTTATCAAGTTCATGATAATAAAATAGTGTTAAAAGTTCACAATGAATGTTCTGTGAAATTAGATGTTCCTGTGTGGGAAGGCACAGATGCAGCCTCAAAGAGAAATGCACTTGATAAGGTGTAGAGGTTTTGGACAGTGCTGGCGTAGAAAGAAATAAGAAGAAGAAAAAGGAAGAGAGAAGATATGTGAATGACAGACAAGGGATGGCATGAGTATTTATTGTAGCAAACATTTGGTCCGTTATTTGTTTGTGATACAACTGTAGTGAATGCCATTCTTTGCCATGGAATGCCATGCCAGATCTTTAGCACATCGCTGCTGGATGCCCAGTGGGCAGCCAGTGCCCAATTGCCAGTGCCACTTTTCAATGCATGTTCATCTGCAGGATATTAAACAGATTGCTGTTCCTTTTATGTTTGTGAATACGAAGAGTAAATACCATATGATCTGACTCAATGGAATCGATTGAGGCAGAAGAACAAATTTATATCTTACCCTCTGAACAAGACAAAACTCTAGTGGGAAGGCCTCATTGATAAGACCAGGTACAAGATCTTTCTTTCCATCAGAACTTTAAAATCTTCCGAGGCCACAGTGAATTCATGACTATCTGTTTATTCTTGTACCTGAAAATTGTTAGAAGAAATCAATCCATAACCAAATCTGTCAGTCAACAAGCACTTAGCAAATATCTACTGTATTCTATGCACTATGATGTATTCTGGGGTTTCAAAAACAAAAATTAAATAGCTCCTGCCCTCAAGTAACTTATAGTCTTAGGTAGTGCTAATATGAGGAGAAAGACACTGAAGAATTAATAGCCTCATCTAGTTTGGGAATATTTTCTTTCTTTTTGATTCTAGTTTAGCAACTGTTCATATCTGTGTGGGTGTAGATGTGCATTTGTGTGTGTGTGTGTGTGTGTGATGCATTAACCTATCCCTTGACAATGCTACAACTTTAATAATTCCCATTATATCATTCCTATTCTCATATTATGAACAACAATAGAGAAGTTACCTAAAAGAAAAACAAAGTCAGTTACTTGTGAAAGAGTGTTTCATGGCACCCCTAGGTTCTAATCCCATTACTTAAACTCCCTGGGTTTTAGTTCTCACAGATTTATTCAAAACTCTAATGTTTTATGAAATCAGTAGAAGTAATTACAACATTTTTCATTACACAGAAGTTTGCAACCTGAAAGAGCAGTAATGTTCCAGGAACAAAGGTTTCCAAGTTTTTTTTTTTATACTTAAAAAAGGCCCCTATTGTGAATTGGGAAAATGAATAATTTGTTCTGTGTTTCAGTTTCCCCATCTGTGAAATTGGACTAATAGTCCATCTCTGACTTATTTGAAAAGCAAATGGAAAGTTATCTAGTTAATTTAGTGAATCACACTGAAACCACAACATACCACTTAGGCTCATTCTAATGTTAGCCTCACTCATACAATGTACAATTAGAGCATCTAGCCTTAGAGTATCCTATTTTCAACCCTCCCTCCCTCCCTCCCTCACATTCACACACACACACACACACACACACACACACACACACACACACACACACACACACCTAAATAGATCTCTGGGTATTTGTGTAATTGGAAGTTTTCCAAATGTGATCTGGAGAAAAAGAAAGAATTCTCAGGGCCACCCCTGGTTAATAGATCATGATATCAAATCTAACTCTTTAGGATCCACCAAGAAATGCCTAAGATTTAAATATCATAAGGTCATGAGATCCAGAACTGTAAGACACCTGAGTCACTACAATTTTGTGGATTACTTTCAATAAGTAATTTCCTCTGTCAGCAGATTAATGTAAGACTATTCCCATAATCCTTACACCTTCTATTGTCCTACTGTTAGGTCACGATCCATCTTAGTTACTTTTTTGTGTATTGAGCTTTTTATGGAGTGATGGTATGAAAATGAATATTAATGCCTGTTAAAGACAGAGGCCAAACATCATGTTCAGTGCCCCCAGTGCTCAAATAAATCATGCTGTAAAGGTTTTTACTGGTAACCATGGTAGATATTTAAATATTCTCTCCTTTAAGTTTATTCATTTCATTTTGATTGAAGCAATCAGAAAAGGCTGCTTAGCTGTCATTTCCATATGAGGTTAAAGTAGGTGTCACTGCCTGAGATGGGATCATATTTACTTTAGACCTTCCTAGGAAATTACTCCTGGGGATCTTATTAGTTCACATGATTAAAAACAATAACACAGAAGCAAATTTTCCATATCAAGCACTCATACAGTGACTGCATAATGTTCTCTCTAAACCGGGGTTGTCTAATTTAACATTTAGCCAGAGTGCCTTGGGAACAAGAGCTTACCGCTGGAAACAATAGCTTCCCTTGAGGGATTATGGGTATTAGTATCAAAATGATAACATCAGCTTCTGAAATCAGGCACAAATAGATAATTTGGGGTAGAGGTTGGGAAATGGACTGAGAAGTAAGATACTGATCCTCCTGAAGTCTGATTTATTTGGTTGTTATTAGGGGGAAACATGGGTTAGCTGCTTAACGCTCCTTCAACAGAGTAGATTCCACTTAGGGAGCCCTTAATGAGATTTAGTAGTAAACCTTGTCCTTCAATTAATTTAATCAAGTCTTCTCTCAGAATCTATGTTAATACCTGTACCCTATCCTTCTGCCCCTCCTTCCTTGTTTATCTCACTCTTGATTTTTTTTTTTTACCAGCTGTGACTAACTTGCTGTAATTCACAAAATGCATTCCTGGAAAATGGCATCTCCATGCTCTCTTGGCTACTTATCTGGAGCCCACACTCTGGCTTCGACACACGCATGACGTTAAATGATGACTTGCTGTCCTGGACCTCGCGTGTAATGAGGCACTATCATCATAATTTAACTATGTAGTTCTGCTTAGTGGCAATAGAGAGAAATTATTAATTAACCAATTTTATATTAGAATATACAGAGGCGCTTTGGTAGCCTGTGGGGAAAAGTGCTATAATTTACTCATATCAGATGAGCTACAATATGAAAATGAGACAGATAAAGCCAAAGAAGGGAAAGAGGAGCTGGTTTTTTTTTTACTGATTTGCATATGTACATAAGAGAGAGCAAGATTCTGAGACTGACAGATTTATCCTGATGGTATCTGCTGTTTGTGACCATTCATAAGGTCATTTGCAATGTGTCCCATGTTGAGAATTATGGCCAGATAAAAGAAATGGGAAATTAATTTGTTTTAAATGATACCAGGCATTACAACTATAATCCAGCCACTCAATGACTTAAAAAGAAGATCTTAATCGTGCCCTTCAAATCGAAATTGGCCCACCCATCCTGAGCAGCTTGTAAAATCAATTAGTTTGCTCCAGGACACATCATGCAAATGAACAAGAAATGACATCCTGAAGCAAACTTTTGGTTAAATTCTGCCATATTTCAAATGTTAAAAATAAAAATAAAATAAAGCCTTGTTTGTTGCTATAAGGTCAATAAAGAACTACTAATTAGTCATGAAACAGAATGCACTAAGCACATAGTTAATGGAAAACAATTTATCCATATTAAGTTTCATACTGCCCTTTTACCCTGGCAAGCTTCCTCATAGTTAAATGCCACTGATCACAAGGTAGTGGATAGGGAGTCACTGACATAGAGAGCAGACAGATCAGCAGAATGTTTTGAGATGCTGAGAATCATTAGTTCATAGCACTAAGGTAGTCACCAAGTAAGAGAATTGAAGTGTGTCCCTCGACTTTCAGATTTTCACTATGTCCAAGTATTGCACTTCATTTCACACAGAAATAACATGGTTCACCCATTTACATGTCCTTGGTTGACTTTTTTATTCACTGATAATTGAGATGGGTGAATGTTCCAAAGCCAACCAATAATAATGGTAAGATATGGCTGCCCTTGCCTCTACCCATTTTTGCCCTTACTTCATCTTATGCCATTTCAATTCCCTATGGCCCAGTTCTTGGGGCCTAAATAAGTCACAACAGCTATGGAGCCACATCGCTTAGTGAACATCATATTCAAATCGTATATGTTCGTCTTTCCATACCTCCTTATGGGATGCTTTTATCTATTGTCCATGTCAGTCTCTGCTTTCAACATCTGAGATTCAGTGAAGACTGAAGTATTATCTCTGCTCTGAAGTATTATTTCTGTTCCCAACTTCCACATCTTTGGCTTGAGATCTTTTGACCTTCTTGGGTTTTTGTGCTTTTTGGAGGGAGGAAGGTAGGGCAATTGGGATTACGTGACTTGCCCAAGGTCATACAGCTGGTAAATGTTCATTGTCTGAGGCCAGATTTGAACTCAGGTCTTCCTGACACACATATACATATACACATGTATACTCAGATATATGTGTAGACACAGCTACATGTATACTTATATGTGTCTGTATATGTGTATATATTGCATATGTGTATGTATGTATGTATGTATGTATTTCTCTATCTGCGTAGTATAGCAGTCTGTCCAGTAGCAGAAGCACTTTGGGCTAGTAAGAGAGAGTAGCCCAGCTAAACAGTGGAACCACCAGCTCAAAGCAGACAGCACGCCAATACAATGTTGTAAGGATAGTCCCAGAGAATGAGATAGGCCACCCAAGCCTGTAGTTACAGAGTTGTGAGTTCCCATTAACATGTGTCCCCATCAAAATGTGTCCCTTTCGTAGGGATCTCATTGCCCTGGTGCTCTAAGTTTGTCTCCTTTCCTACACAAAAGGAGGCTTGGGAATCATGGTCACAGAAGATGCTTGCCTCCTTATCCCACCTCCTTCCTCACTCTGACATGGGGTTTCTCCTAGAAATCTGACAAGAAAAGAGAATTGGAAAAATCATAGAATTTGAGAGTTGGAAGGAACTCCAATAACCATCTAGTCTAACTAACATGCAAAATCTATGCTGACATCCCCAACCAGATCCAAGGAAATGAGCAGATTCTATCAGGAAAATTTTCAAATTGGCCTCTTTGCAATATCCAGCCATTGTTTGTGATTCCATCCTCTGGGGTCAACCAGAACAAATCTGATCCTTATTCTATGACACTGTTTCAGATACTTCAGCTTAGCTATCATGTTCCCCAAGCCTTCTTCTCTCTAGTCCCAACACCTTTAGTTCATTGAAACCATTGTCAAGACCCTTCATCATCTAGGTTGTCCTTTGTACATTCTTCAGATGCTCAGTGTCAATTATCAATATGAGAGAAGGAAAGAGACAGAAACAGAGAAAGGGGAGAGAAGAAGGGAGGAGAGGGGAGACAGACAAAAAAGGGGATAGGAGAAGAGAGAAGAGAGGGGGAGAGAGGGAGAAGGAAGAGGGGAACAGGGAAAGGGAAAGGGAGAGGGGGAGGGAGAAAAAGGAGAGTGGGGAGGAGGAGAGGGAGAGGGAGAGAGAGAGAGAGAAAGAGGAAGTATGTCGGAAAGCCTTATATGAAAGGCAGTACTAAAACTGTTTTTTGACAGAAGCTAAACATGGTGGTGATAATGAGGGTGTACTTTCCAGATGTGTAGCAGGCACCTGTGCGAAGGCATTTTTTTAGATAACAATGATTACAAAACACTCCTCTTCCCATAAAGCCCACTCTCCTTTCACTTCATATAGCATTCTTGAGAAGAGTGGGCTCATACTTCGAAAACAGTGGTGATGAAGCACACATGTGGTATAGTCATTTTACTACTTCCGGTACCATTGGGCCTGGTAGCCTTTTCTCTCTTTGTAGAGTTTGCACACAGTGACTTCCCTGCTGGGTCATTTACTCATCTGGGTTCCCAAGGTCTATTCCTTTCCATAACCTGACTTTCTTCTTTGCTGATTGGCATCACAATCCCTGAAGCCATTTCCACTCTCAGGTAAACCTGTAAATCTTTGTAAATCTGTGACTGTCTAAAGTAGTGGTTCTCAACCTTCCTAATGCCATGACCCATGGGCAGACCCGCCTGGAGACAGATAGAGGAGTGCGTGTCTTGGTTCCTAAGACCACTGGAAATATGTGTTTTCTGATGGTCTTAGGCGACCCCTGTGACCCCTGTGAAAGGATCGTGCGACCCCCAAAGGGATTGCAATCCACAGGTTGAGAACTGCTGGTCTAGACTATGTCACTGTTTCTCTTTCTTTGTGTCTACTTGTTGTGAATCACTTTTATGAGGAACTTCTTGGCCATGGGGGAGGGGGAAGGGGAGACGAGATACTTATCCCCTCCTCCCCTTATTCATGGGGTGAAGTGGGGAGGGATTTCTTTTACACAAAACACCTTGCTTACAAAAGTCTCCCACTGTAGGATTAGAACAACTGAATTTTAAACTTCACGCAGAACTTAGCTTTTAAAAATCCCCAGAGGAATGTCGAATTTCTTTGCTCAACCAATTGCTTCTTCCCTTCTTGACTTAATCAAAGAGATGTTGTTAGCTCTAAAAGAAATCAAGAATACCAGCACCTTTTACATTTAGCTTAACACCTCATGAACATTTCTAACTCTATTTCATGTCCTTCTGTGACTCTGTCAGCTGAGTTGTAAAGATGTAGAGAGCTTCCTAATATATAAAATCAGGGTATTCAAATAGATGGCTTCTGAGTAAGCAAGTACAGCTATTAGATGTGTGCCCCAAAGGCTTTGCCATGATATTTACAACAAATTTCAATATCAATTGGATGGATAGTGACCTAATATACTTCTAGCTATTTGACTCAGTATCAATACACCCTCAGTAGTAGCTATACTTCTTGACCATGAAGAGTTCTTCCACGTTATTTCTCAATGAAGATATAAATTAACATATTCTCTCTTTTAAAGTGATAAGCTATATAATTCTTCTTTATAACTTGACTATCATGAAAATATGTTTAATGTGAAGGTATACATAGAACAGATAACATGCTGTCTTGGGGGAGATGGGGAAGATGTGGGGGAGAAAAGTTGGAACACTAAAAGTTGTGGAACTGAATCTTTTAAACTAACAATAAATGAATCTAAAAGAAAAAAGAAATAACCTATTTGAAATAGTGTTTTTTATTACAAATGAGGGCCACTCATATTGTCTACCCTGAGAGGTTCTACTGAAGCTGGTTAATAGCATACATCATAACCAGTTTTCAGGTAGGCACATCTGACTAATGGATAAATTCATTTATCCTTTGTGAGTTTGGAAAAAAATTCCAAATTTATGAATCTAGAAAAAATTTGTGTTGTGTCTATGCGTGTCCTTTGTCATCTTCCCAAAGAAAATTACCCCTATGCTGATCTCAGTGTTAATGTATTCCTGCTTACATTCAACTTTGGAAAATGTTATAGCTAATTATCATTACACAGGATGAAAGATCAGAGCCCTGAGTGAGATGCTTCGATATGGGAACAAAAGAAGGCTAATTTTGCATCTTGGCATCCGGCCCAACAATTGTAATAGAACATCTTGAAACTGGTGAGTTCTTTACCTGATTTAAAAAAAATCTTCAACCCCCTCTCCTCATTTTTGAAGGGGGGTTAGGGGTAAAACTTCCCCTTGAACATGATGTCAATATGTTGGCATGTCTCTTTTTATTAAGATGCCATCCAACTGATAACAAGTCCTGCTGTGTTTTACCAACATAAAAAATTAGACTGGAGACCGAAGAACGGCAGGTTGCTTTTGGCACTAAGAAATAATCACACTTGATGTGGAAAGTAAAGTAAAAGGAGCCATCTGTTCACTGCAGGAGGACGTAAAAAATCACATTAACATATTGTCACTAACATCATGAAATACACAGTTAATAATAAATTTAGTTATCATGGCAAGTCTTGTTGGATGCTTACTCTGAAAATGTAAAATGTGAAAGAGACGCTTTCTTGGTCATTTTATTCTTTGGGGGAAAACACATAAGTGCAAAATCCTTCCCTTCCTCCTTCCCTCCTTTCCTTCCTTCCTTCCTTCCTTCCTTCCTTCCTTCCTTCCTTCCTTCCTTCCTTCCTTCCTTCCTTCCTTCCTTCCTTCCTTCCTT
>CM053601.1:18242558-18308466 GCA_028646575.1 Pseudocheirus occidentalis
TGGAGATGTTCTGTGTAATTACACAGGTACAGCCGATATTGAATTGCTGCTCCTCCCAGTGGGAGTGGGTGACAGGGGAGGAATTGCTAGAATCCAGTATTTAAAGCTGTACAATTAAATGCAACTGGGAAATAATACATACAGGGACAGGGGCAGGGAGGAGCTTCCTACCCTGCTAGAAAGCTAGAGAGGTGTTGGAGGAGGACATAAAAGGGAACAGATTGTGGGAGGGGTCTTACAGTGTGATCAATGTTCTGGGCTGGGGGGTAGGGACAAAAAGGGGAGAAAATTTGTAACTCAAAACCTTGTGGAAATGAATGATGTAACCAAGAAAATAAATTAAAATTTAAAAAAAAAGACATAGTCAGGGATGTGCATTAACAGAAATCAATCAACCAAACAATAAACATTTTAAGCATCCAGTATGTGGAACACTCTGCTAAGTTCCAGAAATACAGAAAGAAGCAAAAGATAGCACCTGATACTAAACAGCTTATAATCTATTGGGGATTATTTACTAAAAAAGATGGCATGGAATGGAATCACTTGAATTTAGACATTTTCCTTGGCAAGGAAAAGAGCCATCCCTTTATTTCAGAAAAGGTTCTGAGTTAAGAAAGTGGGAGACAAAGTGCTATAGATGGTTTAAGGAGGGGTGAAAAGCTTTGGGAAAGATCCAGTGGTGAATGGTATAGTCAGTCTCTAATTGTTTTTGCATCATTTTCAGTCTTGTCCAACTTTTCATGATCCCATTTGGGGTTTTCTTGGCAAAGATCCTGGGATGGTGTATCAATAATGAGATATTCACAACACCCATGATGGTTATGAATATTCTGGTATACTTTTGGATCACAAAATGTAGCAAACTCTCCACATGGAAGGCAGAACCAAGGTCTTTGTTCAGAAACCAGAACACTGAGTCCCAAAACCAGAAGGACAAGTCCCAAAACCAGGAAGCCAAAGTCATTATAGTGGTCACAAAGTTGATACACATAATTAATGCAGTGGACACCCACATTCCCAAGCCTTCACAAATAAAACAGGCTCCCTCAAGCAGGGATCCCTCTTAGACTCATGACAGTTCCTCAGCCTGGTCCTTGGAAGTTCTCAGTAGAAGCTGCAGAAGGAGCATCTCAGCAAAAGGTGCAGTCTCCAGGTGGTGACTGAGAGAAAAATGTGAAGGTCCTCCTGGTTCTCTTCCTTATATACAGTATATCTCCTCCCTGTTCAGCCCCTTCCTGTTAAGGTGTTAAATACTCCCAAGGAGGTAACTTGAAGTAAGGAGCTAAGTGCCTTTACTAGGTGCCAATAGAAAGGGGCATGGAAGATCTTCTGATTTCATTAACATTACAGATGGCTTGCCATTTCCTTCTCCAGCTTACTTTACTGATGAGGAAACTGAGACAAACAAGTTTTAAGTGATTTGGTCAGGATCACACAGAGTGTCTAAGGCCGGATTTGAACTCTAGAAGATGAGTCTTCCTGACTCTATCCACTGTGCCATCTAGATGCTCTAGTGAATCTATTATGGGTGTTTAAAAGTATTGCTTTGATGCAATGAGATATCAGTTGAAATTATGTACTATTAGTTTCTAGTGTCAGCACAGATTCAGTTCACCAACCTGTCAACAGGAACAAAGTTAGGAAGCAAAAATGTTTTTTAAATAAAATGTTTTTTAACCTGAATTTAGCCTTAAGCAAAGGCACTGTGATTTTATCAGTCTAAAGAACTAGAATTTCCTTTACCAATGCTAATCCATTTAAACTATTTAAAACTTAGTAGATCTACTTTGTATAGTTACCTAAAATACCTAGAGCTTAAAGTGGTGTGTCTAGGATCAGATAGCTAGTATCAGACACAGAAACAACCTAGTCATTGATAACTACAATCCCAGAATTCATGGATATAAATTCAAAACTCAGTCTACCATTAATTGCCTGTATATTTATGGGAAAATCAAAGTTTTCTGGACTGTCATAGTCTCATCTGTGAAATGAGAGGGTAGTAGAACTGGCATTGGAAGGCCCTGGGTGCCATCAAAATACGGTCCTATAATGCACTTTATACCAAGTCATGCTAATTTCTCTGGAAAGTAACAATGGGGGAAAAACAGAAAGCATCAGTTTGAAATAGAAAACAAGAATGACCTTGAAGACAAGTAAAAATTCTATTTATTGCTAAGTTGAAGTTGAAAATACATTGTTCTTACAAAACAGACAACCCTTGGGAGTAAGCATGCTCATAAGCAGATATTCACGTATACATTCACATGTACATATACGTATGTGTGTATGTGGAAAGAGACAGAAAAGGAGGGAAGGAGAGAGAGAGAAACTAATGCAATTGTCATGCATCACCAATTGATGAAATTTATCTTAATATATAAGTTCTGTCCAAATAATCAAGTATTCATATATATGTATCCAGACATGCACAAACATATGTGTATGTATGTGTGTAGATGAATACATTTAGGCTCCATCTTGGATTTGTGTACAAAGTAATTTAGTTCTATTAAATGAAGCTTTGAGATGGTGCTTGTGTGTGTGTGTTTGTGTGTGTGTGTGCGTGTGTGTGTGTGATAATTGCTGACTATTCTGGATCATTTAGAAATGTGCCTTAGCATAGCCCCATCTAGATCTTCGATGACTTTGACCTATTACATTCTTGGTTCTCTCCTCCCCCAACCCCATCTGTTCTATCTCTCACTTTCATAGTACTCTTGACTATTACTGGAGTTTTTTAAATCTGATTACATTTTTTTTCCTGCCCTCAGATCTGACTCTTTAGTCTCTCTTCTCACCTCCCCCCCCAACCCCTCAACTCTTCCACTCAGCCAGATATCACAGTAATGACATCAAGCTAGTAAACTTGGCTCCTTTGAGGGTAACACTACCCCAGCTGTCTATACTGCTTCCCCATCTGGCCCAAATGGAGGGCTGGCAGGGAATATAGCTTAGTCCAGATCTGGCTGCCCTCTTCTGGTGACTGCTGGCCAAGTTAACCCTTTCCATCCCCCTATCCTCTAGTTGAACTCTGACATTTTGACTTAATTTATGGTTTGGACTTGATAAACTCAACTACTTTGCTTTGGTATGGTTTTTCCATCAAAGACAAACCTCATAATTTGGATCCAGATTTTGTGCTAGATTACAATAGAAAGTTAAAGAAAATGCATATTTTAGTAGTCCCATTTAAAGATCAACATCTCTAACAAAATATGTGTAGAAAAATCATTTCTATCAGATAAGTAATAATTTAAAAGTTTTAAATGTTTTAATTGATAGTCTTAAATTTCAGTTTGTTAATAGAAAAAATGGTTTTAAATGATAATTCTTTTTTAAAAAGAAATTGAAAAACATCAATCATTTCAAACCCAAATTTCTCACAAGACTGAATAGAAGCACAACTCTGCTAAATAGTGAGAGTCACAATGGAAAACTTTATAGACCTTTAACTAGAGTGGCTTGTATGGCAAATTATTATAATAAACAGGGAGATATTTTGACAGTTCAATGGATAAATATTAATAGAGTAAAAGAAACTAAAAGAGGAAGCTTTCCTGTCACCAACTGATCTTTGATATGTATTTTCACCCCTTGAGTGTTTGTATGCTGAAAAAAAAAGTCCAGGCAACCAAATCCAAAAGACAGGGTTTTAGTCAGCTGTCTGCCCTCAGTCTTGATCAGAAGAGTATATATTAACATGGAAGTTGTCTTATTGACTTCTTGACCTTTTCTTTACTATCCATTTTGTATGCATGTAATACATTAGAACTAAATGAAGAACAGACAACTACATAAAGAACAATATAAACTATATAACTGTAAAGGTTCTTTCCCTCCTTCCTTCTTCCCTTCCTCCCTTCCTTCCTTCTTTCCTGCTGTTGATGAGAGCGGAAAAAAAAGAGCTCTTCAATTTCCTCCTGACCTTTTTGCCAAATTCTCCAGCTCCTCACCACAAGTTCCGTGATTTGATGTCCATTCCTTTTTGACTAGAGTACATTCAGAACACTAGTAGAAATAAGGATTGAAAATTGATCTCCCAAGTGAGATTTTTAAGGCACATTTGAAGGTACAAGTTCAGGCTTTACTTTACCATAAAAATGAAGAGGTACCCAAAGAGGGTTAGGGCTGCCTAAGAAGCAAAAATACCAACATGCCGAGTTCTGCAGAAAGAATTCCACTCAAGTCTTCTCAGCCAAAGAAAAGGTAAAGTTTATATTTCTTAAACTTTATATTTCCTAAAACATTTCCCACACAAATTGTACACAGTGGTTCCTTCCCTATTTTACACAGCCAGGAAACTGTTATTTTGACAGGTGAAGTGTTGTTCATAGTCATAGAGCAAGTAGTGGCAAGTGTACTTGCCCAACTTACTTGCCCTTTCTTAGAAGTTGACACTGTTTAGTGTCGGTTGTGACATAGATAGTAGACTTTTCTTCACAAGTGTTGTCCCCCACAATGATGGCTACAGTAGTCAGATGGGAAATGTCTGGGATGGGCAGGATAGCCTTACTATTACTAATGCTCCTGGATAAAGGGTATAGGACTGTCTCTACCGGGGCATGAAGAAAGGTAGAGGTTTGAGGTAATGGCATTTTCTATGTCTGGCACATGCTACCTCCTGTTTTGCCCTCAAGAATAATTTTTGCTTTAGCTAGGAGGTCTTGTCTAATCTGTTGGTGGAAATTAGTCAACAATTGGTATTAATGGAGCTGAATAAAGTAGGTGGATAGTGAATTTAAAATGAATGAAAGTTAATTTGAATTTCTCTTACTAAGTAGCGGAAGTGGTTTTCAATGTTGATACTGATATAATGTGTTCTTTTTCAAAAGTGGCTTCATATTTTGACCATTTATTTCTTAGGGAAAGAATCTTGTTCTCCCATATTTACATATTTTCCTGAAATCAGAGAAATGTGCTACAAATGTTTTCATATGTGTATTACATATACAAATATATATATGCATGTATATATACACACATACATATATTAGAGAACAAATACTTATCAGAGATATTTGATAGAATATATTTTCCCCACAGTCTACCACTTTTCTTTTTGGAGCATTAATTTTGTTTATGCAGAAAGTTTTCAATTTCTTAACATCAAAAATCATCTGTTTTGTCTTTTATGATTGTCTATCATTTTTTGGTTAAACATAAAACTTCTATTCATAGACATGAAAGATATATGATCTGCTTCTCTTCTAATTTTTAAGGTATAATCTTTAATATTAAATTAACATCTATTTTGGTCTGTTTTTACTGTTACTAATATGTATGATTACACATAGGAAATTTCTACTATGTGTATGTATGTATGTGTGTGTGTGTATACACACACACACACACACACACAAACACACATGCATACCTACATACAGGTTGAGTCTTTCATCTCTCTATCAGAAGGTGGGTAGCAAATTTCATTAGTCCTCTGAAATCAAATGTAGGCTTCACAATAATGACAGCTCCTAATTCTTGCAAAGCTATTTGTCTTTACCATATTGCTTTCACTGTGTAAACTGTTCTCCTGGTTCTGTACACTTCACTCTCTATCAGTTAATGTAAGTTTTTCCAGTTTTCTCTGAAACCAACTCTATCATTTCTTATAGCATAAAAATATTCCATCACATTTACCATAACTTGCTAAGCTATTCCACCATTTACTATTATCCACTCTTATTTCCATTCTTTACCAGCTAAAAATTTATAAATAATTTTGCACATCTTAAGGATTTGCTTTGCTTAGTACTTCCACTAATCCCCCCTTCTTCTTTCTCCCATTTTAATATTGAGAAACATGTATTTTTGAACTGAACTTCATATTTGTGTGTGTGTCTTCTCCACTCCAGTGAATAATTCAGATGAAAAATGAGGTTCGAATGTCAGGCCCTCCCTTCACCCCCTCCTTGATTGTATAGATCTGTACTTGAACAATTTGATTATGAGATAATCTCTTCTACCAATCCTTTCCCTTCCTCACCTACTCCTCTTTCCATTCTTAGCATTCTCAAAATATAAAAGAAACCCTTCCAGACCTTCTGGTTAACTAAACCCATGAGATAATAGAATTCTGTGGAGACACATTCTAGATAAAAATATAAGCAGTTTACCTTTGTTTATTCTTTATCATTATTTGTTTGTGTTCAATTTTTTTTATGTTTCTCTTAAGTCCTGCATTTGAACTTCAAAGTTTTTATATAGCTTTGATTTTTGTATGATGAATACCTGGAAGTCTTCTATTTCACTAAAAATATATTTTTCCCAATGTGGTCTTATTCTCAGTTTTGCTGGATAAATTATTCTTGGCTACAAGCCCGTATCCTTTGTCTTTGGAATTATGGCATTCCCATTCATCTACTCCTTGATAATGGTAGATTATGGTAGAACCTAATTATGACTCCTCAGTAATTGAATTCTTTCTTTCTAGCTACTTTCAGTGTTTCCTCCTCAACTTAGGATCTCTGAATTCTGAGTTTTCATTTTAGGATTTCTTTCAAGAGGTAACTGGTGAATTCTTTCTGTATCTATTTTGCCCTCTGATTCTAAGATATCTGGCCAGTTTTGATTTATAAATGCTATGAAATATGAAGTCCAGGTTTTTTTATTGTTGATTTCAGGTGTTCTAATAATTCTTATATTAACTCTCCTAAATCTGTTTTCTATGATATTTGCTTTCCTATGAGATATTTCATATCTCCTTCTATTTTTTTAAAAAGAATTTTTACTTTATTCTATTGTTTCTTGACATCTCATGGAGTCATTAGTTTCCATGTGACCAATACTAATTTTAAGGAGCTTTTTTTTCTTTTTCCAGATGCTAATACTCTTTTCAGAATTGTCTTGAACTGCTCTCATTTATTTCACAATTTTTTCTCTTATTAGTCTTATCTGATTTTTATGTCAAGTAAGCAAGTACTTAGTCCTTAGTAACTAAGGGCTAAGTACCTCTGTGAAAGTAACAGAAGGTGTGAACTCTATCTCCTGCTGCTAACATAACAGGAAGGGCTTGGCTGAGACAGGAAGCCAATGTGTGCATGTGTGTGTGTGTGTGTGTGTGTATGCATGCATGTGTGTGCATGTGTGTGTTTAAGAAAAGCTCCAGAGGACAGACAGTTAGAATCAAGAATTTTTACTCCTGGTGGAAGACGCTGCTCTGCTGAGAGATATGGTGAAGGCTGGAGTTGCCTGGAAGGCCCAAGTAGCTGCTGCCACCTGGAAGGAATACTGAGATTTCTTCTGGGTCCTGGAGCCAGCTGAACTTCTGGAGGACTGAAGAAGCATGACCAGGATAAGACTTTGTTTGTGGCTTGGTTGATCCTTGAATTCCTGGCAACAGAAGTTGTGAAGGTTTTGAGATGTGCTGGACCCTGTGAACTTCAGTGTGTAACAGGAACTGCCCAGAGGACTAGACAAGGACCTGGAAGCTGTCTGCCTCTGAATCGAGGTGACTGTTTGGTAGATTCAGATAGAAGCTGGGACCAGGGAAGGAGATCCAGGGAATCTGAGAGACTACCCTGAGTCAAGATGAAGAAAAGGCCTTTCCCTTGATATTGAATGCCTGATGAAATTAAAGTTTACTAGACAACTAGGGGTAGGGGTTTTGTGTAATTTTCTTTTTTTTTGCAGGGCAGTTGGGGTTAAGTGACTTGCCCAAGGTCACATGGCTAGTTTTGTGTGTTAAGTGTCTGAGGCCGGATTTGGACTCAGGTACTCCTGACTCCAGGGCCGATGCTCTATTCACTGCACCACCTAGCCGCCCCTTGTGTAATTTTCTAATGATTGTATTTAGTGACTAAGGATACTTGATGACTGATTGCTAGATAAGTGATTGATTAAGTAAATCTATAATTGCCCTATGAATGGAAGATTGATTATTGTATTGTGAGATAATTAAATGATTGTGTGAGGAAGCAAACCTCCTTAGGGATTTCAGATGATTATTATTTTGTTCTTTGTTCTTAATACTGGGATGACTTTGGTGAAAACTATTTGGCCATTCTAATGTTAAGCTGTTGTGAACACTATATGGTGATTTTCTATGACAAGATGCAATGTTGTGAATACTATATTACAATTTGTTGTAAATGTTGACCTTGATTTGTAATGGAATAAATGCAGTGTTCACTATACTTTGTTATCAGAACCTTAAAAGCTGTCCACAATAGTATTTTGGAGGGAAGCTGCTTGTGCATGGCATTACAAATACCTATAAGTTCCCGGTGCATCCAAAGCATTGTGATTCAGGGAGAGAACTGATCTGTTATTTGGTTTTAAACCAAGTTGAGTCCCTGTTCCCTCATTACCACATCCACTTCTGTCTACACTGGAACTTTGATTTAGAACAGGGTAATGGGCAAAAATGCTATCTAATGCAACCAAATCTTATGTCCACTGCTGGTATAGGAGTCCCTTGGTATCTCTTTTAATTAGGTCTTTAGTCCCTTTAACTTTCCTGAATACTTGGCACTCCTGCTGCCTCCCTTGGGCTTCTGCCACATCCAATGTTGACAGCCAGTGTCACTTCTGACATACCATGCTCCTAGTCACCCACACACATGCATATACACCAGTATATCTAGATTTCTCTGTCTGAACTCTACTATGTGGCAACAATCATGCTATCAGCAGAACCTAAACCCACTTGACACAAAGGATTGATCTAGACTTTCTCTATGCAAAGAAACTATGCAAGATACACAGAGATGTGAACCAGAAAGTAGACAGCCCTAACCACAAAAAAGACAATTATCTAAAAAGACTGAAACTACTAACAAATGTTTCATCTGTTTTTTTTATTAATTTGGTCCTAATATTGCTCAATGAAAATTGAAACTATATTTTTCAAACCAAAGTGAAAAGGAAATGATATCAATAAAACATTCACTCAAGTATAAAATACCAAAGAAAAAGAACACTGGTGAATCATATTTTTAAGTTATGTAGGGTTGAAGTCTAGTAAAAAGATAAAATAACTTCACAGTGTTTGTTTCCCATGATTAAATTAGAATAAAAATTTAAATGACAATTTCTGCTGAAAGTTATGTTACCTTCTAGTTGTATCCCATGAAATTCAAAGTGATATTTGTATTACTCATTAGAAAAGGCTCATATGTTGACTATATCAAAAGGTTACAAAGGAAAATTGAGCAAACATATAATCAAAAAGACAATAGTGGCAAGCAAAACAACATGAAAGGTTTTGGTTGATTAGTGCCAAATTTATAATTGGTCAGTAAATTATCTCCTACATTGTTTTATTTTTTCCTCTTATTTTGACCATCTTTCCCTATAATTTCTGTTTCACAATTTGACTAATCAATATCAATCAATAGATATTTATTATGTCCCAACATATGCCAGGCACTCTGCTTAGTGCTGATTGCTTTCACTAGAGAGGTGATTCAGTTACTAAGATTGACAAGAAAAGCAAATGATTTTGTTTTAAAAATTATCATAGATAGAGAGTCTAAGTCTTTTTTCTGACTTATTTCTTTGGAAAATTTTTATGTTACTTAGTATATCAAATATTTACATATTCATCAAAGTCATTATAAAAATGTTATACATCAAAGGGTCAAACAGATTTCTAGAAGACTACAGGGGAGATAACTGTGACTAAGTTGATTTTAGTTGATAATAATGACTCAGTGTCAAAATCCAACCAATTTTGAATGCATCTGATTATATTATTACAATATCTTGATGTCACTGTCTTCTCTAAAAAAATAAGATTACATTCCTTATCAAAAATTTTCAAAAATATATAAACTATAGCTATAGCATTTCTCTCATCTAATTATTCAGAAATTTCATTAATAGAACAAAATAGATTAGTTTAAATGACCTGTTCTTCATGAAGTCTTGTAATATTTATATTAATCATTTCATTTTTCTATATGTTCAACAATAATCTCTTTGGTAATATACTCTAAGAACTTTTATAGGAAAATTATTAGCATTAACCATAGTGAAAATAAAAATATTTCAAACCACATGAAGATATTAATACATACAGGAAAAAAAACTTTAATAAAGTACAACCCACTTTTATACTAACAAGTCGGTAGGTATAAAGATAGAAGAGGATTATATGATTTTGACATACATAACTAAAATCAAATGCTAGCATTATTTACAATGAGGAAACAATGGAAACTTTCCCAATAAAATGAGGAATAAAGGCATGATAAAGGCATGATGGCCCATTGTATAGCTCTAAAAAGGCTTTCAATGGCAATAAGTAAAGAGAATGAAATAAAAGAAAGTACCAATATTTTCCAGGTTAATATTTTTATTAAAGTGATTAGTACCCCCCCACACACACACATGCCTCAATATAGCTGGGGGAACTGGCAGACTCCAACTCTGAGAACTGCCACATTTTTCAGCATAGCCCCAAGTAAACAGGCAGCTTCCAGGGCTGAGACCTTCAGGAGCTTGAATGTAGTCCCAGGGAAATACAGAAAAACCCACCAGCCTCAAAAAACATGAGAAATTACTTCTATGATCCAATGTCAGCAGTGAGTAAATTGCCACCACCCAACTCAGCCTTTCAGTTCACCCTGTGTGTCTCAGGTCAATATCCATGCAGCACCAGGTAAATATCCAGAGACTGAAGCACAAGAAGCGTGTAAGGGTGGCCCTTCCACCCCAGGAGCAGAGCTCAAATTTAAAAGAAAGTAGGAGAGACAAAAATGAGTAAAAACAACAATAACAAAAGAATCTGACCATAGATAGTCATTATTATGAAATGCAAGATCAAGACACAAACTCTGAAGAGGACAACAATGTCAAAACACCTATGGGCAAAAACTCAAAGAAAAATGGAAAGTTAGCTTAAATCCAGACAAGCCCATGTAAGAGCTCAAAAAGGAGCTTAAAAATAACATAAGAGAAGTAGAAGAAAATTGGGAAAGGAAATGAGAGTGATGCTAGAGTCAACAACTTGGAAAGAGAAAAAAAACTGCTTAAAATGTAGAATTGGCCAAATGGAAAAGGAAAAACAGAAGTTAATTGAGAAAAATGACTCATTTAAAGTTAGAATTGGGTAAGTGGAAGCCAATGACTCTATGGGATATTAAGAATCATTCAAACAACTTTAAAGAAATGAAAAAACAGAAGAAAATATAAAGTAACTCATTTTTAAAACAATTGACCTGGAAAAATAGATCCAGGAGATACTTCAGAATTACTGGACTACCTGAAAGCCATAATCAAAAGAAGACCTACACAGCAACTTTCAAAAAAAAGGAAACCTGCACTGATGTCATGGAACCAGAGGATAAAATAGGCATTGCAAGAATCCACTGATTACTTCAGGAAAGAGATTCCAAAATAAAAATTCCAAGGAACATCATAGCCAATTGCAGATCTACCAAGTCAAGAAAAATATACTAAAGGGGGCCAAAGAGAAACAATTCAATTATCAGGGAGCCACAATCAGGATCTCACAGGACTTATCAGTGGGAACATTAAAAGCTTAGAATTCATGCAATATGATATTCCTGAAGGAAATGGTGCAAGGACTACAACAAAGAATCACTTACCCACTGAATTTAAGCATAATACACAAAGGGGAAAATGTGGCTATTCAAAGAAATAGAAGAATTTCACATTTTCATAAGGATAAGACAAGAGTTAAACAAAAAATATGATTTCTAATATTAAGACCTAAGAGAGACATAAACAGATAAAAAGGGAAAGGAAAATGTAATGGATTAAATATAGCTAAACTGTTTACAATCCTACATGAGGAGATGATAGTTGTAATTCTCAAAAATTGTATCATAAATTGTACAGTTAGAAGGAATATATATATATGTGTATGTGTGTGTGTGTGTGTGTGTGTGTGTGTATAGAGAGAGAGAGTCAGAGACAGAGACAGAGACAGAGGGAACAGGGATAAGGTGAATTTGAGGAAATGACACAAAAAAATTAAGAGATAAGAAAGAGGAGTACACTGGGTACAAAAGGAAGGGAGAGGCAGAATATATCCCATTTTACATAAAGAGGTGGAAAAAACCTGTTACAGTAGAGGGAAAGATATAGGTGGTGATGGGAATTGCTTAAACATTACTCTTATCAGTATTGTCTTATGTAATGGTAATGAAATTTGAAGATCCATTTTGTATTGGAAAGCTAAGAGGTACTTAGCACCTAGTTTCAAATTAAGCCTTTGCTAAAGAAATGGAAGGTATGAACTCCTGTTGCTGATGTAACAGGAAGGCACTGAACAAGGAGGAGTTATAAAATATTTAAGGAAAAGTACAAAATGGACAGTCAGAACATCTTGGGATGAGCACGTGAAAGCTGGGCTGCTCCTGCTGGACTGGAACTTTCATGGAGAAAGTGATTTTGATTTGGAGAATGGAGCTGCTGAGGATTTCTGAGGGCCAGCTGGAGCTGCAGAAGACTGAGGAGGCATGACTGTGGTGTCAGTGTTTTGTATAAATGTTTCAGTGACTTTGCTAATGTGTATGGATGTTCCTGTGGCTTTATTAAGCCTTGTCTTCCCAGGAACACAGACTATGAAAGATTTGAGATGGACTAGACACTGTGAGCTCCAATGTGAAGCAGGAACTGCATGGAGAGCTGGACAAGGAACTGGGAGCTGTCTGCCTTTGAATTCAGGTGACAGTTGGTTAAATTCAGAAGGGAAATTGGACCATGGAAGAGGAGCCATAGAATCTGAAAGCCTGCCCCAGTCAAGATAAGGAGACCTCTCTGTGGGTACTGAGTAGTAATTAAATTGTTATTTACTTGTGAACAAGGGGTGGATGGCCTATGTATTTTCCCCTACCCTTTAAGAGGTTACCAAGTAGTGACTAATGACTGAATAGGACTGATTTGTAACTTACTGTGCCCCATGGGTGGAGGACTTTGACCTTTTGTACTTTCCGATTGAATGATTGAGTTACTAAGTGATTGATTGACTAAATGATTGTACTTTGTTCAAAAGTATGTTACCACTTTGGTGAAAACTTTGTGGCCATTTTAGTGGTATGTTGTTGAGATGTGACATGGTGAATGCTGCATTTTGATTTTCTGTGATAAGCTATAACATTTTGAATGCTGTATTTTGATTTTCTATGAATGTTTTGCTCTGATTTGTTATTGAATAAATAGAGAGGTCACCATATTTTTCAAATAGAATATTGAAAGCTGTTCACAGCAGAAATCCTCTGGAAAGCTGCTGGTGCATGGCATTACAGCTCAAAAAAGGATTAATGTACAAAATTGGTTGAATACAGAAATCTATCTTACCCAACAGAGAAGTAGGAGGGGGTAAAAAAATGGTGTAAGGACTGACAAAAGGGAAGGCAGATCAAGGAAAGTAGTAGGCAGAAACAAAACACTGGTTAGAAGGGAAATGGTGAAAGGAGAGAGAGGACAAACAGGAGGAAAAATAGGATGGAGTGAAATACACAGTTGTCATGACTAAGAATGTTAATGGGATGAAAAGAAGTGGATAGCAGAGTGGATCAACAACCAGAAACCTACAATATGTTGTTTACAATAAACACACTTGAAGAAGAGAGACACACTCAGAGTAAAGGTAATGGACTGGAGTAAAATCTATTATCCTTCAGCTGAAGTTGAAAAAAAAGCAGGGATAGGAATCCCAATCTCAGACTAAGTAAAAGCAAAAATAGAACTAATTAAAAGACATAATGAAGGAAACTACATCTTGCTAAAAGGTACCATAGACAATGAAGCCATATCAATACTAAACATATATTCACCCAGTGCTATAGCATCCAAATTCTTAAAGAAGTAAAGTGAGTTACAGGAAGAAATAGACAGTAAAATTATACTAATGGGGGACCTCAACTGTGCCCACTGAAAAATTAATAAATCCAACCAAAATAAATAAGAAATAAAATAAAGAGATAAATAAAAATTAGAAAAGTTATATATGACAGATATTTTAATTAAATTGAATGGGAACAGAAAGGAATATACCTTTTTTTCTTAGCAACATATGGCACCTACACAAAAATTAAGCATGTATTAGTGCATAAAATCCTCAAAATCAAATGTAGAAAGGCAGAAATATTAAAGATGTTCATTTCAGATCATAATGCAATAAAAATTACAGTCGGCAAAGAGCTATAGAAAGATGAATATTAATCGGAAACAAATAATCTAAGACTGAAGAATAAGTGAAGCAAAGAACAAATCTTTGAAATAATAATTACATTAAAAAGAATGACAATGATGAGGCAATATACAAAAACTTGTGGGATGCAGTAGAAGCCATGATGAGGAAATTTTATTTCTCTAAATTATTATATTAACAGATTGAAAGAGAACGGATCAATGAATTGAGCATAGAACTAAACAGAAAACTAGAAAAAGAACAAATTAATAATCCCCAGTTGAGCACCACTTTGAAAATCCTCAAAATTGAAGGTGATATTAATAAGATTAACGTTTTAAAAACTATTAAATAAATGTAAGATCAGGTTTTTTTGAAAAAATTAAGAAATACTAATTGATTAATTTAATTTTTAAAAAGAAAACCAAATACCCACTATCAAAAATGAAAATGGTGAAATCTCCATGAAGAAAGAAGAAATTAAGGTAACAATTAGGAAATATTTTGCCCAATTATATGCTAATAAAACTGACAATCTGAATAAAATTGAGGAATATTTATGAAAATATGAATTACCTAACAGGAGGAAATAGAATACCTAAATAACCAATCTTAAACAAAAAAAAAAACATTGAACAAGCCATTAGTTACCACCTAAGAAAAAAATGCCAGAGCCCAAAGGAGTTACATGTGAATTATACCAAATATTTAAAGAACAATTAGTCCCAGTATTATATAATATATTTGGGAAAATAGGTAAAGAAGGAACCCTACCAAATTCTTTTTATGATGCAATATGGTACTGATACCTAAATGTGGAAAAGTCAAAACAGTCAAAGAAAATTTTAGAACAATTTCCCTAATGAATACTGATACAAAAAATTAAATATTAGCAAAGAAATTACAGTAACTTATCATGAGGATAATATAGGTAGGATTTTACCACAAATGTAGGACTGGTTCAATTCTAGGAAAACTCTCATCATGATTGACCATATAAATAACAAAACCAACAAAAATGATGATTATCCCAATAAAATTTTTAAAAAGAGCTTTTGATAAAATATAACACCCTTTCTTTTTAAAAGACATCATAAGAAAAAATGGAGTTTTCCTCAAATTATAAGTAGCATCTATCTAAAAGTATCAGGAAGCATTATATGCAGTGGGAATAACCTAGAAGCATTCCCAATAAGGTTAGGAGTGAAACAAGGATGCCCATTATCACACTGTTATTCAATATTGTACTCAAAATTACAGCTTCAGCAATAGAAGAAAAAAATGAAGAAATTACAATAGGCAATGAGGAAATAATGCTATCTGTCTTTGCAGATGATGTAATGGTATACTTACCTAGAGAATTAACTAAAACTCCTTGAAATAATTAACAACCTTAGCAAAGTCGCAGGATATAAAATGAAGTGACATAAATCACTGGCATTTCTACATATTTCTAATAAAGCCCAGCATCAGGGGATAGAAAGAGAAATTCCATTTAACAAACTAAACAATATAAAATATTTGGGACTCTACTTTCTGCGACAAATCCAGAAACTATATGAACACAATTATAAAATGCTTTTCATATAAGTAAAACCAGAGTGAAAAATTGTCTGTTGCTAATTAGTAGAACAAATTAATATAACCAAAAAGATGACAATTCTACTGAAACTAATTTACTTATTCAGTGTCATGTTGATCAAACTATCAAAAATTATTTTATAGAGCTAGAAAAAATGACATCAAAATTCCTCTGGAAGAAGAAAAGGTCAATTATATAAACTGATACTGAGTGAGGATAGCAGAACCAGTAGAACATTACACACAATTAGAGACACATCATGTGTATGAAAACTAACTTTGAAAGACTGGACTCTCTCACCAATACAAGGTTAGAAGACAACTAAAAAGATTCATGATGGAAAGGGATATCTACATTGAGAAAAAGAACTACAGAGTCTGTAGTGTGAAGCAAACTATTTGCTCTCTTGTGTTTGTGTTTTGTTTTGTTTTCTCCCTCCTTTCTCAATGTTCAGGCAATTGATTATAATCCTTTACAACATGACTAATGTTCAATGTGAAGGTATTTGTAGAACCTATATCGGATTACATGCCACTATAGGGGAAGGGGAGGAGGTGATAATGTGAAACTTAAGAGATTGTGGAGCTAAATATTGTAAACTAAAAGTTAATATATTTAAAAAGAAAAAAGAATAAAAGGTCAATAATATCAAGGGAATTAATAAAAAGAAATGCAAGGGAAGGCAGTCTAACTGTACCAGATCTAAAATTGTACAGCCAAGCAGCAATCATCAAAACAATTTGATAGTGGCTAAGTCACAGAGTAGTAGATCAGTAGAAGAGGTTAAGTGCATAAGATACATTAGTCAATGGATATAATAATCTACTATTTGATAAACTCAAAGATTCCAGCTTCCAGGATAAGAACTCATAATTTGACAAAATCTGCTAGGAAAACAGGAAAGTAGTATGGCAGAAATTAGGCAAAGATCAACATCTTATATTGTATACCTAGAAAATATCAAAATGTATATACATGATTTAGACATAAAGGGTGACAGCTTAAGCAAATTAGGAGAGCAAGAGATAGTCTACCTGCCAGATCTATGGAGAAGGGAATAATTTGTGATCTAGTGTAATGGTAATTAATTTAAATCTGAAGACCCCTTTTTTGTTATGTCAACTAAGCAGGTACTTAGCTCTTAGTAATTAACGCAGCCTCTGTTGAAGAAACAGAAGGCTTGAACTCTCTCTCCTATTACTTACATAACAGGAAGGGGTTGGCTGAAACAGGAAGCCAAATCTGTGTGTGTGTGTGTGTGTGTGTGTGTGTGTGTGTGTATGAAAGCCTCAAAGAAGCAAAGAGGAGGCTTTCTTGAGACCAGAATCTGGGGAAGGCTGAAGTTGCTACTGAGAAGGCTGCCTGGAGGGCTGAAGTTCCTGCCACCTGGAAGGCTGAGGAGGAAAGTCCCACCTAGACTGGAGAAAATGATTTTGATTTTGGGAACCTGGGAGGAGTGATTTTGTTTCCAGAAGCCAGCTGAGATTTCTTCTGGGTCCTACACCAGCCAAACTGCTAGAAGACTGAAGAAGCATGTCTGTTTTGCCTCTGTTCTGTCTGTCTGCCTGTTTTAGTGTTGTTTTGCCGGACTCGTCTGCTGGTGAAGGACACTGCTGTTGTTGCAGAGGTCCTGGAACTTTGCTGCTGGCTCAGAAGCCCTGAAAAAGGATTTTCTTGTTGTACATTTACAGAAACCCTGGAAGAGAGTCTTGCTGATGTTTTCAGGGGTCCTGAGGCTGTTCTGATAAGGAAAATGGCAATGAATATTGTTGTTTTGTTAAGCTTTGTCTCCCGAAGAACAGAGATTGCTGAGAACTTGCCTTGGGTCAAGATGAAGAAATGACTTCTCCTTGGGTGTTGAATGCTGTGATGAAATTGTAGTTTACTAGTGACCTAGGGATGGTGGGTTTGTGTATTTTCTAATGATTTTGCTTAGTAATTATTTATATTTAATAACTGACTGCTAAGCAAGTGACTGATTGAGTTAACCTACTTGCCCCATGAGTGGAAGACTGACTATTGTACTCTGAGATGACTGAATGATTGAATAATGAGGCAAACCTCATTAGGGATACCAGATTATTGTTCTTTTGTTCTCTGTTCTAACTATTGTGACCACTTTCATGAAAACTATAGAAAAATAACTAAGTATTCCAACTTAATATTGCATAGTTAAGTACAAATACATTCTAATGAGATCAACAAGAAAGTTATTGAAACTTAAATTCAATAATTTAATGCAACACGCATTTTTAAGCAGTGTTAAGTGCTAGCACTGGATGTAGCAAATTCAAAGACAAATTGATAATTTTAATGATAAGTGGTTATGGACACTATATTGTGATTTTCTGTGATAAGTTGTAATATTCTGAATACTGTACCTTGACTTTCTAAGAATGTTTTGCTTTGATTTGTTATGGAATAAATATAGTGTTCACTATACTGTGTAATCAGAACATTAAAATCTGTTTAGAGTAGCGTATTTTAGGCAAGCTATGGGTGCATGGCATCACACCAAGAAAGAGAGAACATTATGAAATGCAAAATGAATAATTTTGATCACATTAAATTTAAAAGTTTTTGCACAAAACCAGTGCAGCTAAGATAAGAAAGAAAAGAGAAAGCTGGGAAGTAATTTTTACAGCAAGTACTTCTGAAAAAGGTCTAATTTCTAAAATATATGGAGAACTGAATCAAATTTATAAGAATCCAAGTAATTGCCTAATTGATAAATGGTCAAAGGACATGAACTGGCAATTTTCAGAAAAAGTGATTAAAGCTATCCATAGCCATATGAAAAAATTCCCTAAATTACTATTGATTAAACAAATGCAGATTAAAACAACCCTGAGCTACCATCTCATAGCCATCACATTGGCTAATATGATAGAAAAGGAAAGTGATAAATATTTGGGAACAGGTGGGAAAATTGGAAAACTAATGCATTGTTAGTGGAGTTGTGAATTGATCCAACCATTCTGGAGAGCAATCAGAGCAATTGGATCCAGCAATACCTCTCCTAAGTCTGTATCATAAAGAGATCACTAAAAAAGGAAACAAATCTACATGTGCAAAAATATGATGTAAGACAAGTACAACAGACTTATGAAGAAAAAGTCTATCCACATCCAGATAAAGAATTGATGGACTCTGAATGCATATCTAAGCATATTTTTTCACTTTAATCTTTTTTGAGTTTTTTTCCTTTTGTTCTGTTCCTTCTTTCACAACTGTGACTAACATGGAAATGTGTTTTACATTATTGCATATGTATAACCTATATCATATTGCCTATCATATTTGGAAGATGGGAGGGAGGAACAGAAAAATTTGGAATTCAAAATCTTGTACAAGTGAATGCTAAAATTGTCTTGGTATGTAGTTAGGAAAAAATAAAATACTACTTTGAAAAGAATTGACTTCATGAACTATAGAGAGATAACTAAGTACTCCAACTTAATATTGCATAGCTAAGTACAAATACATTCTAATGAGATCAAAAAGAAAGCTATTGAAACTTAAATTCAATAACTTATTGTAAGAAGCATTTATTAAGTAGTGTTAGGCACTAGCATTGGATGCAGCAAATTCAAAGACAAAAAGTAAATAGTTTCTGCCTTTAAGAAATTCACAGTTTACAGAAGGAAAACAATATGTGCATGGAATAGTCAACACAGAGTATATGTGAAGTAAATATAAATATGGACACTTAACTGAGAAAATATGGAAAAGCCTTAGTTAGGGAGTTTAATTTATTCTAGCAGAAAGGATGAGGTAGAATTTTCCATGCAGAACATAGGGCCATTACAAATTACAGAGGCAGGGGAATCTAGCCATGTACAGAGAACTTAAAATAGGATTAGCCACACCTCAGTTTGACTAAAATGGTAAGCGTGAGACGAAGTAATATGAAATTAGTCTAGAAAATAGCCTGGAGATTGATTCTGAAGAACAGTTCATATTCCAAAGTCAACATATACTTTAAGCTTCATTAACAGGAGAATTATATGTTCATGTTATGCTTTAGAACTATTGCTGTGTTGATAAAGATCTGATATCTAAAATACAGGACAAACAACAGACATTTGTAACATGAAGTTCAGTCAAAGACATAATTTTCAAAAACTAATTGGAAAGGAGAAGTCTAGAAGTCAGAGAAAAGTCAGGGGCTTGCCTGAGCTCTCACCCATACCTCTCCAAATGCCTTTAAATAATACATCAAAACAAATTCTAGATCAATAGTACCTACAAAAGGATGAAGGGAAACAACTTTGTAGCCCAAGATAACTTAAAAGTTCTGCAGAAAATATCAGTTGCACCAGGGTGAGAATGGAAGGCAGTCTAATACTTGCCAAGTCCCAGCAAACCATCAGCAGGCCTTGGCAGCAACTGATTCAGTAGTAGCAGTGGCAGTTTGCAGACTTCTAAGCACACAGATGGTAATAGGGGCAGAAAACTTATCAGAAGGAGATAAAAGGGGTCTCTTTGTTGGCACCAAAAGTAGGACTCTTCTGTTTTGTCCATACTCAAATCTGGGTCACAGTCCTGGGTCTCAGTCCCAGGGAGTGGGGCAACACTAGCAGACCAGATCTGTAGCATCAGGTGAACAGACACAATGGTCACAGTTTCAGGGTGGAAAAAACTGCTTGTGGTTACTCACAGATCAGATCACAGGTAAGGAAAGTAGTAAACACACCTTTCCTTAGATCATTCCACTTTGGAAAAAAATGAAAACTTACAGGTCCCCAGAATTACCTCTGAAAGCAGCTACACAAAACCCTGAAGTTTGGGTCAGCCCCCTCTCAACTTCAGAAGCAAAGACCCACTTTAGCATAGAGGTAAAAGACAAGAAAAAGACAAGAAAATGAGGAAACAGCTGGAAAAAATTCTGACTACATAAAGTTACTATAGTATCAGGGAAGTTCAAAATACAAACTCAGAAGAAGAAGACAAAGATAAAACACCTACATCAAAATCCTCAAAGAAAAATATGAATTAACCCCAGGCCATGGAAGAAATCAAAAAGGATTTAAAAAATCAAGCAAGAAAGGTAGAGGAAAAATTGGGAAGCAAAATGAGAGTGATGCAAGAAAATCATGGGAAAAAAGTTGATGTATTAGTTAAAAACCCCTCCCCCACAAAAAAATTAGTGAAGAAAACAAGACCTCAAAAAACAGACTAGTTTAAATGGTAAAAGAGGCACAAAAATACAGTGAAATGCCTTGAAAATCATAATTGGCCAAATGGAAAAAGAGGTACAAAAGTTCACTGAAGAAAATAATTCCTTAGAAATTAGAATTGAGTAAGTGGGAGCTCATGACTTTATGAGCTATCAAGAAACAATTTTAAAAATAATTTAAAATAAAATAAAATATGAAATATCTCTTTGGAAAAATAACTGACCAGGTACCCAGACTACATAAAAGCCATGATAAACATAACAAAAGCCTGGACATCATTTTTCAATAAATTATAAAGGGGGGCAGGGTACAGCCCTGGGAGCAGGGGCTGTGGTGGTGAGTGGGGATGGAGCTGTGGCCACTGCAGAACTAACAAGAAGGTGTTTTGTTAAAATTGCTGTGGAAACAAAATATAATTTCATAAGGAGATAATGGATGGAGAAGAGAAAACATGTGGAGGGTGTGAGGACCCAGGTGCTATGTATGTGAAATTCATATCTTCTGATTGTCATGGATTTACTGTAAAAACGGAGCATTAACATCAGGAACAATAAAAGCCATATTAAGTGGCCCAGGTCAGTTTGCTGAAAATGAAACCCATGAGGTTAATTTTAGAGAAATTCCATCACATGTGCTATCAAAAGAATGCATGTATTTTACCTACAAGGTTTGATGCACTAACAGCTCTACAGAGATTCCTGAGTTCCCAATTGTACCTAATATTGCTGATGGCTGCAAACTTCCAAGATTTTTAAATAAAATAAATTTTACCAAGCTATTAACTTTTTCAGTATTTAATACCTGTAGTTCAGTTATTAACTTTTTTCATATAGCATGTTGCTTGTGGGTTTGGGGGGGGTTGAGTACTGTAAAGTTCATTGCAAAGCAGATATCTTCAGTCCTTTCTTTTGTATAGTAATCAGAGTTGATTTTTTTTTGCAACTTAAATACAATAAGGACATTTTCACTAAATGAGAAATAAACAAATATGCCAATTAGTAGATGGCTATGCCTTATCCTTTAGATGTGGTTGTAAATATTAGAACAATGATTATACTAAGTAGCGAAATTTAGGCAAATACTACAGGTTTATACTAGCTAAGTATTTTTAGGGGTTTTCTTTTTTTTGTTATTTTTGGACAGGTGTGGTTAACTTGAACCTACCACATTATAGCTGTCTAGCATTATGAGTTGTGCAATAATTTTGTATTGTCAGTTTGTGTTTATAAATATGACTTAGTCAAAACATTATCTTTTAATATCTCTTAGCTACATAAGAATTGATCTTACATATCTTTTGGAAAATTGCAGTCATATTAGCATATCAGTGTATCTGCATATCTGTTTTTGTCATACAACTTAAATAGTACTTTTCTTCCAAACCATTATGGAAGATTGTTAGGTATAGCTTTTGAAGTAGTGAAGTTTTAAGAACTATTACCAAGCTGTCAATGAGTAGTAAATAGCTTTGGCACTAAAAACTTATAGATAGTCATACAATATCCTTTTTGAATAATTCAAAATACTGTATGTAATCATTGACCTAAGAAAGATTCCTTTGCAATTTACTTTTCACTTACTACATTGATAAATCATTATTTAAATATATTAAAGTAAGAATATGGCAAAAATTATCATCCCCCTACTCCCACACCCCCACACCCTCCAAAAAAACCTAGAATTGAACAAAAAAGCAATCAAAACCTTTATGGGACTTAATATATGGCATTTATGGCAAGAGCCTGGCATAAAGCACCTTAATGGTTTGTGGGTTCAGTTTTATTGATGGTCAGATCATGTCTTCTTTGTATGTAGTATCTATATAGAAAATTAAGAAACAAAGCCTATGTATAATAGGAGTAATGTCTACAACAGTGTAATAAGGATTTTACTTAGTGAAAATGAACATTAATTTAAACATGTAGGATTATGAAGGACAAATAAAAACTTCAGTCAGGGGATCTCTTTCCTAGGTATGGAGTTAAGAACATGAAGGTTGACTTTCAGCTTCTTACTTTTCAAATAGCAGATAATTAGTTATAAAAATGTAAATTTAAATACTGGTAACTAGATTTTTTTTGTCTATTCCACAAATGACCAAGAAAAAAAAAATTCATCGGTGAACCTAATCATTTTGCTCTTAATCTTGATTGAAAACAGTTGTTACATCTTTTTCCGTAATTCATTGAGACAACTCTGGTTCATATACATAGTACTGAAGTATTTACTACTGTTTCCTTATCAAGTGTAGGGAATTTTAATGATAGATGGTGACAAAAATAACAATTATGTGCAGATATGATGATCTTATATGTCGAATTGGTAACAGAAACTACATTTCTAATGGATTCTGTCCTAATAGGTTACCTTTTTAAGCTCATGGCTACATTTGAACATATAAAATACTAAAATCAATGCCCAATGTTTAGTTTGGCTATAATTCAGATAAGGAGAAATTATGTATTTAAAAAGTGGTACTGCATAAGTGAGAAAATATTTACTAAAGAATATGAAATATTTTGTATTACATATATAGTCTTGGCCTTATTTTTGAAAGCATTAAATTTCTCAGTTCATGATTCTTATTTTCACATTAGTCATTTTCAATCATTGGATATACCCAGAAATATTAGATAACACTTATTTGACTTAATTTAAAAGATTTCACTAATGTATATCATTCAAATCTATAATTGTTTCTGAAATTGATTAGCTTATTTTTGGAATTCCATTTAAAACACTATCCTAGTCCTTTTTTCTACATTATAGTATTTGCAGCACATAGGATTTTATTATTTCCAAAATCCTTTATAGCAAAAAAAAAAGAAAAAAGAAATTATAAAGGAAAACTATCCTTAAAATCTGTCATCCAGAAGGTAAAATAGAAATTAAAAGACCTCCAAATGAAACCTTCCAGGAATATTATAGCCAAATTCCAGAGCTCCCAGATAAAGGACAAAAATCATCAATATAACTGATTATATAAATAATAAAGTAACAAAAATTATATCAATAGATGCAGAAAAACTTTTAAATACAATAACTATTCCTAGAAAAACAATCGAAAGTATAAGTACAAATGGAATTTTCCTCAAACTGATAAGAAACATTTACCTAAAACCATCAACAAGCATTATTTATAATTGAGATAAGCTAAAAGACTTCCCAATAAGTTCAGGTGTGAAATAAGGATGCCCAATGTCACCAATGTCACCATTATTATTCAGTACTGTAATGGAAATCCTAACAATAAGAGAAAAGAAAGAAATGGAAGTAATCAGAATGGTCAGTGAGGTACTAAAACTACACTTTTTGCAGATGCATATGATAGTATACTTGGGAAAATCCTAGAGACTGAACTAAAAAGTTAATAGAGATAATAATTTTAGCAAAATCTCAGGATTTAAAGTAAGCCCAAATAAATCATCAGCATTCCTACATATCAGTAATAGAGCCCTGCAAGAAGAAACAGTAAGAGATGCCCTATTTAAAATAACTGTAGACAGTATACAATAACAGGGAATACACCTGCCAAAATAAACCCAGTTACCATATGAACAAAATTATATAACCTATTTTAAAATAAAATCAGATATAAGTAATTGGAGAAATACTCATTGTTAATGAGTAGGCAAGGACCAACATAATAAAAAATAAAGTTTTTACCAAAATTAATCTATTTATTCAATGGCATCCCAATTAAATTACAAAAAAAAATACTGTTAGAAAAAAATAAAATTAATTACAAACAAAAGGTTGAAATATCAGAGAAACTAATAAAAAAAAAAGCAAGGCAAATTAAAACAGCGTTGAGGTGCCACATCTCACCAGTCAGATTGACTAAGATGACAAAACAGGAAAATGAGAAGTGCTGGAGAGGATGTGGAAAAATTGGAACTCTAATGCATTGTTGGTGGAGTTGTGAACTGATACAACCATTCTGGAGGGCAATATGGGACTATGCCCAAAGGACTATAAATAATTGCATACCCTTTGACCCAGTAATACCACTTTTGGGGTTGTATCCCAAAGAGATCATAGAAGTGAGAAAGTGTCCCATATGTACAAAAGTATTTATTGCAGCTCTCTTTGTGGTGGCAAAAAACTGGAAATTTAAGGGATGCCCATCAACTGGGGAATGACTGAACAAGTTATGGTATATGAATGTGATGGAATATTATTGTGCTATAAGAAATGGGAAGGAGACTGACTTCATAATTACCTGGAGAGGCTTAAACGAATTGATGCTGAGTGAGAAGAGCAGAACCAGGAAAAATTTGTACACAGTCACAGATACATCATATGTGTGATGGCCAATTTTGAAAAACTGGATGCTTCTCAGCATTGCACAGTTAAAAGACAACTCTACAAGTCTCAGGAGGAAGATCAGAGTTTAAAAGGAGACTGAAGCAATGCATGCTATCATTCTTTTCAATTTTTGGCTTTTGTTTCTCTTTTCTCATTGTTCACTCCATTGGCTATAACGCCTATACAACCAGACTATTGTACAATGTGAAGGAGTTTTCAGATCCTATACATGACTGTATGCCACCATGGTGGGGGTGGGAGGTGGGGAGGAAAGGGAGAAAAATCTGAAACTCAAGTGACTCTGGAACTGAATCTTGTAACCTAAAATAAACAAACAAGTGAATAAAAAAAAGTAAGGCAAGGAAGTTTAGCAGTACCAGACCTGAAACCAAATTATAAGGCAGTAATTATCAACACTTTCTGGTACTGATTGAGAAGCAGAAAGGTAGTAGATCAGTAGAACAGAGTAGACATGCAATATATAGGAGCAAAAAAAAGTAATAATCTTGTATTTGACAAGTATATAGACTTAGATTTTAGAAATAAGAATCCATTGTTTTCTAAGAATTACTGGGAATGCTAGAAAGCAATCTGGCAGAAATTGGGAATAGACCAGTATCACATACCATTTATCATGATAAGGTCAAAATGGTTACATGACCTTGATATAAAGGAAAATATTATAAGAAAATCAGAGGAACATGGAATACATTTCCAATCAGTCTTATGGATAGGTAAACAATTTATAAATAAACAAGAGACAGAGGACATTGTGAGGTGTAAAATGGATTATTTAGATTACATTAAATTTAAAAGATTTTATACAAACAAAACCAATGTCACCAACATCAGAAGGAGGGCAGAAAATTGTGGAAAACACTTATAGGCAGTTTCTCAGAAAAAGATCTGATATCTCAAATACATAACAAAACTTTGCAAATCTATAAAGATATGAATCATTCCCCACCTGATAAATGTTCAAAGGATTTGAACAGAGTTTCTTGATAAGGAAATCAAAACAATTTACAGTTATGTAAAATGTTCTAAATCATTATTGATTAGAGAAATGAAAATTAAAACAACCTTGAGATATCACTACACCTATCAGACTGGCCAAAATGATAGAAGGGGAAAGCAAAAAAAAATGGAGGGGAAGAGGAGAAATCAGGACCCTAAATTACTGTTGGTGGAACTGTGAACTGATTCAACCATTTTGGAGAGCAATCTGGAATTGCATCCAAAGGGTTATTAATTTGCCTATACCCTTTGACCCAGGGGTGGCAATGTTAGGTCTGTTCCCCAAGATAATTACTTATGTGAAAAGGAAAATAATTCATATGGAAATTGTGGGACTTTCCATAACTTGAGAAATGCTAAACAAGTTGTGTTACATGATAGTGATGGAATTGCTACCATGCTACAAGAAACAATGGACTCAATTAAAAAGTTTTTGCACAAACAAAGCCAATGCAACCAAGATTAGAAAGAAAGCAGAAACCTGAGAGACAATTTTTGCTCCCAGTGTTTCCGGTAAAGGTTCCATTACTAAAATATAGAGAGAACTGAGTTAGGTTTAGAAGAATACAAGTCATTGCCCAATTGAAAAATGGTCAAAGGATATGAACAGGCAGTTTGCAGAGGAAGAAATTAAAGCTATCTACAGCCATGTTAAAAAATATACTCTAAATGACTATTGATTAGAGAATTGCACATTAAAACATCTCTGAGGTCATACCTCATGCCTACCAGATTGGTTAATATGAAAAAAAGGAAAATTATAAATGTTGGAGTAGATATGGGAAAATTGGAACACTAATGCATTATTGGTGGAGATAAGAACTGACCCAACCATTCTGGAGAGCAATTTATAACTATGTCCATATCTCTATAAAACCATGCATACCCTTTGACCAAACAATACCACTATTAGATATGTATCCAAAAGAGATTTTTAAAAAGGAAAAGAACCTATATGCACAAAAATATTTATAGCAACTCTTTAAATAGCTACAAATGGCTACAAAAATTGGAAATTGAGAGAATGTAGATTAACTAAAGAATGGCTGAAAAAGTTGTATATGATTTTGATGGAATATTGTGCTAGAAGAAATGATAAGCAGGATTCTCTCAGGAAAACCTGGACAGAATTACAGGAATTTGAACCAGGTGAACCAGTAGAATCTTGTATACAATAACAGAAATATTGTAGGAGGATCAATTGTGACCTAGCTGTTGTAAACTGAGTAAGACAACAATCCAAGAAAATTCTCAAGGACTTAGGGCAAAAAATTATATCCATCTCCAAACAAAGAACTGAGGGAGTCCAAATGCAGATCTAAGCTTTCTTTATTTTTAATTTTTTTTCTTGATTTTTTTCTGTTTTCTTTCACAAAACGACTAACATGGAAATATGTTTTGCATGACTATACAATGCAAAACCTATATCAAATTGATTGCTTTCTCAATAAGAGGGTGTGGGGAAAGAGGGAGAAAGAGAATTTAGAACTAAATATTTTTTTAAAAAGTTAAAATTTGCTTTTACATGTAATTGAGTAAAAAAAATAATTTTAAAAATTTAAAGGAATATTCTTATTTCTGAGCTCAAATCCAGACTCAGACATTTACTAACTGTGTGATCCTGGCAAGGCACTTAACTCTGTCTGAGTTTTCTCTTTTGTGAAATGAGCTGGAGGAAGAAATGGCAAATCACTTCAGTATTTTTGCCATGAAAACCACAAAAGGACTCACAAAGAGTAAGACATGATTGAGAAAAAAATCAACTAAACAACAACAAAAAGAATGAGGACTATTATATAGGGGGGAATGACATAATGAGGTGCTTTTGGTAGAAATCAGAAACTCTGGATGATGTCAAAAAATAGGTAGGAAATTCATACCAATAGGGTTCCAGGAAGAGTTATAGGTGAATAAAAATGTAAGTTACTGGAGGAAGGACACGTCCAGCAGAGTGCTCTCTTATCCATCAGAGGCTCCTTAGCAGAGGGTGCTCTTGGGAAAACCTGGACAGACTGACATGAACTGATACAAAGTGAAACAGGGAGAACCAGTAGAACCTTACATACAGAAATGGAAATGTTATATGATGATCAACTGTGAATGACCTTACTGTTGTGAGGAATTCAAATACATACAATACATCCAGCAGATGTCAAAAGGGACAATTACTTCATTTGATCCAACAGACCCTCCATTTATTGAATTCTGTCACCTAACAAATAGCATTCTAATTATCTTCCAGTTTATCATTATTTTCAATGAGATTTAAATTCAAATAAAATTCTAAGAACTTTGGTCCAAATATGTTTATAGAAAATACCAAATTTTTATCAAACTTTGCTTAGTTGTTTGTTCTCTATTTGACAGGTTTTTTCCCTCAATTTGCTTTATTTAGTGTTTCTATTTTATAAAGTTCTGTGACAGAAGCCCCAGCAGCATGAGGTCCATCCTTTATCCACCTGTGCTTTGCAGAAACTCATGCCTATTGCAAGAACAATAGATATCTGAAAGAACAAAATTAACTATTTGTTAGTACCATCTCTCCAGGAGAAAAGATGGAGGAAATAAGGAGCAAATGCAGGTTACTACGATGTGAAATGTCTTTTTTAATGGAGGCAAAAGGGGTGTGAAACCAATTAAACATTTTGAAAAGCATTATGTCTTTATGGAAAATATGCAAAAAATTAAATTGTAGATCTCAGGTCAAAATAAGTTAAATTAAAGCTTAGAAAAACTTGACTACTGAAGAGGAGGAAATGGTCAAAGAATTTAGAAAGGACCAGAAATATGAAAAAATGATCAGAAAAATGAAGAAGGTTGGGAATAAATCTGTTTTAAGAGTGGTGAGTGGTCAGTCTTATAAAATATTAGACTGAATTTGATTCAATTTCAGTTCAACAAATATGAATTAAACCTGTTAATTTTAATAACTTCATTGTTTAAAAAAGTAAAGAAGTTGAATTATTTCCCCTTCTGGGTCACTTTTGCTGTTCCCCCATTGCATCTCTTATCATAATATATTATGTATCGTGCTTATTTCTGTATTGCTAGCCTGTACTTGAGGCAGCTAAGTGACACAATGGACAGACCATGGGGCTTGGAGTCAGAAAAATTTGAATTTAAATCTAATCTCAGACATTTATGAGCTATGTGACACTCATTAAGTCACTTGACCTCTGTCTTCCTCAGTTTCTTCAACTGTAATATACAAATGATAAGAAAAATAATGATATGAGAATAGATAAATCATATTAAAAAGATAATAGCATCTACTTCCCAGGGTGGTAATAAGGATCAACTAATATATTTGCAAAGTGTTCATCACAGTGTCTGATACATAAAGACACTTCAAAAATGCTTGTTTCCCCTGCTTCTTAACCTTAAAAACACTTTGAGGACAGAGATCTCTATTACAGTGTATTCTTTAATGTACGATTGGACATAATTGGTACTTATTTTTCTTTTTAATCAAATGGGAATCGAGTGTAAATAAACAAAGATTGATCTCGATTAGTTGTTTCCATTTTTTCACTGCTAAGTTCAAAGTACATAAGATGAGGAGCACGGGTGGTGTAATACAGCATCTACGAAAATAATGGGTAAATCTTGGTAATAATAAGATATTCAACAACAATAATTTGTCAACTGATTTACTGCAACACACAGAGTTTGAAGTCTGATTCCGGATTGCCTAACCTGACATATTACTCATAGAAAAAATCAGCTCTTTTCATAATTAAATAAAATTTTAAAAACAACACTCCTCCCTCAAAAAATACATCCCTTTGAACTTAGAATCTTGCTGATTCCATTAAATGAGGACTATCTCCTATGTTTCTTTCTGTCTCTCGTAGAACCTAATATAATGATTGGTTTTAATAATTGCTGAATTAATGTGTTAAAATGAATGTAAAACCACATAGAGGACTGCAATAATTCAATGCCATTGTGACCTCATTGAGATAGAGATGGCTATCTTTCCTTCCCTTCCCTTCTCTTTCTTTCCTTTCCTTTCCTTTCTTTTTTTATCTACTTTTTTTTTGGAGATTATGTTTCCCTATGTATTCTAATCTGGAAATATATCTGGTCAATCACAGTCCTGATCAGAATATCAATCAGTATAGCAGATTTAACTTGCTATGTTTTTTCTAACCTATCCTGATTCATTCTTCCTTAGACAACATAATGGCCATATGCTGCTAAGGGCTCATCATATTTGTGATATGTTAGGTATGGACATCTAACTAATTGTCTTTAACCCAACTGCAACTCAGTACTGAATCTACAAGCATCATACTTCTCTAGAGAATGAACATAAAGTATAAACCACTCGGCCAGGCTTGCCGAATCTTCATCAGGTTTGTGTAACCAAAATTTTCCATTTTATATACACTGACCATCTCTGCCCTTTAATTGGGTGAGAATTCTTCCCCTATCCATGGTTGTGAAAGGCATCATCTTCCCTTCTCCAATTTGTTTATAATATGGTCTTCTGCATCTATATAGTGCATTGATTTGGAGATTATTGTGGTGTGATTTGAAATAGTGATCTAATCCTAATTAATGCTATACTACTTTCCAGTTTTTGCTATACAGTGTGTTCTCATGATTATAAGTTTGTTTCCTTCAGTTTACTAAACGTTGTTGTCATTATGGTCAGATCCTCCTTAATCTTCTGAATCTGACCTGTACATTGACAAATATATTTTATTTAATTTTCTTAAAATGTTTTCTATTTTGATACAAGTTTGTAATATCTGTATAAAAGGTCCCAAGATGGCAGTGCAGAAGCAGAAATATCTGTATATTAAAAGGTATAGCCAATCAGTTTATTCACAAAATAAGATGGCATTTCTCTGTATCTGACACTGACCAGCTAACCAATTTCAATTCTCATAAAATCACTCCCACAGACAGAAAACCAGATTATTCTGATCAAAATAGTGGTAATGAATGTGCATGAGATACCATTGCAACATGACTGATTTAATGCTTTTTATAGATAACAATGCTATCTTTGAAGTACATGGTCTCACAATTTATTTTTACTAAATGTGATGTAATGAATTCAGAAGGAGACAGATACTAGTCTAATAAAATCACTAGGAAGAAAAATAAGATAGAAGTAGTAATAGGATTAGTATTTTTTTCTTCCAGCCCAGAAGGGTTCCTAACTCCCCATACACCACTATAAGCAAACTCTACTATTTCTATTGTTTCCTAGATCATTCAGTTCAGGATCCATGTTCATTCCTCACTAGTTTGTATTTCTCTCTCGCATGTAAACTCAATGATCAGTTTTTCAAGTATTGAAAGATTGCTTACCCATCTGACCACCTACATATCAAGATGGGTTGACATGGCTATATTTTTGCAAGAGCTTCATCAGTGGATCAGCTACTTTATGGATTTTGGCACCAAACTCCACTGCCATCTCACTCCAAAACACCCCTCTGTGGCCGTTTCACCCTTGAACATCCCTCCAGCACAAAACTCTCATCTCTCATTACTGAGTTCCTCCCAATGTCCTCATTTTGGGGAGAGCCCTAGGTGACCTAAATCTTATTCTTCTTTCAGTTGTTACTTTCTGCACTTAAAAACCACGTCCTTCTGCACTTTTAATTTTGAACTCCTAACTCCTAACTTTTAACCTTCCTTTTGTGTGTTGTCATATTAGATTATAAACTCTTTAAAGGAATGGACTATATTTTATTTTTATTTCTATTTGGATTCTTATTTAGCACAAGGCCTGGCACAGAGCAATTGCTTAATAAATACTTTTTGTCTTCCATTCTCTTTAGTGGGGAAGAGAGTCTGCTATTAGTTTTGATCCATTTACCCTCCAAACTCATCTTGTTTGTTAAATGTTGTTACAACTTCTGAAAAATAACAGTTAAGTGATCTCACAACATTTCTCATGGAAAATTGTTGATCCTTGCTGTTTCAATATGAATCCCAGTTGTAATCTATTCATCTTTGTAGATTTACTGTAAAATTCTGTGAATTTCCCATGAGAGAGAACTATCACTTTCTTAGATGAAATTATCTGTTTTTAAATATCTGTTCTTTGATCTACCAACTCTTTAGCATTTCACTATTGCTGCTACATGTTAATATGAATCCTTTCTTCAAAATCCTTTTACTGATTAAAATTTTATTGCTTTGTGTTCAGTAAATGATGCATTTAATGTTTCTTCTTTTCTACATTTATTATATTTTGATACCCAAATATTTGGTCAATCTTTAGAAAAGTGAAACAAAAAAAAGAGAAACATATGTGATAATTTTGTCATGTATTTGAAAGGAATAACAAATTGTGCATAGCAGATTTGCAGTTTCATGTACAAACATCTTTTTATTGTACTATACTGTGGAAATGCTTGTTTTATTCCATAAATTAATATAATAAAATTAAAGTAATAAAAATGGAAAAGTAAAGTGCTACACAGAATTGATGTATTCATTCCTTTCTATTCATAGTAAAAAAAAAAATTACCAGGGACACATCATATATAGCCATTCTAAAATTCTATTCTGATCTTTATGACTTTTCTTGTTTATATTTTGGTTAGATTTGTTGAGGTGTAAACAGGACCTAACTATTATACTAAAGAAACTAGGTGCCATATTGGGTACAGAAATAAACATAGAGTAACTGTAGTTGTGTATTTCCCTCCAAAAAATTGATAGAATCCTAATAAAGCTGTCCCCTGCCCCCATATTCTAACTTCATTATTGGCCAGGCCCCATTGAAAAGCAAGCCCCTGTACCTACTTAACCCTCCTTCTAATATCCTAACTTCTTCGTATATGCCTCACTGCTCACTGAAACAACAGGAGTATCCCTGACCTCTTAGTTCCTACAGAAACAGCAGGTGTGTCCATGTGATGGGAACCTAGCTTCTACTTCTACCTGGTCACTGCCCCAAACCCACTCCCACAGAAACAGCTGTGTTCTTGTATTCAGTCACAAATGACATCATCCATATAGCCCAAGACAAGATCACAATACCTAATTATCTGTATTAAGCAGACAGGACCACAATAGCTAGCCAACTGGAGGACAGCATGAACAGAATGTTTAACCACTGGACCATAGATGGGACCCCTCCTTCATTGCCTAACCCCTTCACAAACTCCTCCTGCCTTTTTAATATTAATTATATTCCTCTATTCTATGTAAATTTCTGTTATATAATTGCATCTTTACCCTATATAAATCCATCTTGCTTTCTCTAAAGTTGTTGGTTTCTTTTGGAACATAGCCTGCTTCATGAGAGGCATTAATCTCAATAAATGCCTGTACTTGGACTGGAAGTGGTCTGACTGAATTCTTTGAGGCAGTTTCACCACAACACTTCATGAAACTGTTAACAGTTTTAGGGTGGGCAGAGCCCCCACTTCAACAGTTTTTGGCAACCCCTGGGTTTAAACTGCAACAAAATTATCTTTTATATTTTTTTTCTTCTTTACAAAAGAGGTGGAGAAAACTGTAGAATATTTTCAGCTCTAGTAATTTGTAATTGATATGGCCTTTTCCTACTCTTCTGCTATGCCTTCCTTTACTAAGTACCCAAATGTTTCATACATTTTTTCTTTCTTTTTAATTCATCTTTTATGATCAACCACCTGAAGCTGATGTGTGTGACTAACTCCTCCAACTAGTCTCCCTCTTATACCTCCTTCTCACCTTTTTCTATCCTTGCTTTTTTCCTCTACAAATTTAGTCTATTTTTATATCAAATGCATATGTACAACCCTTAATTATCTTCTTCAAATAAGAGTTAACATGATAAGATTGCCACTTACCTCATTCCTCCCTTTGATTTGGTAACTTTTTAAGAGGGAATCAGGTTTACATGGAATTATAAATTTCTCCCCTTGTAGCATTTCTTCCTCCATATTCATATCTTTTCCCTTTTTTCTACTTAAAATGATCAATAAAATATAAACCACCCAAATTCTTCTGTTTGTTTTACTTAATTCCTTATCCTATTGTTGAAGATAATAATAATAGGTGGCTTTTATACCCAATGGGAAGCTGGATTGGACAGGGGATAGAGCAACATCTGACCTAGAATCATGAATTTCAACCTCAGACTCTTACTAGCTGGGTGATCCTGAGCAAGTCACTTAATCCTGTTTGATTTAGTTTCTTCATCTGCGAAATTAGCTGGATACAGAAATGACAAACCACTCAAATATCTTTGCTAAGAAAACCCTGAATAGGGACAAAAAGATTCAAATCCAACTGAAACTATTGAGCCACAACAAATACTTCATTTTATATTTCTTGGTTTCTCTTGATTTCTGTGTTTAAAATCCAAAATTTCTACTAAGCTCTGGTCTTTTCATGAAGAAAACTTGAAAGTCTTTAATCTATTAAAGACAATTTTTAAAAGTCTTACATATGATTATACTCCGTGATACATGATACATAATTCCTGGATTTAAGCCTTTATTGTTTGCCTTTTGGAATATTGTATTGAAAGATGTTCTAGGTGAAACAGTGAGTAGAGCCTGGATTCAGGAAGATCTGAGTTCAAGACCTCAGTCTCAGACACTTACTAACTGTATGAATCTAGGCAAGTTATTTGATTCTTTCTGCCTTTACTCAATTATAAAATGGCACCTGTCTCATGAAATTAGGAGGATTAAATGAAATCCATGTGAAGTATAAAGTGCCTGGCACCTAGCTGGCAATAATCTTTGCAATCCTGACTATGGCTCCTCGGCACTTGCATTCTTTCTTTGTAGCCACTGTCAGTATTTTTTTCTTCAACGTTGAAACTCTGGATTTTGGATATAATATTCCTGAGAATTGTCATTTGGGGATTTCTTTTGAGAAATGACTAGTGTGCTATCTATCTACATTATAGTACTGATAAATTACATTTACTTCCATTTTATTCTCTTTATATATGATGGCAATTTTCTTTCATGATGTTTTAAAATACAGTGTCTGAACTGCTTTTTTTCTGTTAATCACAATTATTTTCATGTCAATCCTTAAATTTTCTCTCTTCAACCTGCTTTTTATGTCAATTTTCAATTGTTTTGCTACCTTTACACTTTTTTCTATTTTTTTAATCTTTTCACTTTTAAAATTTCTTGTTGCCTTATCAAATTCTCACTATGCCATTTTATTTTTCAGGGAGTCCACTACTCAGGTAGTATTTTCTCCTTTGGAATCTAAGCTATTTATTTTCCTTTCTTTTTTTCTTCTACTGAATTCTCATTTCATTTTAATTTATATTCTTAATCTTTTGCTTCATTTCTTACATGTAATCTTATAATCCTTGTGGCCAAGCAATTGTTATGGTGGTTTTACATTTTAAGCTTCTCTTACATGACAGTATTTCTGTATTGTGTTTAATGTCTTATTTAATCATATTTTCCTCCTCAGTTTTTGGAAATGGGATTTTGTATTCAGGCTTGTCTCTTCCAGCACTCTTATATGAGTTAGGTAGACAAGGTCTGGCCATTTACTTTTGGTTGTCTGGATCCTACTGCCCTTCTATGATTATTACCCATAATGCTGCCCATCTTCAGAGGGTGGAAAGTATTAAACACCCCTCTTTGACTTAATCTGTTGCTCTTTCCTTATACCTTGGTGGTCCATTGTGGGTTTAAGCCTTCCCTTTCTATTTGTATGTTCTTTAGGTCGGACTCTGTTCCATCCCAAACATACCACACTGGGAAGCTGGAGATCACACTATTCTTAGTCCTCCTGCACAACCTTCCTAGGTCTTGGACCCATGCATTAAGTTGATCTTTTCTCTTGCTGTAGCTCCCATTGTTCTGAGGAGATCCAGGTGAGCCCTGCCTGCTGGAAGAGTAACCTGTTGGTTCTGATTCTCTTTCTATTTCTGCTCTGACTGGGTATGGCTGGAATCTAGATTCAGATGATTGTTTACTAGAGCTGGTGATGGCCTGCAAACCCCTCACTTAAAATAATCACTTGCTTCAAGTAAGTCTGCAGAGTTCCTTGATTCCCTTTCATTCTCCACCTCCAATGTCATGATTCTTCTCTTGACCTCAACTGCTTCTCTATTTATCCTCTCTTCTAGGAGTCAATGGACTTGGCTTTTTATTTTATAACATAACTAATTTAATATAGTGTCTTCATGATCTTGTGCATTTTAAATATCAAAAAGCATAATTCCAAGAAGAGGTTGATAGATTCTGTTTGAATGTCCTTATCATTGCTTTTCTAAGGTACCTAGATAAGGAAGTAGGAAGCTAGGTGGAACAGCACTTACATACCAGGGTTGTTTAAAAGATGAGATGAGATACTCTAAGTAAAGTGTTTGTAAATGCCAAAGCACAATGTAAAGTTAATTACTATTATTTATTGAATATCTTTTTGTAGAGCTGTTTTTAGAAAAAGAGTGGTTTGTTTTGACTCCCAGATTCTATTATTAAATAATGAAGAACAAACCTTAAAAAGTAGCTTCTCTTAAAAGAACATTCAAAATTCTTAATACTCCCTCTCCTATAAGAACATAGCATTTGATGAATCCATTGTAGGTGCCTGAATAAAAAAATCCTCTTTCAGGATGTTTAACCACTCTTAATTATAAAGCATAGATTCTCCTGAGAAGGGATTGTAAAGTATTAAAAGCTAATAGATAATCTCAGACTTCTCTTATGACTGGCATTTAATACTGGACCATGCATCAGCCATAAATTAAGCATTCATATCCTGACAACCACAGAACCATTTAGAAGGTAAGGTTGAGAAGTATTTACAGTTCTGAAGCACCAGCAAGATCTTTTTCAGGGAAGTTGTCGTTAAAGGGTTGATGCTTTTAAGCAGGATTGGCACTATATGAAAAAGGGAATGTGTGAGGGGCGGGGGAGGGGCGCCTCGCTGAGTTTAGCTGTATTAATTGTGTAAAATGGTGTTAGGTAATTGAGGAAAGTTAGATTGGGTAGGTTTTGCCTTTTAAGGGAATGTTGTGGATGCTGCTATGTGATTGGGCTAGGGAAGTTAGCAGGGAGGGCCTTAGAGTTTATAAGCGTTTGCTTGGTGTGGGTTGGGTGTTCCGGGATGTGATTGCGACCGAATAAACACCACCTCTTTTCACCTCGGGTGCTCTGTCTGGTTATTCCTCCTTGGAGGCCGGTGACTACCTAAGACTTACCATGGGAAAGGGTAAGTGAGAGGGCAGGGTTTTAATCAAGCACGTGTCTCCCCTTACGGCCCTCCGCAGGAATGATGTCCTAGAATCATAGATCAACTGAACAGAAACTTTTAGGTTCTCTTGTCCAACCTCAACTTACAGATGAAGAAACTAAGGCTCAGAAAAGTTATTACTGCCTCTAATACATAAAAAGATGAGATTTGGATGCAGGGCCTCTGATATCAAATCTAGAATTCTTTCATCTGCATAGAAAGCCCTCCATGATGTGGCTCCCAATTAACTTTATGCTCTGATTTTACATCAATCTTGTTACTGGTTGTGTTTCCTATAAACAGTATTCGATCTCCTGTCACTTTGTCTTTGTATAACTAAACTGGTTATCTAAACTGGTTCATATCCAAACTGCTTCATCTCTCTTCACCTTTAGCTTTTAGAATCCCTATCTTCCTTTAAAGCTAGGCTCATGTAGCACCTTTAGTAGGTGCCTTTTCTCTTGTTTACTTTCCACAGGTTTACTTTTGACTTTCTCTTTAAATTATTTTCATTACTTTGTACATACTTCCCTATTGTATTTCTCCCCAGTAAGATACAAGTTTTTTGAGGCCTTTAAATTCTACTAGCCTTCTGGATGCTTTCTAGTTCTAGCTCTTGGACATTCTGTTTTGTCAGAATCTTCCCCATAAAATTTACCTGGTATTTATTTTGTTCATACTTATTTGTATGTGAAGCTTCCATCCCCTTTTTCTCACCACAGAAAGCTATATATTTCTGTCCCTGTCTCTGTGTCTCTCTCTGTCTCTGTGTTTCTCTTTCTGTGTCTCAGTGCCTGTCTCTCCGTCTCTGTCTACTTCTCCCTATCTCTCTCTCTCCCCCCCTCTCTCTCCCTCCCCACTCCAGCCTTCCACCCTCTCTCTTTCCCTTTCTCTCTCTCTCTTTCCCTTTCTCTCTTTCCCTTTCTCTCTCTCTCTCTCTCTCTCTCTCTCTCTCTCTCTCTCTCTCTCTCTCTCCTTCCCTTCTTCTTCCCTCTCTACGGAGAGCTCCTTGATTTGCATTATTCAATGATTGCCTCTCTTGGATTTAACATTCACAACTTTTTCTATTACTATGCCTGTCTTTCAACCATGCTCCAGTGATAAACAGTCCTCCTTTCAGGCTGCACTGCTACTACAAACTCAGTATCTCAAAATACAAATTCTTCATAATCCACTCTTTTCAACTTCTCTATCTCTGTCAATGGCAGTATCATCCTCCCACTTAGCCCAGCTATAAAACTGAAGCAAATATTCTTTACTCAAATTCACAGAAAAAGGTTTCAAGGGCCTGTACACTTGCGTCAAGTAAAAACTACATTTTAGTTGGATGTGATTGATTGTTTTCCTTTATAATCATATATTTGAAAACATTATTCTTAGAAGGGACCCATAAGCTTCACCAGAATGAAAAAAAAGGCTCTGAACAGAATTGTAGAATTTGAAGGGACCTTATAGAGACCATATAGGATCCCTTCCTTTGTAAATATAGTCAGAATTTGGACTGTTGCCACCTGTTCCTGTGACTCCCCATCCTCCCACAAGTTGTCATGGATACTAATTGTGGGTTCATGTGCATTACCCAGAGTTGCCCAAATGTTTGGGCTTTTTTCATTGAAGGAACTTCCAGGAGAAACCATGAGGAAAGACATAGAAGCTAAATGTATAGTCAAATCTGATTCCATGCTTTTCCTCCCAAGCTCAGCAGGAAGCTTGAGTTGGACAAATGGTCCATTCAGTAACTGAAGTCAGGTCACAATGAGAGCAGTTAGACTGGGAGTGGAAGTGAGATGATGACAAGACAAGAGTAAGAACTTGCTGTGGGTGGGATCCAGTACACCAATCTATGCCAAGGAAAGCAACAGACAGATCAGGAAGAAACAGAAGACATGGTTGAGGAGGCAAATGGATTCAGATATTGCAGTTCATTTGCTTCACCTTGTAGCATTGACAAAAGAGTTCCCAGTCCCTTTGTATTCTGATATTTTTCCTTTCCTTTTCCCATATCTAGCTCATAGGGAGGTGAGCCAGGATGAGGAGAAAAGGAAAAATATAATCCTCCAACTGCAGTTTCAAAGACTATTTGTGTCTCTATGCTTTATGATTCTACCATTAAAGAATACACTGGCCAATAATGATTTCTTTCAATATATTAAGTGCATGCTTAAGATTGAGAGAAGGGAAGCTTGTCAAAAGGGAGAAGAGACTTTTCCCCAGGTCAGACTGGTATAGATGAGATCAGAAAGAATATTTCTGCATTTCTTAGAAATGCTTAACCTATTAATACCTACAAATTATTTTTGAATCTGAAGGAAAGCTTAATATTGAAATGAATTTATTGAAAAAGAGAGAGATGAAGGGTTCCTAAAGCTGTATCCACATACCCATTTTGATACAACCATTGGCATCTAGTTTTTTCTAGGCTAATACCTACACTAAAATGACCCCCGTTTTATGTGAGATCCATCTACTCTCCTGTACACCATACACACTCACAAACACACATGCATGCATATGCGCATACACACGTATGCAAAGAAAACTGAATTTCAAAGAGATTAAATTACTTTTCCATTCAATGGGATAACTTAGTATTGGTTCTGCATGATGTGTCAAATGCTTTTTCCACTACAAAAGATTGACTCCATCTTCACACTTTCAATTAGTTATCAAGTCAAATATACCTTTATTTCCTAAAATGATTCTATAAGCATCGTTTCCTTTCCATGCTGGTTAGTACTATCCTAGTCTTGTTCCTTACCTCATGCCCAAATTACTATGATCGATTCCCGTCTTACCTTCTTTATATTGCAAGGTCTTGTGATCTCCATTTATCTTTCATTGCAGTTCTATGACAATGTTTCTCCAAAGATTTTTTCCATGTCAATTCTGTGGATTCAAGATCAACATTGTTTGTGTTATGTGAGACATAACTTTATTGTTCATAAAAACTACCCTGGGCTAACTCCACTCTAAAAAAACACTATAAGACATAATGATCAATAATATTCATTGCACCATGTAATTCCTGAGTATGGATCTACAAAAAATCCCAAAGAATATAGAAATTAATATAGCACCCCTGATCAAATACCTGAAACAGCTATTTTGCTATTATTGAAGCAAAAATTTCCCCTTGGATAACATGACACCGTATAACTTGATCACTCTTTCCCTTTCCAACTTTATTTCCCATACTACCCAACATATACTCCCTATTCTGGTCAAATTTTTTCACTGTTGCATGCATTTACTATTGCAACATCTATACAATTTTAGTAACTATACTCATTGCAACATATGTGATCATTTATATATAATGCATTGGATTTAATATTATGAATTTTAAATTATATACACAAATTTAACAGTTTAAACTATCTATATCAATCTATCATTTCTATCTCTATATATAAAATGTCACCCCTTCTCTTCTTTTTTAATCTATTTTCTGGTCATCTTTAAAGATCTAGGTTGAATCCCACCATCTCCAGGAATATTCCTCTTAGCTCTCACTTTTCTTCTCTAACCTCCTTTATCATTCATGAATGATAATACACAATTTATCACTTACTTTTTGACTTTATCATTTTTACTATCTGCCATATTTTTATTTTATTCATCTTTTGGTTTTGTTTGCAATGTTATTCTTATTAATATTGTTTTACATCACATCCATTTTTACTTTATCCTTCACATTCCATATGTAATTTATTGCAAAAATTAAATAAATAAAAGTTAAACAAAAAAGCAGTTCAGCAAGCCTAATCAACAACTCAGCTACATCTAACAGCATATGGGATATTCTACACATATAGTTCCTCAGATTTGCAAAGAAGGGAAGGAGATACATTTTCCTCTCTTTTTTCTAGTTCTCAACTTGGTTATTTTAATTAGAGTGTCCAGAGGTGTGGGGTTTTTTTTAACATTATTTTTATTCTTTCTATTTCTGCCAGATCTAACTTGTATGCAAGGACAATGGAGTGTACTTATCTTGTATCCTTCCCCCGTGCCTACAACAGTGAGCTGATAGTAAGTGGAAAATAAATACTTGCTGATTGCTTAATTAATAAATGTTATAAGTAGCCTGCAAATTACAACCCAGTTACTCGGACCACCTCTGTATAGGAAAGTCTAAAAATCAAGGGAGTCTTTCCATGGGAGCACCTCATTGTTCATAGAGGCACGGAAATCACAGAATTTCATCAAATTGGGAATGAAAGTTTTAGTATTCTGGTAACTTACTTAAAATTTCTAAAGATAACTTCCCTATGTTGGAAGCGCTGGTTGGTCAAGAACATTTTTAAAATCCACATTGAATCCATAGTTTTCACTTGGAGATATTTGCAATTGTAATGTGACAGAGTGGTCTATTTTGAGCAGCTTCAAAATGAAAATGCCCATTACCTTCTGCTTAGCACAAGGATGGAAATTATGCATGAATAAACGATGACCTATGCCACAAATTACCTGCAAAAATTTGGGCTGGGCTTTTGCCAGTCACCATTCCAATTAATTACCCCCAAAATGGCTGGTTGGCACCAGACCAAGTAAAGTCTCATCAGTATGCAGCACCACTGCTAATCAGGAAGAAGGAGGGGAAAATGAGAAAGGTTACAGGGTATTAGATTCCATAAAGCCTGAAAAGGGGAGGAAAGAAATTTTGTAATGTCTCTGTGGATGCATTTCTTGCAAGTCTCCAAAAAGTTTTCACCTACCCAAATTACAAAATTGGCACACAAGCTTGTCCTGAAGATAGATTAGGCCAACGTCACCTGAGATGAAAGCAGAGAGCGTGGCTGCCACACAGGTGTGGGGTATCAGGTTTGCCCTCAGACAGAAGGTATTTTTGGGTAATGGTAGTGGAAGAGGAGAGGAAATCTAGTGAAATAAATCATAATTTTTCAGAGCAAGAGTGTGCCAATTTCCCCTCCAAGATGAATACTGGGACCCATTACCCCTTGTGTTTCATCATAATTCAACTCCCAATTATTTCTAGCATTTAGTAATAATAAGTAACACAATTCAGGAAGAAATAATAACAAATATGCATTCAAAACTATGAGTAAATACATCAAGGCACACTCAAAATAAATATAGATATGTACACACATATATATTACATACATATTCATATGCGTATATGTGACTCTATACATATCTATATATGTAGTCATATATACACATGAATACAACTAAAAACATTCATCACAAAAATAAAGAACAACTTAAATAATTAGAGGAATAATCAGTGTTCATGGCTGGGTCAAATCAATATAATTGAATTGATTGCTAAATAAATGTATGTACAGGTTTATTACAATACCAATAAAGTTATTAAGGCAATACATTATGGAACTAAACAAAATAACAATAAAATTCACCCAAAGGGAATCATGAAATGGAGTAGGAATAGACAATTACACATTCAGAAATCACAGGATATCATAAAATACTAAGTGCCCAAACTTTATGAATGTCTGAATATTAGAAAAGTGTTTCAGTGAAACTGACTAGAAAATGTTGAATCAAAAACAATAGATCTCAAACAACCATTTTCTTTAAGTCCAAGAACATAAATTATTTGGGAAAGAACACCCTATTTGATAAAAATCTGTTGTACAAACTGGAAAGTTGTTTTGCAGAAATTAGATTTATATCAATATTTATTCTATCACTATAAGCTCAAAATGGATACACAATCTGAATATTAATCATAATTTTTTTCAAAATAAAAAGATCAGTTATGTTTTACAAATATTACTGGAGAAAATTTAAATAAAAGTTCACAAAATAGATAATATCCATCACATTCATTTTTTTAAATTGCACTGGTAAACACACTAGATTAACAGGAAAACCTTGTTGGAGTGGGGAAGGAGGGAAATATTTTCTTTAGAATATCTTGGTGCAATATGCTCACCTTATTCTTCCAGAGTCTGACTACATGTCCCACTCAAGGGTCTCAAGTACTTATGATGGGTCAGGGATATCTTTCTCTAAGTTTATCAGCTTTTTCTAAGGTACTAACAACCCAAATTCAATTCCACAGTGAGAGACAGAGACAGCCACAAGGCCATGAGCTCATGGGCCATATGGGAGAAAAAGGTCTGGGGCTTCTCTCTCAACCAATGGCTTACAACAGTCCTCCGATATCCTTACTGGGATGTAGCCTTGCAGGGTATGGGAAAATGCCTTGGTGGATGAATGTCCCTGATTTGCTTTTTTGAGTACATTGAAATATTTGTAGTACATTTTTGGTATTGGCTCAATAGTTAGTTGAAAGGTCCCATGTGATGACTAGAAGTTGACATATAAATTTCATTTGTACAACCTGCTCATAAAAATTGGGCCTTCCTTGACAAATTCCCCACCCCTGACACTAAAGTCTGCATGAAGGTTACATCAGCTAAGTATGCAAAACATACTTATGAAAAGACAGTGAACTGGTCAGCTCCCTCCAATCGTATTTTATCTGAGATGGTTCTGGTGTCCAAGCTATTAGTTTGGACAGTTAGTTGGCATGGGGGATAGTCTCTATTTCTCCATTTTTAAGTGAAGGAATATTGGAGATGACTATGATGATGTGAGTTTCAAAAGTTTGTATTTAGTACCAAAAATTTTAGACCCTGAGTGCATGCTGGGATTTTCCACAGACTGAACATGACTTTGGTACCAACTAAGAAGAAACTTGACTGACCCAGTTCACTGGAAGCTAGGGTGAAAATTCATCCAGCATCTATGCCATTTTGAGAAGAAACTTTGGTGGGTTATTTGCCTTGGAGAAATTGCCTTATGTTTGAGCAGTCTATCACCAGGGACTGGGATAAAGTGAGGGTTAGTGTGCCTATATAATACAATAGATTGTATTCTTTCATCTTTTGCAATGTTTTCTAATTTGAAAGGTGGAATAATAGGTACAAATTATTTTGATTTTCAATTTTTTATTATTAATGACTTTCAGCACTTTTTATTTCAATTTCTTTCCATTTCTTCTTTTGAGAACCATTTGTTCATATTGGTCATGTAAGTGTCATGGAATGGCTTTTAATATTAATCTTTTTTCTGAGTACTTATATTTTTTGGATGTCAAGGAGGTTTGTGTAAATATTTTTCTATTCACATTTTGTCATCTTCTAGCTGCATTGTTTTCTATGTAAAAGCTTTAAAAAATGTATGGTAGCTAACATTTATAAAGTACTTCATGGTTTTTAAAGGCTTTAAAATATTATATCATTCTATATTCACAACAATCCTAGGGGGTAGGTATTACTATTACCTGTTTATTCAGGTGAAGAAACTGGGACAGACAGAAGTTAAGGTATTTGCCTCTGGGTAAGACAGATAGTGTCTAAAGACAGACTTGAAAAGGTCTTCCTGATTCTAAGTCCAGCATTCTGTCCACTGGGCCATCTAGAAAGAAATCTATTTCATGTTTTATAATTTCAAATTGTCATGACTGGTTGCAAATTCATCCCACTGTTGTAAACTATAAAACTTCTGTTATCTAACTTTTCTATGGTATGACATTTTATATTAGGTTTATTTATTCATTTAGAATTTATTGTTTGATGTGTTAAAAGATACTTTGCTAACACTATTTCCTGACAAACTATCACTCACTTTTCCCAACAGTTTTTTTAAGTGGGGGGAGAGGATATAAGAATGAATGAATATGTAAATGCTAACATTTATATATTCCTCCACAATTTAGACAGTACTTGTTTATTGCCTAATTTCATCCTGACAAAAACCCTATAAAGTAAAATATTGTAGATGTTTACTGTTATACAGATGAGAAAATTGAGGCTCAAATAAGTAAAGTGACTTGTGCAAGATTATCTATCTATTGAACAGCAAAACCAGTACTTAAAATCACTTTTCTAGTTTTCTAGCTATTAAGTCCAATATTCATTTTCAAACACAGATGTCTATAGATGAAAGCATGGTAAAAAAAAATCCTGCTTTTGGAATCAGGGCAACTGGGTTTAAATCCTGGCATTGGACCTTTTTACTTGTATGACACTAGTGAAGTTAGATAGCCATCTCTTGGTCTCCACTTCCTCACACATAAAAATGAGTTAGACTTAAAGTTCTTGAAGGCATATGTATCTCTCTACCACTAAGATCTTTGTTAATTTACCAATTATTTTGTATTAATAAGACTATGGTCAGGGGGCAAAGCCAAGATGACAGCATAGAAGCAACAAAGTCTGGCAAGTCCCACACATCCACCCTAAACACCCATAGAATATGACTCTAATCAGATTTTAGAGCTCAAAGACTCTGCAAAATACAGAAAACGCATCTGTTGCTGCAGGCAGCCCAGCAGGTGGGGCTCATAGCAGCAGTCTGGGAGCCGCAGCAGGCCCAGCCCAAAACCCCAGCCCATCCAGGTTCTGGTTCTAAAATATCAGGGCAATTTTCCCCAGGGGAATCTATAGGAGAGCAGATCAGCGGTACTGGAGGCACAGTTCCCACATTTATCAGGCCAGAGGAAAGAAGGCTAAGAGAAAGGTCAGTGGATTTTGTTAAATTTGGGGGAGAAGAGTGGTCCAGCCGAACTGCTCCCAGGGCAAGAAAGCAGAGAGAGGCTGGCTGTGGCAGCAGGAACAGCTGAAAGCAGCAGCAGCCTCCATTGGGCTGCTTCAGAGCCCCTGGCCTGCAGATAGCAGGGGGACTGAGGTGATAGATCAGGGGCAAGGGCTCTTGCGATGCGTGGCCTGGATTTGGATCGTGGTCTTGAGTAGTGGTCCTGGGGTACACTTTCAGTGAGCCAAAGCTGGGGGTGGCTGAAGCTCCCCACTAATAGCTCAGGCAGCTGTGAAGGCCCTAGCAATTTGGGACTGAGCTTTCCCCTCCCAGGAAACAGAGTTCTGCAGAGCTAAAACACCAAGCAATTGATACACTGGTCAACATGAGGAAAAGGAAGCAGAGTAAGAACAGCAGTAAACCTCTAGAATCCTTTTTTGTGGACAAAAAGGATAAAAGCATAGAGCGGGAGGAAGGCAACATAGTCAGAACTCCCACACCAAATGCTTCCAAGACAGTGAAAGAATGCCTGCAAGCTATGGATCAACTTAGAAAGGACTTTGAAAACCAAATAAGAGTGGAGGAAAAATTGGAAATAGAAATGAGAATGATGTGAGAAAGTCATGAAAAGAGAGTCAACAACCTGACTGAAGAAAATAACACCTTAAAAAATAGATTAACTCAAATGGCAAAAGAGGCTCAAAAAGCTAATGAGGAGAAGAATGCCAAGTTGAATTTGCCAGATGGAAAAAGAATCTCAAAAGCTTTCTGAAGAGAATAATTCCTTCCAAATTAGAGTGGATCAAATGGAAGCAAATGACTTTATGAGAAATCAAGATACCATTAAATAGATCCAAAAAAATGAAAAAAATAGAAGGCAATATGAAATATCTCCTTGAAAAACCACTGACCTGGAAAAATAGACCCAGAAGAGACAATTTAAAAATTATTAGACTCCCTGAAAGCTATGAACAAAAAAAGAATTTAGAAAGCATCCTTCAAGAAATTCTCAAGGAAAATTCCCCTGATATTTTAGAACCAGAGGGCAAAGTAGAACTTGAAAGAATTCACCAATAACCTCTTGAAAAAACCCCCAAAAGAAAACTCCTAGGAATGTTATAGTCAGGTTCCAGAGTCTACATATGAAAGAGAAAATACTACAGGCTGCCAAGAGGAAACAATTTAAATACTGTGGAAACACAATTAGGATAACCCAGGAACTGACAGTTTCTACACTGAGTGATCAAAGGGCTTGGAATATGATATTCTGGAGATCAAGCAAGCTAGGATTAAAACCAAGAATAACCTACCCAGCAAAACTGAGTTTAATGTTCCAGGGGAAAAAATGGTCATTCAATGAGGTGGAGGAGTTTCAAACATTATTGCTGAAAAAACCAGAGCTGAAAAGAAAATTTGACACTCAAATACAAGAATCATGAGAAGGTAAACATGGGAAGGGCATCATAAGGAACTTATCTAAGTTGAATTATTTACATGCCAATATGGAAAAATGATAATAGTAACTTATAAAACTTTTCTCAGTACGATAGGTGAAGGGAATACATACATACATATATATATATATATATATGTGTGTGTGTGTGTGTGTGTGTGTGTGTGTGTGTATGTATACATATACCTACACAGATGTCTATATAGGAGGGTGTGTATATACATACATACACGTATGAATACATATCTGAGTATATGCATATATGAGTTAATAGAGAGCACAGAATCAATTGAATACGAAGGGATGATACTTTAAAAGGTGAAATTCTGAAGTGGGAGAGGATTAGGATGAGAGGAGACAGGGAGAGACAGAATGGGGTTAATCATCTCATATAGAAGAGGCAAAGGATAACTGTTACAATAGAGGGGAAGAACAGGAAGGCAAAAGATAAAGAGCTAACTTTATTGTCATTGAATTTGGCTTAGGGAAGGAATGACAAACTCTAAAATGGGTATCTTGCCACACAAGAAAGTAGGGGGCATGGAGATGAGAGGTGAGATGACAGAGGGGAGGGGTTGTAGGGGAGAGGGTTGCTGGAAGTACACACTTCTGTAAAGGGACAGTATAGATAATAGAACAAGGGGGGCAGTATAGGGAGGAGGGATATATAGTCAGTCTCTCACAATATGTCCACTGTGGAGATGTCCTGCATAATTACACATGTACAGCCTGTATTGTGTGCTTGTCCTTCCAATGAGGGTACGTGACAAGGGAGGAAGGGAAAGAATCTAGAATTTAAAGTTCTATAATAAAATGTTAAAAATATATATGCATATATGTATACATATACATTTATTATTATTATTATTATTATTATTATTATTAACTACATGCAACTGGGAATTAAGATATACAGGCACTGGGGTAGGGAGACCCATCCTGCCCTACCAGAAAGTTAGAAGGGCAATGGAGGACATAGGAGGGAACAGATTGGGGGAGGAGTTTTACAGTGGGATCTCTGTTTTGGAGTTGTGGGTAGGGGAACGATGGGGAGAAAATTTGGGTCTCAAAATCTTGTGGAAATGAGCAATGTAAATAAGAAAATAAATACATTAATTCAAATAGAAAAAAGAAAAAGAAACAGTATAAATCAAATCTTAGAGAACAGATCAAGGCAGGGTTCTTTAATCAAAGCAGTCAGGAATCAGAATCTGTATAATCTGAAGGAGTAAGGTAATTCAAGTAAGAAAAAAAAAGGATTCCAAAAACCATGGGAATGGACCCTTTCAGGTAAGGGATCTTTGCTAAAACTCTGGTTAGCGAAATGAATAGTCAGTCCTGCTAGTTTGGGGCTTATAGGAGTAGATGCATGGAAAAATTTGAGAGCAAATCCAAAGAGAGAGGTAAAATGAAGCTGATGTCCAGCAACTTCTGAACAAAATAGGTGCTGGCAGAGGAGATGTTAGCCCCATTAATTCTAAAGAAGCTGAAATTTGGTAGAAGGCAATGATTTTCCAAAATTTATATATGTGTACATGCATGTTCATATCATACATGTGGGTATGTATGTGTACACATGGATTTACAAAGCTCCCTTTGGTGTCTATATGTGGTGTTCCAAGGTATATGATATAAGCTTAGCAGATCATGCATGCACATATATACCCATATATATTACATCTTGGAAAAAAGTTGAAAGATTTCAATGAGAAATTTCTTCATGGGTAAGGGCAACTGCTCTCTGCTGTCATAAATAGAAATGTGCATTTAGTTGAAACGGGACTGAGACATTTATTTCATAAGAGTTTTATGTGCTAGTTCTTGAAATGGGTAAGTCTTCTGATGTATAATGAGAGAGATATATTGAAACTGTAAGCTCTGACACTAGGGTGATTAGCAATCATTACAGGCTGTTTGGGAGAGCTCAGATGGGACTTTATTTCACATAATATAATCCACAAAGAAAATCATTAATAAGTATGACCTTCTGTATCACTTAGCACCTCATCCTTGGAAAAAATGCTCCCTCATTCTGATGTTTCCTCTCAATGATTTATTAGAGGGACCAAGATGTTTGCACACTTGTTTTCTTTTTTTAAAATAACATGAAGATAGCATGAGATAATTATAAAAAAGCATTTATTTGGAGTCATAGAACCTAGATTCAAATCCAAGCTTTTCTATGTCATCAGTCAAGCAGTTTATGAAGCCCTGCCCATGGTTAGATGCCACACAGTATCATGATGCTGAAGATACAAGACAAAAACAAATCTCTTCTTGGTCTCAAGGTTCATACATTCTATAGCAGGTGACAATGTATTCAAATAAATACATACAAAATATGCGTAAAATAAAAACAAGGTAAGTAGGGATGGAGTTAACTGAGAGGGAGGCTCCAGGAAAGGATTCATAGAGCAGATATCACTTGAGCTGAGCTTTGAAGGATATTAAGGATTCTTATAGGCATAGGGGAAGAAAGTGGTCATTCCAGTCAAGGGGGATAGTTTGTGTCAAGGCAAAGAAATGGCTGATAGATATTCATTTGTGAAAAACCTGTCCCACTAAACTCCCTCATTTCTGTGAGGGTCAATCAATGTAGCATGTGTCTGTCTCTCTGTGTTGTGAATGCAAAACATTAATTCAAAGTGAGAAACTGAATGATGGATATGCCATTCTTCAATTAATGTGGACATTGTTGTCAATAAAATGAAAGAAAAATAACCACATAGGAAAAAGGTCAAAGGCTGTCTATGAAGTTTCTCTCTGAGCATGGCATCACTAGTATGAGGGTAAAATCACCATCTTTCCCCTCCTTCCACATCTGTGGACATAGTTGGTCTAGTATGTCAATGCCACGTGCTGAAGATAAAAGGAGAGCAGTTGAAAATATTTTTTCTTCTGACTGTTCTCCACCTTTTACTCCCTAAACCCATAAAAAAGTAGCTTATGGTGATGCATTCAAGTCAAAGAAGGCAAAGAGGAGAGCCAAGAGGAGATTGGGGTGGAAAGATCAGTGTGCATCACTGTATGAGACCTGAAGGAGAGTAAATCAAAACTTATATGGAACCAATCAAGTTTCCTAGAGGATACTTAGAGCAAGAAAATGTTTAGCAAACCACAAATTCCCCAGTGTTTTAAGGTTCAGGAAATTTGGCATCATAGGTCTGAGAGGATAGCTAACAGAAAATGGCAAAACAGAGCAATGGATGAATAGTAAATAAATGTTTGCAACATGAAAGTAGTCAATAGAAAACCTTTATTAGAAGCCTTAAGTACACCTTACATCAACAAAAATACATCAACAAAAAGGGTCCCAAAACCAAAAGAATGTGTGGTAAATTATCAAAGAGAATACAAAACTCTGTGGACAAATGCCATTAGAAAAATGCAATAAAATACACCAAATATTCATTAAGAACCTACTATGTGCCAAAGACTATGCTACAATCTAGAGATATAGTAAGAAAAAGACAGTCTCTGCCTTTGAGGGGCTTATAGGCTAGTGGGAGAAGACAACACACAAAAGGAAGCTAAAAATAGAGAGTAGGTGGAGAGAATGTACCTGACTTTGAGTCATTATGATGATGTCCAGTGGCAGGAAACATGTAGCCCTCTAGGTCCTCAAGTGTGGCCCTTTAACCCAATTCAAACTTCACAGAACAAATCTCCTTAATAAACAGTTAGCTGGTGGGAAATGTATGAGTTAGCTAGAGTGCTGGCACCTCTCTAAAGACAAGCTTTGGGAGGAGTTCTTCACTTTGACCTCTAGCCCTCCAACCAGAGGGGAAGAGGCACCTGAAGGAACTAATCAGAGTTTTCTAGTGATGAGATTTTCCTGGGGAGAAGGGTATGGTGATTGTGGAATCTAAAACCAAGCAGTCAGCTGGTAGGAAATAATTTCAATTTCTGTAGACTCTCACAAGATCATGCAACAATGAAACTAGAGAATGGTTTAAAAGAAATGATATATACATAAAAGAAGAAATTACATATCAATATAGGATAAAAGAAAGTGCCCTCAATGAGGAATTTAAAACCAGGTTGGGGGGAAAAAATCCTTAATGGAGAGTCCCTTTAAAGAAGTGAGAGATTGATAGGTTTAAAAAACAAAGGAGTAAAATCTCACAGAAGGAAATAAAAGGCAAGAATATTTAAAAAAATAAAGAATAAATATAATCTCTAGAACACAGAGGTATCAACCTGGAATAAAGGATGTGCAGACACAATTTAAAATTTGTAAGTCTCCCAGAAGAAAATGACAAATCAAAATTCAAAGAAATAAACCTGAAAAGCATAATAAATGAAAACTCTGTCTCTCTGTCTGTCTGCCTGTCTGTGTCTCTGTCTCTCTGTGTGTCTCTCTGTATCTCTCTGTCTGTCTCTGTCTGTCTCTCTCTCTCTGTCTGTCTCTCTCTCTCTCTCTCTCTCTCTGTCTGTCTCTCTCTCTCTCTAGCTCTCTCTAGCTCTCTCTTCCTCTTCCTAGAACAACTTGGATGATGCCTACCATCCACTGCCTTCACTCCTTTCATACTGTTGAGCAAAGTTGGAGAAAAATACAAAATTCTGCTGACCAGGTCCCCTGCAAATTTATGTTACAAAATCTTAAATGGCCCGTGAATGCAGCAAGGAAAGTCTTTTACACCATCCTAAGTTCACTATCCCACTTACTGCAACAACTTTTCAAAGCTTTTTCACCCCTCCACAACCTCCTAAAGTCTCCTTCCCACCCTTTTAGCCGAGAAATTTGTATTTCATTTTAATCTCATATTTCAATTGAAAAAAAAAACTGAGTCATTCACTGACATCCCTTTTCTTCACTCCTCTTCATTTCACATCTATATTTCTTTTTACATCACCAAAATTTCTCCTGCTATCCTTCCCTCTACTTCTCCCAGAAAGTCATCTCATATGACAATAATATTTTTATTTTTTAATGGAAAGGAAATAATAATAAAAACCAACTGATATATTTAAAAGGCTTGAAAATATATAAAATGTTCTATACCTGTAGTACTCCTATGTCTGAAAAGAAGAAGGGGGTAGGGTTATCTTCTTCTATCTTTGGGACTATGCTCTTTGGAATTTTGCAGCATTTGCTTTTGGTTATATAATTATTTGCCTCTCCATTTACATTGTTAAAGCCATTGTGTATATGGTTTTCTTTACTCTGTTTCCTTCACTCTATAATAGTTTAAATATCTGTTCCCATGCTTCTCTGTAGTCGTGACATTCATTGTTCCTTATAGTAGAGTAATATTTTATTACATTCATATACCACAATGGCTGGTCATTTTTTAAGCAATAGGTACTGATTTACTTCATTTCAATTCTTGTTTACCATGCAAAAGAGTACTTTTGTATATACTTTTGCACAATTGGGGACTTTCTTCTTATCAATGTCCTTTGGGGGCATTTTCTTAGTAGTTGAATCTCTGGGGCATTTCACATGATTTGCATGATGGCATATTCATTTCCAAAATAGTTGTAATCATTCCCAGCTCCTCCAATAATGTGCTAATAAGTCTGTTTTCCCATAGCCCTCCAACATTGACTGTTTCATCATTTATTATCTTTGCCAATTTGCTGTGTCTGAAATAAAACCTTATGTTTGTTTGATTTTAATTTCTCTTATTAGTGATTTGGAATATCTTTCATGTGGTTATTAATAGTTTGCAATTCTTTTGATACCCATTTTGTTCATGTTTTTTGACAACGATTTAGTGGATAATGGTTTGTGGGTTTGCCCACGGATCTTTTACTTACTTATATGTATTAGAAACAAAAATTTCATCTGAGAATAACTATTATGATTTTACCCACTTTACAATTTCATTTCTTTTACTAGACTTTTTAATTTTGTTTCTTGTTTCCTAATACATGTAATATTTTTAATTAAAATTTATCTTTTGTAATTTTCTCTATCCCTGATTTGTTAAAAATACATCGCTTACCCATGACTGTAAAAGGCACATGATCTACTTTTCTTCTCTTGTAGTATAGTGGATAGACATCTTCCTGAGTTCAAATCCACCTCAGAAACAGTTAGCTGGGTGACCCTGGACAAGTCACTTAACCCTGTTTGCTTCAGTTTCCTCATCTATAAAATGAACTGAAGAAGCAAATGACAAACTTCATTTCTCAGGTGAAGAAAATGAGGTCCAGAGACGCAAAAATTACTTTAAGCACTATGAGGACAGGAATTCTGATACTCACGACTAGAGAAAGAAGCATAAACAAGTTGTGGTATATGATCATGATAGAATACTCCTGTGCTATAAGAAATTATGAGCTCAGTGATCTTAGCAAAACATAACTGGCCTTATTTGTGAAATAATGAAGAGCAAAATGAGTAGAATCAAGAGAACACTATACACAATAATAGCAATATTATTTTAAGAAGGGCTTTGAGCAAGTATGTCATTATAAATACCCAAATTAACTACAAAAGACATATAAAGGACACTGCTATCTGTTTCCAGAGAAATAACTGATAAATAAAAGCATATATAGAATGATTTTTACCTATATAGATATATGTGTGTGTGTGTGTCTAATGGAAGCTATCTCTAGAATGGGAGGGAGGGAAGAAAAAAGGGAAAACAAAGAAATTTACATAATAAGGTTATTACATATTTTAAAGGAATAGCAAATTGTACATAGTGGATTTGAAGTTTCATGTGAAATCATCTTTTTTCTATTATACTGTTAGAGAAAACATATTTACATATAAACATACATTTTACATATATTTTATAGCTGTATGAAAATTATGAAGCATTATGCAAATAGGTATAACAGTGCCAAAATAAAACTCACAGAAAACTCTGATCTATTAACCAAGGTATATTAAGACAAGAAGATGGGAATATGATGGATACATTCAAGTATTGGAAGGGTTGTCAATTTAAAGAAGGACCAGGCTAGATTTTCCAAATCTCAGAAGGCAGAACTAGAATGAGCTGAAATTGCAGAAGCAGAATCCAGTTCCTTATTAAAACAACAACAACAACAACCAACTACTTGACAGTTAGAACAATCTCATAACAGAATGACCCACCTGAAAGCTGAATTCACTACCAGAGGTCTTTAAAAAGGGAACAAATAAAATTTTAAAAAAATACTTGGCAAGATTGATGTAGCAGGAATTCCTGCTTGGATCAGTACTGGCTAGCTGGCCTCTGAATCCCTTTCATCTCTGAGGTTCTGTGATTTTTGCCACAGATACATACCTAGACAATACTGCAAGGCTGCAGGCACTGTTTTCCCTTACAATTTCTCAGAAATATATTCCGTGATATGTACTTTTCTCTCTTAATTTTCTTTATTGTTTCCACTTTTTAATTTTTTTTAATAATTCCTTTCAGCAAGTCAGAAAGATAAAGTTTGTTACATTGTTTACATCAGTAAACAAAGTGGATATGATTAATTCATATTCAGTTTGTGGATCACTGTTAACAAATATTATTTGCTACCTTCAATATCCTATGAACATCATCAGTCCTTCCTATCTTAAATCCCTTAGGGTGAGGGTAGTTTGTGAGGAGCGGGGGGGAAAAATCTTCTATTTATATTTCCCTTTTGCTTCTCAAGGTCATTTTTTCTTTATTTGTTATCTATCATTTTGGTTACAGCATGGTCACCTCTCACTCCCTGGATACTTTCTTAAGTTTAAATTAGTTTCCAATAAAGCCCTTCTCAGACCTCTCAGGAAGAAAGCATTGTTGTTTAATACACTTGTAACTAATGCAGCTGGTCCTTTGGGAGCTTAGAAGGACCTCAAAGGCATAGTTCCCTGCCTGGGAGCAAAGAAACCATTACAGCTTGTACTGGAAGATTTAATAGGTGTCATAATTTATCATGTAAACCGAAAAGTGTTTCTTAATTAAGTGCGTACGTTAATGAATTTTTTAATTTGATCCCTGTAAGTACCTTGCTATACTAATTGCAATATTCTACACATTAGTCATCCGCTGTTGCCCTTGGCTATTTTCTACCCTGAGAGGGAGAGAAAGAGAGCTTTACAGTTAAAGTTCATTTAACTCTTTCCACCCAACAAATTAGATTTCCCCTTATTCACATCAGAGTGACAACTGTGTTTCACTTTTCCTGTATACGCTGAAATGCCTGTTATGTAAGAACAGGCTCAAATCTCTTCTTCTTCTCAACAACAGCATACCACAATCATTCTAATGCCATAGAAAGAGCCATGATTTTTTAAATTCAAATATTGGATATTGTTTGGGTGACCTTGGATAAGTCACACATCTGCTCTACACTCCAGTTTCCTGACCTGAAAAATAATGAAACTGTACCATATAATCTTCAAGGTTCCTTTAGATGATAAATAATATGAAGGGGAATTAGGTATGGTTCATCAGTGGCAGAACTTAGAGTTTATGGAACAATGTATTTTCTTTTGGCAGTGTTGAGTTGAGGCAATGAGGATGAGATGAAGATAAAAGACATACTTATTGCTGCTGTGCTTTTAAAATCAAATACACTGCAGCGTGTTTGTTGTCAATAGTATAAAACGTGAATTTTTGTGACTTTTCTATTCATTTGCACTCTCCATTTTAATGCCACCCATCAGGAAGAATTGTAGGCTTTTTTATCACTGCTATAGTTGAAAAAATGTACCTTGAACATGAATATACATCCAAATCATTACTCTGCAATGTTTTCCCCCCTCAAAGTTTAAAACTGTTTAGTGGTTGAGCTAAAGGAAAAAACTTCACTTAGAAGTAATCATGGAGGGTCCATTCAACTAGAAGTAAGGACTTGGGCAAGTCACTTAACTAGTTTCCTCCTCAGTTTGCATATCTGTAAAATATGAGGTTTTAACTAAATAAACTTACTGTGTCTTTGCTGCTCTGTCTTTTTATGATAATTGAATCAAATGGAAATTTAAAAGGAAGACAAGTATTTTTTTTTCAATTTAAGGGAAAGTTCAGTAGATTATTGTATAGAAATAACCTTGCTATTTATAGAGTAAAAAAAGAAAAAAACAATGACAATTGAATGAATAATAACAACTGCCAATAATACAGTAATATAATCCAGACTAATCATCCAAAAGTACCTACACTTTGGTCAGAAACTAAGGATGGAAAGTGATCTGAGCCCAGAATTCAATAGAAGGAAAACTGCAAGCTAGAATGCATTTGGAAAATTTGTCATGCTTTTCACGACCCCAAGGTTTTCCTTGATGCAAGAGCCCAAGATAAGATTTCACCAGTGATGCACAGTCTCAGACAAGTTGAACACTCTGGATCCCACCTCACAATGCCTCTGAATTTAACTACAGTATACTTTGGGGTTTGTGATGAATGCAGTTTGAAACATGCCACAACTCGTTAAGCCATTGCTCGATTGATGATTAGCCTCTCAATTCATTGCCACCACAAAGAAAGCTGCTATAATTACTTTTGTACACATAGAACATTTTTTATCTCTTTGGGGTACAGAACTAGTAGTCATATTGCAGTATGAAAGGTTATGCTGTTTTATAACCCTTTGGGCATAGAAATAATTTTCCAGAATGATTGAATCAGTTCATTATTCCTCATTTTATCTCTCCCTTGCCCCTTCTCCTAGTATATCCCTATTCTTATTTTGGAGATCACTCCAACATAATTGATTCACATCCATGCCCTCTGTCTATGTACACTCCATCTTACTGCACTAATAATGATAAAGTTTCTAGGAGTAACATGTATCATCATATCATACAGAAACGTAAACAGATTAATTTTAATGAGTCCCTAAGTACTACTCTCAGAGATAGCTGGATTAATTGTTGGATAAAGCACTGGGTTTGGGGTTAGGAAGACCTGAGGTCAAATATGACCTCAGATACTTACTAACTATATGATCCTGGGCAAGTCACTTAACCTCTGTTTGCCTTTATTCCATTGGAGAAAGAAATTGCAAACCACTCAAGAAAAGTTGCCAAGAAAATCCCATGGACAGTATAGTCCACAAGGTTACAGACTCAGACATGACAGAATGACTAAACAATAAATGTTTAATCTTCCTTTTTGAATGTCAAATTTTCTATTCAGCTCTGATATTTTCATCAGGAATTCTTGGAAGTCCTCTATTTCACTAAATATCTATTTTTTCACTGAAGGATTATATTGCATTTTTCTAGGTAGGTTATTCTTGGTTACAATCCTAGCTCTTTTGTCTTCCAAAATATCATTTTGTAAGGTCTCCATTCCTTAAACATGGAGACTGTTATATGTTGTATAATCCTGACTCTGGTTCCACGATATTCAAATTGTTTCTTTCTGAGAGCTTGCAGCATTTTTCCTTGACCTGAGAGTTCTGTAATTTGGTTATAATATTCCTAGGAGTTTTCATTTTAGGATTTATTTCAAAGGGTAACTGGTAAATTCTCTCAATTTCTATTTTACCCTTCTGGATCTAAGATGTTGGGGGCAGTTTTCCTCTATAATTTCTGGAAATATAATGCCCAGACTCTTTTTTTATCATAGCTGTCAGGTAGTCCAATAATTCTTAAATTATCTCACCTTCATCTGTTTTCCAGGTCAATTGCTCTCCCAATGACATATTTCAATTTTCTTTTATTTTTCATTATTTTGATTTTCTTTTATTGTTTGAAATCTCTTGAAGTCATCAGCTTCCTCTTGCCCAATCCTAATTTTCAAGGAATTTTTTTAGTGATATTTTGTATCTCCTTTGCCATGTAGTCATTTTTTAAAAATCAAATCCTTTCTTCAGTGAATTTTTATACTTCTTTTTCTATTAGACCAATTCTGTTTTTAAGGCATTATTTTATTCAGTGTTCTTCAGTTTGGTGCCTCTTTTACTAAGCTATTCATTCTCTTTGCATAATTTCCTTTCATCATTTTCCTTTCCTTTTCCCAGTGTTTGCTCTACCACTCATGTGGTTCTTTAACTCTTCCTGGAATTCTTAATAGGTTGTAAATCCAGCTAGCATTTTTCTTTGCATCTTTGCTTATAGCTATTTTCACATAAATGTCTTCTTTTAAGTTTACATTTCAATCTTCCCCTCCACAGTAGTATCTTTTACCATCAAGTTCTTTTTTATTGTTTATTCATTTTTCCAGCCTGTTTTTTTTCACTTTTAATTTTATGTTAAAGTTGGATTCAGCTCACCTGGGGGTAATTAGGCACTCAGGCTTTTTGTGCTGCTGATTTCAGAGCTAATTCCAAGGGGTCTTCAAGTTTTTGACGTTTCCAAGGTGATACAATCTGGGTAGAGATGTGATCACTGCTCTCCTGGTCTGTGCTTTGACTTTTACCCAGAAAGGGCCAGTGTTGGCTGTAGTCACAAGTACCAGTGCTTCTCTTGGCCCTAGAACTATGACCAAGATCCCTGCTCTCTTATGACTTATCAGAACCACTCCTCTCTGCCCTGGACCTGCAACCAAGAACTACTAATGGGCAATTGAGTTGCCAATCAGCACCAGCTACACTCTGACAGAAAATGTTCCATTGTTGTCTCTTTCTCATCAGTTATCTGACCCATTTACTCTCTCTGGATTGAAAATTCTTGAAACTAAGCAATACATGCTTTTTTGCATGCATTTATATTTTGCATGCATTGTATTTACATGCAATACATTCTTTTCTATGTTTGGTTTTGTTGCTCTTTTCCCATTGTTCACTCCATTGGTTACAATGCTTCTATACAACCAGACTATTATACAATGTGCACGAGTTTGCAAATCTTATACATGATTGTATGCCACCATGGTGGGGGGGGGAGGAAGGGTTGAAAAATCTGAAACTCAAGTGATTCTGGAACTGAATCTTGTAAACTAAAAGTAAACAAATAAGTAAATAAAGAAAATTTAAAAAAAAGAAAATTCTTGAAACTGCTGCTGTTATTGCAACTTCTTCGGCCAACTGCAGGTACTCCTGGCCTGCACCCACCTGGGCATTACAGACCTCTCCTGTAGACCTCATGAGTTATCTTAGACTGTGGGGGAAAAAAAGGCTACCTGTAACCTTTGTTGGCTCTGCCACTCCAAAATTGAATTTGAGGCACTGTTTTAAAGTTGTTTAGAAGGGATTATTGGGAGAGTTCAGCTTGTCTGCTGTCCATATTGAGTTATCTTGGTTGTGTCCCCCTTATTTCCTAACAATCTTGGAGAAGTACCTATAGCACCAAGAAATGAAGAAACTTGCCAAAGGTCATACAGCTAGTAGATAAATATGATACACAGATACATACATTGACACATAGAGATGGATGAATGCATGGATATATGGAGAGAAATAGAGAGAGAGAGACAGAGACAGAGTGAGACAGAGACAGAGAAAGAGAGACAGAGAGAAACAGTGAGAGATACAGAGAGGCAGAGAGACAGAGAGAGACAGAGAGAGAGACAGAAAGAGAGACAGAAAGAGACAGAGCAAGAGAGGAAGGGAGGAAGAGAGACAGAGATAGAAAGAGGAAATAGAGAGAGAGAAAAAGAGAGAGAGAGACAGAGAGAGCGAGAGCGAGAGAGAGAGAGAGCGAGAGAGAGAGAGAGAGAGAGAGAGAGAGAGAGAGAATCTCAGAAGTGGGATCTGAGCATACATTTTCCTGGCTCCCAGCCTGCTTCTTCATTCACTGTGCCACACTGCTACTCATAGGAGAATAAGTATCTATTGAATTATTCTTCTATATTTTCAGTGTGCTTCCCAACAGTTTGATCAGTGTTTTATCAGTAATTTTAGAGGAAAATAATGATGAAATTCTATTTAAAGCACTATATGGAGTAAAAATAATTATCATCACAATCTGTAGGATATACCAGTGCTATACATTTTTCCAGTGAAAACTTGCATTGATTAATCAATCAAAAAGCATTTGTTAAGTATTCTCTCTAACATTGCAGTATCTTTGTAGAAGCCTAAACCACCAAGACCAATTCTTCCTCACAAAAACTATTTAAAACTTTCATCTATAATGGCACTATTTAATATGTCTCCATAGAGAATACTCCTCATTGCAAAATGGGTGGCTCAGTGAATAGAGTACTAGGCCTGGAGTCAGAAAACCCAAGTTTAAATCAAGCCTCAGATACTTCCTAGTTATATGACCTTAGGTAAGTCACTTAACCTCTGTTTGCTTTAATACAATGGAAATGGAAATGGCAAACCCCTCCAGTATTTTTGCCAGTTCCAAGCTATGTGCCTTTTGTTTAATATTTTCATATTTGTGTATAACTGGCATAAAATCTAGAGGTGGTTCCTTTTCAATTTTTTATTCATGCCTTTAAGTTTTGGGCTTTGGAAAGTCTAGTCCTAGTTCCTGGAATTAAAATTCTGCACACTCACATAATTCCCCCAAGTAACTTTCCTTGTCGGTTGATGAAACTTGCTTCAGAAGTTTCTGTGTCCTGTGATGGTAGGTTGAGTGCTCCCTAATCTGTTCTATCCTTGGAGGATTCTAAATGTAGTTTTGATTCATTTAAGCTGGAAGTTCTCCTGGTAAGTTTACATGTGCACTTAAGGGAATTTTATTGAACATGTTGAAATAATCAAAGTCTTAAGCTAAAAGAAGCCATTTGTATGATAGTAACGAATCCCTCAATTTCCTCACCCACTTACAAGCAGAACCTGGGGAATTAATAGTATCAGCATATCCTTCCAAGCTCTGTGGAAGAGAGACTCTGTGGGGGAAAGCTGTCACCTGCCTCCTAACAAATTTCAAAACAATTTGCCTCTAGTTCCCTGTTGGAGCAGACAGAATGAATTCTGTTGTTTTTCTTTGTCTGTTTTGCTTCTCTGCAAAAATCTTAAGATGTACTCCTGAGTATAAAAATGTGCTTTTTAAAGGCTCCAGTTAACATTACTCAGGCATTATCACCATAAGGCCTTTGAGCTAGTGGCTACATAAGAAATATATTCTACCTGCTTTCCAAAGACTCCACTGCTAATGAAGCTTTTCTTTTTTGTGGGTAGCTTTAGTTGACACTTGTTCAGTGGCCTAACAAATAATAAGATCAAGAACTCATGGTTCAGTTGCAAACCGGTCTGTACTCCCCAACACTAAGACAAAAGCTGATTACTGTATATTACAGAGATGAGTATTTGCCACTGGTGCTTTCCCTCACAAGATTCAGTATTAACATTAAGCATGTATTGTCTAGCCAGTTGTCCTGTTTTCTTTTGTTTTATTCTTTGTGCAGCAATAGAGTTCTACAAACTCTTTGTAGCCTCAATGGTCTAGCTCCTTTTGAAATATTTTTTTTCACACCACCTTGGTGATTTTGTGAAGGTAGTATAGAAGGAAGCTTCTTCTAATACTACAGATCAACACATTCTCTGTCTCCTACATCTTCTCAGAGACCTACCTATGGTGTTGAGAAGTTTAGAAATGTCCCCAGGGCATGGAACTACTATTTCTCAGTAACAGGATTTAAACCATGTGTTTCTGACTCTGAAGCTGGTCCTCTCTCCACCGTGTTTTGTATCCATGTACATAGGTATGATGATGATATTTGAGGAAAATTTAGGTCCAATGAGCAAATGCCACTGCATGTGTCTTTTCGTGTGTGAATAAAACCACCTTCTCCCTATCATTGTAATGAAGGAGTGCATAGAAAACAATATTAGATCTATAAAAGGCATTCAAGATAATTTAGTCTAAGCCCCTAATTTTAGAGATAGGAAAACTATGGCCCAGACAAGTGAAGTGACACAACTGACTAATTATAGCTAAGTCCCATTAGTGTGAATAATGGATCCCTCAAAGTTGTTGCATATATTTGAATTTACACTATTGAAATTATGATTTTGTAAAATGTGATAATTGCTTCAAACCCAAAAGAAATACACAACATGAATTCCAATAAGATAACTTTCAGGGAATTTATTATTCACAGTAATCAGAATACAGCTGACAACTTGAAACATATATTATATCCATGCTCTATGGTTATTTAACTTAAATATATTTTTGTTGTGAGAATATGAAAACTAACATAAAAAGTACACAGAGGTCATTGAAGAAAAGGTCCTGTAAACAAGAAAAGTTACTATCATTATTTTAATATTGGATAATAATGCTATTATGATACAAAGTTCTACTCCAATGTCTCATTATGAGTTGGAGAGGGCCCTGGATTCTCAAGATCAATACCAATAGAGTCAAAGTTCCCCTCCTGGATCGCCTTGTGGTGGCAAAGGGGCTTGTGTAACTCAATGAAACTATAAGCTATGCCATACAGAGTTACCCAAGAGGGAAAGGTCATAACAAAGATTTTGGACAAAAGGTGATCCAGTGGAGAAGAAAATGGCAAATCACTCCAGTATCTTTGCCAAGGAAGCACACTACATGGACAGTATTAAAGTGATCAAAGATATGACATCAGAAGATGTGCTCATCAGGTTGGAAGATGTCCAATACATTAGTGCGGAAAAGCAGAGAGAACACTACAAGTAGCTCCAGAAAGAGTAAAGTGGCAAAGTAAAAAAGAAGCTCAACTGTGGGTGTGTCTGGTGATGAAAGAAAAGCCTGATGCTGAAAAGCAATGAACATTAATTTGGACAGACTTCAGGTCATAGTGGAGGATAGAAGGGCTTCGTGTGCTACAATCCATGGGGCCACAAAGAGAAGGACATGACTGAACAAAAAAATATATATAACCTCTGATGGTTTCTGCCATGCTGAAATGAATTCAAATATATTATTTAGAATATTTCTTTTCCAACAAGCAATCTAATTAAATACAGTCTTATTTCCAATGGATTCACCAATTGGTTATGGATTCTTTGTCCCTGGAAGTTCATAGAACAAGAAAACAATAAAATAATCCCTCTTCAACAGTGATACTTTTGAAGTGACAATGACAAACTGGTAGATATAAGATGTAAATGATGCCAAGAATTAGAGATTTCTGAGACCATCTATAAATTGCAGTTTTTCTTTTGGTGCTTGAAATGTGAGCTATCTAATGCCCAATAAGTGGATATACTCTATGGTATATCAAATTGGTTTAAAATTCTTACTACAAATAAAGTTCAAAGACAAAACAATTGCAGCTAAATGGGAGATCAGATAACAATATAGTAAAAGTAAATCTGGGACAGAATTTAGAGGCCATCTAGTCCAATCTCCTCATTTTGCATTTGAGAAATGCAAAGATATGTTGAGATCCATTATCTAGGGAGGAGAAATGACTTGCCAATATTTACATTATTAGGAAGGCAATGCCATAATGCAAATTCAGCTCCCTTTGATTTCCTAATCCACATTATGACTCATAGTTTCTCAAGGAGACAAATAAAGGAATTGTGTTTCTTTATTTTGATTCATTCAAAAGCAGTAAGAAACAGCACTCATGATAAGCAATCATAAAATGATCACCATGAAGATAAGCATAGCATACATGCCAATCTTTGCTGATTAAAAAGTACAGGAATTTCATAAAGAATTTTTGGAATCTGATCTCAATTAAACCAATACCTACTTTTTATTAATCAACCACTTAGATGTGAAGTTGGTCATAGGAGAGGATTTTGAAACATTTGTTGGAAAAATATGGCTTAGGAATAAGAAATTGAGAAACCAGAAGCTTGATAGACTACAGAGAAGCCTCATATCTATACATCATTAAAACTTTCTTCAGGAAGAAAGACAGGAAATACTGATCATGGCAACAATAAATAACATCACTCCCAGGCAAAGTACAATTCTATCTTAAGAAACAGAAGAAAGTGATATTGGGAGATTCAATTTAAAAAACTGATAGGGAATTGACACAAATCTGTAGAGACATCACTAGATAAAGGGTGAAAGAATGTGCACTTTTAAAGTTAAGAAATGCAAATAATCATTTCCAAAAATGCCAACATTATTAATAATAAAAGTTTAAATAAAAATCATGGTGAAATATTGTATTATGCTTATCAAATCAGCAAATGTGAAGTAAATGTGAATATTCAATATTGAATGGACTTTGGGAATACAGAAACACTAGTTCACTTTTGGCAGAGCTGTGAATTAGTCCAACTGTTCAGGGAAAAGAATTTGAAACCATAAAGGAAGAGATGGCAAGTTGTATATACCCTTTGACACTTGAGTTTATGTCTCAAGGAAATAAATGACAGAAAGATGGAACTCATAGGAGGACTATTTATGAAGAACAACAACAATAAAAAAATGATGAAAATAAACTATGGATAATGTTTGATCAAAATTAATATGCTATACAAATGTAATGGAATAGTATTGTGCCATAAAAACCAAGTGGATATGAGGAATTCAGATAAACATGAGATATGTATGATGAACTGATGCAGAAGGAAGAAAAGTAGAACCAAAAGAAAAAAATAAACAATGAGAAGAATAAAGGCAATAAAACAGGACAAATATCATGGACAATATTTGCTCAAAATGATTAAAATTAGAGCACACATCCCCCCTTTCTGCTAAAACTGAAATAAATCACACAAGCTATAATAACTCATTTGGGATGTTTCTTTTTATGTTTCTTTACTGTCTCTTGTTATGGGAAAATCTCTGAATGCATGTATGGGGATAATTGTTGAAAAGTAAGCGCTATTAAGAAAGAAGTATACTATGTACAGAAAAAAAATGACGTGCAAGTCAATGAACTTGAACCTAACCTATTTAACACAAACCATCCAAATAGAACAGCCATTGACACAGAAAAGTCTCGGCCTTAGGTTTTGTTGTGTTTTGTTTTTGTTTGTTTTTTCATCTGGAGAATGAGAGGATTCTATTAGATCCTCATATTTCTTTGAATCCTAAATTCATGACCATGACCATTTCCTAAGGAAATTTAAAATGAGAGAAAGGAATGACCATGTGGAGAAGCCAAGAATAAAAAGACCGTGGGCAGAAAATATTCTATATTATTGACAAGTGGAGAAACAAAGCAAATAAGTGCAACACCAACTCAGAATATAACTCATTTGTAAAACTTCACAGAGGAAGATGGTGGGAGATTGTGAACAGTTTAAGTTCATAAAGGTTTAAAGTCATGAAAGGAAGATGATTACAAATTTTTTGAGGGATGGAATTAAGAAAGGCCATCTAAGAACATTTAAGAATTAAACTGGAAGGATATCAAAAAGAAAAAAGGAAAAGATTTGTCAAGATTATAGTCACAAACTAGTTTCTCTATATCAATAGCAGTTTTCATAGATTCCAATATAACCAATGTCCCTAGAGGAAAAAAAATGCCAATTTATCTCACTGTAAGAGACAAAGCATCCACAGAGGATATCAGCTCTAGTGGTGAAATTTTGAGATAGTTATGGGATTGATCCTTAATATATATGAAAGAGGAAAGGATGCCAGATGCTTGTAAAACATCATGGACAATTTTACTACTCCCCAGGGAAATTCAGAACCTTTAGATAACTCCTTCCACATATGCTATTTCTCATCTCTACAAATTTTTATAAAGAAAAATTTATACACTTATCAAGAATATCTTTAATAAAGCTATGGGAAGGGAAAAGGAATACTTTTTAAAATGCTATTTCATATCATACCACATTTATATTTACACAGGGCAGAGAATACACAAAATCTCACTATT
>CM053601.1:18308966-18324327 GCA_028646575.1 Pseudocheirus occidentalis
TTCAGAACCTTTAGATAACTCCTTCCACATATGCTATTTCTCATCTCTACAAATTTTTATAAAGAAAAATTTATACACTTATCAAGAATATCTTTAATAAAGCTATGGGAAGGGAAAAGGAATACTTTTTAAAATGCTATTTCATATCATACCACATTTATATTTACACAGGGCAGAGAATACACAAAATCTCACTATTCTTTGCTACTCTCAAAACAAACATTTCAAAAGCTCTCATTCCAATAATCTGTCCATCCTTTTTATATGTTAAAATGATACAAGATTTTCTGAAAGATGTAATAACAGATGTTTGTTATGTGATGACATTTATTAATTAATCAATACCAAAAGTGGCATAAATCAGTAAGATCAGCTCACTAAATGCATTTGTGACTATTGCAGGATATTCCTTGCTATATCCAGATTAAAGCACATTGGTGAGATTCTCCAAATGATCCTTTTTGCATATGGCATTGTGCTGATGGCATCTAGCCTGAGAACACTGCAGAATTACCTAACTGGTATTCATGATTACTCAAAATGGTTAAGCCTATTTACAAGCATTGCAATGTGCAGTCCTAATAACTATTCCATCAGCAGGCTTAAATGTGTCTCAAGTTCAATCATCTCTATCTCTGTTTCTGTTGCTGTCTCCAGGACTAACCCTCTCTCCTCTTTCTCTGCCCTTCACTCTGTTTCTGTATCCATCTATGTCTCTTTGTATCTTTGTCTCTCTGCTTCTCTGTCTCTGTTTCTCTAGTGCTGTCTCTGTCTGAGACAGGTAAATGAAGATTATCTGTGCCCAAAATTGCAGAGGAACAGCCTGGATTACATTCATGAAGTCATATGGTACTTTTCATGATCTCAAACTTCTCTTTTTTAGAAAAAGTTTCATTTCTGACACCAATATTCTTCTTCAATTGTTATAATTACTATTATATATTACTATGAAGTATAGTATAAACCTCTAAAGGGTGAAAGTTTTAGGTAACCCAAAGGGAAATGAATAGGTATACAGTATTCATGAGCAAGGTACAAGATATAACCAAAGACAAATTGCACGGAAGTGATATAAACAAGACTGACAGAAGCTTTTGATAACTCAAAAAGGGAGACTTTTCCAGAAGCAGAGTTAATTAAATGATTCATGTGTACCCAAATGATGTCAAAAGATGCCCTGGGAAGGGCTGGTAAGATAATGCGGGCAAGCATCCATCCTTTTGGGAAATTTGCATGTGTTACCACTGACCCTATTGGATACAGCATCCACGGCAATGAGATTATGGATCCATGAAAAAGAATAATAAATATGGGGCTCTCATGATCAGAAATATGGCAGTCACTGTTTTCCATATGCTTATTCAATCTAAAAATATCAATTAGTTAAATATATGAAAAATGTAGAGTAACTAAAGCTAAATATATAGCATATGAGAGAGGATGTTGAACTTCTAGTCAGAAATATCTGAGTTCTATTCTTGCCTCTGAAATGTACTAGCTGTGAGATCTTGAGCAAGCTACTAACCTCTTTGTTTCTGTTTTCTCATCTCTGAAAAGATGGAATTGTAATCTATGAATCCATTCCTTTTGGTTTTAAATCTATTATCCTATTCAAAAGGTAAAAATATTTGAGAACTAATAAAGCTTTCTCTCAGTGCTACTGCACCATGCACATGCCCATTTAATGTGATAAATACAGACAGTAAAAGCAAATTTATGGGATTGTTTGTTAATTTGGGGGGGTCCAGCCTTGGGATCTCATTACTAGCTCTCCTATAGCAGTGATAGCAGTGATTCAATCCTTGGTTTTCCTTAGCAAGATGTGGAAGCTGTTGATCTTGGATAGCCTATGAAGCAAAATAATGTTAACAAGTAGCAGGGGAGTGAGGCAGCAGCAGGAGAGACATGTCTGAAGGCCAACTATAAGAGAAGAAGGCATTAGGGGCCTGAGAAAAAAAGGGATAGAAAATTCCTGAGGTTCCCTTTTTCTGGACTATACTCTCGGTCAGTAAGGTTCCCACATTCTGCACCTCAAAGCTTCTATGGTTATCCATCCTCCAAAGCCTATAATGCAGTAAGACAGAGGTCAAAGAGAGATGGGAAGCTTTTAAGTGAAGTGAAATGAGGAGGAAAAAGGAGTGGACTCAGTAAATGTCTAATTTTTTTCAGTCAAGATGGGGAGGATGGGGTTTGTTTGGAAAAGCTGTTGTAGTGAGTGGAATTTGTAAATAGATTGTTCGATCTTTTTGAGTCATGTCCAACACTCTTTATGACCCCATTTGAGGTTTTCTTGGCAAATACACTGGAGTGCTTTGCTATTTTCTTCTCCAATTCATTTTGCAGATGAGGGAACTGAGGCAAATAGGGTTAAGTGACTTGCCCTGGGTCACTTAACTAGTAAGTATCTGAGACCAGATTAGTATTCAAAAAGATGTGTCTTCTGAACTTTAGGCTCAGCACTCCATCCACTGTGCCCCCTAGCTGCTCAGAATTCAAGTAAAGTGTTTAAGTGATTAGAGAAGATTCCAATGAGGAAGCCAGGTGATTAGACTATTCAGGGCCTTCTCTCAATGTCTAAAATTGCAACTGGTGGTCATATTAAGTCCTGTGACATCAAGCAGGCAAAGGCGCAGTCTAGTAAAATTCAGACAGGAGTCAAAAGAAGGCAACTTGAAGTGAGAGTGATCCTGAATGGTCTCCAGAGCACTGGAGAAAGCCCTGGAAAAAAGGCAGTGGCCAGATACCTGGGCCTGAAGTCAGTACTTAATACTGGGAAGACTTAGAAATGGGGAGGACGTAGGCAAGTGGACTGAATTAGAGCTAGTACATTCTCAGGGACAAAGGAGAGCTGGTGCAATGCTTTGCTTTTGCTTCCAAAAGTAGGACACAGCTAAGCATTGTGGATCCAGGGCTGATGCAGGACACTGCAGGAAGAGTGCAAAGAAACAAGTCTGAAATGGATTCAATGAGACACAAACTTATGGGGAAGGAGAGTGAAGAAGTAGAAGAGAGAAAAATCCTTCATTACTTTTCTGCGGTTTTAATAAGGGTAGCAAGGTTCAGTCTGAATGTTTTGATCCCTAGACTAGAGGTTGTCATGAGGCTAGCCTGACACACACAGTCCTTTGTCCTTTAACACACAGTACAAGATATCTTTAGGGACCCAATATTACTTCTTTTTCTTCTACAGCTTCCTGCATCTCAATGTTGTAATTCTGCAGCTAATCAAAAGTTTCCTATAGTTTCTGTCTCATCTATGTGATCTTTCGTCTCTTCCCAGACTAAAAAAAGGGAAAAGAAAATTAGAAGCACCAGGGTTTTCAGGAAGGGTCCAAATTGCTTCTTCAATGAGGGCTTCTGCACTCACCCTTCACATCATGAAAAACTTAAATGCTCCATAACATTTCTCCCCAGGATTTTGAATTTTTTGGTACCTTGAAAATTTTAACCAAGGTATGCTTGGAATATGGAATTATCACTGCATTAAAATCTACCTTGGCACATAACAGAAGGAGGATGTTTAATCCAGGGTTCCAGTCAATCACCATTATTTCAAAACAACAATGCATTTGTTGAATAGACATAGGACAATGGGAAGCATCACTTGTCTTACTACTTCAGTATCATCAGATCTCAACTACTTTCAGAATAGAATACATGCATATCAAAATCAGCAATACATATCTAAGGAACATAAGTCAAGCCAACAGGCATTTATTAAGGGCTTGCTATCTGTCAGGCCCTGTGTTAGGTGTTAGGGATAGAAAGAAAAGGGAAAATGTTGTCCCTCTTCTTGAGGAACTCACAATCTAAAGGGAGAGAGAGAGAGACAATATGCAGATAACTGTACAAACTTGCTATTTTCTGGATAAGTCTAGGTGAGCAATAGGTGGGAAGCATTGGGATTAAGGAAGAATTACAAATGAACTGAGTAGAGAGATTTTACCTGGGGTGTGAAGGAAGCCTGGGAATCTAAAAGGCAGAGATGAGAAGCTAGAGAATTTCAAGCATGGAAGACAGTCAATGAAAATGCACTAAATTGGGAGATATAATATCTTATGCCAGGAACAGCTAGTGACTCTGAATTGCAAAATACAAAGAAAGGAGAGAAGGGGAAATTAAAGTATATGAAGTTTGGAAAGGTAGGAGTGGATCAGCTTAGGAAGAGTTGTGAAAGTCAAATGGAGGATTTTATAATGGAGTTAATATGGTCAAACATGCCCTTTAGAAGACGTACTGGAATAGGGAGAGACTTGAGACTGGGAAACTAACCAGAAGGGAATTATAAGTCTAATAGCATGATCTGATGAGGACCTACACAAGAATGCTAACGCTATCAGAAGAGAAAAAGAGGGCTACTGGGGAGATGTTACAAAGCTAAACTCAGCAAAACTTGGTAATAGATTGTAGATTGGGGGTGAAAGAAAGAAACGGTGTAAATATAACTTCATTTTCAGAAGAGGAAGAAGGAAGGAATTGGGGGAAGAGACAATGAGGTTTGGTTAACCAAACAAATCCCAAATGAACTCTCCTTCCAATCCCCCCCAAAATGTATGATCAAGTGGATTTATAAGTACATTTTATAAAATATTCAAAGAATAATCCCAACATTATGTAAATTATTTGCAAAATTAAGAAAATGAGGTATTTGTCCAAATACAAATAATAATAATAATAGTAATAATAATAATGATAATAATACAAACATGATAGGCCAATATCTCTAGTAAAGATTTATGTAAAAATATCAAATTAAATTTTGCCAAAGAAGTTACTATAATATATTTGAAAAGTTATGCACTGTGAATGCATTGGAGTTATAGCATGAATAGAGGATTGGTTCCTTAGAAGAGAAATTACCACATCAGCAGTTGTCAACTCTTCCCTAGGGAAACTGTATACTTAACAGAACTATAGGGTATAAAATAAATTCACACATATAATCAACAATTCTACATGTTACCCACAAATCCCATAAGGAGAAAATAAAAAGAGAAATTCCATTTAAAATAACTTGTATAAAATATTTGGAATTCTATCTACCAAGATACACATAATCATTCACTGACAGGTTACCAAAAAAAAAACCATGTTTAAAATAGCTGAATAAATATTAATTACTCGTGACTATACTATGTCAATATGCTAAAAATGACAATATTGTCCAGGTAACTTCATAGTTTCCCTATCATGTCAAACAAACTACCAAAAAAGCACTTTATAAGCCTACAAAAAAAGTACTAAGGGATTCATCTTTAGAAACTACAGGTCAAAAACTCAAAAGATATAAGAATAAACCATGGGAAGAAAGAGAGTTTAGCAGTACCAGATCTAAAATTACATAGTACAACACAATAATGATCAAATACTATCACACACCCCAGCCCACCCCAACACACACACACACACACACACACACACACACACACACACACACACTGGTTAAAAAATAAATGGGTTGAGCAGTGGAACAGGTTAGGCACACAATGTACAGAAGACTTGGAAAAGAAAGCTCTTGCCAAAAAAATCTTTAGCATTGTCAAATGATTCAAAATTAGAAATTGATATGGTTTTATCTATGAAAACACACTGAAGATAAATTATAAAATGCTTTACTGTTACACCCAAAAGACCAGAACCTTGTAGCTGAAACTTTCTGTACTTAAGGTCTCCCCATTAAAATAAGTTCCTCCATAACAGAGACTATTTTAGTTTTCTATTTGTATCCTAAATGCTTAGCATAGTGCTTTATGCATAATGAGCACTTAATGTTTATTCATCCTTTCATTCATTCATTAAAATTTCCATGTAGTGACCTGATTTTACAGGATTTTGCACAGTCTACTTTATGCAAATGATCTAATTCAGCATAGTTGTTTGGCTCTGCAAAGCTAGAAAACAATGTAAATTTATATTAATTTTATTATTAGCAAATCAAAATTATGTAACGTAAACATGTGCTTGAACAAGTGGTTAAAATATCCTGACTAGGAAATATTTTCTATTATTCACTTATCATTAGAAAAAAAATGGATTGTTATCATTTTGAGCCTATACTACTCAGTCCCTTTGGAAGGAACTGCCTCCCCTTTTACATTACAACAGCTGCATCCAGAGTCCCTGGAATAAGTTTTTTTTCATCTTATGTAAACCACAATTGCATATGCCATGCAGCTGTTACCAATTGTATTGTCCTCAAAATTCCATGGATAATACTAGTGCAAAATTAAAGTAATTTCAAAATCTGTAGGATGAAAAACAGTCTCCCTCAGGCTGAGTTCTTCTGTGCCAAGACTTAACACCAAATATCTTTCTTTTGGGCTCATGAAGCTATGAAAGAGGACTTTAAGATGAAACTAGAAATTGAGTAGTATTTGCTGTGGTGCCAACAAAGGCCCAGGATAGGAATCTCAACAACAACAAGAAGAAAAAAACATAATAGAGGAAAGCTACTATACTCCAGTTGAAAATTACTGACACACCACAAGGAAAAGACATTTTTCCTTTCCTTATTATGGAGCATGGGCCCAAGCTTATTTTAGACATTAGCAGGAGTTCATGATCCTTATCCTTTCTTACCAACCCTGCAATTTCGATTTTGAGCCAACAGCAGCCCCCACTGCTTTGCTTCCCTCTCTTGGCAAAAACTGTAAGACAGATCAAGCTCCAAATCTCCTTTAGAAAAGATTTTCACAATAAATGTCCTTTGGCCATGTGAATTCTGTTATCATTTTGGAATGGGGCGGGGGCGGGGGGAGGATGTATGTGCTCAGTCCCCATTCACTTTTCATTTCTCAAAGTCTTCCATTGTGGAAACCTGACAGTTTTAACCCATCACCCATTTAGAGGCCTTCATCATCACCCCATGAAGCCACAACAAATGTACTGTCACACCAAATGCACACACGATCTTGGAGGCATCCTTGCTCTACCTATAACTCATTCAATTACCATATCCTTAATGTGAGGGATAGCTGAAGAAAGCAATCAGCAGGACTAGCCAGGGAGGTGGTGAAGCCCCAGAGGAACACAAGCCACCAGACATACCAGAGCCTGTAAGGATCCCAATGTACCTTTTTGTCTATAAATATTTCAGCAGGTCCTCCTCCCAACCCCTCCTCAACAACATATGTCAGTGCCTCCTTCAACTCATAAGAGCCAGTCCCCTCCTGCTGTTCCTGAGCACCAGAAGTCTCTGAGTAGTGATTAGAAGTTACGTGCATCCCTGGGACTGACTCCAATCACTTTCTCTTTGAAAATTGCTGAAGCCCTATGCAACAGCACAGCCCAGAGAGGGCTTTGTCACTGGGGCCTGAGCCTCATTACAGCCAGGGGACTCCAGGAGTTTGTTTATATGGCTGGAACATCTTCCTTGCAGGTGGTTAATTAGTGTCTCCCTAGGGCTTCTGTTCTATGAATACTTAAGAGTAATCATCACCAGCTAACTACATTGGGAGTGTGTCTAAGCAATTTTTACCAAGTCAACTGACAACAGCTTGAAGTCATATTAGCCCTGTTATGGAGAGACAAGTACTCTCCACCCAATGGAGCCGGAGATTGGCACCACTCAATAAATCAACAAGGCCTCCTGGAAAGCTTAACATCGGTTCCAAGTCATTAATCTCAGTGAGGTCTTTTGACAGGATGTTTTGAGAGCTCTATAACCTGCTCCTTTTGGAGGTTAAATTATAATGAACAACTTATTTTAAGTTGCTAAGCTGGCAACCCATTTAAGTGCTGAGTTGATCTTACAAAACGTCAATTCATCACTTGACAGATTCTCATAAGAAATTTTCTTTCCATTCAGAGTACTGAAACTCAGTCTTAGGGCTTGATTCTTGGGTAGATTTCTCACTATTCACAGGAATTAGAACATGAACCCTCCCAAACCAGAATTCTGAAAGCAATCATCTCTGAACATTTGAATGGGAAAAGGAATGTGGTACAGTGCAAATGGAATTAGAATAACAGATTCACCAAACTTGAGTGCAACTCATGACTCAATTACTTGCTCTCTACAATAACCTTGGATAATTGACTTAATCTCTCCAGGCCTCCATTTATTCATTAAAAAAAAGATTAGATGGTTAGACTATATGTTGTCTGAGCTTACATCTAGCTCTAAATCTATGAATTAGAATGGTAATATTTCTTTCAAGTGTGTAGGTAAACCTTGTAAGTTTTCTAAGGGAGTCTAAGTAGGAAACACTAGAGTTTCCATTATTGAAACTGACACTTGGGTGGTCACCTTGGCACACTTACAGGCTCAGAAATGGCACCCTGAAGATAAGTTAATTTTCCAGGGAAAACTTCAAGAGCAAGAATGGAAATGCAAGAGGAAGGGAATGATCTTGGAAGGAAGTCCAACTAGAAAGCTCCCCAAAGTACACAAAAGCACAAGAATGGTGGCATTTACTCTGTGGAGCATGGATTAAGCACATGACAATGCTTGCTAAGAGATCCTACACTTTAATTCTGTGACATTCTTTGGTAAGTTAAAAAAACTGTAAGGCTAGTGTGCAATAAAAAAAACTGCTAATCCTTATTTTGATTCTTCTTTCCACATTTGTTGGTCACTATTTTATTCTCATTGCTCTTCTTTCTAAAAATCTTCCCTGTAAAAGCCTTGGCCTTTTAAAAAACAGTGCCTTAAGTTTTCTATCCTTTTTTTCCTATTCAACAGGAAAGTATTGTTTATTGTTATCTAGAAAAGTAGACATAGCAAGGATCAGACTGCTCAAGTGTAGCCATGGTCATACATGAAATTTTTAAATTCAAAGACCAAGTCTGCCAGTACATCATGGAGGATTTCTGGAAGAATAAGGGCAACAATTACAAAGGATGAGGAACTTTGACTGTTGAGATCCCTGCTGGTAAATGAAATCTGTATCAATGAGACCATCAATCCCATTAAAGCATCAACATCTGTGGAAGTATAAGGTGCTTCCCCTTGCTTAGAGAGAGACAGAGAGAGAGAGAGAGAGAGAGAGAGAGAGAGAGAGAGAGAGAGAGAGAGAGAGAGAGAGAGAGAGAGATACCGATACCCACATATTACATGCGGGGCTTCAACAGTATGTTATTCCACTGTGTGTACTCCACCATCACAGATTTTGATCTCTTTATTCTATGCCTTGGTAGAAAGTCTTTTAGAGTTGCAATACTTCAGAAATTCACTCTATGGCCAACTGAATATCCCTGAATTTTGCTAGATTTTCCCTCTCTGGTCCTATGATGGAAACCTTTACAACTTGGGAGGTTTGCAACAATTTGTTCCCCACCGGCTTAGATTTGTAGAATTTCCATGCCATAATGAAGTGTCAGAAGGGACCTGTTGCAGAATCATTTAAACAAGGTGAAAAATTAAATCAATTTTCTACCTAAGAGCAGTGGACAGAGAACCCTTGGCCCTAAGCTCTAAACCAAAGTCAACGAGATAATACTATTGTGCAAATAAACAGGCATCTCAGAGAGTGCTAACATTGCCCTTACTGTACCCATTGTGGGAAGTTAGTCTCACCTCTTTGAAGCTCAGATCCCTTATCTGCTAAATAAGGAAGTTCTACTTACCAGAAAATCTCAAAGGTCTTTTCTAGCTTGTGCAAGACAAGATTCAATGCAACTCTGATAAAAATACACCAAATGATGCTCCAGATTTGGGTGAACTCCTGTGTTTGTAAGCACATGAATTGTCCACGTTAATCCATACTACTTTGTAAAATATATGTGTGTGTGTGTATATATAATATGTGTGTATAGATATACACATATTTTTAAAGCCTATGATGAAGCAGTGCCAAGTCAGCACTTCAAAGTAACAGTTTACATTGTTTCTCTCCATGCATTAACTGTATTTACTGTATCATGCAAGGAAGCATCCCAGAAATACCAGTGGGCCAAATTCTCCCAGCTGTACATCTCCCTGAGTGAACACAGCTCCACATTCTAGCCAATGTACTTACTTTGTAGAAGTCTGATAAACATTAGTTCAAAAGCTTCAGATAATGGGAGAATAGCCCCCTTTGATGGGATAGAAATGCTTGAAAGAAAGCCTGGTTTAATGCATCTACATACACATGTACATATATTTACACATATACACATGTATGCACATGCATGTGTATAGATACATGTATGTGTATACATATATTTATACATACATGTGGTGTGTGCATGTATGTGTACACATACTCATATTTTACCTTTTCTTTCAAAATAAAATAACTTACCTTTACAAAGTACTTTCCTCAGAACAATTCTGCTGAGAGGCAGGATGGTTTAGAGGGCAGAGCAGCAGACTTGCAGTCAGGAAGAAGAGATCAGGAGTGGGGAACCTGCAGCCACCAGGCTAAGGTGGCCTTCTAGATCCTTCAGCAAGGCCCTTTGACTGAATCCAAACTTCCCCAATAAGGAATTTTTTCTGTGAAGTTTGGATTCAGTCAAACAGCCACACTTGAGGACCTAGAGGGTCACATGTGGCCTGAGGGGACCCCAGGTTCCTCAACCCTGAGCTAGGTTATATGACCTTGGGCAAGTAACTTAACCTTCTACTGTCCCAAATACTTTATCAGCAAAATGTGAGGGCTGGACCATTGACCTTTTAGGCCCTTTTGAGTTCCCAAACTATGGGGTAAGTAATTTAAGCATAGCTGCCTCCATTTTATCAGTGAGGAAACTGAGATGGTGCACTGTCAATAACGAATTTCTGAAGACAGAAGGGAAACTATTATGCTGAGGATGAAAAAATAGGATTTGTATTAGGAAACAGAAAATGGGTTAACAAACATTCATTTTCTTCTAAAAAAACAACAAACAATATTTTACTGAATGATTTATGCTAGATTTTTAATTACTGGCAAATATTAATTTTTAAAATCTCATATAACATTGAACAGGAATAAAGCAAGAACATAAGTTATGTGAAAAGTATATTAGAAATATAAAATAGGTTCCATGATAATGCTTCAGTTATTAGCTCTTTCCAATTCCTTATATTGCTTCAAACTATCTGAACCAAAATAATAAGTCTAACCTGATTATGACAAATATATATTTTAGCATTCAAACCAACTTTCTTTTTTCTTAATTTTTATTTTCAATTCTAAATTCAATTCCTCCTTCATCCTTACAATTTTCTTCCTCCTTCTTCCTCCTTCCTTGATCCATAGAAAAGACAAGAAATACAATACCCATTATACATGTGAAGTCATACAAAACATATTTCCATATTAGCAAATTAAAAAAATTAAAACAAGCAAAACAAGTGACAAAATGCTTGAGTCTGCACTCAGAGCTTAATCCATAGGCTTTCTGTAGGGGAATAACATTGTTTATCAAAAGTCCTTTGGAATTGTTGTGGATCAACTAGATGGCACAGTGTCATACCTAGAGTCTGAAAGACTCAACATTCTAAATTCCAGTCTGATATCAAACACTAGCTGTGTAAACCTGGGAAGGTTAATTCAATCTATTTGCCTCAGTTTCCTCATCTGTAAAATTATCTGGAGAAGAACATGGCAAACCACTCCAGCATTTTTGCTATAAAAATGGGTTAATGAAGAGTCAGACATGACTAAAACTACTGAACATGAGCAACAAAAATCATATTGATGAGAATGGCTAAATTTTTCCAGTTGATTATCATTAAAATATTTCTGTTGTTGTATATGATATTCTCCTAGACAACTAAACTTATTTTTGCAACAATTTATATGTCTTCCCAGGTTTTTTTTTTAATTTTTCTTTCTCCTTCCTTATACCACAATGGTGTTTCATCACAATAACATACTGCAACTTCTTCAGTCATTCCCCAAGTGATGGGCATCCCCACAATTTTTAATTCTTTGCTATAACAAAAAGAGCAGCTATAAATATTTTTGCAATGTGGATGCTTTTTCTTTTTATTTGATCTCTTTGGAATATATATTTAGTTGTGGTATTGCTGATTCAAAGAGTAAGCACAGTTTTATAGACCTTTGAGTATAGTTCAAAATTGTTCTACAGAATGGTTGGATGAATTTCCAACTCCAGCTGTACATTAGTGTACCTATCGTTCCACATACCCTCCAGCATTTGTCATTTTCTTCTTTTATCACGTTAGCCCATCTGATATATTTGAGGTGGTACCTAAGAAGTTATTCTCATTTCCATTTCTTGAAATATTAGTGATTTAGAGATTTTTCCATATGATTATTGATAAATTTGATTTCTTCTTCTGAAAACTATTCATACATTTAACCATATATCAATTGGAGAATGGCTTTTATTTTTATAAATTTGACTCAGTTGCCTGAATTTTCAAGTGTTCAAGAAAAGAAATTTTTATCATAGACGCTGGTGAATTTTTTCTTAGTTCCCTGCTTTCCTTCTAATTTTTTCATGTTTATATTTAAATTAAATTTTTAATTCAATGTAATGACAATTATCCATTTTACCTCCAGTGATACTCTCTGTCTCTTGTTTTATCATAAAATCTTCCCTCACTCATATATGTGACAGGCAATTTTTCCATACACCTTAATTGGCTTATCATCTCACCCTTTATGTCTACATTATGTACCTATTCTAACCACATCTTGGTACATGGTGAGACACATGGGTGTATGCCTACTTTTACCAGACTCTTTTCCAGTAGTTGTTGTCAAATAGTCAATTCTTATCCCAATAGTTTCATTCTTTGGGTTTACCAGACACAAGGTTTTTGTGGTCATTTACACACACACACACACACACACACACACACACGTGTGTGTGTATTTATATACACATATGCTGTATTCAACCTCCTCCATTTGTTAACCATTGTATTTCTTATTTAGTACTAGGTTATTTGGTGATTAATACATTGTAGCATCATCTGAGCTCTAGTTATGCTATGCTGCCTTCCTTCATTTTTTTCATTGATTCCCTTGACATTCTTTTTTTTCCCCTTTTTTTGCAGGGGAAGGCAGGGCAGTTGGGGTTAAGTGACCTGCCCAAAGTCACACAGCTAGTTTTTGTGTTAAGTGCCTGAGGCTGGATTTGAAGTCAGGTCCTCCTGAATCCAGGGACAGTGCTCTATTCACTGTGCAACCTAGCCACCCCTATTCCCTTGACATTCTTGACTTGTTCTTCCAATCAATATTGTTATTATTTTTTCTAACTCTATAAAATAATTCTTTGGCAGTTTGTTTTGTATGGAACTATTCTGAATAAGTAAATTAATTTAGGTAACATTATCATTTTTATTACATTAGAAACATTAATTTTCAAAATGATATTGTCAGGAAATAGAATCAAGGATAAGTAATAGGGTGAATATTTTCAGGACTGCTAACAGATTCAAGGGAGACTATGTGAAAAGCTAAGAAAAAAGATTAAATGTTTTTAAAACATAACAGGGGAGACCATGACAAAGAATAGGTAGAGTTATGGCTTAGGCTTGGATTAGAGGCTGATAACTGAAAACAGAAGGAATTCAGAAGTGCTCAATGTTTATTTTGCTTCTTTTTTTTCTGCCAAGGAAAATTTTGGACCTAGAAAGCGCACAAGTAAAACAGCTAATAGGAAATGGAAATGAAAGATAAGTAAGAAGATGAGTGAACACTTTGCTTTTTCTAATGCATTCACTTCATTTGGCCCAGATGAACTTCATTCTTAGTTCCTAAAAGAACAGAATTGATGAGTAGACTAGCTTACCCTTTCTCAATGAGATATAAAAGCTCATGGGAAAGAAGTTAATTCCTTGGAATGGGAAAGAAGAAGTGTCTTTTTAAAAAAAGGAAGAATTGAATCTAAGAAATATTTGCCAATAAGTTTAATTTTGATTCCTGGGAAAGGAGGGGGGAAAAGATAAAAGAATAGTGTCATAATGCAGAACTTTCAATGTCATTCAAATGTGTTGTTTGATATCATAAATCTGCCATTCACTTCAATGGTGACCACCTTTATGGCTTTCTAGGATGTCACTAAATTTCTGTCCTCTATGGATCTATTTTCCAGTTTGATAAAAAAAGACAATAACAGGGAATCTTAAGCTCTGAAGAGCACTCCTTCTGTCCCCTCAGGCTAGCTAGAAAGTCCATCTGCCTTGGATTTCAACAACTGCATAGCAACCCAGCATATAAAAAATGGAAAAGCTACTGAGTAAGAGGAAGAGGGTCAGGCTTTCAACTCAGAAAATGTTGGTCTATTCATACAGCAGGCTCTGAGGGTTTAAGACTTTTTAAGTTCTATTATAAAAATCATCCTAACTAAAAGGCAAATATTTGATCATTTCCTATAGTATATATTTCAGATGTCTTTAGTGTGCCTTTTCAATCTTATCTCTTCAATTAGATCAAAATACCAAGATTGGTAGTTGCTGGCTGAATTTTTGAAGTTTATGGAAAGAAACAGAAAAAATAATTCTTGAAATATTGAAATTTATTTTTATTACTGGATTATTTTCCTTAATTGTTCTTCATACAAAAAGAAATATGAGAAACTTCCAGGAGTGGAGCCAAGATGGTGGCATAGAAGCAGCAAGGTCCCACAGCTCCCACACAGCCACCCTAAACACCCATAAAATATAACTCTGGACAAATTCTAGGACTCTCAAATTCACAAAAATACAGAAAACACATCTCTTGCAGAAGGCAGCTCAGCAGCAGGGGATCATGGCAGCAGCACGGGAGCCGAGGCCAGCCACAGCGTGAGTCTACTTCAGAGAAGATCTAAAGCACATCGAGCAATCTTCACATCTACTATGTCAAGATTAGAGGTCAGTGAAAGTGAGTGAAGTTTTCAAGCTAAATTTGGGGGAGGAAAAGCTGTTCAACCAATATACCCCCAGGGCAAGGAAGCAGTAGTGGAAGGGCAGGAACTGCTGTACCAGGCAGCTGCCCCCACTGGGCTGCTTCAGAGCCCTTGGCCTGTGGACCCTGCAGAGGGGGCTGAGTCAATTGATCGGGGCTAAGTGCTCTTGCTTTGAATGGCCTGGAACTGGGTCTTGGGTGGTGGTCCTGGGAAGTGCTTTCAACAAGCCAAAGCCTTGGGGGGCTACAAAAACCCCCTAATAGCTCCAGCAGCTGGGAAAACCCCAGCGATTGGGAACAGAGCTTTCCCCCCTGGAAGCAGAGTTTCACAAAGTTAAAAAAAACAAAACAATTAATTGACTGGCCAACATGAGGAAAAGGAAGCAAAATAAGAACAGCAGTAAAACTCTAGAATCCTTTTTTGTGGACAAAAAGGATCAAAGGATGGAAGGGGAGGAAGACAACACAGTGAGAACTCCCACACCAAATGCTTCCAAGACACTTGAAGAATTCCTAGAAGCTATAGATAATCTGAAAAAGGACTTTGAAAAACAAATAAGAGAAGTGGAGTAAAAATTGGGAAGAGAAAT
>CM053601.1:18324827-18332327 GCA_028646575.1 Pseudocheirus occidentalis
ACTATATTTCCCTCCATCCTATCCCCCCCACTTGTTCTATTCTCTACTTTGTGCCTGTCCCTTTTCAAAAGTGTTTGCTTCTAACTACACCCCCCCATCTGAGCTTCCTTCTATCATCCCCCCTCTTATCCCCTTCCCCTCTACTTTCCTGTAGGTTAAGATTGTCAATTCAGAGTGTATTGTATTCCCTCCTTAAGTCAAATTCAATGAGAGTAAAGTTGACTGATTTCCTTTTGCCTTCCTATTCTTCCCCTCTATTGTAACAGTTTTCCCTTGCCTCTTTTATATGAGATAATTTACCCGATTCTGTCTTTCCTTAACTCCTCTCCTATATCCCTCACTCACCTCTTAATGTTTTTTTAAAATATCATCCCTTCCTATTCAATTGATCCTATCTGCTCTATGTATAGCTGTACACATATATACACACTCTCACATATGTATTCATATGCACAAATACTGTTCTATATACTAATATATATGTACATATATATATGTGTGTGTGTGTGTGCATATACATTTCTATTGCCTTCAACTATCCTCATACTGAGAAAAGTTTCATTAGTAACAATGATCATTTTTCCTTGTAGGAATATAAATAGTTCAACTTTGACAAGTGCTTTATACTTTCTTTTTCCTGCTTACATTCTTGTGCTTCTCTTGCTTCTTGTATTAGAACATCAAATTTTCTATTCAACTCTGTTTTTTTCATTAAGAATGTTTTAAAGTCTTTTATTTCATTAAATGAACATATTTTCCCTTAAAATCCCCAAAAATATTCAGTTTTGCTGAGTGGTTGATTCTTGGTTTTAAACCTAGCTCCTTTGACCTCTAGTATCATATTTCAAGGCCTTCAATCCCTTAATGTAGAAGCTGCTAGATCCTGTATTATCCTGATTGTGTTTTCACAATATTCAAAGTGTTTCTTCTTGGCTGCTTGGAATATGTTCTCCTTGATCTAGTAACTCCAGAACTTAGCTATAATAGTCCTAGAAATTTTCTATTTGGGATCCTTTTCAAGAAGTGATTGGTGAATTCTATATTTCTCTTTTTGCCCTTAGGTTCTAGAATATCAGGGCAATTTTCCTTGAGAATTTCTTGAAGGATGACTTCTAGGTTACTTTTTTGATCATGGCTTTCAGGTAGTCCAGTGGTTCTCAACCTGTGGGTTATGTTCAATTTGTAACAATCAAAATACATCTTGCATATCAGATGTTTACATTGAGATTCATAACAGTAGCAAAATTGAAGTTATGAAGTAGCAATGAAAATAATTTTATGGTTGGGGGTCACCACAACATGAGGAACCATATTAAAGGACCAGAGCATTAGGAAGGTTGAGAAGCACTGAGGTAGTCCAATAAATTTTAAATTATATCTCCTAGATCTATTTTCTATGTCAGCGGTTTTTTCAATGAGATATTTCACATTGCCTTCTATTTTTTCATCTGTTTGGATCTGTTTAATAGTATCTTGATTTCTCATAAAGTCATTTGCTTCCATTTACTCCAGTCTAATTCTGAAGGAATTATTCTCTTCAGTGAGCTTTTGAAATTCTTTTTCCATTTGTCAAATTTGGCTTTTTAAGGCATTCTTTTCCTCATTAGCTTTTTGGGCTTCTTTTGCCATTTGAGTTAGTCCATTTTTTAAGGTGTTTTTTATTCAGCTAGTTTGTTGATTCTCTTTTCATAGTTTTCTTGCATCATTCTCATTTTTCTTCCCAATTTTTCCTCCACTTCTCTTACTTGATTTTCAAAATCTTTCTTGATCTCCTCCATGGGCAATAACCAGCTTGTATTTTTCTTGAAAGCTTTTGGTGCAGGAGTTCTGACTTCATTGTCTTCCTCCGGTTCTGTGATGTGATCCATTTTGCCCCCAAAAACCAAATCTAAGTTTTGATGGCTGTGCTTGCTTTGATTCCTTGGCTTGCTCATGTTGTCAGTCAATTACTTGACTTTTGAGCTCTTTGCCACAGTAGAACTCTGCTTCCAGAAGGGAGAGAGTTGTTCCAAATAACTGTCAGATTGACTAACAGCTGTCAGAGCTATTAGTTGGGTGTCCTCTCTGCAGCCCCCCCTATGCTCTGTCTCACTGGTCACATACCTCAGGACATCCACCCAACACTGCAGTCCAGATCCAGCCAGGTTAAGGGAAGAGCAGTTAACCTCTGAATGGTCACCTGGGCCCCTACAGTCTGCAGGCCAGGACCTCTGAAGCAGCCATGCAGCTGTGCCACCTCTGTTTCTCACTCAGGGGGCAGGGGCCAAACTGTGCTCATCCCCCCAGTTCCAACAGTTCTTCATTGACCTTTCACTTTGTCTTTGGCATTTATGGGTTGATAATTCTGGAAACTGCCACAGCTGTTGGTGATCCAATCTCTGAAAGTCTACTCCAGCCAGGGCTGGTTGGGGCAATCCTGGGGCTAAAACTGCTGGATCACACAGGCCTGTGCTGGGCTCCCAGTATGTTCTGATGGACCCTTCCTGTCCACTTGCTGGTCTGCCTTCAGCAGGAGATTTGTTTCTCTCTTTCACTTTGTGGGTTGTGTAGTTCTAAAATTTATTTAGAGTCATATTTTATAGGTATCTGAGGTGGTTATGAGGAGAGTTCACAAAGTTTTCCTGTTCTATGCTGTCATCTTGTCTCTGCACAGTTAGAGCTATTCTAAAATGAAATGAATGACTCAATGTGATACATTCTACCCTGAACCAAAAGGCATTCCTTAAGAACATTCTTGATGATTACTTTACAGAAATGTTAGATAAAGATCTTTTTATAGTTCTGATACTGAAATTCAGATATTGACCAGATGGTCTCTGAGTTTCCTTCTAGCTCTCATTTTCTGTGAAATAGATATCTAAATAAAATTTCGTAACATATTAATAATTATAGATATATGAATTATTAAAAGAATGGTTTGAGAAGACTTTACAAAGGAAAGTAGGGATCATTGTTTATAAAAAAAGTATTATATATTCCTTTTGATGTTACATTCACATTTGCAGAAATCCTCCTCATCCCCTTCTCATCAGCTTTCCTTTGTAAAAAAGAAAGAAAAGTAAGGATAAATTCATGTGAAATCTCCCAGTCATAGCTCTTCATTTTGCTCAAATGACACAAGAACAAAAGAAGTTACAATCCTAGGATATTCTGCCCACCTTGGAACATATCTGATATATTATATTTAGTGCTTAGCATCATATTTTAAGGAGGGCATTAATTAGCTAAAAGGTGACCAGGACATTGAGTTACTTGAAACCATACTATAAAAAATAGTTGAAAGGAATGGAGATTTTTCCCCCAAGGGAGGCAAAGATATATTCTATTCATATGCTCTTAAGTTTATAGTCTAACAATGCAATTCATTTAAGGCATCTATGCTTTGCTATATGAACTAAATACAATTTTGAATAACAAATGATAGTTCATCTTTTCAGCATATAACATGGCTTCAAGAAATTAAGAAATAGCTCTCTATCTTGAACTATTTGATGGGATGCTATATTTAAATTTAGAAAGAACCACAGAGATTATTGAATCCTACTCCAAAATTTTACAAAAGAAGCCTAGAAAGCAAGTTGACATGATTTGTCCAGTGTCATAGATAAAAATCAGAGTGAGAATTTGAACTGAGATCCTATGAACCCAGATACTACCAGTATCTACATATATATCATGCTGGAGATGAGCTTGGGTTGCTTGTGGAACCTCAAACCAATTTGGTCAAGATTTTGATCAGTGGTGTAACATCAGATACAAATCAAGTCAAACAATCATGATTTACTATAGACTAATCTGTCCTGCAACTCTCTAAGAGTGTAGATTATATAAGGGTTGTACATCTGTATTAATAGAGGATGTTCCCTATTCCAGTAAAGTCACATTTCTGGGCATGTGTGAAGACCAAGTCTATTAGAATTCTCTTCCTTTTTTCTTCCTCTCTTTCCATGAATTTCTCCTTTTACATTGAATCTTCATGCCCAAACCCTTTCTTCTCATCTCTTTCTTTTTATCTTCTCATTACCTTTGAAAACTTGCTGCTCCAAGACCTGGTATGCAGATTAGGAATGCCACGGAAGTTTGATTTGCATATAGGTGGTAATGCAAGTGGTTTATTGCTATGCTTCCTAACCTAATGTCCTTCCCTTACAAATATTTTGCAAAGTGAAACTAACCAATGTTGTAGTGCCCAAAAAAGCAGGGGGAATCTAAGGGATGCAAATATTTATTGTTCAAAATGTCACTTTTAACATATTTTAGGTTTCAAGAGAAGTCTAGTAATAAAACCTAAATCTTAATTTTGGTTACTGCTATCAGTTAGGGAGTGAGCTTTTTTTTTTTTAGCACAAATCAACATATCATCGAGGAATACTACATTTCATATTTTAATCACATTGCTAAAGTAATTCCATGATCTCAGAATGACTCTATAGCTAACATCATGAAATAATATGAATAAAATAATAGATTATTCTATAAAAAATAAAACATTTTTCTATTTGTGCTTGTTAAAGTATAAAATTTAGGGATGAGCTGAAATCAATAAAATCATGTAATCTTTATTTCTCAACAGCAAGAGAGGACTTCTTAGTCATTTGAAGTGAAGTGATATGCTGCAAAAAGCCCTCCATTCATTAACTCTGACATTTAAGTTCATAATGAAAGACTGTGCCCTTTAATTCAGGATGTTCCTACCTGCAGGCTCTGAGAGGATATGGAGTGTGTGTCACCTAGACCTTCTTCCTGTTGACAGCTTCTAAGAGCTGGCTAAGAGCATCAAGTGGTTAATGAATGCATATAAAAGGTCCACAATAAGTTAAGTTTTGCATGAATCATAGACAATGTGGGAACTAGGCATCAAAGGATCTGAATTATTTTGGGGGGGAGAGGGGAAGGCAGGGCAATTGGGGTTAAGTGACTTGCCCAAGGTCACATGGCTAGTGTTAAGATTCTGAGGTCAGATTTGAACTCACGTCCTTCTGACTCCAGGGCTGGTGCTCTATTCACTGTGCCACCTAGCTGCTCCAGCATCTGAATTTAATTCTTACTATCTTACTTATTACCTGGTTTGCCTGATGGAAATCACTAAAATTCTCAGACCTTCAGTTTCCACTTATGAAAAATGGGAATAATAATGAGGCAATGGGTTTGTTATGAAGGTAATATGTATCCATGTGAATGGAAATGCATGGAAATTTTTAAATATTTATTAAAATAGATAATTATTCCTTTTTTATTCTAATTCAGTGTCACCACTGTAATTTTTGTGTTTCTTTCTTGGACATTTTAAGGTAGAAAAGAACCTTTTATACCAGGTCTGTTCAGCAGCACGGTAATCAGATTGCAGTCATAAATATATAACAATGCATGCAATTAACAGTAGTTAATTTTAAACTACTTCTTGTCAGCTTCTTTCAAAGCAATACTTTGGTAAAGTAATTATTTATTACCCCAAGGACATGATCAATGAAGTTTCTACAATAATAAGTCTGGGAGTAAAGAAAGTAGAGATAGTTATCTACATGAAAAGGAAGCTAGCAAAAAAATGACTCTTTCAGGAAAACAAAGAATGAACTGTAGGTTTCAGAACCTTCCCCCTGCCCCCATAACTGTAGATGAGCCAATCACTTATCACATTTATTTTTTCAGAGAGTAGTGATTTGAGTTCAGGCAATATATAGCTAATCCAAAACAAAGGAAAACAAAATCAAATTAAGAAATGCATGTCCAAGACTTTTTGCTCACTTGAATAGCAAAATGGAAGATGTCATTTTCTCGAGCATCCACTAACTCTAAACCCACATCTCCCATAAGAAAAAATCATGTACCAGATACAGATAGTACAGGTACTGAGGAATTACAGTTGAATCCACAGAATGAATGGGAGGGAGGGAAAGAGAGAAAGAGACAGAGATACAGAGAGAAAGACAAAGACAAAAAGAGGTGGAGAGAGGAGGACAAGGGAGGAGGACGAGGACGAGGACGAGGAGGATGAGGAGGAGAATAAGGACGAGGACGAGGAGGATGAGGAGGAGGAGGAAAAGGCAGAGAAAAGAAGAGAATGGAAGGAAAGGGGGAGAGAAAGAAGCCTAAAACCACAATAAGAAAAAAAGTTTTCTTAATTAACATCTAAAAATGTCATTCCTTAAAATTCTTACTCAGAACCCTAACCTTCCACATTTTTCTACACTCAAAAAGTAGTGTGCAAACATATACAAATTGACCTGTGGACTTATGACTTCTTCTTAGGGTTGATTCATTTAAAGTCAGAGAAGAGAGGGGGAAGGGAGGGAGGGAGGGTGGAGGGAAGGAAGGAAGGAAGGAAGGAAGGAAGGAAGGAAGGAAGGAAGGAAGGAAGGAAGGAAGGAAGGAAGGAAGGAAGGAGGGAAGGAAGGAAGGAAGGAATGGGGAAGGAGGCAAGATTGGGAATAGGAATAGGACAAGAGACAAATTTTAATGGCTGCATGAAAGAGGGTGATCAGTGGAGTTGTCCAAATAAAGGTCCAAATAAAGATCACTTCCATGGGGGTAAGTGGTATATGTCTCAAATTGGAGGTAGGGGGTATTACAACAGATTTAATTCATGTAGATTTGATTTGTTGAGAGAATAGCTCTTCTGATCTGTGTCTCCATGGATAACAAGCATCATGTCCTAAAAGAAGAGAAACAAAACCTAGCTAGCATCTAGAAGGGTATGGAGGCAGAGGGACATAGACTAAAAAATAAAATGGCACAATCAAAGCAAAGGAAAGTGACCTTGAGCCACTGAGATGGGGAGGGGGGAAGCAAGTGAGAAGTATATACATTTGAAACAAAAAAAATATATAACTCATAGATATAACTAAACTAAGAACTAGTTCTTCAAAAACACCAACAAAATGTACAAACAGTTAACCCACCTGGTTATGAAGAAGAGATAAAAATCAAATTAATACACCTATACACATATATTCTTCATATTATATATATATATGTGTGTGTGTGTTTGTGTGCGCATGTGTGTATACATATACTTACACACATACATGCATGTATGCACATACACACACAGAAACACAAACACACACACAGAAATAAAACCAGAAAGAGAAAAAATGACTAGAACCTATTAGAGTTATATGTCAACAGATTTAAAACTTGAGCATTACTTACAAACATGAAAAATTAACAAATTAGCATTATACCAAATACAAATATTAAGTAATGTAGTCATGGAAGAGGACATTGATTTACCAAAGAAAAAACACCATCAGATGGAGTTACATGAAAACTTTAAGAAGCTTTAAAAGAACAATTTACATGACATAGATTATTCCCAACAATTAAGAAAGTACTCAGCTAAATTCTTTTTTGTGATATCAGGGAAGGATAAAACTAACATGAATCATAGAATAATATTATTAATGAATATTGAAGCAATCTTTTAATTAACACCTCAGTAACTATACTATAGCAATTTATTTTAAGAATTGTCCATTATTAAGTTAGATCAATACCAAG
>CM053601.1:18337327-18401213 GCA_028646575.1 Pseudocheirus occidentalis
CCATTATATTAGACTAAATTAAAAGAATTTTATGGAAAAAATTACAATTAAAGACTCAAAATTGATTACATTCATAACTTAAAAGAAGATATTCAGTTCTATTAGTGTTTTGAATAATTATAATAATTGTATTAGAAAACAGTGGGAAATTTGGGATGGAGTGAATAAAGTAAAAAAATCAAAGGGACAAGCATTTTCAAATGTCAATTTCCATCTAAAGTGTGATGTTTCCTTTTTAATTCAAGTTTATATAGAATGTTAAAGCTGACATAGTGCATGATCATATATGGTTTTTGTCACAGCAAGCAAGTTTTGGGTCACATTATTGTTATTGAGTTGCATTTTTTTTTAATTCCCCAAATGAAAGATGAGTAATCTGCCTTAACATCCTTGTAAATATTCAAAAGTATGTTTTCCCAGATTCTAAGACAGAAAAGACAAAACTGAACGACATCACTTTTTGTAATCATAGTTATTGCTTTGGAGTAAACAATTCTAACATAACTTAATGACCCCTTGCATTTCAGATGCCAAACTCAAAATCTTTCAATCAGATTTTAAAAAATAGCTCTTAGGTCTGTGCAGGATACATGGTCATATTATATCTCTTTATCCATGCTTCCTATTTTGCTATTTTACTTATTTATTTGTAAGAATTTTCTATAATACTTTTTACATTTTTCCCATTGAGGATACAATCTAAACGGTTTTGTCGCAATTTATAAAGTGAGTTTCAACGTCCTTTTAAAATATCCTTTCTATAATCACATTCTTGATTTATTTTCATCTACACTAATTATTCATATTTTCCTTTATTTTAATCTGTCACTGTTTGACCTGGGAAAGGCAGGAGTTAATCTTAATAGTGGGTCTTAACCAGGCTCTGCTGTAACACCTCTCCTCCCAAGAACTGATTGTTATACATAAATAGCAAATGAAGAAATTCTCTCAAATGATGAGCATGACAATACTCTAACGAGGTAGGGGCAGGAAAACAAGGATGTGGTTGGAGCAGGGGTACCAGAGTAGAGGGGAAGAATTCCACAATGACAAGGTTATAATCTGAGGACTTTTCCAAGCACACTCATCATCTACGTGATATAGTCCTTCTTTTGACAAGTGCCCAAACACTCCTGGGTTGTCACAGAATTTAGTCTTTTGGAAGTTCCACGGAAGGTCATTAGTGTCTTGAAGAGACCTCACTTCTTTAGAATTGCTGCTGCTAGAACCTCAGATAAGCCTCTCTGTGAGATGAGCATTAAACTCTCTGTTGAATGTAAATGTGATTTTGTCTCATTTGTGATCAAATATCTTTGATTCCTATATCCTTTGATCATTCTCAGTAAAGGTGCAATTAAAACCATAGCAGCATAGCTGGATATGGAATCAGAAGACCCTTAGGATTGATTTATATCATCAAAGAATTTAAATTAAGTTCAAAATTTGTTCACATATATGTATGGGAAGGGGTGGATGGATAGGTGTTCTTAACATGTGTATTCCAAACACAGACATTAGCTGACATAAGAAAGGATAGACTGTGAGTAGAGAGGATCAGTGATATAGGAAAAATGCAAGAAGAAAAGACAACAAAGCCACCATATCAGATGACTACTAGGTGATTTCTAAATACATATTGACTCTCCTTCAAACATCCTATGCATTCAGTTTCTACTCACTTTCCATAACCTATCCCTACCCACTTCAGTCACACAGAAAGATAACCATATCCTTGATCTTACCAAGCACCACAAATTTACAGTCTCCTTGTTAAAGAATCCCCTCAGTTCTCTCCCAGGTCACTCCTGCCCGTACTAGCCAGTATCCCCTATTTTCCCCACATCGATCCCTCACTAAACCAATTCACTTCCACAGTGTCCTCTTCTCTTGTGTCCCTAACTGCCCCCCCCTTATTATTTTGCAGACTGCACCCTTCCAAACCACAGCCTTGGATTATTCATACCATCCCAGTCTCATCTTGTATATACATGCTGCTGAAGGAAGGTGGAGAAAAACATGCAACCACTATGATTAAGTCCACTATAAATTTCTGTTACACAAATTGAAGTGGGCTCTCACCAATAGTAGGCAATCCCACTATACGCCCTCATTAACATACTATTCCACTCTCTAAGGAGATTCTCCTAAATCAGAGGTGAACAATCTGTGGCCTGGAGGTCACATATGGCCCACTAGGTCCTCATGTGCAGCTCTTTGACTAAATCCAAACCACAGAATATGTTCAAAGGGTTCACTGTACTTGAGGACTTAGAGGGCTACATGTGGTCTCAAGGCCACAGGTTCCCCACCCATGTATTAAACCTTTTCACTTTTGCTCAAGCCTCCTATACCTTCCCTTCCTCCCACCCTTGCAACCGAGAACCTTGCCTCATTCTACAGAAAAAAATGAGACTATTTTCTCTGACCTCCCTTCTTTATCTCATATCAGTAAGATGCCTTCTGCCACTAGTCCTATTTCACCCCTATTTCCATGCTGAAGAGGCCTTCTTCCTTACCAGGGCTGACCCTTTGATCTCCTCAAGAAATCTCATGCCACCTGTTCTCCTGCAATAGACAGTCACCTCTTTTATTCTCACCCTAACATTGACTTTCAACCTCTCTCTACTGACTTCTTCCTTAGTGACTACAAACATGCCCATGTCTCCCCAATCCTGATAAAACCCTCAACTGGTCTTTCTCTCCTCACTATCATCCTACATTTCATCAGCACTTTGAGGCTAAAAGCCTAGAAAAGACTATCGATATTAGGGCCTTGACTTTCTCTTCTTTCATTCTCTTACAAATGAACTTCTGACTTTATTATTACACTGAAACTGTTCTTCCCAAAGTCACTAATGACATCTTAATTGCCAAATCCAAAGGCATTTTCTCAGTTCTCATTCTCCTCTGCTTTTGACATTGGTGATTATTCTCTCCTCCTCGATATTCTTTTCTCTTTAGGTTTTTGGGCTATATCCCCCCCACCCCAGTCCTTTTTCTACCTCCCTTTTAGCTTCTAAGTCTCCTTTGCTGAATCTGATTCCCAAATGTGTCCTCTAACTGTAGGTGGCCCACAGGGTTCTGTCCTGAGCCTTCTTCCTTTGTCGCCCTGTATTACTTCATTAATGATCTCATCAGCTCCCATCGATTTAATGACCATCTCTGTGTTGATTATTCTCAAATCTACCGATCCTACCTCAATCTCTTTTTAACTTTCAATCTTACATCTACCATGGTTGTGTTTTTATTGGAACGTTCCCATCACTTACGATAATTGGAAACAAATCTGAAACATACTTTTGGAGTTTCCTTAAGCCACATCACCCTAACCACAAGATCAGTGATCTAAATAGCACATCACACGTCCTCGTATCATGGGGATTTCAGATACAAAGCACCTAGTCACATATGTCTAGTTCAGATAAAATAGTCCTGGCAAAAACTATTTCCACCCTTCTTTACCCCAAACAAAAGGTTAACCCACAGTAGGGTTTAGGGGTTTTAAATGTTATTTTCAGCTCTTTCCTCTGCAGCCACTAGGAAATACAAGGTGACTTTGGTGAGGAAGTTGCCTTCTGATATTGCCATTATCAGTAATTAGCTGCAGTTAGTAAGCTTCTATTAATCAAATTCACATCTGGAAAGACTTTAAATTATTCTGTGAAATGAGCAGTGTTGTTTCTTTTCAAAATTTAAAGGTAGCATTTGGGAGCCCTGGTCTTTGTAATCTCCTTTTTATTTTACTTAAGTTGATTGAAATAAAAAGAACTAGGGAAAGGGAAGATTAACTATGCTTTGCTACATTGTGAACATCATTTGTTGAAGATATTTTAACTTACATAATTGAAAACTATTGAATGCATACATTTGAATTTTTCCAAATTAAAAATATGCATAAAGATTTTATCATGTATTAGCATCCTTCCTTGATGATAATGTAACATTATGTTCTATTCCCAATACATATTTTTAATGCTCTTTTAAAAAGAGAGGGATTGAGTAAGGACTCCCAGGAGTTGCATGTATATACTTTCAATATTTCTGGATATGATAGACAGGTCTATGCTCTGAAGAAGAGTGAAGGAGTTGGATAGGACGATAATATTTTGCTGGTATCTGGCTGCAGATCCTGGTTGTAGGGCAAGTCCCTATTAATAAACTGGGGGAAAAGAGAGCCCAATTGACATACACTCTGTTGGGGAACAAGGCTGAGAGATAACAGAATCACAGCATCTTATTTGACAGGGACCTCAGAAGTCATCATGTGCAACCTAGGTTGGACCAAGGATCGTCTGCAATATACCAGACAAGTTGTCATCCAATTTGCTTAAAGACTTCCATGTGTAGCCCACAGTGACCTCTTGAACAAGCCTATTCTATAATAAAATGTTTCTCATTGTTATGAAGTTTTTCCTTTTGCTAAGCAGCCTGAATTTGCCTTTCTTAAATTTGAGTTCTGAACACTGGACTAAGGAGAACATACTTAATCTTTTGATTAACAGAAGACAGTTATAACTGCATACTTCCTTATTCCAATCATTTTTTTTCTTCTCCAAGTTAACCCCACTTCCTTTGGGTGATCCTCATGCAATACTTGGTCTGAAAGCCCATAACCATACTGGTTTCCCTTTTAAAATATCATATATAAAATATGGCAACCAAAAAGGTACATAATATTTTATATGTGTTCTGACCAGAGCACAATTCAGCAGGACTTTCACTTCTCCACTCCTATCCATTCTCCACTCTCTGCTGTATACCAACTGCTATCCCTCCCCACTATATCCACTATAGCCTATGATGAAATTAGCTTCTTGGGTTGTTCTGGACTCTCTGAGTGATTTTGATCTTCTGTAATGGGAATCTGAAGATCTTCCCTGCCCCTAACCCCTTTGATAGGCTTAAGAGGTTCTGAGAATCTTTCTTGATTTGAAAGTATACTCTGCCCCCTAATAGGCTGGATGTGGTCACGTGGAGCCTGTGGCAGGAGGTTTGTTTTTCAGGAATGCTGGTGCCTTGTTGCTTTGTGATTGGGAAGTGGGTCAAGAGAGCTATGATATTCTCTGATCCAGGAGAATGCTATATATGCCCTGATGTGAAGTTTTGCTTTGGGGCTCACTTTGAGAAGAGTTGTGTAATTTGGCCAGATGAGACTCTGGGAAGCTGTTGAGACCCCCTGCTTTGAAAAACCCAGATGTTGGTGCTTCTTTCTCTGGTAACTAATTAGGTATGGATGTAATGGTCAGACAGTTGGAAGCCTGTCTGCTGATCTGTTTCTCTGTTTGCTTGTAACTTCTCCTTGTAATTTGTTTGTATTCTCTGAAGATCAGGGTGCTGACTTTTTCCTGTGACCTAGGTAAATGATGTACATTTGATTGATTAAAGGGAGACTGTTAACCCATTTTTGAGTTGCTTTCCTTTAGAAAAGCAGATCTAAGAACCTGTGCTAGCAGCCACCCTTGGTATGCTAGGGTGCCTGCTGATACATCTTCTTAAAATTGCACTATGTAAACAGGCCAAAGAGCAACATATATTTTAAAGTTGACACAATCTTATTGTGGATTAATTTGGGAATTAATTAACTATTCAGAATTAATTAACTTAGGACTAGTTAATATTAAGTAGTACATTAAAACCTATAGAGCTTTTTTATTTCATTACTGTAAATATATTTTATATGATAATAATAATTATTATTTTTTTGCTTTTTTGTAGAGGAAATTGTGGTTAAGGGACTTGCCAAATGTCATATGGCTAGTTTTGTGTTAAGTGTCTGAGGCTGGATTTGAACTTAGGTCCTCCTGACTCCAGGGCCAGTTCTCTATTCATGGTACCACCTAGTCACCCCAATAATTATTATTTTTATCCAAATATAAGATTACCTCAACCTTATCTATTAGTTATGCATTCCTACTATACCTACCTCATTAACTCACTACCCTATTTTCTACAGTGACTTTTTCAAACCTTTTGTCCCATCTCAAACTTTCAATGCCTCTCTTTCCCTCTATCTTATCTGTTAAGAACTTTGCTTCCTATTTCCCCCAAAAAAAACATTTGAGGGTATCTTATCTTCTTCTCATCTCATATCACTCAAATGACTTCTGCCACTATCTCCTTCACCACTCTCTTAAGTGAAAAGGTGGCACTCTTCTTGCCAGATGTTCTAGGCATTATATTCCATCCTGACTTCTCAAACTCTTTAGCCTCCTATTAACCACACAGGTATTAATCTTTAATTTCTATCTGTTTGCTGGCTGTTTCTGTGTTGACTACAAACTTCTTCACATCAGGGTGGCTAGGTGGCACAGTGAGAAGAGCACTGGCCCTGGAGTCAGGAGGACCTGAGTTCAAATACAACTTCAGACACTTAACACAATAGTAGCCATGTGACCTTGGGCAAGTCCCTTAACCCGAATTGCCCTGCATTCCCCTCTCCAAAAAAAAAGCAAAACAAATTAAAAAAAACAAAAACTTCTTCATGTCTCTCAAATCCTTGAAGAGGTTGACTTTATACATCCCCAAGAGGTAACTTCCTATAAAATTTAGCCTTTCATGGCTAAATTCCTTAAAAAGGTTGCCCATAATCAAAGACAACACTTCATTTCTCTCACCGTCTTCTTAACTCAATGAAGTCTGACTTGTGGCTTCGTCATTCAGATGAAATTGGTCTCTCCAAACTTACTAAAGCTCTTGTAATGTCTAAATCTAATGGACTTTCCTTAATCCTCATCCTTCTTGAACTCCTTGCAACCTTTAACACTATCTATTATGCTTTTCTCCTCAGCCCTCTTTTTTCTGTAGGTTTTCATGGCAGTTTTCCCTCCAGGTTCTCCTCTTCCAGCCAGTGGCCAATAGGCATGGGTATTCCCCAACCTTCTGTCCTGGACCCTATACCTTTGCATAATATGTCACCTGATGATTCTATCAGTTTTCATTGACTCAATTGTCCTCTGCATGTAGATGATATTCAGGTCTGTTTATAATAACTTGCATTTATATAACCACTTTGTGGTTTACAGAGAGCTTTATAATTGCGATCTCATTTTATTCTTACAACAATGCTTGTAGGTAGATGCTGTGATTATCCCCATTTTACATATAAGAAAACTAAAGTTGAGAGAACTTAAGAGACGGAACTGAACTAAGTCATTCATGATTCAAAATCTAGTTCTCTATCTACTGCATCACCCTGCGGCTTCTATGTAGCCCTAAAATCTCCCCTGGCCTCCAGTCTCATGGTTCCAATTATCTATTACACATTTCAGTTTAGGTATCCTGTAGAGATCTCAAACTCAATATATCCAAATGTATCTTTGCCCCAAAACTGTCCCCTATCCTGAGTACCAGCATTGTCCCTGTCAACCAGGTTCACAACATAAGTATTATATTCATGTTTTCACTCTCTCTCTCTTGCCCCCAGTAGTTGCCTAGCCCTTTCAATTCTACATTTTTAACATCTCATGTCTATGCCTTCTCTTCTTTGATCCTGTTACCATCACAATCCAGGCTCACAGCACCTCACACTTGGAATATTGTGATAACTTGCTGATTGGTCTCCCTGAACAAGTCTCTCCATTCCAGATCATCCTATGGTCAACTATCAAAGTGAGCTTCTTAAAGCTCCTATTGACCAGATCTTCTTATTTCAAGAAATTTCAATGGCTCACTATTACTTCAAGGTAATAAAAATCTTCTGTTAGTCTTTTAAAGTGCTCCATAACCTGTCCCTTCCAGTCTTCTTATACTTAGTCTATTCCTCCCTCACAGTGCTAAGTTATGACATGTGGACTGTTTTGTTACTCATTAAATAAGAAATACATATCCCAACTCTTGATATTTTCATTATCTCTCTTGCATTCCTGGAATTCTCTCTTTCCTCTTCTCTGCCTTGTTCCTTTTCTGTCTTATTTCTTGTTTAAGTTAATGTTTCACCTTCTGCAAGAAATATTTTTTGATCCCTTTTAATGCTAGTGCCTTCCCTATGAGACTACCATTGCTTTATCCAGCATGTATTTTGTTTTTGATAGTTGTTTTCAAGGTTTCTCCCCACTAGACTGAGTTCTTTTAAAGCAGGGTCTTTTCTTTGTATCCCAAGTGTTTACCCCAGTGCCTGAACCAGAGCAAGGACTGAATACACAATTGCTGACTGATTTAGGATTTAATTTATACTTTATAAATTTTGCTTTAATTGGTTTGGCTTGAAATTCTGGCTGGTCTAGATATTTTTCAAACTCGATTCCATCATGAATTTTTAGCCTTCTGTATCAGATTTATGTCACTTGCAGTTTTGGTTAAGTATACCATCTATGTCTTTATTCATGCTTCTAATATGAGTAGGTGATGTCCAAGATTAAATCCAAAGGCCTTTGTATTGTGTTGAAAGCCCTTTGTAACCAACCTGTTCTAGCATTTTTTTTTAGTTTTCTTACAATTTCCTTACTCCTCTCCTCATACTTTGATTCAGTGGCTCTAGTCTCTTTACTGTTCCTAACACAAGATTCTCCAGCTCTCAGAGTTGGATCTAAGATTCAGTGCAAAATGAAATGGGGATTTTCTTCTGGGGGTGACAGGAAAGTGATTATTCTGGTTTCCACTGCTTGAAGCTCAGTGCCAGATGAGTTACATCTCAATCCTCCAGAATTCTCTCCAGGAAGGAGGAAGCTGCCTGCTCTCTGTCATTCACTCAGGTCCTAATGAAATGGGTTCCCCATTTTAGTTTCTTGCCATTCAGTTACATCTAACCACTAAATAGTGGTTTCAGTTGGCTCCTATTCCTGTTCCCTGTGCATTTATGAGTCCACTGGTGCTGGATTCAGGGTAAATCTTTGCCTTAGTGTACCTTACTTTGCCAATTGCTTGTGTCTTTGGGAAATGTTTGCAGTTGGAGACAGTTACTTCACTCTTCCCATTTTTTCTACCTAACAAACCTTTTAAATAAATCAGTTCAAATTATAATTATTTAACTATGTGCTATCATTTTTCTGATTTTTATTCTTTTAGTTTTTAATTTTTATCTTTATTCTAAAAAGTCTGTGTTAGGATTATGCCCAGACAGCTGATTTGGAAATGATTTTTGCCTATTTAATAAATAATTTCCTGTTTGTGAAAGTAACATTTTTATTGTTCTTATTATTTAGGGTTTGCCATATTCAATTATAAACAATTTTTGTAAGAATGCATTCATGGGTGGCAGCTAGGTGGTGCAGTGAATGTAGCACTGACGCTGGAGTCAGGAGGACCTGAGTTCGAATTTGACCTCAGACACTTACTAGCTGTGTGACCTTGGACAAGTCACTTAACCCCAATTGTCCTGTCTTCCCCCCTGCAAAAGGACAAGAAAAAAAAAAGAGAATGCATTCATGATACGTAGACATGAGACGTATCTACTCCTTTACCAGAAATAATTAATTATAGCAAATCTAATTTCTTTAGGGTGAAATTTAAGCTTATTGGTTTTTTTCATGTTCCTTGTCACTCACTTTTAATGAACTGGTGTTTTTACAACCACACTAGAGAACAGAGAAGGATTCATAAAGTATTGCCAAGGATACAGATTGGTTGGCCTTGTGGATACAATCATCATTTGACAAGCCCTTTAGCATCTCTTCTGCTTAATGCTTTGGGTGGTTAACAGAATGGCCTCACACCCAAACCTAGTCTATGGACAAAATTGAGTAGGTGACACAGACACCAAGGGAAAACTCCAGAGGAACAAGAGACGCCTGAAAGCTGCCTGCTTCTACCACACAGTAGTTTCATATGGCTCTCCTTCTTCATCTCTTCTTCCCAAACAATCTGTTTGACAATCACAATAGTCTAATAGGCCAACATTTAATGGATAACATGCCAGACCTTCTGTTACTCCTGTTTATATCTGCTCCCTACAGGTAGCTCCAGAGTGTGAGACAGGAGAGTTTATTAGGTCAATTGAAAGCAGTTTGTTTTTGTCTCCTCCCCCCAACTTAACTATCCCAGATGATGGTAAATAATACAATTCTTCAAAACAAAATACAAATTCAGTGAGTTCAAAACTATGTTAGATTTTAGTATCTTTCATTTAATCAAATATTATGATTTTATCTTATATTGTAATCTACCCAATTTGCTAGTGGCATGATAGTTTACCTAGAAAATTCTAATAAAGGAGCAAAGAAACTAATTTAAACACTTAATTATCTTCAGTTAAATAGCAAGATGCAATACACAAACCCAGAAACATTTTTATTTGCCAATAGGATAATCTATATAAGAGTAAGTCCAATTCAAAATAACTATAGAATATCTGGGAATCAAGCTGCCCAAAGTGCAGTTGCATAACACTCTCTACATTGGTGGATTTTGATCATTCAGTGCTCCATGACTAGGTCAGAGTTGGTAAGAACTTGAAAGAAGAGATCCTGATCTTGTGTCTTTTACCTTCAATAAGGAAGATACAAGGCTCTGCACTCCATCTCCATTTCCTGGTTATCCTGACTTCCTTCAAGTTCCAGCTAAAATTCTACCTTCTTCAAGAAATGTTTCCCATCCCCCTTAATGATTGTAGTGTCTTCCCTCTGTGATTATCTCTAATTTATTTTTTTACTATCTTTTTTTCTGGCATGTACTTTTTTTAGATGTTCTCTTCTATCTTAAACTGTGAGTTCCTTGAGAACATGGACTGTCACTTTGTTCTCACTTTGTATTCGTAACATTTAGCACATTGCCTGGAACATATTAGGTTCTTTAAAATTCTTACTGTTTTCATGTGTCTCCTGTGACTTGCTAATAACCAAGCTTGGCCCCAAAGAAGACATCTGAGGAGAACTCTTTCTTTTCTGGTAGGTTTTAAAGCTGGAGATTATGTCAGACTTTTTCAATATGGTACATAGTTTTGTTCAACTTTTGGTGATTTTATTGTTATAAAGAATGAATTTCTTTATAGAGGGAGAAAGGAATGATATGTTGGGAAACATAGGTTATATAAAAATATGGTATAAACAAAATTACTTTAAATGCATTTTATATTGATTATTTGCAATTATTTTTTTTAAATCTCCATGGACCATTTCTATCAACTTATCATAATAGGGTAGCTATTCTATTAATAAGAAGTAACTGGAAGTTTCAAAAACTCCTTTTAATGCCATAATACCTGTTTTATACTTAAGACAATTCATAATATAAACACAGAAAAATTATATGAAAATCCACATCTATCCTTGACCTTCATTCTTACAAATGATGAGACCTCCCCTCCCAACACAATCCTGTTTAGGATTTGATGTAGCAAAGTAGGATGGGGAGAAAAAATATTGTTCAGAAAACTGTGGTATTTCTATGGTTACAGGACAAACACTTTTTGTAGCACAGCCCAAGTCTCCACTGACCTGTATACACAAATTGTGCTTCACTGCTAGGTCCTTTTCTAGAAGTGGGGTCACATTCACTGCAGATGGTGCATCTGATTTTAGAGCAGGTGTTGTAGCGGACTTGATCCAAAGGTATACTGATGCTTAGCACTTGGACTACTTCCAGCCACAGATTGGACTTCTAGCTGTTGAAGACATTGTCAAAGAGATTGATAGTGTGAGGTCTATTGAAATTATCCATGATAAATGGCATGGTTTCCAGTATTCTTCTCTAAAGTCATGCTGTGAATCACAGTAGCATCCTGCTCAACTTTCCATGTACCCATCATCATGTGGAAGGTATCGGGAAACTACATTCCTATCCAGACTGAAGGCACCTGAATAGGTCAGCATACCAATGCTTCACTGAATCAACACTATCACATCTATAGAGTTAAATCAAAGCCAGAAGCCCCATGTATATTCCTGGGTTTGAAAGAAATTTGTGACATTGGCATTACACATTTGTATAGTGTTTTCAGTTTTCTAAGTGTTTTCCCCACAGAAAGTATATGGAGTAGATAGTAAAAACATCATTTCCATTTTTCAAATAAGTAAAATGATATTCTGAAAAAACAAAGTTAAAAAGTGACATGCTGGGGTCACAGTAAGTGGTAAATGCTACCATCAAAATGTGGGCCTCGTCTTCTGACTCCAAGTCTCATATCTAGGCATTTATTATTGCTACTAACCATAGCATAATGGAAAATACAAAAGGAATTGAAGGTAGGAAGACTAGGCCTATAATTTCAAGAATATATGAGTCTCCCCAGTCGAGAAAATTCCCTTCTACTTAAGAAGGCAGGTAACTGGGGTGGCTAGGTGGTGCAGTGAATAGAGTACCAGTCCTGGAGTCAGGAGGACCAGAGTTCAAATTTGACCTCAGACACTTGACACACTTACTAGCTGTGTGACCTTAGGCAAGTCTCTTAACCCCAACTGCCCTCCAAAAAACAAAATAATTTAAAAATAAAAAATAAGAAAGAAGGCAGGTAACTCTTGAAACTGTAATAGAACCAGGGTTCCCCATCATTTTGGATTAGGTTTTTTTTTTCCTTATCTTAGAGAGTTGATTAGCCCAGGGGCCAAGGCCTAAGCTACACTTCCCTTGAAAGGGCTTTCTAGTAGCCTCAGGTCACAATGAAGTAGTTTCCTGGCTACCTAAAGGCCTTTCAAACTTGATAGGTGTCCTAAGATTTGGAGAAGAAGTTATCATCAAACCCTGCCCTGCTGACCAGGTGTCTTACCATGTGGAGATGAGAGTATCTGTATCTACCCAAGTTAAGACCTAGAACATTCTTGTTGAATATTTGCTCTATGTTATGACTGATTTAACCTCTTTTGTTACCTGGTGGATGATCTACAAATTCCCCATGCCATTCCAATATCAAACCTGAAGTAAGAGGATTCAGGCCCGAATTAAGCCTATTCCTAGAATCAACTAAAAGGACAACCTGAAGCATCACAAATTCAAGGGACTTTTGCAACATCACAAAGACAAACTTTGAACTCAGGTTGTCCTGATTCTGAGCCTGCCTTTCATTCTTGTATCTCATGCTGCCCCCTTGTAATGAAAAGATTTCTTAGAGTTCCACTGGGCAAGTGCTAATTGAACTCCTTGTGTGTTCAATATTATGTCTGCCAGGTGCTGGAGAAAAGCAAGCCAGCAAGGGAGTTTAGGGTGAAATCTCTTCCTATTGTCAGTTTTCTTCTATCTGTAAAGAATTTTCACGTAGTTATTCACTCCCTTGCTCCTGTAAGTGTTTTTTCTTCTTACAACAGGAGGGAGAAGTGTTGAAAAATAAACACATATAGACACAAATAGGAAAAAACTTACAAAAGCATCCCAAGTAATATTCAGTTAACATTAAATCTTAAACTGAAAGAGATTACCAGCTGCAATAGATTCTGAGTAAAGAAGAAGACAGGAACTTTAGTAGTATCTACTTGGCAAGTGTGTGTAGAAGAGATAAGAGTGGGGAGAAGCAAGGCAGGTCACCCAGTAAGAAGACTGGAGGAAGTTATGAAGGCCTGAATACAGATGGTAGAAGCCTGAGTGGAGAAAAGGGGAAATGTGAGAGAGAAGTTGTAGAGGTACTATAAATTAGACTTATCAAATGGGTGTATAATTAGCATGGGGCTATCTCTTCATTGGTGGGGATCCATTCCCAACACCTACATGGGATAGACAACAGGGGTGGGAAACCTGCAGCCTCAAGGCCACGTGTTGCCTTCTAGGTCCTTAAGTGCAGCTTTTTGACTGAATTCAAATTTTACAGAACAAATCCTTTAATTAAGGGGATGTGTCCTATGAAGTTTGAATTCAGTCAAAGGGCCATACTTGAGAACCTAGAGAGCCACATGTGGCTTCAAGGTCAGAAGTTCCTCACCCCTGGAATAGAGTTTGCGGGAAAGGGAGAATGGAGAGATTTCTTCATTCTCTTAAATCTCTTAAGTATTTCTGTATTTCAGCTCGAGAGAGAAGAATGATGCCAAGCCCACTTCAGGTTGCTGAAAGGGTTCTGGGAAGAAGTCAAAATGAAAACAACTGGCATTCTCCCTCATGTCTTGGTACACTAGAAACTTCAGGGAAATTTTCCTTTTAGGTAAGTGTGAGTGTTTGGGAAATACATGCAGACTGCAGGTGTGAGGTTTGAGAAATACTTGCAGGCTGCAGGTGGTTATGATGAGGCACGGGGAGAGTTGAGGCCCTGGAAAAGCCTGGGTCACATAGAGTTCAGGGCCCACTGTACTCCCTGGATCTCTCAGGGGCTGTGGGGTGGAGCAGTGCTCTAGGTTCTCGTGCATGTGGAAACCAGATTTTCCTGTTAAGTGTCTCCTTACATTGGGGCCAGGTGGATGCCCTTGTAATTGCAGCTTCCCACTCCCACTTTTTGCTAGATCCTGCTCCTTGCAGCTGTGCTCTGTTTGTCACATTGGGTATGTGAATGTGGAAGATAAAAAGATTCAAACTTTAAGGGCAAGGTTGAAGCCCATCTTTAGATCTTGCTGTAAATCTTCCCCATGGAGAGGATTGAATAAACTTTCTCTGTTTGCACCTCTGAGCCTTGAGAGTCTTCTGTTCTAGAGAACATGCTGGTGCCTTCTCATTTGTGGTAAGTAGGTAAGTAACCGGCTGCCCCTGCCATCAGAGTTGTTGTCAGGGAAAATGACCCTGACAGACCTGTCATCAGGGTGAGAGGACCCTGACAGGTAAGATCTGGAACTTTCCCCTTTGGTTGACCTGACTTACCTCACTTCCAATGGAAAAGCTCATTCAATCTGTATATATTTTCTTATACATGCTTTTTTTTTTCAAATTTCTATTTTCCTATTGACTTGTATATATGGTTTTCTTTGCTCTTCACTGTGGGTGTTCTTTGTGGAACTGTGTTTGATAGGAAAGAAGCCAAGCCTTGGATATAAAGCTTGAAATCCTCCTTTCCCCTTAAGAAGTAGCAATCAGGAGTTTAGCTCAAGTCTGAAAACTACCTCCACCTCATCTGATACTTTTTAAGGCATTCAGTAGACATACTTCTAGTTCAGTAGCCTCTCCCTCTGAGAGAGAAGCAATGATCATCCTCAATCATCTACATCCTGCTTCCCCTCCTGGCAAGAATTAAAGTATCCCTTAAAGAAGGATAAGGAAGAAAATATTAGGGACTAATGAATGTAACTAGCATTTTCTATCATCTGTTCTATGGACTTGTTTCAGGTCTTTGCATTGCTGAGAAGGATTAAGTCTAACAATCAGTCCTCACACATTGTGGGTGTTACTGTGTACAATGTTCTCCTAGTTCTGCTCCCCTCATTCTATGCTGGCCTCCCTGCAAACAAAATTATATACGTCCTCACTATAATTGAATATGGTGGTTGATGTAAAGAGTGGAGGTGAGGATCAAAATATCATGGACATAAAGCAGGAAGGGATCTTAGCAGTCACCCAGTCAGTCCACTTCCTTTTACAGATAACTGACACCTAGTAACTTAGTGAGCTAATGCCGTTCAGGATTTAAATTCTGGTCTTGTGATTCCAAGCTCAGTGTTTTTTTTTTTCCATTGCATTAAGGTACCTGCTTTGAATCCAAAATTGCAGAAATGATTGTGGAGCCTGGGACAGAAATGGGGAAGATTAGGGAAAGGGAAGGTGTAGCTGAGAAAGACAACCATTTCTGTTTTGGACATGTCTAGTTCGGCATGCCTACAGGACACATGAGTGATGTCCAGAAGGCAATTGATGATTTATTATTGGAGCTCTAATGAATTAGCCCAAAGAATTTTGTAAACCATAAAGTAATGTATCGATGCTTATTATTATTATTATTATTACTGTCACTCATTATTATTCTAGAGATGAGGACTGCATGTACAGATTTGGAAGTCATCAAGATATAGAATCCTTGAGAGAGTGGAGAGAGAGAAAAATAAGAGGGTCCAGGAAAAAGCATCTAGTTCAATTTCTTTATTTTACAGATGTGGACATTAAGGTAAAAAAGAGATTAAGAGAATTACCCAAGATCACAGAGGCAGAAACAGAAATACCAGGATTTGAACTCAACTCCTCTGGTCTTAGATTCATTATTCATTACACATCAGACTACTTACTCCAGTTAAAGAGAATGCTTAATAAGATTGCTTAGTAAGCATTTCTAATCTAGTATTTGATGATTAACTGCATTCCAGTCATCCATAAGATTAATGGGTCCTCTTATATGCCCTTAATTTTCATGATTTCCCCATGTTTTGCCTTCCTAAGACTTGTTCCCCTTTTTTAGACTTTAGACATTTTACCTTCCTGAGCCCTACTCCAAATCACATAATGTCAACATTGGAAGGTACAGATACCTAATGGTGAGCCATTTAACAACCAATTGTACAAGGGGAAAAAAATGTATGCATGATACACTTGTAAATTTAATCTGTATCATTAACATTTTCTCAATAATGTTTTAAACCTAAACAAACAGTAGGACAATTAATTGAGTTTTGATTAATAACATTTGATGATTTATGAGGTATGAATGCACACATTAGAATTTTTTTTATCTTCTTCTTATGAGCCAGCTTGAGCTGGTTCCATCACACCCTTGTCTATACTTGAACAGAATCCTCTTTACAATCAGTTTCTTAGGACTTAAAAACATTTACCATGTTCCTGGCACTATGCTAAGCACTGGGGTTGTAAAGAAAGGCAAAAAAATCTTCTCTGTCCTCAAGAAAGCCTAATAGGCTGATGGGAGAGAGATGAGATATGAAAAAAAATTGTACATATAAGATATATAAATGTAAATGAATGTTAAGCCAGGTACCAATAGCAGGGACTTGTGGGAAGGGGGGGAGTCCTTCTAAAGAAGCATGGATTTGAGCTGAACCTTGACTAAAGCCAGGAAATCTAGCGGGCAGAGAAGAGGATGGAGAGCCTTCTAGGCATGAGGGAATGTAGTGTCCACTGCAAGAAAGAAGGTCAATGTTGTTAGATGGTAGAGTATTGGAAAGGTGCTGAAGGTTCTTGAATGGCTTTAAAAGACAAACAATACTTCTGTATTTGATCCTAGAGGTAAGAGTGAACCACTTTGCTGATGGGAAAAAGTAGTGACCAATCAACCAATTGGCATTTATTAAGCACCTACTGGGCAATAGAGATTTTAAAAGAGGCAAAGAGATTGTCCCAGTCCTCAAGGAATTTACATATATTACAAGGGGAGAGAGTATTCAAACAAATATATACAAAGCAAGCTATACAGAATAAATAGGAGATGATCAACAGAAAGAAATTACAAGAATTAAGTGGGGTTAGGAAAGGTTTCTTGTAGAATGTGGGATTTTAAAATTAAATTATTTATTTTTAGTTTTCAACCATCACTTCCATAAGTTTTAAATTTTCTCCCCCTCTCTCCCCACTCTGTCCCCAAGATGATTTGGAATCAGATATGGGCTCTACATATACATTCCTATTGAACACATTTTCACATTAGTCACATCACATACAATTGTAACTAATGGGGAAAAAAACCATGAGAAAGAAAAAAAATAAAACAAAACAAAATAGTTGGCTTCTTTCTACATTCCAACTGCACAGATCTTTCTCTGAATGTAACTAGCATTTTCTATCATCTGTTCTATGGACTTATTTTAGGTCTTTGCATTGCTGGGAAGGATTAAGTCTAACAAAATCAGTCCTCACACTGTGGGTGTTACTGTGTACAATGTTCTAGTTCTGCTCCCCTCATTCAGCATCAGTTCATATAAGTCTTTCCAGGTTTCTCTAAAGTCTACCTGTTCATCCCTTCTTATAGCACATTGGTATTCCATTACATACTTATACCAAAATTTGTTCAGACATTCCACAATTGATAGGTATTTCATCGAATTTCAGTTTTGGTCACCACAAAAAGAGTTGCTATAAATATTTTTGTACATGTGGGTCCTTTTCCTGTTTTTTATGTTCCCTTTGAGATACAGCCCTAGAAATGGTATTGCTGGGTAGAAGGGCATGAATATGTTTATAGCTCTTTGGGCATAGTTTCAAGTTGCTCTACAGAATGGTTGGATAAACTCATAATTCCACCAACAATGAATTAGTGATCCAACATTCCCGTGTCCTCTCCAACATTTTTTTTTCTGCTTTCCCATATTAGCCAATCTGATAGGTCTGATGTGGTACCTCAGAGTTGTTTTGATTTGCATCTCTAATCAATGGTGATCTAGAGCTTTCATATGACTAGACATTTCTTACAACTATAGATAATTAATTTCTTCCTCCGAAAACTGCCTGTTCATATCCTTTGACCATTTTTCAATTGGGGAATGACTTGTATTCTTGTAAATTTGACTCAGATCTCTATATATTTTAGAAATGAGGCCTTTTTCAAAGATGCTGGTTGTAAAAAATTTTTCTCGGTTTTCTGCGTTCCTCTTAATTTTGGTTGCACTGGCTTTGTGCAAAATCCTTTTCAATTTAAAGTAATCAGAATTATCTGTTTTACATTTCATAATGTTCTCTATCTCTGGTTTGGTAAATTGTGGGGATTTAGTTCAGTCTTTAAAGCCAGTTAGAGAGGTCAGTAGTCAAAGCAGAGGAGTGAGAGTATTCCATGTATGGTATGAAGGACAGGCAGAGAAAATGCCCAGAGCTGAAAGATGTAGTGCTCTGTCCTTAGAACAGCCAGGTCAGTGGCACTGAATCAGAGAGTACAGGTTGAAGAATAAGATGTAAGAAACTTGGTAATGTGGGAGCAGACTAGGTTATCAAGGATTTTAAATGTCAAAAATGGCGTCTTGTATTCCCTAGAGGCAATGTTAATCCACCAGAGTTTATCTAGTGGAGGTATAACATGGATGCACCTGAATTTTAAGAAAGTCACTTTAGTGGCTGAATGGAGAATGGATTGGAGTGAGGGGAGACTTGAGACAGGCAGACTCACCATCAAGTTATTGAAACAATCTAGGCATGAAGTGATGAGGTTCTTCACTAGAGTGGTACTCGTGTCTGAAGGGAAAAAAGGACATATATGGGAAATGTTGCAAATGTGAAATTGACAGGTCTTGGTAACAACTTTGATAAGAGGCAAGAGAAGGAGAAATCCATGTTGACTACTAAATAGATTGAGAGCCTGAAGAATTAAGATGGTGCTGTCCTCTACAGAAATTGGGAAGGCAGAAAGGGGAATGGGGTTAGTGGGAAATATAATGAGATGTGTTTCAAACATATTGAGTTTAAGATATCTACTGGATATTCAATTTAAGTTTTATGAAAGGCAATTGTAGGTGGGAGATTGGAGATCAGCAGAGAGTTTGATACAAGATGGGTAGATTTGAGAATCATCAGCATAGAGATGATGATTAAATTCACCAAGGGAAGTGGTATAGAAGGAGAATAGAAGAGAGCCAGGGAAAACACCAGAGGGTTGCCTATGGTTAGAGGATCCAGTACAGGAGATAAGAGTAAGGAGGAGCAGATGGGAAGAAAGAGTGGTGGCCTAGAGAGAAGAGATTTTTAGGGAAGAGAGAGTAATCAGTAACACTGCAGAGACATAAAGGAAAATAAAGATTGAGAAAAGACCATTGGATTTGGAAACTATGTCATTTGTTCAGTGACAACTTTGGCAAGGGTGGATTGTGTGCAATGATGAGGTTAGACATCAGATTTTAAGGGGTTAAGAGGAAGGTAAGAGGAGAGAACATAGAGGCACCTATTAGAGATGACTTTTTGACTTTAACTCCAAAGGGTAGAAGAAATATAGGACGATAGCAAGGATGGAAAGGTCACTTGAGGGTTGTTTTCAGGATGGAAAAGGCATGAGTATGTTTGTAAGCAGTAGGAAGTGAGTGAATGGACCTTTACAGTTTTCTAGTTTTTGTTTTCAAATCTCTAGCCAAATAGAAAACTCTTAAGGCAGCTCATCTGACTTTTGGACACTTGTAATGATTAGAAAGTGTCTTCCTAGAGTCCTATAAATTACTAAAGCACAACCATAGACTATCAAATGACCAGTGCAGGGGTGGGGAACATGTGGCCTCCAGGCCACATGTGGCTCTCTAGGCCCTCAAGTGTGGCCCTTTGACTGAATCCACTCTTGAGGACACAGAGGGCCATAGGTTCCCTGTCCCTGGCCACTGGTGGATAACAGCCTCCATCCTACATGTTCCAAAGCAAGAGAAACCATTAGATTTCTATAACATATATAATTAAATTAGAGTAAATTTCAGAAATGTGCTGATGTTATGATGTCCTCACCATTCAGTGGCACTTTATTCAGTCTCTTGTACCTCTTGCTGAGAGAAGACTCCTTTTTCTACAGTAGTATTTGCATGTGGAAGAAAATGAGATTTAAGAGGAAAGAAAACTCAGCATGTCAATAGTTATATTATTTTCCATGCTCTGACTAGGTAAATCCATTTTGTTTTCATTGTTTTTTGTTTCAAAAGTTAAATGGTCCATTTTGTTCTAAACCTGAACTTGTTACCCCATACTGACCTGAGTCTGGTCTGGTCAATAACATCTGCCAAGAGACTTCAAGATTACATTAGAATAGTTTCCTTTAATTAGGGGAAGGGTGATCAAGAAGAAAATGGACCCTAGGGAATCAGAGGTTCTAATACAGGAGCCCTTTTTGGTCATGCTGGTCACTTACTCTGAGGTGTCCTTCATCAGCTCCTGTTGAAGAGTTGATTTAGCAACTAGAAAGAGCTGGGAATGTGTTCTACATCTATAGGAAACATTTCCTGAAGAATGATATATGCTGTCAACCGTCATTCATTAAATAACTTTTGAATTTGGGAAAAATGGTGTTTGACCTTCAAATGCCATCAAAGAGAACAAATGACATCACAATGTTGGGGTCAAGGTACAGTGTGTTTGTGGCTGATCAGTCTGCTCAGATCTACCACATGTTGGGCACAAAGAATCCATTTGGCCATTTGTGGGTAGAGATGTTTCTAGATTTATACTTTTCATGTTTCTTTTGTGCTCCTGGGATTCTGCTTTGTTTGTAGAGCACAGAATCTTTTTCTGTGTTGGAACACCATGCTAAATCATCCTATGCCATCATTTCCCCTGTCTCACGATCAATACTAATGTTCTTCAGAGAGATCTTGAGAGTGTCCTTGTTCTGCTTGTTCTTGCTTCTATATAAGCACTTGCTTTATGTGAGTTCTACATAAAATAGTCTTTTAAATGTACAATTAGCATTTGACCTTCGTGGTCAGCCCATTGGAGTTGTGCTCTCAGCAGTAGAGTTTGAATGCTTGGCATTTCAGCTCAAGAACAAAAATCAGTGCCTGGCAACTTATCTTGACAGGTAATCTTCAGAATCTTCCTAAGACAATTAAAAACTCCAGACACACAAACTGTGATGGTGGAAACTCCCTAGGGATTACAATTTTTGGATTGTCTAGGAAATGTTCTAGGTGAATAGCTTAAGACTTCTGAACGACACAAGGACAGGACCATATTAGAGTTTTGCTTACTATAATTTAGTACGGATAATGCCATTCCACTTTGCTGCTATTGTGGTAACCAGTAGTCACTGGATAACTGTGTCTCATGAAAAATTAAGGGGTTCAGGGGGATGAGCTGTCAGGAATCCCCTTGCTTTCTAGAAAAAGTGAGTGTGTGGCTGGGGGGTGTAAAACTATTTGTCCAGCTCCAATAGAAGGGAGGCAGTACATGAATAGAAGTCTTTAAAAAAAAGTATAACAAAAGAATCTGGAACCAGCCCTTACAACCCTCAGGGAGACCTTTAATCTGAACGTTTCAATTAAACCCTGCTCAATGCGCTAAGGACCTTCAGATCTGAGTAGAAATTTGAGGGGAGTTATATGTGGCAGTTTTAGTGCCACTAGCAATAAGACCATGGCTTTCAACTACATACTTGTTAAAGGTAAAGGAAAAAGTCACATTTACCTACATAGGTGAGTTTGGAGTTTAAGAAAATGAAGAAGATGGTGTGACTCACATGCAGTATGAGACAAGCTAAGAAAGATTTATCATTTAGCCCTGACCTCGTGTCAGAAAAGCTTTAATAGAATCATGGCTGTACAATGCCAGAGACCATTGTCAAGATTTCTATACATATAACAGTTCCACTGGGGCAGCTAGGTGGCACAGTGAATAGACCACCAGCACTGGAGTCAAAAGGACCTGAGTTCAAATCTGGCCTCAGACACTTAACACTTACTTGCCCTTGGGCAAGTCACTTAACCCCAATTGCCCTGCCTTCCCTTCTCCAAAAAAGCAAAAAAAAACAAATAGTGCTGTTATGAAATCTCAGTATATAAGTGAAACATAAGATAGCAGACTGACAGAAAGATACACCCTAGCCAGTTATGTACAGGGAAACTGGGCAAGTTTCCAGTTTATAAAGTAGCACTAAATGATGATTAGGACCCTAAAAAGAAAATGTACTTGTTTAACTATTGAAGAGTTAGTTGTAATTCCTCATCAGCTATTGGACAGGAATACTGGGCAACCAAAAAATGAACTCTGAGAAGTAGAGTCCACCCATCCACTACAGAGAGATTGACCTAGAAAGGTTATATCCAGTAGATGATGATTCTAATGAAGATGAAACTGGACCTAGAAATGAGTATGCACCAGAACATCTGAGAACTTGACCCACATATATTCTATCCATGTGAGAATACTTCCATAAAGAAGATAAAAGAAGACAAACCCAGAAGCGCCATCTATTCATATTGATACCCCAGCTGTAAAGGCTCCTTTGGAGCAGAGTGTACTCATAGGGTGCTTTGAAAATCAGTCTACAAGTTCAAAAGTGAGATGACCAGGGATTGACAGTGAACCATCCACAAACTCAGGAAATCCTGATAAAAGAAAAAGATGTTTACCCACATAAAAAGAAAAAATTAATGTGATGGATCATATATAATTCATGTTTCATAAACATATTTGGCTATGTTTCATTATACATTTTCGCCACAGAATTGTTTCTTTACTGTGACTATCATTGGATATCTATATTTTTGTACAGTATTTGGCACATACTGCTGATATATGCTTCTCTAACATGCTATTTGTTCATGCAACTAATTTTTAGGCTACTATATACAACTCAATTTTATGTAAAGGTTGGATGTCATGCTTAAGGTACACAGTATTTTGTATTAAAACTGTTAGTTTTATGAGCTCACATATGAAATTCAAGTGTATGACTTATTTACAAAAAGACTTGAATAGCTCAATTGCACACAAAGAGGCCACCAAGACAAGTAACTTGACTCCAGGCTTTGTCAATACCTTTGTCAATAGCCTCTTATATTTGAGGACAGAGACTGGCTTTTGCCTATTTTTGTAGTCCCGATAACACAATGTGTGGCATGTGACTGGCGATTATGGCAATGAGTTGGGAGAGTCCTTTCCAAATGGCACAAAATTCATCAAAATGGTGGGGTTATTTTATATCCCAATATCATATACAGATTTATTGTATAATATTAATATTGACAAGTCATTAATCACTAATAAATTCTCAGTTTAAAAGTTTTTTTTAGAATTAACTATAGATCTTCAAATAGTTTTCTCAGCATGTGGAAATAGTCTCTGAGAATGCAGAAAAACACATGAAGGTTTTTCTGAACTGATATAGAATGAACTAAGTACAATGAAAAGATCATGCCTTATCAAAACAAAAATTTAAGCAAAAACAATCCTAAACAAGCCAGGGCCTTCTACCCCTCCTCCCTCTGCCTTAAGGAAGAGTGAACCAGAAGTGAAGTTCCATCACACAAAATCACTACATTCAGTATAGACTTTATTTACTTCACTATTTGTTGTTTTGTTGATGATGGTAGTTTGTTTTGGGATTTGGAAAGGGATTGCTAGAGGGAAAAGTTGTTGGGCAGGAGTTGTATATAAAAACAAAATTTATCAATAAATAATTTTTTATTTAATTAAGGATTAATTTTAGAAGTACATTTTAAAGAAGGATTCCTTCCAATGTTCTCGCCATTCAACTGACATCAGTTAAAACAATGAAGCCTGGTCGTCAAGGTGAAGAGCTGTATTCATAGGGCTCCAAGTGATAGACAAGGATGCTTTCCAAAAATCATCCCAAAGTTATTGTGGATGACAAATTTCATCATTAACCCAGAGCAAGTGTTAGCACTGTGGCACAAACTAAAAGGTACATGTGTCAATATTTATACAAGCAGATTACAGTAGTGTGGGCTCATCAGTTGAGCTATTGTGTCTTGTTAGCTTAACTAAATTTCAAACTCCATAAGGAACAGCATTTTACCCTGAAGATATTAAAGAGTAGATTTCTTTTAATTAAACTCATTTGCATGACTAAATTAGATTTAATTACTCCCATTCATTTCACTAATAACTTTCTTTGATTGGAGAAAGGCAACTTCAATAATTGCTTAAAACAGGATGCTCTTCCCAGTGGTTCCTGGTAGAAAGTCCTCACTTGTACTTTTAAGTGTTTGATGGTTCCTGGTCTATAATAGACATTTAATAAATGCTTGTGGATTGATTGGTGAGTCAGAAAACCGTTCTTTTTTTTTTTGTCCCAGATCAGTCACTGTGTCAATTTAAGAAAGACATTATATCTCTCTCTACTTAATCTCTTCATCTGATAAGAAGGCAATGATAAAAATGGTGATGCCCACTTCTCCCTACTAGATAGAGGTTTTTAAAAAATATTTTATTGATATTTTTTGGTCATTACATCACAAAAAAATTCTACTTCCTCCTCCCCCCTCCAGTTTGAATCCTCCAAAGAGAAACATACTACACAGAGACTACACTTGAAAGGAATTTTGACAGTGGGAGTCATCAAAATAAAAGTATTTTGATATGTTAGTGGAGTAGGGCGATCCATCAGGGGTGTCCTGAAGCCAACTGAAAGAGCCGAATATTTTTGTAGTAGCAAGCAACTGGGGAAAGAGGGGGACATCCATCTATTGGAGACAACTGAACAAATTATGGAATATAAATGTAATGGAATACTACTTTACCATAAGAAATGGTGAATGAAGTGATTCCAGGGAAACCTGAGAAGACTTATGAACTGATATAGAGTGAAGCGATTAGAATCAGGAGAAAAACTTGCACAATAACAACCATATTGAGATAAAAGAACTTTTAAATCCTTAAGAATGTTATCAATTGGGGTGTCTAGGTGGCACAGTGAATAGAGCACCGGCCCTGGAGTCAGGAGGACCTGAGTTAAAATCGGGCCTCAAACACTTAACACAAAAACTAGCCATGTGACCTTGAGCAAGACACTTAACCCCAACTGCCCTCCAAAAAGAAAAAGAAAAGAAAAAGAATTTTATCAATTAATTGAACTCTTCTCTCAGCAACACACAGGTATAAGACAACTCTACAAGTCTCAGGATGGAAGGAGATATCTACATTCAGAAAAATATCTAGAAAGCCCAGAGTTTAAATGGAGACTGAAACAATACACACTATCATTCTTTTTCATGTTTGGTTTTACTTCTTTTTCCCCCTTGTTCTCCTCATTGCTTACAACCCTTGTATACGACCAGACTATTGTATAATGTGAAAGTATTTGCAGATTGTATACATGATTGCATGCCACCATTGTGGGGGGAGGGGGGAAGGGATGTAAGAATTTGAAACTCAAGGGATTATGGAACTGAATCTTGTAAACTAGAAGTGAATAAAAAAGTCAATGAAAAAAAAGAATTTTTTGAATTGCCATGATTCCAGAGGATTTATGATGAAATTTGCTATTCATCTCCTAACAGAGAGGTGATGAATTCAGGACAAATATTGAAGCAAATATTTACTTTGGCCATGAGCCAATATCTATCTAACTACACATACACACACACAATGTAAAATGACAAGAAGTTATGTTGTGATGCACTATCCACTTGTAATAGTTAATAGACTCTGAGTTATGACCTGTCTCCTATAACTGCTCCAGTGAAGGTCATTTCTCTCTGAGAAAGGTGCCCCCTTCTTCATGAGACCCATAGATATGTAGGACCACTTTTTTCTCAATTTTTCTATAAAACATTTTTGTCTGTAGTTTTTCTTTGCTCTTAACACATTCTATGTTGTATCATACATATTTGTGTATGTAACCCCCATTGCCCAGGAAATTATAAACACCCAAAGGTTAAGAAAATGTTCCATTTTTATCTTCATAGCACTAGAAATCCAGTGCTTTACACATGTCCCAGAGATCAACAAAGTTTTGTTGAAGTGAACTGAATACTGGAGGCATATGCATGTTGTTTAGTTAATTTATTTTATTTTACCAACACAAGTCTCAGGTGCCATCAATGTTTTCATGATTCATTATTTCCCTGGCCTTGACAAGTTCCACTGGTTTATCTTCGACTAATCCATGCTATACACAATGTGTCCTTTATGCATTTCATGTATCACATGACAGAAATGAGTTCATTACCATGAAAACATGAGAGATACAGAGAAAGAGAGAAAAAGGAAGGAAAGAAGGAAAGGAAGGCGATTCCAATCTACAATTTCTTTATAAAACTCTGTGCTCCAGTAATGCACACAAGATTTACATAATCTACAGAGAATGAAATCAGAGTATTTTAGATTAATATAAGGAAGATGCCTCACCTCTTATTTATCATCTATTCGAGGGTTTCATAGAAGAGAACATGTTATGAAGAAATGGAAATAAACAAATTGCATTGCTACAAGGGATGAAAAATCTCCCACAAACCACACTTACAATCCTCTATTTATACTAGCACATTCTGGGAAAATTACTCAAAAACCTGTTACTAATCCTTGAAACCTTAGGCTGTTGACATTTTTTGAAACTTTTTGTAGCCAAATAGTCATGTGTGGCAGCCAGAGGTTTAAAGAGCCAGATTTCTGGTCTCATACTGTAGTTTTGTTTGAGCAATATGGAGGATCTCTACATTGCTACAGAGGCTTCTGTTGAACACTGAGGGAGTTCATCCAGGCAAAAATATGTGCAGGCTTCTCGGCTGGCTATGCCCTGGAAGGGCTATAATCAACTAAGCCATCCAGCCTGATGCTCAGCTTCCCATTTGCTCTAGAGGTATTAGCTGATGGGAAGACAGACCACTTTTGACTGTCTGTACATCCTATGAAATCTGGAGAAAAGGTGATTTTTTTGTCTTGCTATGTATCTAATAGCATGAACTACTACTGAGCCCAGAAAGTTAGGACTCTGTGCCCTCTCTGACTCTATAGAGATGCCCATCTGGTTTGGACTGATGTATCTTTATATTATTTTAGGGTTTTTTGGTTTGCTTTCTGTCTGTTTGGTTTTGCTTTTGCTAGACCTCCAATATCACCCAAGCTGGGAGTAGAGTAGCTACTTTAGTGGTAGGCATGAGATCTTGACCTGTGCCATATTTACCCTAGACTATCTTGTTCTTTTTTAGACAAACTGAGGCTCAACATATTCATGTAAGATTTACTGTTGGGTGGGTGGGACTCAGAGCAGTACTTCATTGTAGGTCATAGCTCTTGACTTCTAGTGATCCATCAGCTTTAGCTTCTCCAATAGGAAAAGACTACTGATCATTACCGCCATGCCCAGCTGGACTCATGGATATAACATGGACTGAATTTGGTTCTAGAGTGGGAGAGAGAAGAGGAGTCATGTTCCTTTTAATATACTATTTAGTTCATCATCCACCCAGCATGGAGTGCTCACACAAAAGAAGGCCTCCATCCTATAGAAGCAAGGCAGAACTGTGGAAGCTTCAAGAGATGAATGAGCACACAATTTAGAGACATATCCGTCCCAAATGGTTATACAGACTATTTGTGTTTTACCTTGACCTTGTATCCTATCTCTACCTTGGAAGGTAGAGCCTTCCAAGCTTGTATTGGTATGGTGAGTGATAGCTGGACACACAGGGTACATTGACCATGACATTGTGGTATCATTTCATGCCTTTTTGAGCATGGAAAACAAACAGCAAACTGTCACCCTAATGCCATGGGGGATAATTTTGGCTGATATGAAGGATATCCCCAAAGAGTAGAATAGATAGTACTAATAAGAAGAATGCACCTACCATTCAATAAGCTTTAGTTTTACTCCAATCAATCAACAGCTTCTTAAGTAAATAACAAAAGTAAGCAACAAAAACCTGCTTGTAAGCTGACTTCTCCTACTTGAAGATTCTCACTCAGCTCCTGCTGCCTGATTAGCTTCTCTTCCTCCTGCTAGGTTTTTCAAGACATTCTCCATGGGTCAAATCAGGCTCACTCTTCCCATGTTTCTTTCTTCATCCCTTCTTTAGGAGGTAACACTCACAACTCCCATCCACTTCTCTTAGATATGAAACCAATCATCTTCATTTAACAGGGTCTCTAAAGAATTAAACTCATCACTATAAATGTTAAACTTTCTGACTCTAAAAACACTCCTGAAGCATCAGTCCTTTTCCTGTCATCAAGGTCTTCTCAAGTCTCCTTTGTGTGTCATACTTTATATGAATATGGTTTTGTTTCATACAAAGGTATATTTATGTTTTTTGCTAAATAATAATTTTCTCTACCCCTTTTCACAGCCAAATTTTTTATGTAGAAAAGTTAAAATACCTTGCATATTTCTTAAATTTATTCAAATGGTTCTTTCATGTGAAAATATTTCATTTTCTCCACACTCTCCCTGCTCCCCCAAATCCATTCTGTGCTTCTTTCACATGCAAAAAGAGCAGTACCTCACATTCTATCTCCATATTGTGGTTTTGTAATTTTATATTTCATGCAGAGAAAACACAAAGCAGAAGAGATCACCAGGTCCAAACACACCTGTTTCAGGCCCTCTCTTCTAGATACCATTCAGAAAACAGTTGTTTTGTGGCTGAGGAGGGGAAAATTCATCCTGCCCCATTCCACCAGGACTCTCTAAGGTTGCTTTCTCCCTTCTAAAAATCTGTTAAGTCATTGACTCTTGCCCTTCAATAGCCAATAAAGAGATTACTTCTTAATACCAATAGGAGCCTACTCCTTTAAGTGCCGGGTACACACAACCAGAAATAGTTAGGCTCCATCATCCCTAAGGTGCCCAAGGCTTAAGCTAACACATGTAGTCTTCCTGAACCAAGAAGGGCAACTTTGTAAATGTCTTTTTATGAGAAAAATTTTAAACCTGGAACAAACTATCTTTTAGTTAAAAACTGCTTTTCTTGAGTATTTGCCTGGAGATACACACACCTACATGTATACACACATACATATGTAAATATGTACATATGTACATGAATGCGTGTATATGCATAAACACATATAAATACACACCTTTATGTATGTATATTCACAGAATTTTGAGCCAAAAGATGGCTAGTTTGTGTGTGTGTGTGTGTGTGTGTGTGTGTGAGAGTGAGATCTTAGCTCATCTTTACAATAATCTTTGGCAAGGTTTCTTAAATGTTTTCCATTTACTACTCCTTCAGCACTTTTAAATTGTGGTCCTGACTCTCACAACCCACAGTTTAAGAAGCATTGTGAGGTATTGTTGCCTTGCTTTTCCAGATGAAGGAACTGAACCACTGAGCTTCAGAAAAGCCTAGTACTTACACATGGTCACATAGCTAGTAAATTCAGAAGGGGGATATATGTTCAACATTCCTTAAGTCCAAGTGTAAGACCTTGTCCAATCTGCTATGATGCTTTGTTCAAATGGGATCAGGCCACAAAATGCATGGTAAGTTCGAAATTCCTATAGGAAGTAACTTTAGCTTTTTCTTTCTGTCAATACATTATCACAGCACATTTAACGATGAAAGCATACGGCACTTGGTTGTTGTCTGTCATTCAAAGTTTACATTCTCACGAAGAAAGCATTAAATAGCACTCAGTTTCCCACATGATTATGCCATGTTATTGTCCTTGTCAAACATATGCCAGTATTGTGCTTTTTGTCAGGCATATAGAAGGCATAAATATATGTTGGTTAATTTTGTGACTGTCTTCATATCAATTGCCTTTATGCACAAAAAAAAGTTTTATGGTATCTATTTGTCTGTAATGATGATACATGACAGTGTTAAAAGTAGTATTAATGGGTGGCTAGGCGGTGTAGTGAATAGAGCACTAGTCCTGGAGTCAGGAGGACATGAGTTCAAATTCGGCCTCAGACACAACACAAAAAAAAAACTAGCCACGTGACCTTGGGCAAGTCACTTAACCCCAATTGCCCTCCAAAAAGTAAAATGAATTAATTAGTTAATTTTTTAAAAAGTAGTATTAAGTGAAAAAAATGATTTTTTTCACTTCAGAAGGTCAGTGTTACACTTGTTGAAAAGAAAATGATCCATATTATCTCTTTTTTGTCCCTAAAATTTCCTAGGGGAGATAGAAGGATTTTAGTACCTGGCTCAAATAGAGCCAGAAGGTGAAGAAGGATGTGAAAATCAAAAGGCTAAAAATATTGTTGTTTTCTTTCCCCCAAAGATTTAGTTGATATATAAAATCAGCCATTGCTGGGGGTTTATCCCCTTTATTACCCAAAGGAGCTCATTCTTCTGGAGCAGAAACTCTAGGGAAAGTCTTGCTGGCAGTATCTTAATGAGGGAAATGTTGCTTTCAGTTTGTGCCAGTATACTCACTTGCCTTTTACCTACTGTGAAACCTGAATAAACTAGTATGATATAAGATATTGGGTCCCCTGCTGTAACTGTCAAAGCTCAGCATGGTAAAGAAGATGAAGTTTGACCTAGGATTAACATAAACCATTATGGGTGCTTAGAGTTAGACTCCAAAATTTGGATTCAATCATGCTCTTAATTATCAAATGTGTTTCCTGTTAAGAAAAAGGAATACTGTTTAAAATGTTTGATAATCTGACAAGGCCATAAGGCTTAATGGAATTGATGATGACACACAGATGGATGATTAACTCTTGAGGTTTAATGTTTAAAAAAAAGCTGTGCTGGATTGCTACTTAATGGAATTACACTGCCCATATGGAAAAGAGCTCTACCCTCAATATCCCCAGAATGATGGAACAGGTGGCAGAGTCTGGGCAGGACTACTTGGAATGCACAAACACATTCTGAACTTGGAACTGCCAGAAAGGATTTGGGGGTTTAAAAAAACTCTTTCAAAATGTGTTAACTTTACCAAACTTTATGATTCTGAATTGTGAAAACTTATAAAAATTGAATCCTAAAGGTTCTTTTTCTAATGGACATTTGGTATGATATTAACCTTTGGATGCCTGAGGACAAACTCTGTGTTTGTATTTGTAAGGGAAAGATGGGAAATGGCTTAGCCATATAAGGTGGAAGCATTGAGTGACAGGATCACATGATCAGATTTTTTTTACAATTGGGAGGGACTTCAGCAGTTATCTAGCCCAACCCACACAGAAAAGGAATCCTTGTGATAGCAAACCTAGCTAGTGCTCTTCTAATCTCTGCTTGTGGACCTCCATGACAGAGCATTCCAAGGCAGCCCATTTTATCTTCGGGCAGGTATCACCATGGGGAAGGTTTCCCTGACATGGAGACAAAACTGGTCTCTTTACAACTTCTATTCCAGTCCTTCCAGTCCTTCTCTCTGGGAACAAATCAAATAAACTTAATCTATATTCCACATGGCACCCCTCTAAATGATTAGAGTACTCATGCCCTTCCACGCAGTCTTCTCTTCTCTTCTCTGACCTAAGCATACTCAAATCATCCAACCAATTCCTGAGGTCATTGCCATCTTGCCCATTTTCCACTGGATACTCTCCAACAAGCTAGGCTCTTTAAAAATAGTGGTATGCATAATTAAACTGTAGAATCCAGACATCATGGAATGATGGGAGGAAAGATCACCTCCTAACTGCTGGAAGGCATACCTTTCTTAAAGTAATTCAAGATTATCCTCCATGAAAGAGTCATTAGGTATAATCACTGCACCATTATCAGCACCATAATTATTTTAGTAAACACTATATTAGGAGTGGAAAAAAGACTACAGGGTATTAAATTATTGAATAAATGAAGAACAACAGCCAAACAGCATAATATGATATAATGTGACCTGATATAATATAACACGATATAATATAACATAGAACATAATATAAGATATCATATTATGTTTTGATATAATGCAGTATAATATCTATAGTATTGTATAGTTCTCTATATAAGCATATGCTAGTGCATAGTATACTGTACTATAGTAAATTATATGATTGTATACTAGAGTGTGTGTATGTAGCACACTGTACTATAGTATATTGTAATGTTGTAGGTAAATTATAGAAGGTAAAATGAAATAAGCACTAACATATTATAGAAAGAAAAAATCTTGCTTCATCTCAGACTGGTCTTTAACATCCTTTTAATTCTTCCTTTTCTTCACAAATCTATAGTGATCTTATTTCCCTTTCCAGCTTCATTTTGTATTTTATTTTCACTTCAATTATGTCAATTAGACATGTCTTGGCCATTTTACATTATTTTCATTTGCATGTATTTATTTTGTATGTTATAATAATATATCCCATACTGCAATAAACTATAGTATTGCAGGGTAGTATAGTAAAATATTGTATAATGTGGTGCAATATAATAGAAGAAATATACTTGCTATATAGAGCTAGATTTGCTTCATCCATATAACACCCTGATATTTACTCATGTTTTCAACATATATTATTAAGTACCTGGTTAATGCAGTTATTGACAAGATTTAATTCCACTAACCAAATGCATTGTCAATAACACAAAAGCAGAGAAAGGAGAATGTTGCAGTTAAATGGAAGGATGGTTCAGAGGTTTTCTTTAAAGAGACAAATGAATTGATAAAGTAGTGTTACTATTATAAACCCAAATGTAGAGAGAAACATTATTTCATGTAACATTTGCTCATCTGATACTGCAGTGCTCTTATATACTGTGATTTGTCATATTATAGCATTTTCATTGAACAATATTCCTATAAACCTTACTTCAAAATGGCTCATCCAAAGGCATAGGGAAACTCTTAGTTTGGCCGTTTCTCTACAAGTAGAATAATCCTTAAATTTCAAATAATGATAAATCAGTAAAAACTGTTTCTGAACCTCTTGTTCCCAAAATGCACAGTATATTATTATGATGATTACTGTTATTATTATTATTATTACATATTTGACAATAGTGAGTTTGGATTCAGAAATATTTTATTTCAGATAGATGTTTGTGGGATAGTTGGCTCCACTTCATCCTCTGACTTCAACATATCGGAGAAATCTTCTCACTAAATGAAATCTCTGTTTACTCATAGAACATGTCAGGGACTGAGATTTCAATACCCAAAGGTGATCTATTGTATTCACTCATGAAATGAGTCCTTGATTAAAGCACTGGCATATCTGTTCTATTTCGGGTCATTGAATCATGACATCTTTAAGCTTAAAGGCACCTCAGAGATGATCCAGTTCACATACTCTTTTTGTTAAGGAAATAAAAAATGCCAAGAGGTAGCATGCATTGTCCAAGGTCGCACAGTTGGCGCTAACTCTGCTGTCCTATATACCCCACTGCCAAGTCTCTTCAAAGTTTTAGCAGCATCGTGTTTTATCAGAACCTTCTGGCATTCATATCCTTATGAAGTGATGCAGAATAAGCTACTGTCATGGAAACTTTAGGCTGATTGTTTACCCACAGACTCTGAAACTAGGGTGCAACCAAATGTCTTTCTTAAAGTAAATTTTTAGATAGTATAAAATTACAATCTGGTCTGTCTCTGAGAGTCTTTCTGAGCTGATAGTTTGTCCTTTCCCCTAAGAAAATACTTATGTTATTTTCTATGTGCACAAAAATCAAGGCTCTGAAATGTCATAGTTTCAAACTCTCTTTTGGAGTGACTGATACAGATTGGGCCACTTCTTCGTAATAATAAATTAAAATTGGCCTTGCCAGAATTCCTGGCTTTGCATTTGCAGGCCATATACCTTCAGAGAAGTAATCTAGAAGTCTCTCCTCAAGACACCTTTGAACCAGCCACAAATGTGGAACTCAGCTTTGTAGTAATCAGTGATTACAACACTTTAAAGTGGCTTGTTCAATGATCACATCATTTATAAGTTGTTCTCTATAGACTATTGTTGGCACAGCCTTTTGGTTTCTCAGCTAATACATTGCCTTTCTTTAAATTCTCCACCCCCAAAATTTTTTTAATAAAACAATATATGAATGTATAATGTACAGAAACAAGTAATTAACCTGTGTTTGGAGGAGTCACTTGTTTCCATATCTTTGGATAATACATAGGATCCATTGTGTTAGGAAATATGAGATTAGTCTTCTATACAACATGACTAATGTGAAAATATATGTATGTATATGTAGAGCCTTTATGAGACTGAATGCCATCTTGGGGGAGGGGTATGGGAAGAAGGTTAGAAAATTCAAAATTGATGGAAGCAAATGTTGAAAACTAAAAATGAATAAATTTATTTTAAAAAACAAAATAAAAATAAAATAAAACCTAGATAATAAAAAATAAACTATGAGATGAAGCTTGACTCTAAGAAGTTAGTTAAATGTTTGCTAGCAATTAGTGTGCCACCAAAACACATTGAAAACAATAATTAAGGATCTTATCCAGTTCCACTGTTTTCAGGTTTTACAGAGAAACTAGATGTTAACTCATTTCTCTTGATATAACCATTCTATTTTTTTATAAAGTCAATGAAACTAGATCTTTCCACTTCACATTTATTTGATACAACCTGAATTTTCATTGACTTTTGACCTTTAGAGATGACCAGGCGTTTTATGCCCTCCTGTTCCCCTTATATCTTTGCTTCTAAAGCAATCAACAGTGGTGAATTAGTGTGTCTTTTCTCCTCATAATTCCTCCAACTACTGTTATTTTAATGTTTTTCGATCACATTTACCAATCTGTTTAAGATTGAACACAGAGTTGCCTTATTTACCTTTTTCAAAGCATTTTAAATGCATGGTTGTTCATAGCTTGGATTTATTCTTTCAGAAACTGCTTCTTCTTGTCTTTTGGCAATTTGTTAGATTGTATCTCTTGCTCTATAAATTGGACACAGTGCCCTATACATCCTGGACATGGAAATTTTAAAAGAAAAAAATATTGTAAATTTTTTATTTTCCCATTTTGCTTTCTGCCTTCTAATTTTGACTTATTTTTCATGCAAAAATCAGTTTTTTTGTAATAAAATGTTAATTTTGTCTTCCTTAATCAAAAATATTTTCTCTCCATAGTTACAGAAGATATTTACTTCCTTTTTACTCAAAAGTGTTTATGATGTGACCTTTTATATCTATGTCATAAATCTTGTATGAGATGCTGGTCAATATACAATTTCTTTCCAGTTTTCCCAGTAGTGATTGTCAAATTGTGGGGTTTTTGCCAATAGTGCTTATGGTCTTCTGGTGTATTTAGCACTATTCTACTATACTATTTCACTTCTATTATCTTGTGTCCCTAATTTATTCCATTGATTGACTCCTCTATCTTCTTCTTAACAGACCAAATCATTCCAAAAATTACTATTTGGTAGAACAGTTTGAAATGCAGTCCTGATATACCTCCCATCTTTCCCATTTTTTTTCATTGCTGTCTTTCAGATTATTAGCCTTGTTTCACCACCAAATGAAGTGCATCATATTTTCTAATTGTATAGTGTAATACTTCCATAATTGTATATGACATGGAATAAGTAAATTAATTTGGATAGTATTATGAGTATTATTACTGGCCTGGTCAAAGAATGAGAAGTCATTTTTTTTCTCTTTTTGGGCTAGGTTTATTTTTATTTCTTTAAAGAGTGTGTAGTATTGTAGTTTTGCTTCATATTATTTTGGGGTGTATTTTCCCTTTGTGTATGCCCACATAAATTCACATAGTTGGGGGGGAGGGGATGGAGAGAGAGGGAGAGAGAAACAGAGAGAGACAGACAGACAGAGAACCAAAAGAATTCTACAAATCGCTTAATGCTGTTCTTCTAGTGTTTCTCCCCTCTATATCAAGAAGTGGATGATATGCTTCAACGAAAAGTCCTTTTTAAGACATCATTTTTTATTTCTTTGATCTGAGTTCTTGGGTCTCTCAAGGCTGTTTTCATTTACAATGCTGTTTCCATTATATAAATTGTTCCTCATGCTACTCACTTTTCTCTGCATCATGCCCTACTTCCCTGGATTCCATTAAATCATTTCTTTCATTTATTATTTGCAATAATATCCCATCACATTCATATACCACAATTTACTCACAATGGATGGACATGCTTTTAGTTTTCAGTCCCTTTGTTTATTTTTTATCCTACTTTCAAAATGGGGGAGGCTGTTTTACTTCCAATTATTCCCTTCCCAGTATTATCCTCCTTCATATACAACCTCCCCCATCCCTATCCTGTTCAATTGTATGGATTAATATACCAAACCTGGTGTATCCACTCCTACCTTGCCTGATTCATATGAGAACTGTATTTTTCCAGTGCCATTTTCCCCTTCCTCTTTCTTTATATACTGTTTTCCTCACACATGCACCAATTATAATGAAAAATAAACTTTACTCCTTTATCCTTTCTAAACAAGTGTATTATTTATATTATCTCTATATAACAAAATATTTCTCTTTTAATCCCCTTATGCCCCTCAGAACAAAAATAGTCTACCACCTGTTCTCCTGTGTTTATTTTTTTAAACTCACTTAATATTATTCTTTGAAAACATTAAAGTTCAGAAAGGAAACAGACTTTTCCTCTTATTAGGTTATTAGCATTATCACTGCCTAGCCCCTTCTGATTGCTGTTTACATTTCTAGGATTCTCTTGAGTCTTATACTTACACCTCAAAGTTCTTATTTAGTTTTTTCAATAATTAAGTAATTAATTAGTATTAATTCTTGGTCTCTTCTTTAATGGTGACTTGCTGAATACGTACATATATATTGCCATATGGTCAGTAGGATGTGTTTAATTTTACTCTTTTACTCTATTTGTTTTTGTTGTTGTTTCTTATGCTTTATAAAATTTGTCATTTTTTGTAAAGGCATCATGTACAGTTGAGATATATGCACACCACTTTCTATTACCATTCAATATTCAACAGTTATCTAATTTAAAAAATATTTTCAGACCTTTTACTTTTTTTGTTACATTTGTCTAGTTCTGAAAGGGGCATGCTGAGTTCCCCATTATTAGAGTGTTAAAGGTTATTTCTCCCTCTACTTAATTTAAGTTTTCTTTTAAGTGTTTAGATACCATGCCATTTGGTGTATGTGTATTAAGTAATGAAATTAACTCATTGTGGTACATTTTATCAAAATGTAATTACTAGGTTTGCCTCTTTTTAAGTCTGCTTTTGTTATTGCCTTGCTCAAAATCCTTATTTATACCCATTTCTAGTTAAGGTGATGCTTAAAGGACTCCATTCTTTATATTTAAAGTGTATTTTTAAAAACAACGTATTGTTAGATATTGCTTTATTATCCAATATGCTATCCCCTTCACTTTAATGGCTGATTCAACCTAATATTCCCTAATATTCTTTAGGGATATTGATCTATGGTTTTCTTTCTCTGTTTTGGCTCTCTCTAGTTTAGGTCATCAAGAAATCATGGAAATAATTTGATAGGACCCATTTTTTCCCTATTTTTCAGTTTACATAATATTGAAAGATCATTTATGAAATTTTCATTTTTTCTGAGATTGGCTTTCTCAAATTTGTTTTTCTCAAAATACTCTGATAACAATCCTGTCCTAAAGGCTCTCCAGAAAGTTGTTTTTAATTGAGTTTTAGGAAATGAAAGAGGGAATAAAAGAATAAAAGTAATTTGATATTTTAGAAGGCTTTAAATTAAAAACACAAAAAGTTACCACTTTTCAAATTTATCATTTCTTTTTCCTCTTTTCTCTGTATTTCATGAGTTCATCAAGAAATGTTGGCAGTAGAATATTTCATTAAACCATCTTTACAGAACATAGGGTCCCTGAAAGATTGCATTTCCTCCTTCAGTGCCACCATTAAATGTCTTTTTTTTATTAATTAGGATCTTATTTCTTCCTTTTTGGCATTGCTTTTTCCCTCCTGTTCAGTATATCTGGACAGGGTAGACCTTGCGTGGGTATGTAGCAATTTGTGATATTCTATATCAAGACACAGTGGCTTTGTAATAGTGATGAACTCAACTTCTGGTAACTGTGAATTTTCAAAGCAAAGGGTCACCAGCCACTCTGTACTTGAGTGCCACTAAAAGGCAGTAGTGCCTGGGTTGACTTTTTGCCAGCCTTCATGGAGTATCAGCTCTGATGGTTATTTTCCAAAGCTTAAATAGAACCAAAATATGATTAACTAGAGGGGAAAGCAAATCTAATTGGAGAAAAAAAATTACAATGAACCTTTTCTTCAATCAGAAGCAAATCTGAAGAGACTATGGTACAAAAACCACAGAGGCTAATATGAATATAATCAGAAAATGTATTTATGTAAGAATTAGAGACAGGGGAAAGGTATTCTCCTCACCTTCTTTGCAGAGTGACATTCATTCAGGGAGAAAATAAAACCTTAAGGCACGCTGTCAGAAAATTCTCTCATATTGTATGATATTCTTAGTGATGGTCATCAGAGTGTTATAAACACAATACCTAACATTTATATAACACTTTCAAGATTTCAAAGTACTTTATGTAATTATATTTCATCATTTAAGCCTAAGAGCAATCCTACAAGGTAAATATTGCTGATATATTATTCTCCCTTTATTGCCAATGAGGAAACTGAAGGTTAGGGAAGTTAAGTGACTTTTTTTATGTCTTTTAAGATATGAAATATATCCATTATGTCATGACTCCAACATATATTACTCCAAGACCAGCAATCTGTACAATAGACCATATTATCTTTTGATCATTAAGTATTTGGTGATATATTTGAAATATGGATTTGTGTAGCTAGATGCTATAGTGTTGGAGAGGTATTGAAATCCTCAAAATTAAAGCAGTGAACTAATGAATTACTTTATACAGTATCTTCCTTCCAACAATCCTACGAGGTAACTAGCATAAGCATCACCATCCACATTTAACAGATAAAGAAAACTAGGTTTAGAAATTAACCAACTATCACAAAGATGAGTAGAATAAACCTATTTCACCTTAGGTTAGTAGCTTCACCTCTCTGAAATACAGCTACTTCATCTATAAGTAAAATGGTGGAGGATGGACCACATTATCTTTGCATAAGGTAGGTTGCATTGTTGTTTTATCTCGACTAGGTATGTTCCAACTTTTTATCCTATGGGAGTCTACTTTTGTTGAATAAATTAATAAACAAGGCTTTATTAAATGGCATGATGAGCTATTATGCTAAATTCTGGGAATACAAAGACAAAAATCAGTGACTACCTTCAAAGTGCCTGCCTTCTCTTGGAGGAGACAGTGTGAACAAGTATATACAAAATCTATTCAAGGTTTATGAGTCAGTTTTGAGAGAAAAAAGTCACTAGCACTGATGGAATAAAAAAGGTTTTATATATGGAGCACTTGAGCAGGAAAAGAATGGAGAATAAATGAAAATATTTCTAAGGGAAAGTGTTTATGTCTAGTGACAATGTTGATCTAACTTAATTGAGTGAAATGAGTTCCTAGTAAAAGCCCAAGTTTTTACTAATGGATGGCCAGTGTGGATTCCATCCCAAGATCATGAATAAGATGAATAGGAAGTATTTTATGTCACCAGAGGAGCAAATGTTCTCAGTTATTTGAGATGCTTTGGGTAATGCTAAGTTCTTTACTTCTTTAGTTACTTCTTAAGGAAACCATGCGAAATCTCAATATTTTCCTTCCTGCCTACACCCCCATTCCCCATTTTATTCTAGTAAATCCAATAGGCAGAATTTAGCTTTGGGAAGAAGCCCAGAAGGTCTGAAATCCTGTATGTGAACAGTGTATTTTTAGAATTATGGTAACAGCTGCTAAGAAACATATTTCTAATTTGTAGTTGTAGCTTGAGCTTCTGAACATAAATGTGTGGTAAAGAAAGATAATGGATATAAGAAAAAATAGAAAGAATTATAGCAAAGTGAACACTATCTTTGGGTGCTGTTGAAGAAAAATTGACTGCTATAGATGGCATGTCAAAATAAAACTATAAATATGTAAGAACTATAACAAATTGATGGATTCTCTCCCCCCACCCACCCACCATCTCTCTGATTCACTCTCCTCCTTTCTATCTGTATCTGTTCCACACAGTTTTTGTTCACTTTTTCCATTTTGTTTGAGTCCAAATGTGATCAAGAGAGTTTTCTCTGTGAGGGGTGGTGGTCAGGTCAAGAGATAGTTAGCATTGGCAGTTGAAATTGAGCTACAGAGAGGAATATGTCTGGGTAGTCCAGCTGATCAATCTGTGTGGAAGAGACAGGACGAGAGAAGAGAAAGGTCATCTGAAGCAATCATTCCATAGCTGTGGGCTGACAGCCATGTGCATTGTGTATGTGTGTGTGTGCTTCTCTGCTAGAATACTCCACAAGAATGCCCATTCTTCCCACAGTGTGCATTATGTGCAAAGGCAAGTGCTATTTCAGTATCTTTACTATAGGCTGATCATATAAGCTCTCTGACTATTACAAATGAATACATCAGTGGTGGGTGAGGGGGTGTCATATCTCTTTTTAGTAGTGAGGACCCATGGAGCATCTTAAAGCCACGGTAATCTAACTCCTGGGTATCCAATATGCAAGTTCAACACCATATCTGTCTGCTTCTATCTGCCCTTTTGTTCCTTTGTATTGTAGGTGAAACCTAAATTTGATTTAGTCCAACAGGTTCAAGATCTTTTGTTTATTTATTTAAATGCAATAGAAACTCATAAATAATAAAAAGCTACTCAGAAGTAATTTAAAAATTAAAGTTTTTAAACATAATAAATGAATCAAATTACAACTTCCCTTCTGTAGTCAGAAACTGGCAATTTGACTTCAGGAAAACATGTCTAGTAACTTTTCTGGCTTCCAGAGTAATTATAAAAGTACAATTTAAAATCAGCAGGTGGGAATAAGACAAAGGGTGTGGTGGAGAATGGTTTAGGGCCACAAAAACTGCAGTAGTCCTAAAAGCCCCCCACCAAGTTCCCACTATGATCCTTCTATTTCTCCTTATGTCTTACTCCCCTCTCTATTTCCTCCTATTTCCCCTGTCTTTTAATGATTAGTTAGGCCCCCACAAAAAGCTGACTCTTAAGTGGGACTTGTATTTCATGCAAGTCACTGCTAATGCCTCCTCTTTTTTTTTTTACCACTGCAAAGATATTTGGATATAATCAAACTTTCAAAGTAGAAATGCCCATTTCCTTTTTGAACTAAATATTGGTCTACTTTATTGAATAAAATAACTAAGCATAACTATGAAAATAAGCCATTGGTTTCTTTCTTGGTGTTTGCTTATTGTTTCTAATAAAGTTCATTATTAAAGAACAGGAAGGAAATTAACAATATAATTATGTTGTATTTTTGAGGTTTATAAATGAGATGCAATCGTTTATTTTATAACATTACATTTTATAATCTATGTGATAAAAGCTTATTATAATACAAACTTACATGTAGTATTTTAAGATGAATATTATATCATCTGATCCTCACATTAACCAATGAGGCCTTGTGATATAACAGTTCAACCACTGGCCCTGACCTCTGATAAGCTAGGTTAAAACGCTGCCTTTGATAATCCACTATTTTGGGTTCCATTTCATCATTTGTAGAATGTGGGGGTTGATCTAGCCCCAATTTTGTCAAACTCAAATAAAAATAAGGCCAGTAGACCACAAATAAGTACCCTTATGGTGTTTAACTTACATATGCTCACTTAGAAAGCCCCATATTAACATTATCTATGTTCTCTTGTGTTCTAAGTAACAAAATATGGTTACATGAAATTGAATAGTAGGCCCTGACAGTCATCAGTGGGGAAAGAACAGCTGATTGAGTCTCAGGTCAGTGATAGTAGAGAAAGACACCTTCTCCAACCCTTGGATACATAAGAACACTAAAACGCAGATGTTGTGCACTTGGTTCTTTGTGTTTGTTTCTTTGTTTTTGCTTTTGGGAGGGCAATTGGATTTCAGCAACTTGCCCAAGGTCATGTGGCTAGTAAGTGTTAAGTGTCTCAGGCTGGATTTGAATTCAGGTCTTCCTGACTCCTGTGCCAGTGCTCTATTCACTGTACCACCTACCCACTCCTACCTGCTTAGTTCTTAAATAAGATAGATTTTGCATGATACTTGGATTCCAAAGAAAACCAATTATTTTGAAATAGTTAATAAACTATTAAAAAAAACTAGTTTATAGGGCCCAGGTAAAGACTTCTGAATGGGCCTTCTGAGCATATGTTATCTAACATCCTCTGAAGTTCAGTGAAATGAATTGGTCCTGATCACACAGGTAAGCAGTAAGGTCTAAATTAGAACCCATGCCCTTTGACTCCAAATCTGGTACTATTTTTACTATGACATACTGTCTCTAGAACAAGGCTCTTTAAAATTTTTTTCCACTCATGACCTCTTTTCCCATTTTGGCAGCGTTTGTTGGCAATCCAAGGTGTGATGGTTTGCCCAGTGCAAAGTGTGCACGTTGTGCATTCAGAACCAGGGCTGTAGAGAAGCTGCATGATGCAACATGGGCAAGCACTGCCAGAAATGCTTCTGATTCACTACGTGTTGGATTTTGAATGACTCTTTTGGTTTGTTACTTTTGTCAACTTTTTTGCAAACCCCTGTGGAGTCATGACCCACATGAGTTTAAGAAGTTCAGCAGAGTATTACAACACAGGCTGGCCCCCTTGCCTGTAATGCCTCTTTTTGCCTCTGATGCTAGACATGCCTCGATCAGGATGCCACTCAACTACTGCTTCATGTAGGAAGTAGCTGGATGTGCCCTCCTGCTCCTGTTGCCTTGTTTTTATTGATATCTCTGTTGTGTATACTTAAATGTTTATTTGATGTTTCACCCACAGAATATCACCTCCCTGAGGGTAGGGATTATTTCATTTTTGCTTTTGTATCCCCTCTGCCAAAAATATTGTCAGAAGTATAGTCAGTTCTTTCACAAGATATACCAAGATAAATTCCATGCTGACTTAGATATAAAGGGTCACATAATGCACAAGTTAGGAAGAAATTACCTTTCATAGCCATGGAAAGAGAACAAGTTTATGACTAAACCAGAGATAGAGAGGATCACAAAAGATAAAATCGATAATGGACAATTGGGGGGAAATTGGGTTTTTTGCCCTAAATTTCTCTGAAAGATTATTTCCAATATTTACAAGGAATTTATGTAATTTTCATGAATAAGAGCCATTCCTCAATTGATTAATGGCCAAAAGAGTATAAAGAAAGAGTTTTCAAAGGAAGAATCCAAGCTATTAATAGCCAAATAAAAATTCTCCAAATCACTAATCATTAGAGAAATGCAAATCAAAGCAATCCTGAGATTCTATCTCTCAACCACTGGATTAACAAAGATGAAAGAAATGAAATGAAATGAAATTAAATTAAATTAAATTAAATTAAATTAAATAGGGGGAGGGACTCCTGAGGAGTACTGATACATGGTTCATGGATATATAATTTGGTTTGTCCATTCTGGAAAGCGATTTGGAACAATTCCTCCAGCATTATTGAACTGCACATTATCTTTGACCCAGATAGACTACTCCTAGACCTATACCCCAAAAGTGATCAAAAAAGGAAGAAAAGGACCTATATGCACACGGGTATTTGTAGCAGCTATTTCTGTTGTGGCAGGAAAGAACTAGAAACCAAGTAGCTGAGAAATCCAATTTCCCATCAATTGGGAAACAGATGAATAAATTATGTAGATATAATGGAATGCTACTGTACTGTAAGAAATGATGAAGAGGATGACTCTAGAGAAACCTAGGGAGACTTGTATGAACTAATACAGAGATAAATGAACAGAACCAGGAGAACAATTTACATAATAACATAAAGAAGAATAAGTTCATGAAAAACTTTAAAAATTCAATCAATGTAAAGGCCAATCTTCCAAAAGGATTGGAGATCAAATACACCACCTACCTTGTGACAGAATGGTTATATATTCAGGAGGTATATTGAAACAAAAAAAAATTTTGGACATGGATAATATAAGAATTTGCTTTGCTTTATAATGTTTGTTACAAGGTTTTTTTTTTCCTTCTTCCCCTCAATGGAGCAGGGTGTGTGTGTGTGTGTGTGTGTGTGTGTGTGTGTGTGTGTGTGTGTGTGTGTGTGTGAGAGAGAGAGAGAGAGAGAGAGAGAGAGAGAGAAAGAGACAAAGACAGAGAGACAGAGACAGAGAGATAGAAAGACAGAAACAGAGAGACAAAGACAGACAAAGAGGATTAAGTAAAAATAGTTTAATTAAATTGAAAAACTAGTAGGTACTGATAGATGTTGGTTACTTGATTAGATAATACCTTCAAAAAAAGAAATAACTACCAATTGATTTTAAGGTTAAAGCAGAGGGAAATGACAGAGCAAAAAGATCTCATGAGGACTAGGTGAAAAAACAGAGGATGAGATAAGAAGTTAGCTTTTTCAGTAGGCATAAAGTTACCAAGATAATATTGTAGCATTGTGATGTAGAAGAGAGTGTTCTTGTACTTTGTTGTAATGCTTTTGTCTCCCATATTTGTGGCTGTTAGACGGTCCTGAAGAGCATTTAAAAATAAAAACAAAGTTATGATATCTGACAAATTTCAGCTTTGATTTCTCTAGCAGTGGCATTACCCATAATGATTTGTCATGCAATTTTATTTTCAAAGCTCAAAATTAATTACAAACATGAAACAAATCATGCTGCTAAAACATACATTAAAAACAAATTAGACTCTCAAAATGGATAATTTATAGCATGGAAAATTAATTGATTAAACCTAAAGTACATAAAAATAATTGGGAAAAAGAGGGGGTGAGCTAACCAGTGAAAATGTTATTGAGCTAGCAGAAGTTAAACCCTGTAAAAGCCTTTCCAACCACATCTGCCATGAGGGAAGTGGTTAAGAAGCAAACCCTGTGTGTGTGAGTGTGTGTGTGTGTATGTGTAATAACTTCACAAACAGCATGAGTAAATAAAGGCAGAAAATAAATCTTAAAGCCACATTCAGATGTAGGAATCTTCACTAAATTTGTATATGAGTCCACAGGGCTACATAGTGCAGGGTACAGTCAAGTTAATCCCAGACCATGAGCTATTCTTAAGCATCCATTATGTGCCAGGCATTCTGCTAAACATTGGGGATTCAAGGAAATGCGAAAGAGAGGCCCTAGTCACAAGATTTTATAATCTAATTTTATAATCTAATGAGGAGATTATATACAATATGCAAGTAAAATATTTATATGAAAATTAGGGAAAATCAATGGGAGAGAAGGCAGTATCAGCATTTTATATGATTGCTGAGAGTTTACACTTCTTTTGAGAACAGGTTCTTTTCTTTCACCACTAATCATATATGTTTAATGCAAAGATTTTTTTCCCCTAACCAACAGCTTCCCTTCATCTTGATTGAATTGATTTTTTTGTTAACATAAGCTTTTAAAACATCATCTGGGTTTTTCCATTTTACCTGTTCTTCTAATCTCTGTTTCTTTTCTCTTTATTCTTCCCTAATTTGTTGTTGTTTACTCATTTTCAGTCATGCCCGACTAGTCATGCCCCCAATTGGGGTTTTCTTAGCATAGATACTAGAATAGTTTGCCATTTTTTTCTCCAGCCAATTTTACAGATGAGGAAACTGAGACAAAAAAGATTAAGTGACTTGCCCAGGTTCACACAGATAGTAAGTGTGCAGCCATATTTGAACTCAGGGAGGTGAGTTTTCCTGACTCCAGGCCCAGAATTCTATTCATTTTACCACCTATCCTAACAAGGGACAGAGATAATTACAAAAGATTAAATAGATAATCTTGATTACAGGAAACTAAAAAACTTCTGCACAAATAAAATTAATGTGCCTAGAATAAGAAAAGAAGTAGGCATTTAGGGAAAGAAGATTTTATCAAATTTTTTCTGATAAGAGCTTATTAGCCAAGATATATCTAAATCTAATCCATGTGCATATAGATAGATAAGTATGTATACATTCCTGTATGTAGTACTGATAGCTCTTCACAAATAGATAAGTGATCAAAGAACATGAACAGTTTTTAAAAGAATTGCAATGAATTCACAACCACATGAAAGAATGTTCCAAATAGCTATTAACAAGAAAAATGCAATTCAAAACAACCCTGATATTTCTCTTTACACTCTTTAAATTGGAAAAAATACCAGATAAATACCAATAGTCGATGTTGGAGGAGTTGTAGAATGATAGGAATATTAATACATCATTGGTTGAACTGTGAAGTGGCACAAATAACTTGGAAAACAATTTGGAATTACGTAAATAAAATGATTAAAATATTCATATTCTTTGAATCAGAAACTCCTTTGCTAAGTTGAAACTCTCCATATAAACAAAAAGATTTAGAGAAGCACTTTTTGTAACAACTCATCAGTTGGGGAATGGCTAGACAAATATTGGTACACAACTGTAATGGAATATTACTGCATTACGAGAAGTGAAGAATGTGATTAATACAGAGAAGTATGGAGGTCATGTGAATTGGTGCAGAATAAAGTAAACAGCACCAAGAAAATATACACAATGACCACAACAATGTAATGGGGGAGGTAAAGCAATCACACACACACACAAGTCTAATGTTAGCACAGAAAAATTATAAAGGTTAAACATGGGGTGGCCAGGTGGTACAGTGAATAGAGCACCAGCCATGGAGTCAGGAAGACCTGAGTTCAAATCCAGCCTCAGACATAATACTAGCCATGTGACCTTGGGCAAGTCACCTAACCCCAATTGTCCAGTCTTTCCCCCTCCAAAAAGCAAAAAAGTAACAAACCATGACTCAAAATAACACTATATGAGGAGATTCATCTATCCTACCCCTGGATCGAAGTGGGATGTGCAGAAGTATCACACATTACAATTATTCTAATACTTTTTCATTGTATTAATCAACTACACTTATATTTTCTCCTCTTTTTTTGCTTTAAAAATAATATTTATGAATTTGAGATGACTCAGGCAGGAGGGATACTGGAAAACAAAAACTATGGTTATGCAAAATGAAAAAGCTATCACTTATTTTTAAAAGAAAGGATATTTTAAAAGAAAAATAAAGGGATTTGTATATTAGTTTGATTTGTTCATTGTATTCCATTGTTTGTTTGTTTAGGTGAGATGAATGGAAGAATAGTGGTTGCAGGAGGGATGCCTCTAGTCTTTCACGGAAGTAGGAGGTGAGGTCCTCTGCCCAGAATGAAGTGGGGGAAGCAGCACAGAAAGATAAAGGAAAGAAAGGGTTTAAAAATGTTGTCCCTGAGAGTCCAACAGGTAGACAAACAACAGTAACGATGGTGATGATATTTTAATAGCACTTTAAGGTTTGCAAAGGGCTTTACAAATATTATCCATTTTTTCCTCACCAGAACTCTGTGAGATGGGTCTGTTATTATTGACTTTTTGCATATAAGGAAACCTAGGCAGACAGAGGGTAAATGACTTGCTCAGGGTCAAACAGTTAATGACTGAAGCTAGATGTAAACTCCAATCTTCCCAACTCCAGAATCCAAGCTTTGTGCACTAGAGGGGTTTCATAACTCTGGATCACAGAGGCAACAGTACGTGACAAGCCCCATGGGTGGGCTAGATAGAATAAAAGTGTAGGTCGTGAAAGTTAAGAACATTGCTGAACCTGGAGACCTATTTGCCTAAAACACAAGGCATTGTGTCAACATCCCTAAGTAAAAGGACAGAGATTGGAGTAAAGAAATGAAAACTGTGTACAATGTCCTTAAGTCTTCGAGAAAGAAGGCATCATGTTGAGGAGGACAGTAAATGACCCCAGAAAGTGATATAAATGGAGAGACGTAACATGAAAGGAAGAATCTTTGCTAAATAATGGTGCAAAGGAGCAATGTGGAATTGACTGTGAGGAATAAGAAACATGTCTGCCTCTTCTCCTGGCTCTATATGTTGGAAGTGAGAGGGCCCTGAAAGAAGCAATGCCTAGCTATTGAATGGATTGCCAAGGATATTATGCCTTCTGCAGTGAGCCATGTTTTCATTAATGAAAGATGTAAAGAATGTGGTATCATCAGCACCATCATCATCATCCTCATCTTCCTCCTCATCACCATCATCATTATCACAATAACTAATATTTATTTAGTACTTATTACATTCCAAACACCATAGTATGTTATTTCCAATTGTTATTTCATTTAATTCTCATAACAACCCTGGGACGCAGATGTTATTGTAATGCCCATTTTCCAGGTGAAAAAAGTGATGCAAACAGGGTAAGTGACTTGCCCAAGGTCACAAAGTTATTACGTGTTTGAGGGTAGATTTGAGTGACATTCCTGACTCTAGGCCTGCAACCTTATTGTCCATGAGACCTAATTGGCTTACAAAAAGATGACATGAGGAGATCTGGAATTAAAGGGAATTTTTCAAAAGTAAAATGGATATTTCAAAGGACACAGTGGAATAAGAAGGTAAGGGAGGATCAGCTCAGGGTGCTGATGCTGCAGGATGACTAGGAATAAGAGCAGGGGAAGAGATTTTCACCTTAACCAATTAACTCTGATTACTCACAATAAAGAAAGGAGGAGTTTGGAATTTGCCTGCCATACTGTGAAAGAAGAATAAGTTCATCTGGGAGCCTCCTGCTCTCTGGGGTCCTGTCTATGGGGCACATGTGGAAAGTGAAGGAAATGAAGTCTCTTCTGGGCAACTGGGTCAGTAAAAACTAGCATTTTAGTCAGTTAGTAAACATGTACTTGACCCCCACTCTATGCCAGCCTCTGTGCAAAGCAATGAAGATGCAAAGGAAAGCAAAAATAGACCTTGCCCTTAAGGACCATTCTAATGGAGGAAAACAACATGTATCCAAATATGGACAGGCCATATACTGGATCACTAAGAAACAATTAAAAGAAGGAAGTATCAAGAGCTCACAATTCAATGGAAGATACAACATGTAATTAACCATGTACAACAAGTTATATCCAGGCAAATAATTAAGAGTGAAGGCTCCCAGTGACATGGAACTAAAAAATAGAGAGATGAGGCCTAGGTAGAAAACTAGAACTTTGTGCCACCTAAGCCACCAATTTATGTGCATGAGAAAACATAGTGCCCTCAGTCTTCCAAAGTCTTGTGGCTGCCCACATTTCACCCATCAAAAACTTGCTGTGGTATGAGGAGTCCAACTGAGATTGTCAGCAAAGATATTGTAGAAAAGATAAAGAGACACAGGATTTGGAGCAGGAAGGGACTTTAAAGGCCATCTAGCTCAAACCTCTCATTTGGTAGATTAAGGGGTCCACAGAGATTGTTCCTGGAAAAGTCAACATTCTAACCTAGTACTCATTCCAAAGCAAACACCCTTTATACTTCTGTTAGGAAGGATTTTCCCTGAAGATTTAGTTCCCTTCAAAAGAGGAGACAAATGATTCCAAGGGAAGGAGGTTATACTAAAGAAGGTAGCCAATCCTCACTCTGCTCTCTTTCTCCTCTTACACCCTTGCTCCTTTTTCTACAACACTGGACACTGTGCTCAATATGGTAAGTTCTATTACCTGTTGTTCCACGATTCATTATATATTCATTAGCTTACTCTTTATATGTTGAATCCCTTACCTTAGCCTAGTTGAATCAGCTTAGAATAAGATCAAGAAACAGGACAAGGCACCTAGGGAGAACAATGGCTTGAGAAGGAAGCAAGGAGGACATCAGACACAGATATTGCCAATTTCACAATTTCCCTCTGTGCTCCCATCTCACTGTCTACAGTCACCCTACTTGCCACCTTTGGTCGCTGAGTTCTGCCTCAAGGGTTTATCATTAATAAGATCATTTCATGAGAAGAGGTCATCTTGAAAGGATGCCCTTTCAAGACATTATCTCCTTGCAATATTATTTCTAAGGTATAAAATGTCACTTTGGGAACATAGCAGTCTCTAAATTTCAAGGCATCAGCCATTTTTTTTCTTGGTTTCAGAGACAGAAGCAAGATTTCCAAATAGGATTTGACCATTTGTGTGTGTGTGTGTGTGTGTGTGTGTGTGTGTGTGTGTCCGGCCCTGGCTCAGAGATGCTTCTGGCTAACAGATCTGATAACTCAGCAGGCACATCCAAAACTGCCTTTGAAAAGTGGGAACTTAAGGCTTCTCTAAATGATTCATTGTGACAACGGGGTCAGTGGTTTCTTCCAGAGGGAGTGTTCCTTTAACATAAGACTGTAAAACTTTAAAACCAATCCATACTTCTTTCTGACACAGAGAGAGGACACCCATTTCTCTTTTAGCTCAGCTCTTGCTTCAAATTGAATCCTCCTTCAGACTTCTTTAGACAGAATGCTATACCATATTTTGCTGTTAACAGATGAAAAATGATAACGTCTCTAGCCTTTTTCAAGAAGCATTGTCAAATTATACCCTCTGATGTGTAATATACAGCTTGGGTAGGTAATTTCAAGTATTTGTATGCACTTCAGGTTTGCCAATTACCTTTCCAAGCTGTAAATTGCCTATTTTGAGAGCATAATTTGATTTTTAATGTTTGTCTTAACAGCCTGATTTGTTTTGTCTTTTGATTTGTTTCACATTTTAGTAATTAATTTTAAGCTGACAATGTCTCTCCAAAAAGGAAGGTGGGGATCTCAAGCCTTTCAGCAGTTTGCATTTTGATCATCTCTCCAATTCGTTTGGTGCCATACATTCGATTTTAGTGAAGGAATTGCGGCTTTCTTTTTCTTTTCTTTGGAAAAAATATATTGTTTCCTTACTGAAAATAAGAGGAAATAGTTTTATTCATGGATAAAAAAATGAAAAAAAATTTGCCTTTAGATCAATATTATTAAACCAAGTTGTCCCTTAAGTTATTACAGTATAATGGGGAGAGAGGGAATAGAGGACCCTAGATTGACATATATGTGAAACTGGATTCTAGTCCCAACCTAACTTTTACTAGCTGCATGATTCTGAGCAACTCATTCAAGGCACTGTAGTAAAGTGTCAGAAGTGGGTCAGGAAGATCTGAGTTCACATTTGGCCTAAGACACTAGCTATGTGTCCCTGGGCAAGTCACTTAAACTTTTTTTACCTGGGAGGCAACTAGGTTGCTCAGTTGACAGAGTACTGGGCCTAGAGTCAAGACCAGAGTTCAAATCTGGCCTCAGAAATTGACTGATTGTGTGACTCTGAACAAATCATTGAACAACTATTGGCCTTAATTCACTGGAGAAGGAAATGGTAAACCATCCCATTATTTTTGCCTAGAAAACCCTATCCAAGAGCATGAAGAACAGTATAAGACTGAACAAAGTAAAGTGCAAAGAGTTGAGAATGTGTTTTCAGATGTCTTTAATTTTAATCTTGACTCTGCCACTTAATAGCTGAATAACCTTAGTTGAGGGGCCAACTCTCTGAGTTTCAGTTTCCTTATCTTTATGATTGAAAAATGGCCATCCCAAAGGCCCCTCAAACATTTCCCTGGGTTTAGGGAGATTCCATTCTACCAGGCCATGAAGGGCTTCTACAGACTCTAAGCTGCAACCCAGAAACCCCAGAGAAGAAGCCCTAGAATCCTAGAGAAATCTTGAGAAAAGGAATTGAAGGAAGCACATTGTGGGACCCCAGCACAGGAAAAACCCAGTTCCTGAGAGCTCCAACTGCCAAGAGGAAATGCCATTTGAATAGTAAAAAGGAAGACTGAATATTCTTCCCCACACACACACCTCAAACCCTTCCACACAAGAATTGTTATAAAAATACACTGAATTTAAAAAAGAAATAGTGAGGGGCTGTGCCAAAGAAGGAATAGAGAGAGGTCTAAGTAAAATGGCCAGGATAGGCAAAGAAATAGTAATAAATAAAATGATCTTGAATGTTGAAGGGAAAAATATGGAGGAAGAATTGAAATGAGAGGAAAAAAGAGTAAATACGTGGATTCAAGGGCAGGACAAGAAAAGAGAAAAGAATTTTGAGAAAAAAAAAAGACATACTGTTTTATTTCTATGTACCAGTGATTCTCTGGCCTCCCATTGCCTGAAGGCCAGATCTGCTGTGATTTGACCTTTCCATTTAAGACCCCTAAACCTCTCTGCCAGTGTTCTCTGGTACCCTTTTGGGAAGAGATATACCAATGTAATGCATAAAGCCTGCAAAATTACATTAATGGAACTGATGTGTATGGAAATATATCCCATGAAAATCAACTGCATAATGATAGTCAAAAAATATTTCAGCCTATTTCTTTAGGATCTCATACACTAGGGCATTCAGATGTAAGAAGTCTTGGGCAGACAATTTCTTCAGGAGCATCCACTACTATGAAAGATTAAATTATATCACAGACAATGCTCTACTTATAACAGGAGATTCTCTGTCCACCCCACTCCCATTGTCTAAGGATTGATTCTATTCTATTTGACTCCTTCCCTTAGAGTTCTCCAGGATTTTCAAGAGATTGGGAGAGTCTCTCTTCTTTGCCATTGTATATAGACAGAAACAATTCTGTTCACTAATTTGGAGGGTTCAAGCACTCTAATTCTATTTAACCATTTATATCAGATCCAATTTTTAACAAAGGAATATTTATTTCAAAGCATAGCAAATAAAAATATTTCTACTAACATTCAAGGGCATCATCCGCCAACCCCACCCCATGCCCCTATGTACACACCTCAGTCATGAGAAGGTAGGGGAATTAGGCTCACAGCTTAAATTAGTTTCTACATAGCACCAATCTCACAAAACTCAAATCTAGATTGCCTCTTCTATCTTCTAGGCATTCAGCCAAGGACCTGACTTTTCAGAATATCTTTGCTGGGCTAATTATATCAACCTATAATGCTATTTTCCAATATCCCCATATCTTGAGTTCATGACAAGACAAAAACCCCAAGTTTATTTCTCCAGGTCACATGGCCTAGTGAAAGGATAAAGTGGTCTTAGCCCCTTTACCATCTTACTGCATGGCATCCCTGTTGTGAGTGAATATGTTTTCACCCTTAGCTCCCACAGAAAAGAGAAAGAGACAGAAACAAAAGTCAAGATACAGAGACAGAGAGAGACACAGTCAGGTACTTTAAAGATCCAAGAAGTTCCAATTATGCAAATGATGGAAAGAAACTGCTCCCCAGCATATGAAAAGTCACATATCTATGTTAATCCTCCATTCCCCCCAAATCAAATCTTTTGTATCTTCCACTTAACTGTCTCTATCTTGAATGTGACTTACCATGAGTATATAAGTATTGGGTACAGTTAACATGTGTGAAACCTTCATTACATTTAAGATCACAAGTGTCAGGCAAATTCCCTCTCTTCTGCCACTTTCTTATGTTTCTCAAATAGAGAGATAGTAATAAAGAGAGGGAAAGATAGAAAGGGACAGTGTGAAGGGAAATACACAATGAATGTTTATTTAAAATGCAACAGAAATTCATGAATCTGAATAGACTGAATTCACCCATAAAATAGAAAAGAATAATAGACTGGATTATAAAATAGTACCTAGAATATATGGTTTAAAAGAAACACCATGAAATACAAAGACTCACATAAAGTTCAAATGAGAGGTTGGAGCAAAATCTCTTGTCCTTTTGCTAAATTCATAAAAACAGGTGGTAGCAATCATGATTTCAGATAAAACTACAGTAAATATGCGAAAGACAAGAATGGAAATAACATTATACTAAGTGGCACACCAAACAACACAACCATGGGTAGCAAATCAACATCACATACACATACAAATGCATACATGCATACATATATATACATATATATACATACACACATATATACATAAACACATATGCATGTATACACACACACCCCTAATGATTTGGTGTTTAAATACTTAGTTTATTTAATTGGAAGGAGAATAGATAATACATTTGTAATAGTGGTGAATCTTAATGTATTTCTTTCTAGAAATGTTAATTTCTATAAAAATTAACAAAAAAGATAAATGAGAATGAAGTGAAGGACATGAATAGAATGTTTTTTTTAATAGACTTCATTTTGGGGGCTGTAAGTGGTACTTTTATAAAAGAGAACCATATATTGGGGCATTAATACTTTGCCAAAAGATGTAAAGAAAGCACAAATTTTAAATGTATGATTTTTTTGTGGGGGAAAAGAATTTCTATCAATCACTTTAATAAGAAAAAGAAAACATCAATTAATTGGACATGAAAGATTTTTTTCTAGTTAAACAAGTCAAAAGTCCATTACAAAAAGTGGAAATTCTAAAAATTAAAATAAATTCATAAAATTAAAAGCAAAGGACCATTAAATTGGCAAATAAAAATTAGGAATGATTTTTAAATAAATAAAATTGACTAAAACATAGATAACATTTTAAAGAGGAAAAATCCTAATATATCAAAAAGGAAAAAGGAAAACTTAAAATATTTGAAAAGGAAATTATTAGAAACTATTTCCCCACTTTATGCTAATAAAACCAATAACCTAGAGGAAATTGTTGAATATTTGAAACATAAAATATTCAGATCAACAAATATGACAAAGAAATTGAATAAGTCCCCAATGGATGCTAGAAAAAAAATCTTAGAACCAGATGGAGTAACAGGTGAACATATAAAACTTTGAAAGAATAATTAATTACAAATTATTTTATATAATACTAAGCCTAATTAATACTACAGAAATCATCTGGAATAAGAAAGGAGGCATCCTTCCAATCTTTTTCCACGATACAAATATGTTCTTGATACTGAAACCAGGGCGAGTAATGTAGAGAAAGAAAATAACTTAAACACAATTAATATTAATACAATATTTTTAAATAAAAATATTGGCAAGAAGTAGAAAAACAACATATCAAAATAAATATGCATTGTGAATAATTTGGTGAGTATTAGGAACACAGGATAATTTTACATAAGGAAGTTTACAAGTATTTTTTAAAAGCAGGCTAATAATATAAATAATAGAAAGGGATCATTATAACAATAAATATTTAAAATCCTTATTGACAAAATTCAAAACTCATTTCCATTAAACTCTAGACATTCAAGTTACAGTCAGGACCATACAAGTTTTAGCAGCTACTATGTTAAAGCAGCAGAGGGCTTGGAATGTGATATTCCAAAAAAACAAAAGAACTAGCGTTATAACTAAGAATAACCTGCCCTACAAAACTTAGCATAATCCTTCAAAAAAAAGATATTTAATTAAATAGAAGACTTTCAAGCATCTAAATGAAAAGGCTAGAATTGATTTAACTTTCGAACACATGACAAAGATTCACCATGTATTAAGGCATAAACACTTATCAAATGCAGAAAGACAGATATTAAATGTATCCATTTTGTGTCATGATACAATAAAAATAACTTGTAATAAAGGTCCAAGGAAAAATATGCTAAAAAATTAATTGTAAAGTAAGCAATCTAATGCTTAGATTAGATTAGAATGAGGGGGTCAAATAACAAATCATAGAAACAATAATTTCTTTAAAAAGAATGATGATAATGAGACAATATACCAAAACTTACGGGATGCAACCGAAGCAATTCTTAGAAAAATTTTATCTCTAAATACTGACAGAAATAGAGAAAGAGTAGATCAATGAATTGGACATAGAACTAAGAAAGCTAGAAAGAGAAAAATTAAAAATGCCAAATTAAATATCAAATTAGAAATTCTGAACATAAAGGAGAGATTAATAAAAGTAAAAGAAAACTATTGAATCAATAAACATAACTAAGATCTGGTTTTATGAAAAAGCAATAAAATAGACAAACTATTGGTTAATTTGATTTAAAAATGAAAAAGAAAATCAAATTACTAGTGTCAAAAATTAAAAGATTTAATTCACTACGAATGAAGAGAAAATTCAAACAATAATTAAGAACTATTTTTCCCAACTCCATGCCAGTAAATCTGACAATCCAAGTGAAGTGGATGAATATTCACAAAAAATATAAATTTCCCAGATTAACATATGTGGAAATAAAATACTTAACCTTATTTTAGAAAAAGAAATTGAACAAATTATTAATGAACTCCTCAAGAAAAAATTTTCATGGCCAAATGTATTCACAAGTGAATTCTACCAAGCATTCAAAGAAAACAATTCTAATACAGTATAATCTATTTGGGAAAAAGATAGGCAAAGAAAGAATCCTACCAAACTCCTTTTTATGACATAATTTGGTGCTGCTTCCTCAACCAGGAAAACTCAAAATAGAAAAAGAAAATTGTAGACCAATTTTCTTAATGAACATTGAGGAAAAATTTTTAAATAAAATATTAGCAAGGAGATTACAGCAATTTATCACCAGGATAATACACTATAACCAAGTGGAATTTGTGGCAGGGCTGTAGGGCTTCAATATTAAGAAAACTGCCATCATAATTGACCATAACAATAACAAAACTAACAAAAACATTATATCAGTCAATCAGAAGAAGCTTTTGACAAAAGACAGCACCCATTCCTATTAAAAACACTAGAAGGAATAGGATTGAATGGTGTTTTGCTTAAAAAAGATAAGCAGTATGTATCTAAAATCATCAGCAAATATCTGCAATGAAGATAAGCTAGAAGCATTCACAGTAAGATTAGAGGTGAAACAAGGATGCCCATTATCACCTCTATTATTCAATGTTGTACTAGAAATGTTAGCATTAGCTGTAAAAGAGGAAGAAAAAAAATTGAAGAAATTAAAATAAGCAATGAGGAAACAAAACTATTGCTCTTTCTGGTTGATATGGTATTATAGTTTGAGAATCCAAGAGAATCAGCTAAAAAAACTATTTGAAATAATTAATAGCTTTAGCAAAGTTGCAAGATATAAAATAAACCTATATACATCATTGGTATTTCTTTATATTAACAACAAAGCCCAGCAGAAACAGATAAAAAGAGGAATTCCATTTGAAACAACTGTAGACAATACAAAATACTTGAGAATCCACCTGTCAAGGAAACACAGGTATGGTATGAACACAATTACAAAAAATGTTTCACACAGAGAAAGTCAGATCTAAGCAATTGGAAAAATATCAATTGCTGATGTGCAGACTGAGCTAATGTAATAAAAATGAACAATTGTACATAAAATAATTTACTTATTCAGTGCCCTACCAATCAAACTACCAAAAATATTTTTATAGAACTAGAAAAAATAATAATAAAATTCTTCTGGAAGAACAAAAGGTCAAGAATGTCACAGGAATTAATGAAAAGATGCAAAGGAAGTTGACCTCATCATAGCAGATCTAAAACTATAGTATAAAGCTGCAATCATCAAAACTACTTGTTACTGGATAAGAATTAGAGTGATGGATCATTGGAATAGGCTAGGTACACAAGAAACAGTAGTCAATGACTATAGTAATCTACTGTTTAATAAACACAAAGACTCCCACTTCTTATATAAAAACTCAGTATTTGTCAAAAACTACTAGGAAAACCAGAAAATGGATGGCAGAAACTAGACACAGACCAGCATCTCACCCTCTATGCCAAGATAAGGTCAAAATGAGTACATGATTTAAACATAAGGCACGACACCATAAGCAAATTATGAAAGCAAGGAATAGTTTACCTGTCAGATTTATAGAAAAGGGAAAAATTTATGACCAAGAAAGAGACAGAGAATATTATAAAAAGCAAAATTGATCATTTTTATTGCATTAATTTTTTTATTTATGCTAACAAAACCAACGTACCCAATATTAGAAGGAAACCAGAGAGCTAGGAAACATTTGTAATAGCAAGTGTTTCTGATAAAGGCCTCATTTCTAAAATATGTAGGAGACTGAGTCAAATTTACAAGAATGCAAGCCATTCCCCAATTAATAAATGGTCAAAGCATATGAATAGGCAGTTTTCATATGAAGAATGAAAGTTTAATCATATGAAAAATTGCTTTAAATCACTATTGATTAGAGAAATAGAAATTAAAACAACTCTGAGGGACCACCTCACTCACACCTATCAGTTTGGCTAATATGACAGAAAAGGAAAATGATAAATGTTTGAGATGTGGGAAAATCAAAACAGTAATGCATTGTAGGTGAAGTTGGAATTGATTCAACCATTCTGGAAAACAATTTGGAATTATGCCCAAAGGGCAAACAAATTATGCTTATTCTTTGATCAATCAATATCACTACTAGGACTGTCTTCCAAGGACATCATAATAATGGAAAAAGGACCCACATGCATAAAAATATGAATGCAGTTCTTTTTATGATGGCAAAGAATTGGACAGTGAGGGTATTCCCATCAATTGGGAAGTACCTGAACAAGTTGTGGTATATATGCAATGGAATACTGTTGTCTTATAAGAAACAATGAGCAGGCAAATCTCAGAAAAACATGGAAACATTTACATGAACTGATGGTGAGTGAAGTGAGCAGAACCAGCAGAACAGTGTACACAGTAACAGCAACATTGTGCAATGATTAGCTATGAGATACTCAGTTCTTCTCAGCAACACCAATGATTCAAGACAATTTCAAAAGACTCAGAAGGAAAATGGTATCCATTCCCAGAAAAAGAACTGTGGAGTTTGAATGAAGATAGAAGCATACTGTTCCCACTGTTTTGTGTCATTTCTTTCTTGTTTTTTCCCTTTTGTTTCTATTCTTCTTTTATACTGGAATTAACGTGGAAATATGTTTAACATGATAATTCATGTGTACTCTATATGGGATTACTTTCTGTTTGGGGGAGAGGAAGAAGGAGGAAGGGAGGGAGGGGGAAAAATTCAAATTTCAAAATTTTACAAAAATGAATGTGGAAAGCTATCTTTACATTTAATTGGAAAAAATAAAATACAACTAAGGGGAGAAATGATGTGTTCAATAGAAAAAAGACTTGCATGAAATAATGAAGAGCAAAATGAGCAGAACCAAGAGAACAATAATAGCAATATTGTTTCAAGAATGACTTTGAGATAGTAAGTTACTTTGTCTGTAATAAATATCCATATTAACTATAAAGGACATATGAAGAAAGACGCTATCTGAATCCACGTAAAGAACTAATAACTAGAAGTATGTATAGAATACCTAAGTATGTATAGAATGCCTAATGGTAGCCATCTCTAGGATGAGGTTAGTACAAAAAATAAATTTACATGAGAATTTTGTTGTACATGTGAAAAGATATGAAGTTGTGCATAGGAGATTTGTAGTTTTATGTGCAATCATCGTTTTTTTTTTACTACACTGTGGAATGCTTGTTTCATCCTATACATTAAAAAATATATATATTTTTTAAAACAAATGAAGGCTAAGTGATCCCTTCCCAGGGATTTATCAAGAAATTTTGATCAATCATGGTGTTGATGAAGAAGCCTCTGACGTGGTTTGCAATCTCAAAATCTTAAGCAATATACACAATTTTTAAGGAAAAATAATTTAAAGCCATTTGGCTTGAAAAAGTTTGATTGAATTGAGATGAGTACAAGATCTAATAGGAGCTAAATGATGGCTTCATCTAGAGATCTTTTGTCATTACTCTTTGTCAATATGAACTCGCTAGGTCCATTAAATGCTGTATAACGTCCACATTTAAGAAAGCTCATTTAAAACCCCAGCTCATTTCAGTCAGGAGTAAAAACATTGATCTTAGTATACCAAGCCAGGACTGCATGATTCCTCAAGTCCTTTCTACTTTTATTAACCTACACACATTTCAGAAAAGGAGAAGTGATAAATGTGGACAAATGCAAAATTTACGCCATGTAAACTTGGAGAATCTCTGATGACATTGGTGCGTTTACCCCCCAGACCAATGAACATTTCACTCCTTCTGCATCTTTGTATAAGTTCTTCAGTAGTTGCTGTGATTGAACAAACAAAAATCTACCTGGTAGGCAAACTTCCAGAGATATAAAATTTATATATTCAGCATATTTATTACTGTATTTTCAAATAAATAAATATTAACCCCAAATCCCTCACACTACCTCAAAAGTTATGCTTTCCATTTAATCAGATATAAAATAAATAAATATATTAATTTTAAAAGTACAAATAAACTATTGGTCACTGTATCAATATTATTATCAGTCTAGTAGGTCAGTGTCTTTTAATAAAGATTCTCCCCCCTCTTCTTTTCAATAGTGTGGTATATAGTGGAATAAAATGCTTTCAATGGTGAACCATAATGATGAGATTAAATGCATACAAAAAGGTCAAACAATTTTATTCCTTATAAAACCATGTTCTCTAGAAATTATGCTTCATGGAGCTTGCTAATTGGTGTCTGTGAACAGATTGTTTCTAATATATAGTAAAATTAAATTTGAATGAAGCTGTGACTAGTAAATGGTAGAAAGTGACATAACTGAGGCCTGCAGAGATTGACTAATTCACATAAGGCCACATCTCCAGTTAGAGTCAGGCTTTCATTCAGGGCTTTTCTTTTTTAACTTTTTTTAAAATTATGAACTAAGTGAACCCCAATAAATATGGGTATTTCAATAAACAAAGAGGAACAGAAGAGGATTGCATATGAATTTGTGATCAATTATGTAAAATTTTAAAGTGTATATTAAATTTAGCACTACAACAGCAATAGTGCCTTGTTTGTCTGTGGCCCCTTATTAACATACACACACACACATACATATACATATACATATATAAAGAGAGAGAGAGATTGATTCACATACTGCTTTTTAGAGGAGAGAAGGCAGAGCAATAGGGGTTAAGTGACTTGCTCAAGGCCACAAGGTTAGTAAGTGTTAATTGTCTAAAGCTAAATTTGAATTCAGACCCTCCCGACTCCAGGGCTGGTGCTGTATTCACTGTATCACCTAGCAACCCCAAGAAATAATATTTTCAAAGAAAAAGGTGAAAATATCAGCAAAATGTATTAATAAATTTATAAATTCTAAAAATATATATGCTGTGCCATATATTGGCTATACTTCTGAAAAGAAGTGAAGTAGGGGTGTCTTTTCATATCTCTTCATTGGGTCTATGTGGGGTCTTTATAATTTTGTAGTATTCATTTTTTATTTTTTGGTGGTTATTGTCCTTTCTATTTACATTATTATAGCCATTGCATGTATTGTTTCCTCAGCTCTGCATACTTTATTCTGTATCAGTTAATGTAAGTCTTCATTTGGAATTTCTTACATCACAGAAATGATTCCATTATATTCATTTAAAACTTTCCCAATTGATGAATATCTACTTGGTTTACAATTCTTTACTTCTTCAAAAAGTGGCGCCATAAATATGTGTGTGTGTGTGTGTGTGTGTGTGTGTGAGAGAGAGAGAGAGAGAGACAGACAGACAGACAGACAGACAGACAGAGACAGAGACAGGTTAGTTTTTTGGTTAGTTAGTTAGTTAGTTAGTTAGTTAGTTGAGGGTGAGGTATTCTTATCAATTACCTTCTTGGGGAATGTACCTAGCAGTGAATACCTGGGTTAAAGAGTATAGAAATTTTAGTTACTTTATTTGCACAACTAAAAACTCACTTTCTGCGATGGCTGATGGACAAATACAACACTGCCAACATTGACTCATCTCCTTATTTCTGCCAGTTTGCTGGATACCAGGTTAAATATTGAGATTGTTTTGATTCACATTTGCCTTTTTTATTATAAGTGATTTGGAACTTTATCTCACATGGCTATTAATACTTAACAATAATTTTTGTTGTTGAGAATTTCCTTTGTATTTTAATATATGTTATTGATTATATTTAATTTCTCTTTCCATTTTTCATACCACTCCCTCATCTGCCAACTGTCCCTGTCCCTCCATGTCCCTAGTTTACCTCTCCTCATTCTCACTTTTCTTTTCTTGAATTTAATGTATTTTCATTTCAGACTCTGTTTTGTCAACCCTGTGTTTTGTGATTCCAATAAAAGGGTCATTCATGAGAAGCTACTACCTTTCTCCATGTTTGAATGTTCCTCTACTATTCCCCAATTATAAAAAGTAGTAAGCTCCTCCCTCTTGTTCTTCATTTCTTTTCCCTTTCTTTTTACCTTTAAAATAACAACCATATCCAGGTCTTATGATTGTCTTTTTTATTCTCTCTGTGACCATTGAAGATTGTGGGGTTCTAAAAGGATAAATATTTGTCAGTTCTTCATTATAAGTACTTAGTCATCATTAAGCCCCCTACAATTATTTAAACATATTTAATTTTCTATATTCCTTTTGTCTCCTATGTTTGAATTTCAAAGATCCTTTTTCTACTATTTAATTTAGAAATTTTTGGAAGTTGTTCTGATAAAGATTCTTTCACCTCCCTTCTCCTATTCATCTTTCTCCTTCCCCATTTCCTTTTCTTTCCCCTTCTTTACCTTTTCCTCCTCATTACCCTTCTCCTCCTGACGAGGACACTTCAATTTATATATTGTTTTCATAATTTACAAGCGTTTCTGTTTGACACCCATAGCAACACAAAAAATCGTATCTCAATTTTATAAATAAGGAAACTGAAGCTCAGAAGGAACATGACTTGCCCTTGATAATGTAGATAGATGGGATTCAAACCCAGGAACTTTTAGACCCAAAGTCCAGCACTCTATCTTCTCTGCCACAATACCTCTATTTAACTTTCCATTCTAATGTCCTAGTACTAAAGGCATGCTTAATGACACTGAGAGCAGATGTCTATAGACAAGAGACAGACTGGATGGTTAGATGGATAGATGAATGGACAGGTGGATGGAAGGATGGATGGACAGACAGATGGACAGAAAGACAGACAGACAGATAGATAGACAGATAGACAGACAGACAGAGAGAGGCAGATGATAGAAAGATACACAGTCAGAATGTGCATGCATACAAATACATATATACATAGACAGGTGTGTGTATATATATATATATATATATATATATATATATACATATGGGGCAGCTAGGTGGCACAGTGGATAGAATATCAAGGCTGAAGTCAGGAAGATCTAAGTTCAAATACAGCCTCAGACATTTCATAGTTGTAAGACCCTAGGCAAATCATTTAATCCTATTTGCCTCAGTTTCCTCATGTGTAAAATGAAGTAGAGAGGGAAATAGCAAATTTTTACACTATCTTTACCGAGAAAACCCCAAGAGGGGTAACACAGAGTCAGACATGACTGGAAACAACTAAACAAGAACACATACATATGTATTGTGTGTGTGTTCGTGTGTGTGTGTGTATAAAATCTATCTGTCTTTTTGTCTCCCTGTCTGTCTATGTTCTTCATTTATGTTAAGATACCCTTAAATGGAGTTCATGGGTATCTAGGCTCTGCCACTGGCTCAAGCCTCTATAGATTGTGGTTCCTCAATTTTAAAGCATCAGCCTGTTCCCATATTCATGGTAGGGGAATGCAGAATGTTTTCTCTCAGAAGCAGGTCCCTGATGTCTCCAACATGAACATTTCCATCTTAGATGATTTAGGAATGTGAACGTTTCCATGCTATGTAAATTTACCATATTTTAAGGATCAATAAAAAGTCAAACAACATTCTGTAGTGTAAAGAGTAGAAACGAGAGTCAGAAGGTCATGTTCCAATTTCCCCAGTGAGGTCTGTGACCTTGGGCAAGAGACAACATCATTTAGCCTTAAGTATCTCCATTTAGAAAATGGTAATAATAATAATAACTGCAGTATCTACCTCACAGGTCATTTTGAAGTTCAAAAGAAATAATATCTATAAAGAATTCTTTAACTTTAAAGTGCTGTATAAATGTATATTGGTGTTATTATACCACTGCTACATTTAGACCATTGTTAAATGAGGTACTTCTCACTTAACACTCACTGGTTATGCTACACGTGCACTGCAGCTTTGGTTTAATGTCTTGTTTCTGCACAAAGAATAAAGCTTCTGTGTCAATTCAGATTCCAGAAGTCATTTCCATATTATTTGTATATTTCATTTTACTGCATGTAAAATATGAAGAGTGAAGCATCT
>CM053601.1:18401313-18411722 GCA_028646575.1 Pseudocheirus occidentalis
TAAATTGCATATCCAATTATGTTAAAACAATTATTCTTATTGCATCGTGTGTGTCATTTTAACATAAATTATAACCTGTCAGCCCCAGCTCATGCTTCCTTTCAGAAAGCACTAGTATGTATATTTCTAGATGGAAACAGGTTTCCAAGCCCTCCACACCCCACACCCCCAACCCAGCTGCCTAAGCCCCATAACATGCATGGCACAAGTGCCCTAATCCTTAGTCTTTTACCACCTCATTCACCTGACAGCCTCCTCCACAACAGACATCTTATCAGACGTGACTGATTGCTGTAATCTGTACTCTGGGCAGCCATTAAGCAAATTACCTGAATCATTGCAAGGATTAGTCTCATTAACACATGATTAGCATCAAATTAAAATAATGAGTGTTTAACTTCTGATGTCTTCCAGTTGTTTGAACAGCTTGATCAGCCACACCAGGCTGGCAGGGATGTGGGGGGTGTCAAGGAGTCATGGAAAAAAGGTAGTCTGCACAGTACAAGACAGAGTGTGGATCCCTGGAAAAATGAAGCCTGAGCAAATTCAGATGGACTGGGGGAGAGGTTTCTCCCAAACAGAGTCACTAGGTTCAAATAGGAACCTCCCTTCCAATGGCACACATTAACCATCACCATTCATCTGGAGCAAGGCTTTACATATTAATGGCCCTCCACATACATTCTTCTCCCAGCCTTCACTTCCCTCTTGCTTAGGTTTATCAGCCACAGGGAAATATGGCTGCAGTCAGGTGAGTTGTTTTTTTTTCTTCAAAATCTTTACCAATATTTTAAAGTAAATAACAAAAAATTTTGAAAGAAATTAATTGATGATATATTCATACTTGAAAAATCATTTATGTACATAACCAAGTTGGTTAAAAGTTAAGAATCTGTCAACTAGACAATAATTTTTTTTATCCCTTGATATTCTTTCTTGTCATTTTTCCCCCTTGGTCAAGTATTTTCCTGTTTTAAAGATCTTTATCCTCTTATAGAGTCACTGGCCTTGAATATTAGGCCACCACATCATAGCACCAAGGATACACAGAACCTAGAATTGGAATCCCAGCTTCACCAGTCACTAGTAGTTGGGCTTACTCTCTCTGAGTCCCTGTGCATGTAATAATAGAACTACATGTTTTATAGGATTATTGAAATACTCAACTGAACAAATGTGATATCTGACCAAAAATGTCAAAATGATAGATATTGTTTTTATCACAGTTATCTCCTTTTGCTCATATTTTAATGGAAATAGTCATAAAACAATTAGATGCCCTTCAAAATTCTTATATATTTGTCATAACAATAAATATATTAGAACAATATATAAGAAAAATATATCAATTAATTTATATAATATGTAATAATTATGCATTATAATAACCATAATTAATATAACTATAAATTAGTACAATACTATAATTTTTATGGTAACTATGTAAGAATAATAGAAGGGCAGCTAATACTAAGGGCTCTATCATTTTCCCCATCACCAAAAGTTCCTCTCTCTTGACCTTCTCACCTTCCATGTCGATTCCATCATCAAATCACATCATTCCTCCCTTTATACCATCTCTCTTCTACATCCTGACTTTTTCACTTGCATAACCATGACCCTAATTTAGGTAGTGAACCCCAACTTGTTGCTTATGGTATCTTCTGCCATTTTGAAAAGACTAGAATTAGCTACATAAATGCTGACACTGTGTTGAGTATTGGAGGCTCTGAACATACTAGACATAGTGCCTAGTTCTCTGCTGACACAAATAGTAACAGCATTGTAGTCTACAATCTAAAGTTTTACCACCCATTCTGTGATACCCTAGAAGTTCATGGGTCCTGTAAGAAATTGATAGTGAGGTCACTGTGACTGTCTTCTGATGAGGTCTTGTCACTCTGGTTAACACCTGAGGGAGGTACATTGTACTTGGCTAAGGCCCTCATGGTTCTACTACTTCATTCTTCCATACTCTAAAGAGAATAGTTTGAGGCAATATTCCCTCTGCCACCAGAGTGTCTCTGAGGTCTTTACCCCTAGTTGTAGTCATCCAGTTTTCTTACTTTGCTACTGTGGCTCACACTAGAAAAGAATGTCCCTAGCTAGCTGGGGCCCTACATATAAATGCTTTGTCTTATCAAGAGGAAATCATTCTGTGCTCATAAGCAACTATCACTCATTTAACTTTAGTTATATCTTTGGTGTTTGTAAAGTAGAGATGATTTTGAGCAGGCATGCCTTTATGTCATACCTCTGCATACCCATTGCAGGCTAAGATAATCTGCTTTCTCTGATTCCATTGCACTTTTCTTTTTCTTTTTTTTTTGGAGGGGAGAAGGCAAGACAATTGGGTTAAGTGACTTGCCTAAGGTCACACAGCTACTTAACTGTCTGAGGCCAGATTTGAACTCAGGTTCCCCTGATTCCATGGCTGGTGCTCTATTCACTACACCACCTAGCTGCCCCCTACTGCACTTTTCTATTCCAATATTTGCAAGCACATGTCAGCTCTACATAAGAAGTCAGCAGGCCCTTCTACTTTATACTGCATGTGAATTTATACTACAGTGAATTTAGGATGTATTTCTTGTGACATTTTGATGGCTCCATACTGAATCTCTAATTCTTCTAAACAAGTCTGCTAAATGACTCCAGGATTTCTGTCCCTAAGACTCTGTGCTATGTATACTTTCAGTAAGTCTCGTGCCCTTTTCTTTTAGTGCCTAGGAGGCCTGCCCAGTTCAAATGTCACCCTGCTGTTCTTCTGAGGAACATGAGCCTTTTTGCAACGAAATTACCCACTTTGGGACTATTATATCTATCTACCACAACAGGCAACATCCCAGTCTGTCTTACAAGGTCAGTGGTACCTTTAGATATAGTTCAGAAATTCAGTGTCTCTGAATGAATGACTTTTTACATTAGTAGATCTCCTTCCTTCCTTTTAGAGCAATCATCCTTCTTCAGAAGATAGAATAAAATAAAATTCCCTATTTTCAATTTTCAGGCATATTTCCATGGTCAAAATTATCAGGTAGGACTAGAATGATTTTCTGAGTCTACTCACTTACCTGAGAATTATCATCTGTAGGTACACAGTCTTCTTAGTCTTTTACTTTGCTGCCCTGTATCCTAAAAATAACCTTGGTAAGCACTGCATCTACTACAAATCTTGGGAATATTAATATATGTTTTTGAATTGCACATACAAAGCAATGCCTTTTAACTGGCCCAGTTCTCATCTTTTTTGTATTCCCTCATCATTGTTAATTCCTAGTGCATTTTCCTCTTTGATTGCTATATGTATGTATGTATGTTTATATATGTGTATATCATATGTATACATGCATATGTCTACATGAATGTATAGAAACATATGCATCCTTTATACATTTTGCTTACCTAGTAATTTATATGTTGTTTTTCCCACTAGTAAATGAGCTCAATGGAGTGAGGAACTATTTTTTGTCTTTCTTAATATCTCCAGCACTTCACCCAGTGCCTTACCCATAAAGAGAGTTTCATAAACACTTGTTCATGGACTAACTGACTTCTTCCCTTAAGCCTTTCCAAGGAGAATTTATCCAGTAGGTTGAGTTATAAGTTTTGAGCTAAGCCCATTGCAAAAAAAAAAAAAGATGGAGTGTGTGTGTGTGTCTGTGTGTCTGTGTAAGGGGTAGGCTAGGGGTACAGGGGGGTGGCAATGGAGCAAAGCTCCTTCTAGCTGCACTGCAGTCTCTCCATCAACCTTGTCAGTTTTAGCATCTTAACACTAGTGTTGAATGTGGTGCAAACAAGATGTAGAATGAACTGTCTTTTGACTCATCTGGAGTCTTATCATTTAGTCCCAGAAGGTCAAGGTCAGGGGTAACACTAAAATGGAAAATTTTAGAATAGTATTCACTTGATTCTCTGATGTCTATAGGAATACAGGTATTTTACAAGCATTGTAGTCAATAAAAATTTATTAAGTGCCCAGTTATGTGTTAGGAACTGTGATAAGTGCTAGGAATACAAAGAAAAAGAAAAGCAGTTCTTAATTTCAAGGACCTTACAATCCAATGTTGAAAGAGAACACTTAAAAAGGAAGCTAAAAGTGGGGGAATAAGGCACCCTGTGTTTGGGCATAATGATGAAGTCCAAGGGAGTCCTAAAACAATGCAGCTGATGAGAAAGGAGGAGACTGTTTAGAGTCTTACCTTTAAATGCAAAACCTGCATCCCATGTCCCTACCTTCAATCATAGGAGCAGAGGAGAATGCCCAGCTGATTTAAACTTGCATAGTAATGAGATTTTCCAATGATAGTTTCCAGGTCAAGGAGAGTTTGGGTGGAGAAGTTCATAAAAGTCCTAAAGCAGAGGAGCTGGTGGGAAATGGAGGAAATGTGTTTTGGGTAATGAGTGTTATCCCATGGATAGGTTATTAAATTTTCCTGAATTCTATCTTTTTGTTTCAAAACATTATGCAAGTTTTGTTAATGTATTTTGCTGTAATTCTGTTCAATTTTATTTCATTTTTCCATAGATGCTTCACAAAGAGCTAGCCTTGAAACCAGGAAGACAGTGATCCATTCCTTACCTCTGGCACAGACATATGCCTTTGTAACACCATGCACCAGCAGATTCCCAAAACAATGCTATTGTAAACAGCTTTTAAGATTTGGATTACATAGTAATAGTGAACACTCTGTTTATTCCATCACAAATAAAGGAAAACATTCACAATATAATATTCACAACATAACATCTTATCACAGAAAGTCACAATATAGTGTTTATTACAGCTTAATATTAGAATGGCCACACAGTTTTCACTACAGTAGCCACAATATTTAGAAAAAGGAACAGAAGAATTATCATCTGTTTTCCCTAAGGGGGAAACCCTCCTTACTTAATCATTCACTCAATTCACAATTCAATAATCAAACTTCCACTCATGGGACAACCATTAACTTAATCAGTCACTAATCTAGCAATCAATCACTAAGATAGATTCCCAATTACTATATATCATTAATCACAAATACATTCATTAGAAAACCACACAAACCCTTCAACCCTTGGTGTCCAGAAAACCTCAGTTTCTTCCAAGGGTAGGCCTTTTCTTCATCTTGACTTTGGATGGTCTCTCTGATTCCCTGGATCCCCTTCCATGGTTCCCTACCTTGGTTCCTGCTCCCTCCTGAATCTACCAAGCAGCTGCCTGGATTCAGAAGGAGACAGCTGCCAGGTTCTCATCCAGTCTTTGGAGGTAGACAGCTCCCAGGTCCTTTTTGAGTCTTCACAGCAGTCCCTGGCATACACTGAAGTTCACAGGGTCCAGCACATCTCAAACCCTTCACCATTCCTCTTGCCTAGAACTCAAGGATCAGCCAGGCCACAAACAAACAAAGTCTTATCCTGGTCATGCTTCTCTCTCTCAAAAAAACTCCAACTCACTTCTTCAGCCTACCAGCCCAGCTCCCAGATGCTGAGACAATCCTGCTTCCTCCAACAGGAAAATTCCAATCCTGTCCCTCTGTCTCTGGAATTCTTGCTTATAGACACACACTGGCCTCCTGTCTCAGCCAATACCCTTCTTCCATGTAAACAGAGAAGTTCACACCTTCTCAACAGGGGACAGGGCTCACACTTTCCACACTTAGCCCTAAGCTACTAAGGGCTAATTATCTGCTAAACTGATTGCTATTACAGCCTTTCACCAGCACACAAACTGATCAATAGGGTTTCATTAGATCTCAACAAGTTATTCCCCAAACCTCAGGTCCACAGTCATGAAAAACCAAATGGCAAAATTTATTCTGTCTAAGAATGCAGTAGCAGCATTTTATTCTGTAACAGTACTTAGTCAACTACACTTTGGAATATGAATTTGATATTTGTAGAACAAAGTGGGGAATAAGTGAAGAGAAGGATCAATAAGAGAATATCTTTTGATCTAGCAGTCACTTCTTAACACTTACCAGATGGAAAGATTTCATGTAGGTTTTAAAAATGTATAGAAGGAGTACAACAGGAGAAAGAGCCAGGATGGCAGAGTAAAAGCACAAACTTGGTGTGGGATCTGGCTTCAACCATCTCCAAGACCTGTAAAAAATTATTCTAAGCAAATTTTAAAGCTATAAAACCCACAAAGAAACAGAGAAAAACAAATCTCCCTGAAGGCAGCTGGGCAGAACAACAGGAAAGGTCTATCACAGCCTGCTAGGAGCTGAGTGCAATCTCCAGTGAGCTATGGTTCTGGCCCAAGGGTGACCCTGACCAGCATCCCCAACCACCTGGAGCAGACTTCAGGAGAGTGTATCACCAGCAGCTGTGGCAGTTTCCAGACTCCTCAACCCATAATCACCAAAGATAAAATAAAAGATCAATAGGGAGCTCTGTTATAAGGGTGAAGGAATGTGGTCCAGTCCCTGACCCTGGGGTAAGAAGTGGTACCTGCTTTCAGAGCTCCTGGCCTGCAGATCTTAAAGGGACAAAGTGACCATTCAGAGGGTAATCCCTCTTGTTTGACCTGCGTGGATCTGGCTCACTCTCTTGAGTGGTGGTCCTGCTGTGTATAGCCAGTGAGCCAGAGCTTGTGGGGGATGTAGAGAAGGGGCTCAACTAATAACTCTGCAGCTTCAAAAATGCCAGCAATTTAAGACAAAGCTCTCTCCATTCTGTAAGCAGAGTTCTACCATGATAGACAGCTCAAAAGTCAACTAATTGGCGTGATAAGGAAGCTCAATCAGACCATACAATCCCTTTTGAGGAACAAAAAGGATCAACACATGGAACTAGGGGAGGACAATGAAGTCAGAACTCCTATATCAAAAACTTCCAAGAAAAATATGAATTGGTCACAGGCCATGGAGGATCTCAAGAAGAATTTTGAAAATCAAGTAAGAGAAGTGGAGGAAAAACTGGGAAGAGAAATGAGAATGATGCAAGAAAATCATGAAAAGTGAGTCAATAGTTTGCTAAGGGAGATCCAAAAAATTCTGAAGAAAATAACACCTTAAAAAGTAGACTAACTCAAAAGGCAAAAGAGGTCCAAAAGGCCAATGAGGAGAAGGATGCCTTAAAAAGCCAAATTCCAGATGGAAAAAAAAATTTAAAACTCACTGAAGAGAATAATTCCTTCAAAATTAGAGTGGAGTAATTGGAAGCTAATGATATTATGAGAAATCAAGATATTATGAAACAGAGCCAAATAATTGAAAAATAGAAGGTGATATGAAATATCTCATTGGAAAAACCACTGACCTGAAAAATAGATCCAGGAGAGATAATTTAAAAATTATTGGACTACCTAAGGGCCATGATCAAAAAAAAGAACCTAGAAATCATCCTCCAAGAAATTCTCCAGGAAAATTGCCCTGATATTCTAGAATCTAAGGACAAAATACAAATTGAAAGAATTCACCAATCACCTCTTGAAAAAGATTCCAAAAAGAAAACTACTAGGAATATCATACCCAAATTCAAGAATTCTCAGGTCAAGGAGAAAATATTACAAGGAGCCAGAAAGGAACAATTTTACTACTGTGGAAACACAATCAGGATAACACATGATCTAGCAGCTTCTACATTAAGGGATTGAAGGGCTTGGAATATGATATTCTAAAGGGCAAAGGAGCTAGGACTAAAACCAAGAATCACCTACCCAGCAAAACTGAGTATAATGCTACAGGGGAAAATATGGTCATTCACTGAAATAGAGGACTTTCAAGTATTCTTGAAGAAAAAAACAAAGCTGAATAGAAAATTTGACATTCAGTTACAAGAAGCAAGAAAAGTCTGACAAGGTAAGCATGAAAAAGAAATCATAAGGAACTTATTAAAGTTGAATTATATACATTCCCACATGAAAAAATGATAATTGTAACTCATGGATTTTTCTCAATATGAGGATAGGTGAATGGACTGTACATGTATGTATGTATGTATGCATGTATATATACATATATATGTATGTATAAGAGGGTGTATATGTGTATAAATATATATTTGAGTGTGTAAATATGTGTGTACATGCATACATAGACAGAGAGCACTGGATGGGTTGAATATCAAGGGATGATATCTTAAAAATAAAATTAAGAGGTGATAGAGGAATATATTGGGAGAAGGAGAAGGAGAGAGATAGATTAGTTATATTATCTCATGTAAAAGAGGCAAAAGAACACTGCTACAATGGAAAGGACAAGAAGGAATCTGAAATGGAATGGATCAAACTTACTCTGATGGAATTTGGCTTAAGGAGGGAATAACATACACACTCAATTGGGAATCTTACCCTACAGGAAAGCAGAGGGGGAGGGGATAAGAGGTGATAGAAGGGAGGGCAGATTTGGGGAAAGGGTCATTAGAAGGAAACACTTTTGCAAATGGACAGGGTCAAAGTAAAAAATAGAACAAAAGGGGGGAGCAGCATAGGATGGAGGGAAATATAGTTAGTCTTTCACAGTATACCTACTACAGAAATGTTTTGCATAACCACAGTGTACAACCTATTTTGAATTGCTTGTTGTCCCAGTAGAGGTGGGTGAGTAGGTAAGAAGAAAAAGACTCTGGAACTCAAAGTTTCAAAAAACAAATGTTAATACATGTTATATGCAACTGGAAAATAAGATATAGAGGCACTTGGACATAGAAATACACCTTGCCCTACTAGAAAGTTAGGGGGGATTGATGGGGGAGGATATAAGAGAGAACATATTGGGAGAAGGGGTATTCAGTAGACTTGCTATTTTGGGGTGAGGCTAGGGGAGAGATGGAGTAAAATTTGTAACTCAAAATCTTGTCAAAATTAATGCTGAAAATTAAAAATAAATAAATTGGGAAAAACTAATAGAGGCACTTATAAAAAAGAACTGAAAAGAGACAGGTTGCTCATTAATTAGGGAATGACTAAAATATATATCCTATATGAATATAAAGGCATATTATTGTTCCATAAGAAATCACAAAAAAGTTAGATTCAGAGAAACATAGTAAAACTCATATGAATTGATACAGAGTAAAAAGAACAGAACTAGCAAATATATTGACTCCAAAAATGTCAAGGAAATCTACTCTGAAAGATTTAGGAACTCTGACTGGTTGTCATCCTTCATTCTTGTAGAGGATCAAAATGATATTATGTTGGGGTCAAGGTTCAGCATGTCTGACTTCGGCTGATCAGATCAATATGAACTCAGAAGGCTCTACCACCAGTCACACACAAGTAGTCCATGTGAACACTTGTAGTACAGATATATCTAAATTTGTACATCTAGGTTTCTTTTAGCTACTGCAATTCCACTTTACTCATACAACACAGCATTTTCTTTGATGTGGGTACATCATGCTGGTGGTCATGACAGTTAATGATAAAGTCCTTAAGAGAGACCTTGGGAGTGTCCTTGTCTCACTTCTTCTGATCTCTATGTGATCCCTTTCCTTGTGTGAGTTCTCTGTAAAAGTATTTTAGATTGGAGAGGCTAGGTGGTCAGTGAGGAAAGCACTGGCCCTGGAGTCAGGAGGACCAGAGTTCAAATCTGGCCTCAGACACTTAACACTTACCAGCCCTGTGACGTTGGGCAAGACACCTAAACCAAACTTCCCTCCCCTCCTGCATCCAAAAAGGAAAGAACGTCTTTTAAACAAACATACATATGGCATTCAAACAATGTGGCCAGTTCATTAGAGTTATGCTCTGCAGTAGAGTTTGAATGCTTGGCTGCTTATTTTGAGAAGGGACCTCAGTGTCTGGTACCATTTCTTGCCATGTAATCTTCAAATCTCCCTAAGAAGTCTGATTAATGAAATAACCAATCATGAGAGGAGAAGAAAAATGATGAGTGATGTTTCCAACATATTACAAAAGACGTACATAATGGTACACACATTTTCAGATATGACCAATATGTGGATTTGATTTCATTTGTCTATAAAAGAGGAGAGGATGTGGTGTATGTTTGTGTGTGTGTGTGTGTGTGTGTGTGTGTGTGTTTGATTGTCAAATTTCCTGTTCAGTTCTGGTTTTTTCAGCAAGAATGCTTGAAAGTCCTCCACCTCATTGAATGACCATATTTTCCCCTGGAACATTATACTCAATTTTTCCAGGTAGGTGATTCTTGGTTTTAATCCCAGCTCCCTTAATCTTCAAAATATCATATTTCACCAGGCCCTTTGATCCCTCAGTGTAGAAGCTACCAGATCCTGGGTTATCCTAATTGTGTTTCCACAGTATTCAAATTGTTTTGGCAGCCTGTAATTATTTTCTCCTTTAACTGGGGATTCTGGAACCTGGCAATAACATTTCTAGGAGTTTTCTTTTGGGGATCTTTTTGAAGAGGTGATTGGTGAATTCTTTCAAGTTCTATTTTGCCCTCTGAATCTAAAACATCAGGGAAATTTTGCTTGAGAATTTCTTGAAG
>CM053601.1:18412222-18434464 GCA_028646575.1 Pseudocheirus occidentalis
GCAATGTGAAATATCTCCTTGAAAAAAACAGTGACCTGGAAAATAGATCCAGGAGAGATAATTAAAAAATGATTGGACTACCTGAAAGCCATGATAAAAAAGAACTTAGAAAGCATCCTTCAAGAAATTCTCAAGGAAAATCGTCCTGATATTTTAGAACCAGAAGGCAAAATAGAACTTGAAAGAATTCACCAGTCACCTCTTGAAAAAGATCCCAAAAAGAAAACACCCAGAAATGTTATAGCCAGGTTCCAGCATTCCCAGATCAAGGAGAAAATATTACAAGCTGCCAAAATGAAACAGTTTGAATACTGTGGAAACACAATCAGAATAACTGAAGATCTAGCATCTTCTACATTAAGGGACCAAAGGGCCTGGAGCATACTGTAGAGATCAAGGGAGCTAGGATTAGAATCAAGAATCACCTCCCCAGCAAAATTGAGTGTAATGTTTCAGGTGAAAATATGGTCATTCAGTGAGGTGGAGGCATTTCAAACATTCTTATTGAAAAAACCAGAACTGAATAGAAAATTTGACATTCAAATACAGGAAGCATGACAAGGTAAACATGGAAAAGAAATCATAAGGAACTTTTCAAAGTTGAACTATTTACATGCCACCATGCAAAAATTATAATTGTAACTTATGAAATGTTTCTTAGTATGAGGATAGGTGAAGGGAATATAAATATACATATGTATACTTACCCATAAGTCTATATAGGAGGCTATATATATATATATATATATATATATATATATATATATATATGCATATGAATACATATGTGAGTGTGTGTATACATGTGTACATAGATAGAGGGCAAAGAATCAATTTAATAGGAAGTGATGACATTTTAAAAAGTGAAATTGAGAGGTGGAAGAGAAATAGAATGAGAGGAGACAGGGAGAGACAGAATGGGGCTAATCATCTCATATAGAAGAGGTAAGGGATAACTGTTACAGTAGAGGGAAAGAACAAGAAGGCAAAAGGGAATGGGTCAACCTTACTCTCATTTAATTTGGCTTAATGAGGGAATGACATATACTCTGAATTGGGTATCTTGCCTTACAGGAGAGTAGGGGAGATGGGGATGAGTGGGGGAATGATGGAGGGGAGGGCAGGATGTGGTGGTTAGAGTTGTTAGAAGCACACTCTTATGTAAAGGGACAGGGACAAAATGGAGAATAGAACAAGGGGGGGTTGTGAGATAGGAGGGAGGGAAATACAGTCAGTCTTTCACAATATGTCCATTGTGGAGATGTTATGTGTAAATACACATGTACAGCCTATATTGAATTGCTTGTCTTTCCAGTGGGGGTGGGTGATGAGGGAGAAAGGGAAAGAATATAGAATTTAAGGTTCTATAATAAAATGTCAAAACACAGACATATTTGCACATGCATATGTATATATATAAATATAAATAAATATATGTATGTGTGTATGTATGTGTGTATATGTAAATATATAATTTACATGCAACTAGGAATTGATATACAGACAGTGGAGTAAGGAGATGCATTTCACCCTACCGGAAAGTTAATGGGGTAATGGCGGAGGATATAGGAGAGAGTAGATTGTGGGAGGGGCTATATGGTGAGATAGCTGTTTTGGGGGGAGTGGGTAGGGGCAAGATGGGGAAAAAATTTGTAACTCAAAACCTTGTCGAAATGAATGATGTAAAATAAAACTAAACAAAAGTTAATTTTTAAAAAAAAAGAACCTTTTCATTGTTCTTTACTGCACACTGAAGAGATAGTCAACAACCTAGGCTTTGAATAATTTGTCTGTAGGACACCAAGTTTGAGGTTTAATGATCCAAAAAATTTGAGAAACAGGGCTTAAACAGAGTCCAATCTCCAAGGAAGGAAAACTGCCTAGACCAAATGTATACACCTACACCAATACCTATGAAATACTTATACATACATATATCATAATTCCTATATCATCTATCTCAGTCTGTCTCTAGATCTATCTACCTATGTATATACATGTTACATGTGTTGTATGTGTTATACATATCTAGTTTCAGGTTTTATGTAGTCTGGAAAAATAACCGGATCACTGTAAAGCAATTTTGCCTGAAAATTTTCCTGGATTGACTCAAAAATATTGTTATTTACAAGAATATGTGAAATTTGGGGTTTTATTTACTGATATAAATTAAACATCATTACAAGTATTCATAAAACTATTTTAAATACTCCCATTAATAATCACTTATTTATTGTGAATAATTAATTATAATGAACAAAAGCATTAATATTTTAATATTCAATGTGAAACACTGTATACAATCTAATATGCTAGGGGATATAGAAATAAGAAACTGGATAAATTTAATATAACTCTAGGTACATAAGAAGATTAGAATGTTCCTCAGACCAGATGAAGGTACAATCACATATAACTTTAGCCTGAAGTCTAATGGGCTACCAACTTCATGAAATTCCATCCTTAGCTTACTTTAAATCTTTTTTCTAATACTAATCTTTGGCATCCCAATGACAAGATATTTAAAATATTGAAAAACTAATAAAACTGTGAATATCCCCATGCATTTATAAAACACTTTGGCATATTCTAGGAAAGAACATGAAATTAATCCAAAGCTCAAAGAGATCATGGTATTGTTTGTTTCTTACAAAGTCTGAAAATTTTGACCCTAGATTAAATTACAAAGCAGTCATACTGCCACCACTTTTAGGATTCATTTGGAAGTCAGGTATTTCCTATATATCGATGCAGTTATTTTCTCAACCAAATAATTTCACCCAAAATATGGAAAAATATTATAGCACTGGAATTACATCCCACAGGCCATCACTGGCATGGCATCACTTGGCTTGTTCTCACTTGTGGCTAAAATTCTGAGCCAGAATGGAGACATGCAGATTAACCCTGGCTTCACAACTTTGTTGGCATGGTCTCCTCTAGAATTTATGTGACTCTTTCTTGAAATTAAGTCACCAGAAGTGATTTAAACCAGATTAATCACATTGGCCATATTGGTTCAGTTCAACTGTGGGAAGTCTTAATTGGGTCAGTGATGCATTCACCACCAGTTAGAATGAATCAAATATATTTATCATGTCCTCTTTGACAGGCAAAACTCATAAGTATAATATAATTCAGATGCTGAATTATTCAGGGTTTCACTAGCCCTTGAATATTTCAAATATGTTATACTTAGGGTGCCAAGACCCATTTTTTCTTTTTTTTTAAATATAAGAAATATCATGTAGTTGGCATCAACATAAATGTTAAGTTTGCCTTTCATTTTTAACTTCTGTTTGGTATCCTATTGCAAGGCCAAAAATGATTCCACTCCAAGATGGACACTAGCTCTCCACACTACATAGTATTCTGGATGCAAAATGAGTTAAGGATTGGAATGGTTTTTAATACAGAGTTCAGTACTACAGTTTTACAGACACTCAATTCAAACTATCATCAATGCAACAAAGGATAAAATGAATTAATGTCCAACTCTCTCATGAATTACCCATGCAAAGATCTTTAAAAGTATTTTATCTAGGTGAATCCTGGGAAAATGTCAGAATGAAGGGATTCCAAAAGGGATAGCTTCCTCCTATTGCATTGAATAATACAAGCAAAAATCCTCAATTTAAGAGGGTTATTACTATAAGAAGATAAATGGAAGAACTTGCCACAGAGTAGTTTTTACAGAAACTCTCATTGAAAATCAACTAAATAGTCCGCTTTTTTCCATTGCTACCTCCTGCCTCCATTTATTGCTTTCATAGCACACAGCAGAAAGCCATGTGATAGTGGTTGAAATTTCATGCACCCCTATTTTGGAGTGTATTTAAAGGCCCCCATTTGATTAAATGACATTTAAATTCCCTTCCACATTAATCTATATCATCTATAATATGTCATTCTTACATTCATGACAGTTAAAACCCCCCATTTCTCTGGGTCTCTGCTACTGATTCTGTCTAATTTCACAGTCTTGATACTAAACTGCAGTAGACTTCAATCAAAATGTCTGCTGCAATTTTAATCACTGGCTTTTACAATTAGTCCAGTGGTGATGAACCAGAGAAAACCTAGTTGAGAGGAGGTATTGAGGCTAAATCAATCAGATAAGATCAAAGGCCAGAGAATAAGGAAAGGGGGAGACCATGGATCCTGGAGTATTAAAAAAAAGTAGCAGAGGAAGAAAAATACAATACTAATTAAAATTAATTAACAAAGCATAAGAAGAAATGGATAACCAGTATAATGTGATTGAAGGGAAGAGTCTCACTTTTCAAGGCTCTTAGAAACATCCCCTCTTCAGCAGTTATGCTGGAAGAATCTTCACATATCTATTCATGATTATACCTTAGTCACCAGGAGGGACTAAAACAAACCCAGTTATAGAAAAATTGGTGGAACCCAGAAGAATGCTCCAGAAGAGTTAGCTAGACAATACAGCGTATAGAGTGAGTTCAAAACTGGCCTCAAACACTGACTAGCTATATAACCCTGCTTGCCTCAGTTTCCCCATCTATGATATGAGCAAGAGAAGGAAATGGTAAAACACTCCAGTATCTTTTTCAAAGATACCCAAATGGAGTTGCAAACAGGAGAACAAAACTGAAATGACTCAACCACAAGAGTGATATTGGTTGTGGTATAGAATAGATGTTATGACAATGACCATTTGGAGTGTTTGAACAACAGCCTTGCAACTGGACACCTTTCTGATTCTCTGTAGACAACAGTCTTCATCCACCTCTAGAAGGCTGAAAAAATAAAGAAGAATCATAAGGCCTGGGGGAGAGGTATGAGAACACTACACTTTCTAAGTGAAAACATTGGTAGATAGTAAGCACATTTTCAACTGATTTCATTAAAAATAAAGCTGCACACACACAACAAAACAGAGTTATGATTTAAGAGAAATAAAAATAATAAAGGAAAAGAAACAAGTATTCAAAGAAAAAATAAGTTCTTTGGACAAGTATTTTGCAATAAAGGAAAATGAGCTATGATTCTCTTGGGAAAGGTAAAGATGGCAAAAAACAAACAAACAAAAATCTACCTTCAAGGCAATTTGAAATGACAATAGTGTAACTCCAAGAAATTCCAGAACAATTTGAATGACCCATGAAAGAAATAAGTTAAAATAAAAAAACAAACCCTTAAACTCTAGTTTTCTAGCTTTGAACAATTTAGTGAGTCTAAACAAAAACTAAAGAATTTTTTAAAAGTGACATTCCCTGTCTCAGTTATTTCTGAAAAAAAGAGATTTTAAATATATAAAGGAAGAGGGAAAAAATACAATTTCCTAACAAAATTTGCACACATGAAAACGCTGCAAACCAAGAATACTGAATTTAACATGAAATAAAAAGTGACAATTGAAGGACTTTAATAAAATCTTTAATAATCTTCTATGAAAAAGGTGATCACCAAATGCTTCCAAAAATGCAGAAAAATGTTGTTCCAGAATATTTAAAGTAGATGGTGAAGTTTAGATAAAAGGAATCTATAGAACACCAACAAAAATAAATCCAACTTGTATGTCACCCAGAAAACCTGCAGTCAAACTTCAGAACTACATCATCAATGACCAAATCTTATAGGCAATTGAATAATAAGAATAAACCCCCCTCAAATTCTATCTATAAACAATCAAAGCAGAATAAAATTAGACATCACTAATAATAAATAGAAGGAAAAAATGAGTATGAAATTCTGGAGTAACAATTGGTTCTCAAAAATACCATATCCTTTAAAAATAAGCCAAAACACTAAAGAAGATACTGTCTATTCAGAAAAAGAAAGAACTTGAATAATTCTCCTAAAATATATTTATGAGATTTTACAACTCTCTAAATCTTACAGAAATATTTTTGGGGTGGTTGTGTGCCTAGTCTATTCTGAACCCTTTGGGACAGGAAGCATTTCTCTTTATTATTTAATTTTGTTTTCCACAAAAGAATCTTGCATAGTCTTAGTAACAGTAAGAAGCTAAAAGAGAGCAAAATGGGCTACAGAATCTGAAGAGATATAGCTATGACTTGAAAAAAGTCATAAGAAGGTTAGGTATGAAGTAGAGGAAACACATTTATATACAATGGAGAAAAAAATCCTCATTCTAAGCATTAATAAACTAATATTTTAAGAGGTATCTCTTTTCCGACACACTATATTTGTATCCTTGTGCAAGTCAGTTAATCTCTTTGGGTCTTAGTTTATTCATCCAGAAAATTAAAGAATTTGATCAGATGGTAACTAATGCAACTAAAACCCCTGGATTCAGCAAGGGAGCTGGTAGAAAGAGCCCAGGTGGAGCAGTTCCAAGAGGAGGCATCAAAGGTGGGCACATTACACCAGGATGAGGGGGAGGGATACCTGGAGGTTCTGGGAGAGGTAGTCTTGGTGATGCTCCTCATGGAGAAGGACTAGGAGGAAGACCAGGAGGTGGGCCTGGTGGTGGACCAGGAGGTCTGCTTCTTGGAGAACCAGGAGGTAAAAGTTCAGATAAAGGTCCTTGAAGTCCTAGCATTCCAGGTGGTCTTAAATTGGAGGAGCTTGTGGAGGTGGACCAGGAGGAAGGCCAGTGGGTGGCCCAGGGGGTCAAATGGTGGAGCAGGTGGTGGTCCAAGAGGGGGTGGTTCTGGCATGGAAGAAGCTTGTATTTGAGCAGGAGAAATAGACTGTGGAGGTGGTTGCTGTTGTTGGGAAACAGGAGATGATGATGCCCCATCAGGAAGAGATTCTTCTTTGTGCTGCTGCTGTACTATATCCTCTGACTCAGAGTCATCAGAATCCTTATCATCCTCATCATCTGAAAATTCCTCCACTTTTTGCTCTTCAGGAATTTCCTGACCTGCCATTATAAGCGTCATAGCTTGGAGAGGTGTTAATTTCTTCATGTTCTTTTTTTTCTTTTGTGCTTTTCCAGGAACATCAGCAAATTATACACTGAGACCTGCCATTTTGTCCTCATTGTTCTCTCTCTCCTGATCATTATGATACATGAATTCCTCTCCTCCACTGTCAGCATCTGACCTGTCAATGTCACTGTTGTCACTGTTGTAATTATGCTTATCTTGGTCCATGTCTTCAGGATAGACTTTATCTTTGCCGGTACTGGAAGGATCATCATTGTGGCCTTGATGAGCAAGTTCTGGACTATATACAATATCCTCCTCTCACTGAGAGGAGCAGAGAGCCCACTTTATGCCATACATCTGCAGAACTTGGGGAGGAGGTGGCCCAGAGGGTGGCCCAGGAGGCAAATGAGGAACACCATGTCCAAAAAGAGGAAGTATAGAAATTGCCCTGGTGGGAGGTCCATAGGCAGAGGTGGGGGGTTTTTTTGGTTTTGTTTTTTGGGGTAATAGAGGGTGGCTGTGCACCAGGCAATGGGATGTCTTGAATAAAGATGTTAGAAGGAGCATAAGGCATATATGGCAATGGGATACTTTCCACTTCAATATGCTGGGAATTCTTTACAGCATCAAAGTACTGGCTAAACTGGGCATCTGTTCAAATTCCACACTTTTGAAGTCCTTTATAGATATCTGGATTTTCCTTTTTGTAGAATTGGAGAATGCACTCAAAAGTTTCATGAAGCTTTTTTCTCTTATCTTTTAGCACCTTTTCATTTAGCTGTGGTTGCTGTACTGGATCAAACTCCATCTCATCCAATTTCTCCATGTCCTCAATAATCTATTTTTGATCCTTCATCTTTAGTACCGCAGGTCTTACCATCATTTGTTATTTCTTATTCTTTTAAAATTCCCTCTTCCAGGTTTCTTTTAGACCTTGGTTGGTGGAATTCATGAACTTCCCATTCTTGGTATATGATGTAGATCTTTGCCCCATTTTCATAGGTTATATGTTTTATTCAGTTAAGGGGGGAAATTTTTTTTCATTCAAAGCAATATACCAAAACTATTATCAGCAGGAGCTTAGGCTATTCTCACCCTTTTTTATCAAACCGAATAACATCGACCTTTTGGCTGCTTGTTGAGGCCAGCAAGGGCCACAGACCACCCCTCATAGTGGTTCACACTCCTTCACCTTCACCTCTCATTCAGGGTCCAAACCACCACCATCTTGAAACCACACGCTACAAATGTCAAGATGGGAGGACGCCATTTTGTCAGTCGAAGGCAGGTTGAAGGACATTTAGGTTAAGTGGGCACTCTGATTACTATGAGGAATAGCAGCAGGGCAGGAATATCTTGCCTTGGCCTTTGTCAAAGGAGCCACATGGTTCTGTGCCCAGCACAGAATGGTTTTACTAATCAGATGTTCAAACTGACACTAGACTGGCTCCCCAATCTCTGCTATTCTTGTAATAATTCCTGATTTTTTAGCATATGATGTTTCTGATAAATGCTGGCCATAACCGCAGAACAATGGTGTGAGGTGGGAGGTATCAGGAAAATCCCATCATTAGTTTTAAATACAAAGGGGAGAGCCTTTGCCAACCCTGTGCTGTGCCAGACCACTTATTCATACCTATAATCATTACTCAGGAATTAATAATAAATGAAAAATCACTGCTGCATACCCCAAGGCTTTTATACATGACAACCATGCAACCTAGAGTTAATCCCACTGAAATAGCTTTCCAGGAGCCCCATTCCCTAGCCTAGAGTAACCCATTATTGGATTAGTAGCGGATGAAGACCAGATTGTGTGCCTATCTTATAGCAGATAGAATCATCAGTTAGCTAGGTGAAATTGTATTTCCTAGGAGCTAAGTCCTTAGGAGTGGGGACCCACTGGGCAAGTAAAGAGGAAAATATTTTATTCTGCAATGAATTTTACTTCCACCAAAATACTACTGCAGGTCACAAAGGAGCAGTCAAAAGTCTTCCCTTTTAAAATGTTTGGAAAATGGACAAAATCTGGAATCATTTTCAGAGATGTAAGGTATTGCCCTCCCCCCCCCCCAGGGAAGATATTTACAGAGTAGTACTCTGTGCTTCCTTCAGTCATGTGGATTATTTTTTTGGAATGCTGAAACCAGAGAAATGTTTCTTTTGTCATGCAGTGTTATGTCTTATTCAGACAAAAAATATAATGAAAGCAAGGATTTTTGTTGTTTAGTCATTTCAGTCATGTCTGATTCTTCATGATACCATTCCAGAATTTTCTTGGCAAAGATCCAGGAGTGGTTTGCTATTTCCTTCTCCAGTTTATTCTACAGGTGAGGAAACCAAGGCAAGCAGGGTTAAGTGACTTGCCCAAGATCACACAACTAGTGTCTTGAGGCCGGGTTTGAATTCAGAAAGATTAGTCTTTTTGATTCCAAGCTTAATGCTCTATCCACTTTGCCACTTAGCTTCCCATAAAACAAGGATACTCAAATACAAATATTTTATAATGGTCTCCTTAGCTGTCATTTGTGTGCCTTCATCAATACCACAGACAACATCTGGAACCACAGTGGAACATCTTGCATAAGGTGGGATGTTACAAATCTGGGAAGCCAGCAGGACCTTTCTACAGAGGTCTTTTATAGTTGTAAATTACTTGTACTGAACCCAAACCAAACCATCTGGATGCAGCTGTTGCTATTCTGAGAGTTTCCTGTATATTTTGTGGCTAAGCTATTCTTGAAATAAATTATAAGAAACTGGATCTCTATCATAGGATTACTTAGCAGACTTTTCTTAGAATAACCCCTCTCTGCACATAACACATCCTACCAATTTAGCACCAAATTGGCATTTATGGTTAACCTTGAGTCAACATTTTTTAAAAATGGAACAGGCACTGAGTAATAGATACACAGAGGCCTCCCAAAGTAGTTTGGTGCACTGTGCCCCATTACAAATTTCTCTCTACGAAGTCCAGGATTTGGCTTGTGTTACAATTTGGAAGGCTGCTCCTTGGATTTGAGTGCATACATAGAAAGTACTGAACAGCATAGGGATTACACATAAGATCATGATAGGATTTGGTGCAAGACTAAGGAAAATCCTGATTTGAGATGTGGTCAGGAATTAAAACATATACATATTGGGTTATGAGATCCATGCATTCCAAGGAACAATACTATGTACTTAGATAAGCGTGAAACTCTTCAATTCACTGCTGGATCTCCAAATTTGTTTTCCTTTCTCTGAGACAAGTGACCAAATGAACAGTGATTTTGGGACATCACCATTTCCAGTCTTAGAGGCTACTGTGGGAACTCAAGAAACTGGTAAATCTTGGTTGCTGACTTGGATCAGGAAGTGTTTCTATACTACATCCTTCTGAGGAGAAAAGGTGACAACTAGTAGAAGGAAGCATCTGTATGCCTGGCTGACCAGAAAGCATAAATAAGGAGTTCCTTTTTGGGTAGTGCTGAGGATGATGAATGTGAAATCCACTCAAACCCCCTCCCCCTCCAAGCATACTAGGATTCTTTAACTTTGGTAATATGCACTTCCATGTTTGTGAGCATTTTTTGAGAAGTGTTTGTCCACATCCTTTGACAACTTATATATTGGGGAATGGCTTCTCATGACATATATACATGTGTTTGTGTGTGTGTATATATTAATATATACGTGAATTTGCATAAATATATGTGTATTTGTATATATGCAGATATATATTTTTGTATATGGATTTGTATCTGCAGTTAATTCTTAGGGCAATTTATTTCATTGATTACTCTTGGAAAAAATTGAAAATGTAAATTATTTCTCAATGCAAGTGACTGTCAGTGAAGCATGCAATGCAAATTTCCAGAAGGGTCAAAATTTCCTATAGTGCTGATAGGATTCCATTTCCTCCTGATGCTGTTTGAATTCCATCAGTTCAGAATCCACTTAAATTCTCCTAAATTATATGTTTTCATTTAAAAATGTCTAGCAATTACCTCTTAAAATAAAATTGCTGCAAATAGGTGTGATAAGATAGAAATCCCTAATATCACTTTCAACAATACTATATACACATGTAATAAAAAAAATCATCTTTATCTCTGCTGCTTTATCTAGTTTCAATTCAAAATGTGATTCATTTGGTTTCCCAATTGATTGCAAAGGTATTATGTCATATAAAAATTTTTCCTCTCACCCTGTTTAATATCTACAAGTGGAAACATTTAAATCTGATTGCATATGAGTTTCACCAATATTCATTTTCGGCCATGCCAATAATTGTAGCAATAGCATCAACATTTCTTCTACAGGGTGAAACATTTCACATTTACAGTTCTACAAACCCTCATAATTTTTTGCTGTTACAGACATTATTTTCAAAATTTTAATTTTTGTTATTAAAACTAATTTTTCAGGAAAAATTATCTCATATTGCAATTGAAATGTATCCAGTACATAGAATTTTAATATGTCATTTCTGTTCATTAGGTTTCATAAGATCTATGATTTTTACATTTCTGTAAATTTCTGTATTTCATTTAGACATGCTGTCTCTGTTATTTTGACTACTTTTAGCTGCTGCTTTTTCTTCTTACCAGGTATGTGTATATTTTTGCTTCTTGGAGAGGAGAGGGCAGGGCAATTGGAGTTAAATGACTTGCCCCAGGTCACACGGCTAGTGTTAAGTGAATGAGGTCAGATTTGAACTCAGATCCTCCTGACTTCAGGGCTGGTGCTATATTCACTGCACCACCTAGCTGCCCCCCCGGTATGTATTTTTGAGGGAATATTATGTCACTTTAAAACAAGTTGTAGACAGTAAAAATAATAATAAACTAAATTGTATTTTTGCTCTTAAAATTTCAAATGATCATTTAGATCTATTGCTGAGTTATTTCAATTTTCAAAAAGTTACAACTCTTTAGAAAACCAGTTAATCATATTGTACTCATCAATATGAATATTAGTGAGAAATATAGTAGGTATTGTCACTTGTAACTTCCACAAAATGATGGTTTAACAGTCAGCTTGTGCATTTTATGCTAAAATATAGAAAGCAGCATGATGATACAATTCATCCATATCATGAACCTACTCAGACTTGAAATAATCATTTACTACATTCACTGTCATTTGGAATCTTGCTTTTGTTGATTTTGATTCAGACTATGATTTTCTTGGGGGTAAAATCGATTTTGCAATCATTGTACTTCTTATAATATGTTGTAATATCTGTGTCCTTTGTACTGGCATCTCTATTATAAATTACCATAGAATACTGTACCCAGTGGTATTCTCATCACCCTACATTTCTTTTTAAATCCAGAAAGCTAAGCCAGGTAGTGTCTTATTGGTGTTTTCTTTACTTCTTTACTTCAAGATGTGCCCAGAATCCTAAGGAATTTCTGATCTGCTGAATACCCAATTCCTTTATCTAGACAGCCTTGAAACCAGGAATCACTCTTCTGCCTAATTTTGCCTCAAGAAAACACTTGTATTTATGTATCCACCATCAATTTTGTTTGATTCTTTTCTAATACTGAAACCATGTTGCAAATGAGGTTTTTTTTACTTTATAATAATACTATTAAGTCGGAGAAGAACACAAAATTAAAGTAAAAATGCTCACATGCAAATATGCATTCTAGTCTCCCAGCATCTGGATAATTTGTTCCAGTCTCCTTGATTCCCACAGATAGACAATAGGTGGGGCCACTAATGGAGCAGGTTGAATAAAGTGAAGTTTTGACCAAAGAAGCTACTGGGGACTTCCCACAGTGTATTTTCTTTTAGAGGTTTGTATTACTGATCTCCCAATCAAGCCTTGACATTTGGATGTAGCTGTTGCCATTATCAGAGCTAACTGCTTTAAGGTTTGGGCTGTGCTATAGCATTTATAGGAATAGATATAGCTGTCTTTTGTTCTCAGAAAGGATAAAAATGACTTCCCTATATTAGGGTCAACATAAACTGTAGCTAACTGTGGCTGCCCAGATTGATGTGACCTCAGAATACTCCACCCACAGTTTTGGCACAATCCATGTGAAAAATTAAGGTGGATTGGTGGATATTCTAAATTTGTTTTTTTAGCTCCTTCAATTATGCCTTGTCCACAGAGCACAGCACCTTCTCTAATGAGAGCATGCCATAATGGGCAGGCAGTCTTGTGCTGGTGTCTTCCAATCATGCAATCAGTTCCAAAGTTCTTCAGAGAGACCTTGAGAGTGTTCTTGTATTACTTCTTTTAACCACTATATGAGTGCTTGCCTTGGGTGAGTTCTCTGTAAAGTAGTCTCTTAGGCATGTGTGTTTGGCATTTGAACAATGTGGCCAGCCCATTGAAGTTGTGCTCTCTGCAGTAGATTTTGAATGACTGGCAGTTTAGCTCAAGAAAGGACTCAGTCTCTCTTCCCTTACACTTCCAGGTGAACTTCAGAATCTTCCTAAGACAATTCAAATGAAAGTGATTCAGTTTCCTGGCATGGAACTCATAGACTGTCCAGGTTAAAACAAAGAGGTCAGCACAACAACTATATAAGCAAGTTTAATGTCAAGCAATAGGGCATATTTGACAAGATTTCTCAGAAGACAGCACCAAGAAGAATTTCATACCTATCCCTCTCACATCCTAAGCTCATCTCTTGTCTGATTTTGTTCCTGGTGATATCCTTGTCCCGTCTAGCAGTCAGGACATTTGGAGGACTAAGCATCATTCAACCAACCCTAGATTCTCCATTGTCTACCTCCACTCCCTGCAGCAGAGTTCTCATTGAGGAATAACCCCTTTTGTGGCCACACACCAGTTCCTGTCATCTTCCCAGTCTTTATATACACACAGACACGGACACATATGTGCACTATCTATATACTCATATACACACATTCTACATACATTTAAGTATGCATGTATGCATGTATATGTGTATATATACATATATATGTGTGTGTGTATACACACACTCCAGTATATATTTCCAGTATACACACATATGTATATGTATTTTTTGTTGTTGAGTCATTTCAGTTATGTTGGTCTCTTCATGACCCCATTTTAGGGTTTTCTTAGAAATGATACTAGACTAGTTTGCCATTTCCTTCTCCAGCTCATTTTACAAATGAAGAAGTAAGGTAAACAGCATTAACTGAATTGTCCAGGTTTACACAGTTAGTAAGTGTCTGAGGCCAGATTTGGGCTCATGAAGAAGAATCTTTCTGATTCTAAGCACAGTGCTCTATGCACTGCACCATCTAGCTGCCCCAGCAGCAAGAAACACACATATACACACATGCATATATGTGCATTTACATATACAAACAGATACTTCAAAACTTGGAAAACTCACTTTGTATGGATGCTCTCTTCCCCTTGTGACTAGATCCCAGGTGCAGTCCCCATCTCCACTCCAAATACTTCTTATCCAAAATGTAAAGATTACTAGTTGTGCCTCTAAATATTTAAATGGTGAGGAAGTGACACTTTTTCTATCACCCGTTCCATTTTGATTTTGTCCTTTAAAGCAAAGGTGTGGGTTGGAGTTCAGTTGATTAATTCCTTGGTTTTAGGAATTATATATGTATATTTTTTTCTAAATTAATTTATTTTAGTCTTCAACATTCGTTTCCACATGATTTTGAGTTCCAAATTTTCTCCCCATCTCTCCCCTCCCCCATGCCAAGATGGTATGCATTCTGAATACCCCTTCCCCAGTATGCCCTCCCCTCCATTATCACCCCTTCTGTCCCCTCTCACTTTCTCATAGGTCAAGAGAGACTTCTATGCCCCATTGCCTCTACATCTTATTTCTCAGCTGCATGTAAAAACAATTATTAACATTTCTTCCCTCCTCACCCACCCTCATTGAGAAGGCAAGCAACTCAATATAAATTATACATGAGTAGTTATGCAAAACATTTCCATAATAACTATGTTGTGAAAAACGTATTATATTTCCCTCCATCTTATCCTGCCCCTCCCATTTATGCTATTCTCTCCTTTGACCCTATCCCTTTTCAAAAGGGTTTTCTTCTGACTAACCCTTCCCCTAATCTGCCCTCCCTTTTACCATCCCCTGCTCTGATCCCCTTCCCCCATTTTCCTGTAGATTAAGATACCTGGTTGAGTGTGCATATCATTCTTTCCCTACGCCAAATCTGATGAGAGTAAAGTCCACTCTTTCCCTCTCTCCTCCACTCTTTACCTCCATTGTAAAAGCTTTTTCTTGCCTCTTTTATATGAGATAATTTACCTCATTCTATCTCTTCCTTTCTATTTCTCCTAATATATTCCTCTCTCATCCTTTAATTTTATTCTAATTTTTTTAGATATTATCCCTTTATATTCAACTCACCCTTCACTCTCTCTCTCTCTCTCTCTCTCTCTCTCTCTCTCTCTCTCTCTCTCTCTCTCTCTCTCTCTCTGTCTCTCTCACTCTCATTCTTCCCTCCAACTATCCTAACACTGAGAAAGGTCTCATGAGTTACAAATATCATCTTCCCATGTAGGAATATAAACAGATCAACTTTAATAAATCTTGGTATTATATATCATGTGATAATTTATGAGAGTACTTCACTGGATTACTCCTTCTCTGACTAGGTAGAATGGTCACTTACAACAGGAATCATTTTCTGCCTTTTCGTTTTGCTATCGTCTTTAGAAAGTGAAATGTCCTGAAATGTCCATGAATGAATTACTGACCTTTCCTTTAGGCAGTTTCTGCTTTAAATTGATCCATTCTGCTAAATGGAGTGACAGGAAACAAACAAATGTCTTGTGTTCTCCTTTGGTGGATGGCAGAGGCAATTTCTTAATTAATGAAATCTGACTTGTCTTGACTCAGTGGTAGCTTTTGTTCTAGAGTGATATCACATTTTCCTCCTGTCTTTGCCCTGGTGTACTTTAAGTAACAGATACAAGGGAACTTTGTTCTACATGGCCTTGCTTACAGAACATTGCTATAAAAAGAACTCTTAAGAATGCTGGAGAAATACTGATGTGGTGAGCATACTGGTTATTATTTATGTCATTTGTAATCCAGGGGTCCTTTCCAGAAAAGAGCACTAGCCTTGGTCTCACACAAAGTCCAATGGAGAATGTTCAAGCAAGAAGGGTGATTTCTAGGCCCCACAGAGAAGGTATCAAGACATTCTCAGTTCTCAGTCTTTCTGCCTGATTGTATCCCCACCCCAGAGAATAAATGCCAGGGAAAATCTCTAAAACAGAGCTTAGGAATTGCTTACATCTAAGATTTCCCCAAAAGTTTCCCAGTGTATAAATTAATAGATAGTAAGTGTAAGACAGCTATTTCTTTCCATTGCAGCAACAGAAATGCTTGAAATACAAAAAAAGATTCATAAGTATTCACTGACATATACTTAAAATATGAGAGGATAAACCTTAACTCATTATACTCATCCTTAAAGATACCAAAGACTGGGAATAAAGGATTCAAAGGTGCCTAAAACAAGTCCAGAAAACCCATGGGGCTCTTTTAAGAGATTTAGAGAAATCCACAAACAGAGAAATAGGGGTTATTCATGATTGCTATTATACCTTCTTGAAAGTAAAGACTCCTGGGAAGCTATGGGGGCATTTGAATGACCTTCACTTTCATCTCAATTGGCACTGCCCAGAAAGTAACTTAAGGGCACTGCTTCTGGTAAGTAGGTATACAGGTTCTTCCTCCTACTGGTTGTCTTTTTGCCTGAGGAAAAAAAAGTAGTTGAAAAAAGATCTTCCAATACAGAAATCAGCACCAAGGAATTCCCAACTCCTTGAATTTACACAGTAGACACAAAGGCTAGAAATGTCCATCTCTCAAAATCATTGTTTGATAACCTATGCCCAGAGAAAGAAAAAAAGATCTGAAGAGTTATCTTGGGATTTAAGAGACAGTTTCAGACTTGTATTCTTGCTGCCATGTGTATGTAGCTACCATAAACTCTAGGGAGCAGAAAGGGTGAAAGGGGAGAGAGCTCCCTCACATACACCTCTAGGTAGAAGATTGGAGGAAATTTGGCAGAGCCTCAAGTCACATGTTTTAAAAGGGAAAGAAAAAGGTGGAGTTTTGATCCACTCCTTTTAAACCTGATGAGTGGGTGGGTCTCTCTAATTCAATTGCCACTCTTCTACACACCTCTCCCTCACCGTACTTCCCCCCCCCCACCTTACTCCATCACATCAACCACATAACTAAGCAGGAGCCTCTGATCATGCATGAACTTTAGCAGGGGCCAGCCCACATATGTGATTAGAAGTATTCTGGGTTCATATGCTGCCCTATCCACAATTGCTCCATTTTAAGCCTGATGGTCTGTTCTATTGCATGGTATAGTAAATACCATCTGGAAACCATTGCAATAAAAGAAGATGCTGGTGTTGCTGTGGGTAGAATCAAAGTATCAAAAGTAAGGAAAGATGAATTTGAAGTCAATCTCTTATAGGTTACATACACCATACATTTCTTTTTGTATTTTGAAGGATCAAACTTTGATAGTACAAAGCACTTGGTAGGACTGATTATGAGGTTGAAACTAATTAGACAAAATTTAGTAGAGAGCAAAGTAAAATCTCTTATTTGGGATCATAAAATCAGTTTCCTTATTGGAAGATGGGAGGAGCATATATGGTAGAAAGTGTGAAAAATATCTAGGGATGTGACGAAGTATAGGCTCATTATTCATCAATAATATGATTTGGCAACTCCAAAAAGATAATGTCATCTTGGGCTGTATTGGGAGACAGAGTGTCCTTAATTTTAAGTAGATGATAGTTTGACTATCCTCTGCCCTTGGCAGGTCACGGTTCTGTGTTCACTTATTGATATTACAGAACACCGATGAATTAAAAGGCTCACTGTTGGGATGATCATGGGTCTTCAATTCATGTCATAAAAGAATCAGTTGAAAGAAGTGATTATGTATAGCCCAAAGAAGAATAATTGGGACTAGGTAATTGTGTTCAAATATTTGAAAGTGAACATATGGAAGCAGGATTACATTTTTTTTCCTATTTGGCCTCATGGGGAAAAATAAGACTAATGAGCACTAAGTTGCAATGAGATCAATTCATATTTGGTATAAAAAAACCTGAATAATCAAGGGTATCCAAATGGGGAATGGACTACTTGTAAAAGTAGTGTATTTCCCTTAATTTGAGGTCTTTGGAGGTTGGATGGCCATTGGAAAAATGACATTATGGGAGAAAGAGAGAGAGAGAGAGAGAGAGAGAGAGAGAGAGACAGACAGACAGACAGACAGACAGAGACAGAGACAGAGACAGAGAGAGACAGAGAGACAGAGAGAGACAGAGAGAGACAGAGACAGAGACAGACAGAGACAGACAGAGACAGAGAAGGAGAGACAGAAAGAGACAGAGACAGAGAGAAAGAGAAAGATAGAGAGACAGAGAGAGAGACAGAGAGAGACAGAGACAGAGACAGAGAGAGAGAGAGAGAGAGAGAGAGAGAGAGAGAGAGAGAGAGAGAGAGAGAGAGAAATAGACAAATAGAGAAAGTTGGGGTGGATAGTTTCTGAATTATTTTCTAATTCTGAAAATCTATGATTCTGTGGTTTTGGAAAGAAAGAACCACTCTTCCTATACATTTTTTGTACAGAATTCAACAAATGATCAAATGAATGGAAAATGCTCCCAGAACCTTTGGAGTTTTATCCTAAATTATTTTATTTCAGATCCATAAGTTTATACTCCCTCAACTTATGTAGACAAACAATTTGATGGCAACTCATAGTCTTAAATACGTCAATGCAAAAAAAAGTTAAACACTCAATATATGCAAAGCAATGAAGACACAAAAAGAGGAGTAGCATAGTACCTGCTCTCAAGGAACTCATGTTCTAATTGAAAAGGCAACACATGTAGAAGTTGTAAGTCAGATGGAAAGGCCCCATGGTCCCCTAGGGTGCAGTAGCAAAACAGATGGCAGTAAATCTTCTTTAATGTCATATCTATGAATAAAATCAGACCAGTTTGTGGTGTTGAACCATTTGACTGTGATAATAATAACAGTAACTCCTAAACTTTGATGGTTAAATTTTTTTTCAGGCTTTAGTAGTCACAACTACTGCTTTAGTAGTCACAACACTTACTGTAGTAAGGGTCAAAGCAATTTCCAGAATGCATGTTGATGGGAATTGTTTCCTAGAATGAGAACTTTAGGGGCTGAGCTGCATATGGCATTAGAGATCTGGAGGACTGAGGCACACCTGGGGCTCTGGAACTTACCTACACATCAGTGGTCTTTTGTTAGTAATTGGTGATAGTGGTGCAAGGAAGATGGGACCCTTCTCCATAGTAATTGCTTTCTTCCCTAGTATCTTGAAGGCCCAGGTTGGAAGGAGGGCCAGTGGTCTGGTAAGTATTTCTAGTCTCAAAACTCTTGAGTCCAGTCCTTGATATATATATATCAAGGTCTAGGGGAAGGTGATGGTCAAAAGGGTTGCGGTTGTTTAGCTTGGATGGCACACAGTACCTTTTTCCATCCCTCAGAGTGACTTAATACATCATGTAGGCTAGGGCTTTGACAGATTGGCTTCTCCATGATCACATAGAGAGCATATGTCAGAAGTTAGGCTTGAACTCAGGCTTCAGAATCTAAGGCTGGCCCTCTGTCTCCTCCACTCTTCATTTTAAAAAGCCAAAAAAATATATAGACAGAAGGATATTTCAGTGTGACATATTTTGAACATGTAGACCAGAGAAGAAAACTTAAGAGTATAGTTTCAAAATTCTCACATCTTAATATTGCCTTAAAAACACAAGTAAGTTTTGTGGAGTAAAGATGGCCGAGTAAGGCAGGAATTTGCCTGAACTATACCAAATTCCCCTCCAAACAACTTTGAAATAATTTCTGAAACTGAATACTGGAGTATCAGTATCAATAAAAGGATGAGGTGTTCAAATTTTCAGCTCAAGACAATCTAGAAGGTCAAAAGGAAAAGTATAATCCAGTGTAAGTGGCTGAGGTGAGCCAGTAGCAGACTACACCCCAGAAAATAAGCAGTAAGACTCCATGGCCCCATACCCTGTGCAAGTCAGCAGCAAAGTTATATATCCAGCAAAAAATCAATAGGAAGGCCCTGTTGCAGCAAGGCCTCACACCAAGAGAAAGCCAGGAACAGGCCATTGCGGATCTTAGAAGTTATTGAACCAGCAACACTGACTCCCAGAGCTATTACCCCATAGATGGTAAGGGGATCAGATCACTGATAAGAAGGAGATTGCTAGGGACATATTTCTACCACTGGGTCTCTGTTGCATCTCCAAAACAGGGAATTAGTTCACAGACCTGAGTCACAGTCCCAAAGTGAGGAAGAGAAATAGCACACAAGAGGATACAGCTTCATGGGAAGAAATCTAGTCACAGGTCCAGGGCAGAAAAGACTACTGGTGATCACTCACAGATTAGAGCATAGCCTTGGAGACCAGTGACAAAACCTCTCTTTATATCATACCACCATGGAACAACCAAATATTTAAAGGTCTCCAGAATTAGTTATGAAAAAAAAAACTACATAAATAACCTGAAGCTTGGGACAGTGCTCCAGGTACCTCAGGAGCAGAGCCCAACTTTAATATAAAATTAAAAGTCAAGAAATAGGGCAGAAAATAAGAAGAAAAAATAAGAACCTGACAATAGAAAGTTACTATGGTGACAGGGAAAATCAAAACACAAACTCAAAAGATCACAATAATGTCCAAATGGCTATATGTAAAACCTCAAGGAAAAAGATGAATTGGTGTCAGGCATGAAAAAACTCCTAGAAGAGCCCAAAAAGGATCTTAAAAATAAAATGAGGGGTCAAAGAAACAATTAGAAAAAGAAATGAGGGTAATGCAAGAAAATCATGAAAAATAATCCAACTCCTTTATTAAGAAAGCAAAAAAAGAAAGGGAGAGATATGCAAAAATTTACTGAAGAAAATAATTCCCTAAAAAGTAGAATTGACTGATTGTGAAAGGAGGTCCAAAAGCTCATAAAAGTACATAGAAAATACTTAAAAATTCAAATTGGGCTAGTGGATGCTAATGACACCATGAGATATCAAGGAAAAAAAACAAATTAAAAAGAATGGAAAAGAAAATGTGAAATATATCATTAAAAAACTGTCCAGGAAAAAAAGGTCAAGAAGAAACAGTTTTAAAATTATTGTATTATTTGAGAGTCATCTTCAAAGAAAGATGTCATAAATCAAGGAATTATTAATAAAATTTCTAAGTACCTAAGATCCAGAGGAAAAAATAGAAATTAAAAGAATTCACTAATGAATTCCTGAATGAGATCCCAAAATGAAAATCTTCAAGAATATTATAGTAAAATTCTAGAACTCTATATCAATAAGTAATCAGAAAGAAACCATACAAATATCATGGAGCCAGAGTCAGGACCACAAAGGATCCTGCCACATTAAAGGAGCAATAGCTTTAGCATATTATTCCCAGAATGGAGAGGAGTTAGAGTTACATTTTTTTTATTTTTTAAATTTATTAACTTTTGTTTATTTATAGTTTATATTGTTCATTTCTATGAGATTTTGAGTAACAAAATTTCTCCCCATCTTTCCCCTACCCACCACCTGAAAAGAGCGATCCCACTATTCACCCCCTCCCTCAATCTGTTCTCTCCTATGTCTTCCCCCATTACCCCTCTGACTTTCCAGTAGAGCAAGATGGATCTCCCTACCCCAGTGTCTGTATATCTAAATTCCCAGTTGCATTTAATTGATAATACTAATAATTAATAATAATAACATTGATAATATATACATACATACATATATATGTATATTTCATTAACATATGTTTATAGAACTTTTAATTCTAGATTCTTTCCCGTCCTCCCTTGTCACCCACCCAACTGGAAAGAAGCAATTTAATACAGGTTATATATGGGTAGTTATGCAGAACATTGCCACAATGGACATATTGTGAAAGACTGACTATGTATCCTTCCCTCCTATCCCACCCTCCCCCTTGTTCCATTCTCTACTTTGTCCCTGTCCTTTTACAGAAGTGTGTGCTTCTAACAACCATAATCACCACACCGAACCCTCCCCTCCATCATTCCCCCTCTCATCCCCATCCCTCCTACTCTCTTGTAGGGCAAGATACGCAATTAAGAGTGTATGTCATTCCTTCCCAAAACCAAACTCAAAGAAAGTAAGGTGGATCCATTCCCTTTTGCCTTCCTGTTCCTCCCCTCCATTGTAAGATTTAGCCCTTGCCCTTCTGTATGAGATGATTAACCACATTCTGTCCTGTTTATTCTCATTCTATTCATCTCTCACCTCTCAATTTTACCTTTTCAAATGTCATCCCTTCCTATTAAATTGATCCTGTGCACTCTATGTACACACACACACA